>JAGTTD010000013.1:2400000-3600000 GCA_018398585.1 Simmondsia chinensis
TTACGTTTTCTTAATAAGTAGTAAGAAGATATTGAATCCTATATTTCGAGATCTCAAGTAGTTGTAATTTTTTCCTCTTGTAAATTTTGTACATCTATATAATTTTTGTGTTCACATACCACTCCAACCGTTAAGATAAACTGGAAACTGGCTAGTGTTCAGATATTATAAAGTTTAGCATAATAAAATAACATAAATAACAAAATAAAAAATTTTAGTGAAAGTGAGAAGCATAATTGAATTTTGCTATTTTTTTTTTTAAACTTTGGTCACTATTTTAGCCCATTTTAGATCATTTGTTTATCATATTAACTTATTTTTTTAACCTTTGTACCCATGTAATAAATTTTTTTCATTTTTTCTGTACATAATTTTTTTTAATAATTTAAAAAATATAAGCTCGACGAAGTAGGATAATTAATTTACCATTTAAAATAGAGTGGAAAGATCAATTATAACCTTTATTTAATAAAGTCCTAATTATTGCAATCATTTAGCAGAAAATATTCCCCCCTTATTAAATGCCAAGAATCTCTGTTCCTCATTTATTTTTGCTGGTTATTTCACTTTGAAGTGATGTTACGTGTATATATATATATATATATAATATAGTATAATATAAAGTTTTTTTTAACAAAAAAGCCATCTAAATATTATGACTAAAAAAGTTATTTATTTTTTAATTTTTTAATGCTATATCTACATTTTATAAAATTTATCAATATAGTAACTCAAAGTTAATGTCTTTCATATCCATTAATTTTTACTCATGTAACTTTTGAGGGAAAAAAAAGAAAATAATTTGAAGTATTCAAATTTATATTAAAATAATAAAATATTTAAATAAAGTGTTTTAAATACTATAAAATTGTAATAGTTTTAAAAATATTTTTAAAATGTCATGTAGCAAAAATAGCAGGTGTTGACAATGTTAACACTAACGTGTGACTTTGACAAATTTTAGAAAGTTTAGGTGTGGCAATGAAAAATTAGAAATTCTACGTGATTTTTAAAAGCGCACCTAAAATTTAGGTAGTTTTTAGTTAAAAAATGCATAATATATCTATTTATTTAAAGCTATGATATAACAAAATGTAAAAATATTGGTCATTGTTATTATCATAATAATATTGTTATTGAAGGAACATTTTTATAATTATTATTTGTTATGAGTCATATTATTGTCCCTATAATATTCTAATATTGTTATTATATATTGTTTAGTTACTTTCTATATGTTGTATATGTGTGGTATAAAAAAAATATATATATTAAAGATGTATATCTATTTATTAGTTAAATATTATGAGAAATTTATTCAAAATTTAAACATAGGCCAAAAATTTTATGCAACCTCTTTATATGTAAAATAACGACATTATATTTGAGAAAATAAATAAACCGACACATTTATTATGTACAATAGAAGAATAAAATATTTTTTTGGGAAAAAAAAATATAAGATATATCATTTTAGAAAAATTAACAAATATGATATAAAATTTTAAAACATATTCTTTTTTCCTTCACATTTGTTTTCTTAATTATGTGTTTTCTAATATATTTATTAGAATCCGATAAAGTTTTATCCTACCCGCTATATTATATAACGCATTTTGAAAACAGTTAGGGCTCTTGTGAGTTTTATTGGGCTCCACTTCAGTGGGTGCTTCGATTTTATATTGAGAGTTATCTATCTAATTATCGAATAAAGATATAAAGTTGAATAATATACCTCATATGCATTATAATAATCATGTTTCATATTGACATTTTTTATTGTAATTGGTTGAATTTTTCTTTTTCGTATTGTGACTTTCCTTGCTAATTATCGAAAAAAATTGGCCGAATCTTGATAAAAGTTTACTTGATTTTGACATAGGATATTTAGATAAAATTTTTAAAACTGAAACACCTTCATATATATATATATTAAAATATCAAGTTATCTAAACGGTTTGATTGCACCCAAAACACAACAAGAAATAATTTGATTTTCCCATTATAATTAAATAAAATGACGAATGCAAATAAATAAATTATAAAACTTAATTTTCAAAGTCATTTTCTAGTTCTATATTAGGTTCGTTGTCACCAGCAAAATTCAACACTTGACAACTTGATATAGCTCAATGGCTCTTTAAAGTAGCTGCCTCTATTCACAAAAAGCCTTCCCCTAATCAAAATTTTTATATAATTATACAACTGCAGCAACAACAACAACAACAAACCCGATGCTTCAGGAGCTCCCTTTAATTGCAAGTAGGTTCTAGGATCCTACCTTAAAAAGAGGCTGTGTTTGAGAACCCCCAACCTGAAAAGTAAAACAACAGCAGCACATGGAGAGCAAACTTTATATATGTATATTAAAATAAAATTCATTATAATGTATTCATATATGTGTAAATGACAATGTATAAAAGTACTAAATAAACCTCTTTTCAAAAATTTTCTTCAATATCAGTGTCACAATATTACGCTTTATGTGCAATATAAGGGGATCTAGTGAGGGAATTGCGGGTTTACCAACAAATAATAACAAGTTTTGCATCCTTTCACACTGTCATTTGGACTATTTTATTAAATATATGTAAATTTTGGACTATAAATTATTTCACAAAGTTTGTAGATATTAATGTGAATTTATAAGCCTACACCTAAAGGCTTTTTGGACCGTTAGTTCATTGGCGTAGTATCAGAGTTTTTTTGATTAAGACATAATGCACTTTAATCACAATAGTGGCCATTTTTAATAATAATATAATTTCTACCCGTATATGTTATTCGCATTTTAAACCTAATTAACATTAGCACACGATTGAGGACATGTTACAGTACAAAATCATTCATAAAACTTCACCTAATAATTTAAATTTTTAAGATAGTTGATTCCTCGATATATTAGCTGTAACTTGTTTGGGGAAACAAGTGTAGATGAGAATTTATAACAACTCGTTGCCAAAAACAAACAAAATCCCTGACACGCAAAGAGAAGAGATTTTGGGATGAAAATATTGAGAATATACTTTTTTTTCGATATATAGCTAAAATCATGATATAAAACCCGACATTTCACGAAAGTGAAATCCAAACCACAAGAGCGGCTGCAACAAAATAAAAAACAAACCAAAAGGCCTAGAAGACCCATAAGGCAATATTGAGAATATACTCATATCATGCTCGGGGATTATATTAAAAAAAAAAAAAAAGAGATGTTAGGATGTCCGAAGCCTCGTTTTGTTCAAGTTGCCTGTTATGTATAACGACTATATTACTAATTATAGAAAAAAATGTACAGGGGTTTATATACACCACCAACAACAACATTCTCAATGCTACAAGGGCTCCCGCTTGTGCGGGGTCTAGGGGGTATAATGTACGCACCCTTACCCCATCAGGGTGAGACCCTGACGAGAGACTATTTCCGAGGACTTCCGGCCTGAAAGTTGGAAAGTTGGCAAGGACCTGGAAGAAGAGCATAAAAGGGGGTAAGTAGGGAGCATGCTGGGCCTGGATGTCATGCAAGGCATGTAAGTATACAAAAAAGTTCAGGGGGTTTATATCAAGGAAGATATCTTTGAGTTGGCTTTTTTTTAAGGAGCTGGTATAAGCGTGATTCATTTGGCTTTTGTGTTTCAAAAGTCGGTGTGGAATAGGCGTATAGGTGTATTGGAGCATGTTTTTGTATTTCAGGAGTTGACATGATGGTAGTCGTCTGGGTGTTATAGGTGTTTTGAGGTTTAATACTATATTTGTTTTGTTTTTCCCCACTAGGGAGGATTTTTTAGGCTCCACTTTGGCGGCTGTCGTAGTTCTGTACTGAAAGATATCTCTCTAATTGTCGGGAAAAAAAATGGAGATAATGCTTGCTAGTAATAGTTATTATATGTGATTCTCAACCATAAATATGAAATTATTCTTATACTAAAAACTCTTACACTTGATTCTTCCTACCAACCACATGTGGCTCATATCATGGGGTTAAGTATTGCCCCTCCATATACATATCATGTATTCATTTTATTTATTTCATATATTTTTTCGATAATTAACAATATAAGTTGCAATACAGAATTATAATCAGGGGCACCCGAGAGAGCGAGGGTTGAGCCAAATGCATAAAAACGTGTAGCAACAAAGAAAAAATGAATACGAAATAAAGTGAAAACCAAGGGGTGCTCTGAGACTTTCTTAGCATTGGAAACGGATGCATCAACTTGGGGAAGTAGCCACAAAGTCGTAAACAGAATAGGATGAACATGAGCAAAGCAAAGCGAAGACTCCAAACTCATTGGAGACGACACATACCAGCAACGATCCATGGAATAAACATAGGTAGAAAATGGCAAACCTCAAAAGCTCGAGAGAAGAACTTCAAAACACTGATAGGCAATCGCTGATGAGATTCGTTGCCGACAATTTTTATTTATTTTATATATTAATATGAAATAATTATTTTATTAAAATATAATTACTTAATATTATTTTTTATGTCTTATGTGTCAACAAATCAACTATCCTTAAAGATTAAACTGTCAGATGAACGTGCGGGAATTTTTTTAGACTCTAAGATACCCCTTATGTTCTCGTTGCGGCGTAAATTGTGGGTAATGCACAAGATGTCTTCATAGCAAGCGCTTGAATTGTTATTAATATTAAAAGTAAGGAACTGCTAGGATTCAAACTTGAAATATCTTGATAAAAAAGGCTCTGATACTATGTATCTCGATGAACTATTAACCACATAAAAAATTAATTATTGGATTAAAGACCAGAAAGGTTAATGTGTCTACATTTATATGCATGACATTTGTACTACAAACCCTGTTAGTAAAATGCAGTATGTAAATTAAGTGGATTAATAGCATATGTATTATTTAGCTTTTGATGCAGTGCGCCTAGAGGTCGCATCGCGACCTCGAACCTTAAAGACGCGTGGTGGAAGGATAAGGTGTCTCTAACCCAGTGATTGCACTCAACGATACTGAATTGAGAAAAATTGGCTGAAACTTGTTGATTCTGTGAATACTCGAGCAATAACCTAAAAAGGAGTTTACCGAACTCTTTCAAAATAAAAACTGCAAAGATTAACTCAAAACAAAACAATTTATGATATAATTAAAAGCTTTCTAAAACTAAAACTAATGGCCTATTTATAGATATTAAAAACTATACTCCTAATAATAATCCAACTCTAAGAACTAATACAACAACAACAACAACAACAACAAACCCAGTGCCTCAAGGGCTCCCGCAAAAGCGGGATCTGGGGGGTTGATGTACGCAGCCTTCCCCCTTCAGGGTATGAGCTGAAGAGAGGCTGTTTCCGAGGGACCCCCAACCTGAGAATTATGTCATCTTCGTGTCATAGTGACCAACTCTAAGAACTAATCCTATTTTAAATTAAACTATGTCACTCCTAATAATAATCTAACTCTAAAACCTTAAACATAATTAAATAATTCAGTAAAATTAAACACTAATAAATAAAATCCTAATTAGACCACAGTTAAAACTCCTTTTGTCGTCTCGATTGGGTTACTTTGATCACTATTTGCATCAGCTTTATACATAAAATTTTTAATCAAAAGTTGGTTTACTTATGAAACAAGGGATAATTCTATTCACAATAATAGTAGTAAAAGCATAATACATAAATTATGATACAGTATAATAAATAATTAAAATCAGTGATAAAAAAAATCTTGCCATATTTTAGCCTTTGTAATACTTCTAAAATTTTTTAGCATTAATTCTAACGGTAGTTAGATTGTTACACCCTGTTGACTATAATGTACAACAGAAAATAAATTTATATCAGATAAGGACAAAATTATAGATTAAAAAATATAGCGGGGAATTAAATAATTAAGACATAATGCAGCAACATTTATACTTTATTAGTATTATAATTATAAAAATATAAACATCAATATTAGGGTTTTTGGTGGGGTATTTTTTTATTATGAGAATGAAACCTAAATACTTTTATGGAGACCATGACATTGCGACCATGCGAAAGGGAAACTATTACATGAATATATAAAATAATTATATGAATTTACTTAAATAACCTTCGTATGTCAACTATGTTGAATGATGAAATTTTACTGGTTAATATAGTCGAGGCGATCTTGACATTTTCAAGGCCCGAAGCAAAAATTTTAAATGAGGCCCTTCAACAACAACAGCAAATGAGGCCCTTTATACACAATAAATTAAATTATAATGAAAATTTTTACTAATGTTAACGATTGGTACTTTAAAAACCATAATCCTAAAAAACGGAGCTCCAAGCGGTTGCTTGAGCCACTTGGGGTTAGGTCCGGCCTTGAATATAGTGATAACTATCTCGTCTTGATTAACTTGAAAGTGGCTTGTATTTGAATCATATTATTTTTAAACGGGGAATTATTACTTAGGTATTCTATACCGAACGTCCTAGACTCCACCATAAGGCATACACACAAGTCTATAAACATCATTGATGAACATAGTAAATAACTTCTCTATATCATATTACTACGTTTGTATTACGAGAGATTCCATAAAACAGCATTCAAGGCACAAAAATTACCCTTTTTTTACTTATTTTAAAAATATATCAACAATTCTCCCATTAATAAAAATAAAATTCGCTCTCCCTCCCTCTATATATATATATATATATATATATATATATGATAAAAATAAAATTATGTCTTAATTTTTGCCTTTCCCTTGTCCAAATCCATTCCCCTATATAAACCCTTTCAAACATCTCTCACAAACTTCAAACCCCTCTCTCCAAAACCATCCCATTTTTCCTCGGAATTTTTAAAGTCTTGAAATAACTCTTTTATTTCTCGTCTTTTTACGATATGGCTCGCCATCTGCTTCGAAAACAGACAGCTAACACTCCAACACCACCACCAATACCACCATCGACAAAACTAGGAATCCATAGGGATTCCCGTCTCATCACCAAAGTCCAACCCAAAATCCGAATAATTCACATATTCGCCCCCGAGATCATCCACACCGACGTGGCCCATTTTCGCGACCTTGTCCAACGCCTCACGGGGAAACCCTCCCCCGATCATCGGCCTACCACCACCCCCATTTCTCCATCCCCGCATCCCCATCATCATGGTCATCATCATCGACCCATGAAGCTCGATGCGGGGTTGATCAATTGTTCTACTTCTCCGTCGTCATCGGATGATCATGATGATCGAACAGCTGAGATTTGGAGGGGACATGATAATCATGCTTCTGGTGGGTATTTGACTTCGTTTAATGATTTGGATACGTTTGATTTTGGGGAATTTCGAATGGGTACGGCGGATGGAGGTCCGAATTTGAATGCGTTTGTCGAGCCTCCTCATGATCGAACATTTTTGTAGATCATGATTGATGAAAGCCAAAAAACAAAAACAAAAAAAGAGAAGGAAAATTTGAAGAATTAATGGGTAATTAATTAATTTTTAACTTATTTTTAGGTATATATGTGATTGACTTTTTTGGGTTTATTGTTTGGTTTGATTATGTGTATGTATGGTTCGTTTACAGTTTTGGTTTTCAAAAACTAAATGCAAGGTTTTAAAGATGAGTTTTTTACTATTTTCGATCAGAAAAATCTGAAAAAAAAACCTCCCTAAAGTTAAAAAAAGAAAGATTCTTAAAATATAATTTTTAGTTTCTAAAAATCAAAATTATAAATAGAAAACGATACAGGTTTTAAGGGTTTTTGGTGGGTGAGAAGAATTTGTAGATGGGTTTTGATTGACATTTGACATTAGTGTGATGATTTTTTGTTTAACCTTTTTTTTTTTTCTTTTTGGGATTTTGAGATGTTTTTACCCTATATAATTAGGGCTTAGGGTTTGAGGAGTGGAAATTTTAATGGTTAATCATGTTTAATTATTTTGTATTTACTTTGCTCCATCGGAATTGAACTTAAGGCTTGTAGTCTAGTAGTTAAATTCTCGGTTGCCATAGAGAGAGTCGGAATTCGAATCCCCACTAGTGCATCCCCTCCCCCCCTATATTACCACGGATAAATAAAATAAAAAGAAACTCCATCGGAATTACATTATGTTAGTATAGAACTAACTTCAATAGGGTAATGTCAGTATCAAGTAATAGGATAATTTAGTAAAATCTTATAGCTATTATTTACTACAAATCAGATGATTGTCTTTGCAACAACAATTTATTCATATTGTGAAAGTTTTATCAGGTCTTAATTTAATCGAAGGAATTAACATAAGTTATTCACTTACAAGTTTAATATAACACATTAATATGGCTAGCGTTATTGTCAGTGTGTTCTTTGTTAATGCCATGGCGGTATATAAGATATTTAGATCTATCCTATATGTTAAAATTATTCCGTTAGTAACAAAAGTTGCTCTGAAACTAACACTGCCCATAAATTTCAAGCGGAATATACCATTAACCTTATACGTTGATCTAGAATTTTTCATTAAACCAGTGCTCTAATAAATATGTAATGTGTTGCCACTTCAATTTCTGAACATTTATATCATGCATATGAAAATAGGAAGTATATAATTGATTATAAATGTCTAAAAATTAATGAAATATAAATATTATTTGCATATAAAAGCTAGTTTTATTTAGGTTACTTACGTCATTAGTGTATGTAATTTAACTATTGTGTGAATTCAGTCCCTAAACCTTTAACTGTGTCAATTTAGTTCTTATATAGTTGAAATTATTTCATTCAAGTTCGATTCTAAAATTAATGTTCGTTTATAATTAAAATTATGACATTAATTAGCACTTGCATATCTTTTCATTATTCTCTAATTGAAACTATAACTTTAATCAGAAAAAAATGAACGGTAATAGTTGCAACAATTTTAACTATATAAAGACTAAATTAATACAATTAAAAATTTACAAATTAAATTAATATAATAGATAAAGTACGAAGACTAATGGGGTAAATAGACATTTTATTAAAGTAGTACAACCTTGTATTGTATGTACGAGTTTGTTATGTTTGCAGAGAAATTCACATGTGGAAGCCCATATTTGAAGCTGTCACATGCTTCTATAATTCCTTTTTGGGTTATTGAGATCAAAGGTCCTTGTATTTTATCAATTGTATTAATTTAGTCTTCGTACTTTTAATTGTATTAATTTAGTTCCTGTACAATTCATATTGTGTCAATATGGTCATAGATTAAAATCTGTGTTAAGTTTTCAATAAAATTTTTAATGATTCGGCCATTTATTTGGTTAAAATTGAATCAATGGGTGGATTTGTGGTATAGTACTTGCATCTAAAGTGATCTTCTCTTTAAAATTATGTCAATAATTTAACTTAAATTTGATCAAATGACTAAATTTACACATTATAAATTGTAGAGGGACTAAATAGACATAACTAAAAATATATAAACTAAATTGATACAATGAGAAAAGCACAGAGACCATTGGTGTAAATAACCCTTCCTTTTTTCATTCACAAAATCATTTCAGCTTTTGTGTTTTATTAGTAGCATCTTAATTTTATAATAAATATATATAGTCTATACAAAATTTATATATTCAATATATATATAAAATAATTCCCATTTGCATTACTAATCTTATCCCATAATATAAGACTTTTTTTTACTTACTAAAAAAAATTTCAGACTATTTTTATAGCCATAATTTTTTTTAGATTATAAGAATTATATTGATAGAGAGGTAATGAAACTCGAATTTGACTATAAAGTTAATTAAAAAAGCAAGAAAATAGATATGACTCTTTTTTAAGAAATGCATTTTTGTATAATGTAAGTATCTGTAGTTCGACCTAGACATTTTAAACTCAAAAGATGATTGGCTCATTCAGTAACACTTCACCGTTGAATCTGGCTCAACTTCAGCAATTTTATGGTTGACGGCCAACCTTTAGAAAATAGAATTCTTGATTAACAATATCCAAATTCTAGTTAATTGTTTCAATATGAGTTCGGTTTTTTCATCCGCCAGGATGCATGTCTAATATACATGATTAAAGTCCAATTGGTACCCGTTAACTTAAGTTCTTTAAATAATTAATTATACGATAGGAGACAATTGTTTGTGAAATCAAGCATCTTTTTTGGATAATAAGCTAAAGAACTTGCAATACAAAAACCGGAATTCCAGATAAGGAACCCAAGGAAACAAAAAAGAACAAGGGAAAACAGACACCCAAAAGAAGCTAGATAAGAAGCCAAAAAATAAGAGCATAAGAAAACAAAAACAAGAAAACCAATCAAAGAGAACCCAAAAATAAAAGCATGAAAGCAATATGAGAAGAGCACTACGACACCCGGGTTGAGCTATTACACATAGGAACCAAAAAACGCTTCAATGGGACCCAAATTTTAATATAATCGATGTTTCCAAAAAAGTCTTCAGAACTCATCACACCAAGCCTTAACCCAAAAGCTAATATATCCTCATCTAATCTCCCTAAAATATCTCCTCGTTCGACCAATTACCATTTTGAAAAACAATCTTGTTCCTTCAGCACCAAATATCCCAAACGATGACAAAGAAGAGGCATATCCAAACTTTCTTTTGAAATTTGGCCCCCACATTACACAAGAGCCATATTGCTCGAAAAGGTTTGTAAAATTATTCATATACACTATTGAACATCCCACCACTTACGTGAAGGAACAACCGAGGAAAAGATGATCAATGCTCTCAGCAGATGATCGGCACAACGGACACCGTGTTTCTTTCCGCGTTCACAATATGATTTATGCCAATCTTAATCAACTTAACTTTTAGTTTAAGGTCTGACGTTTAGATGTCAAACAATTATTTTACAGGTTTTGTTAGGGTATAAAATCAATCTTGGACCTTCACCCATTAGCTTAAGCTTTTGGGATAGATAGTTCCTTGACATGGTATCAGAGCCTTGATGACCAAGAGGTCAGGAGTTCCAATCTCAACAGCCCCCACTTTCAATATTAAAATCAATTAAGCACAAGGTAAAATGTGGGTCTGTGCATTATCCACGCTTTAAGTCCAAACAGGCATTTGCGTGAGGAGGCATGTTAGAGTATAAAACCAATCTTGGACCTTCACCCATTTACTCTCTCTCCCCTCTTTCGCATATTTTCGATGGAGATCCGGCTGTGGAACCCTAGCTTTCTCTCTCCTCTACTCTTTTCTCTCTTCGCCGTCGCCGCCGTTGCTGAAGTCTTCTTCGAAGAACGCTTTGACGATGGCTGGGAGCAAAGATGGGTTAAATCTGAGTGGAAGAAGGATGAGAACATGGCAGGAGAGTGGAACTACACATCCGGTAAATGGAATGGAGACCCCAACGACAAAGGTATCCAGACCAGTGAAGACTACAGATTCTATGCCATATCTGCTGAGTTCCCATCTTTTAGCAACAAGGATAAGACGCTAGTTTTCCAGTTCTCTGTTAAGCATGAACAGAAGCTTGACTGTGGTGGTGGCTACATGAAGCTGCTCAGCGGTGACATTGACCAGAAGAAATTTGGCGGTGAAACCCCATACAGTATCATGTTTGGACCTGACATCTGTGGGTACAGCACTAAGAAAGTCCACGCCATTCTTCATTACAACGGATCAAACAACTTGATCAAAAAGGAAGTTCCTTGTGAGACTGACCAGCTTACTCACGGTTACACTTTCATCCTCCGACCTGATGCTACCTACAGCATTCTTATTGACAACAAGGAGAAGCAATCCGGTAGTCTATATGACGACTGGGATCTTCTTCCGCCTAAAAAGATCAAGGATCCTGAGGCCAAGAAGCCTGAGGACTGGGACGACAAGGAGTACATTCCCGATCCCGAAGATAAGAAACCAGAGGGATATGATGACATTCCAGAGGAGATTCCTGATACTGATGCCAAAAAGCCTGATGACTGGGATGACGAGGAAGATGGTGAATGGACTGCGCCAACCATTCCAAACCCCGAGTACAAGGGTCCTTGGAAGCCAAAGAAAATCAAGAACCCCAATTACAAGGGCAAGTGGAAGGCACCCATGATTGACAACCCAGATTTCAAGGATGACCCAGATCTCTATGTTTACCCCAACTTGAAATATGTGGGTGTTGAGTTGTGGCAGGTGAAATCAGGAACACTCTTTGACAATGTCTTGGTCTGTGATGATCCCGAGTATGCAAAGAAGTTGACCGAGGAAACATGGGACAAGCACAAGGACGCTGAGAAGACAGCTTTTGAAGAAGCAGAGAAGAAGAGAGAGGAAGAGGAAACTAAGGACGAGCCTGTGAATTCAGATGCTGAGGATGGGGATGACGATGCTGGCGATGCTGAAGAAGATGATGATACCGAAGCCAAGGACGAGGATAAACATGATGAACTTTGAAGGACCAGCGTCCTTGTGAGTTTTCAATTTTTAATTCCGTTTCCATTTAGCTTAGAATTTTTCTGTAGGGAATAGACCAGCGAAAGCACCGTGTGGGATAAGAACTCCTTTGTGACACTGGTTGATTTCCATAGTCAATTTGAATGTCATTGAGTTTGCTAAAAAAAAAAAAAGAAAAAAAGAAAAAAAGGGGCATGTTAGAGTATAAAACCAATCTTGGACCTTTACCCATTAGCTTAAGCTTTTGGGATAGATAGTTCCTTACATGGTATCAGAGCCTTGATGACCAAGAGCTCAGGAGTTCGAATCTCAACAGCCCCCACTTTCAATATTAAAATCAATTAAGCACAAGGTAAAATGTGGGCCTGTGCATTATTCACGCTTTAAGTCCAAACAGGTATTTGCGTGAGGGGGCATGTTAGAGTATAAAACCAATCTTGGACCTTCACCCATTAGCTTAAGCTTTTGGGATAGATAGTTCCTTGACAGGTTTACTTATTTTTAATTTTGGGCTGCATGTAACATTGTAGTAAACACTCTGAATCATGGCCGATGACACCATGCAATGCATGCATACATGGACTCTAAATTCAACATTTTGAATTTTCTTAATTTTTACACTCATCGCGACTTTTTTTTTTTTTTTTAATAATTGAGAGAGAAGATTCTCGTAAGTACTACTCACTAGGAAGTGAAGAAGAAATCGTAGTTTTAAGGTCCAATTTGTAAAATTGGACGTGCATCTTAGATACTGTAAAATTGAGGGTTATTTTTTGGTTCCAAGCATTAGTTAATTGTCCTCAATTAGTTTCTACAGTTATTCCTAGACTAATAGTTTAGCGCTACTTCACTCACTCTCCCTTTCAATATCACCAGTGTTGCAGGCCATCATCAAAACTATGCAAATGACTGCCTAGCTTTGACTGTGATGCTCAATTAAGTGACTAGAGCAGGCTTGTTGTACTACTGTACTTCGTATTTTGCTTTCTTCTTCGAAATATTTTCTGCATTCTTTGAGGATTCTCTCCTCTTCCTACTTATCAGGAAAAAAAAAAAAAAAACTCTGATTTGTTGGATACAAATTTTTTGTTGTGATAAGAAAGAGGAAAAGAAATTCTCTAGAAATGGAAGAAAGCCGAAAAGCCAAAACAAAATCATACAATTTTTTAGTGAAAATTATTTTATCAAAGAACATATTTTTATTCAATTTAAGAAATCAATTTCATTATACAAATTTATACAAAATTTGTGTTTAATTCAATCGATGTGAGGGTGTGGGAATATAACAGTAGAACAAAAAGTATTTTTCCTTGGTATATCACTACTAGGAATAACCAAGGAGGGCACCAACATGCCGTCACCGGATCTCATTAGAACTCTGAAGTTAAGCGTGCTTGGGCAAGAATAGTACAAGAATGGGTGACCTCCTGGGAAGTCCTCACCCTCAGGTTGGGAACACTCGGAAACAGCCTCTCTTCAGGTTAACACCCTGAATTAGGAATGCTACGTACATCCAACCCCCCCAGACCCTGCGTAGGCTGGAACCCTTGAGGTATTGGGTATGTTTCTTTTATATCACTACTAGGAATAAGAATATCATCTCTCAACCAAATGGAGCTTGAGTTAAGCCAAGTTCATTTAACATGATATCCGTACTCAAATATGACAAAATCTCGAGATACTTAGGGTTTGTTTGGTATCGTTTTCTACTTAAAGATTTTGGTATTTTGAAAAACTAATATCCAAGTTTAAAAAACGATGTTTCTCATTTTTTCTATTTTTTTGCTTTTATTTTCTCTTAGACAAGAAATATCAGGAAAAAAAAATGTTTTTAATGTTAGAGTATAAAATCAGTTTTGAGTGTTCAACTTAAACTCTTGAGAAAATTGATTCTTTAATATGGTGTCATACATAGTCTAGATCAAGAGATCATGAGTTCAAATCCAAATAATCATCACTTTCAATATTATGGACATAATTTAAAGCATAAAATATGAGGTGAATCTTTGTAATATAAATACTTGAAGCCCAATGGGCATTTCCGTGAGGAGACATAAGCGATTTTTATCCACCAGCTTCATCTTTTGAAAAAGTTGATTATTTATATAAAGTATACTTTTTAATTTCAATATATATATATATATATGGTGGCGTTCTTATAAGAGGGTGAGAGCGTGAAAGGGGCGAATCATGGCCCTCCGTTGTAATGGATGGCCAAGATTTGTTGAACATTAAAAGAAAATAACAATTTACGATCTATACCCTTTCATGGGGAAGAAAGAAGGGATAAGGAAAGAAAATTATTTTTGCCAATACTCAATAAGTCTTGGCTGTAAATTGTTATTGTTTTTAAAGTCAAACAAATCGTGACCGTCCATTATAATGGAGGGCCACAATTCGCCCCTCTCACGCTCTCATCCTCTGTGTGTATATATATCGATTTAAGATGATAGCAAATAAGCTGATAGAAGAATAAAAAAAAAAGCCGGCACGTTTCGTTTCGTGTTTTCAAAGGTAATATATGAAGAAATTTAATTAAGAGAAATTTGAAAACCAGGTAATAATTATATTAATAGTTGACAGTCCCATGCTCATCTGAAAAGAACATACCCAGTGCTTCAAGGGCTCCCAAATACTCAGGGTCTGGGGGGCGAATGTACGCAGCCTTCCCCCTTCAGGGTGTTAACCTGAAGAGAGACTGTTTTCCAGTGCTCCCAACCTGAGGGTGAGGACTTCCCAGGAGGTCACCCATCCTAGTACTACTCTCGCCCAAGCATACTTAATTTCGGAGTTCTCATGGGATCCGGTGACGGTGTGTTGGTGCCCTCTTTGGTAGTCCCATGCTTATCTAATATAAAAAATTATAATATATAGTTTCTTGTTAGCTAAGAAAACTAACATTTTGTAGTCTATTTATTCTAATAAAAAAGTGCAGTTTTGTACTCATCCCAAATTGCCGACTTCAATTTTTAACTCAATTATTATTTCTCAAATTAAATGTTATTGCAGCTACGTCAATCTTAGCTGTTCAATGTGACACATTATATAAATGCAAAATATTTTATATACTAAGTTAATTAAGAAATATTATTATGAGGTTAAAACTGTTAATATCAATTCAAATTTGTAAATTTTTATGGTTGTTATTCAGTACGAGTTGTACTGTTGCTTTGATAGTAACATATTTTTAGCCTGATAATAATAATGCCTTATTAATATGCTAAATTTATAAATTATATGATATGACAGAGTGTAATTATATTATAAAAAAAAGTATATTCAATAATGACATTTTTATAACCAATAATTTTATATTGTGAATTTAATACATAATAGAATACTTATTGACTACTTGTCATGTTGTTTCCGAGAAAAAAATGTATTTTAACAAAATAATACGTTATTAAGTTTATAGGCGATACATGTCCAAATGAGTACGAGTTAGGAGTAATAGATATTATAATAGAAAGTAGACGGACCTACCCCAGGGAAGAGAGATAAACTCTATAAATAAAAGTTAGGCTGTTTTAGAAATCAAGTAATGAAATCATGTCATTTCTACTTTGTCCTTACTTTACTCTTTAATTTCAGTATTTTACTGTATTGATTTATTTTTAGTGTATTTTGATCTCGGTCCTTATATAAAACACTTTTAATTAAAAGTAAAATCTATTTTTATGTCCTAAAGAGCACCAAAAAATAATATATTTTCTTTAAAAATAAACTTATAAATAGAATGGAGGTGCCCCGGCGCGAGGACCAGCCCGCGTGCCCAGGCCAGCCACCGGGCTGGGCCGAGCCGAGCCGAGCCGCCCTTTTTTTAGTGTATATATATATATAGAGACCAAAAAAATGATTATAATTTATTAATGAATAAGATAATATATAAAGATAATAGTGATTTATAAAATTACGAATATATTTTATAAAATAAAATGTAATTACTTATTAAAAAATACAACTATAACAATATAATAGTGCCCTATAAAATTACAAATATATCTTATAAAATAAAATGTATTATAACTTATTAAAAATACAATTATAACTATTACAAATAATAATATAGCGCCCCAATGGGGCTGGGCTCGGGCCCCGGACCAGCCGGGCCGGGCCGGGCCGGGCTAGGAGCCCCAAAAAAGAAAAATGGGCCTGTAGCCCGGCCCACTTGGGTGATCGGGCCGGGCTGGGCCCGTGTATTTCCACCGGCCACCCTTAGAATTATAAAATTTTAAGATTTGAATACAGTAATTTATAATTAAAAAATATAAATACTAAAGAAAAGAATTCTAAAATAATAATAATTTTTAATGTGTAGGCAAACAAACCCTTACAAGATTAAATAAATTTTGTACAAGGTTGTTTATTTATTTTTATTTGAACTTTTTTTCTTCTTAATCGCGCTAGAATAAAGTACGTGCTGTTGCAAAAGTGTAACAATCATAGAATTTGATCAAATTAACGCGTGGAAAACAGAACAATCTGATTTATCATTTAGTAAACAATTATTACAGTACTTGCAGGTATTTTAAATACCAGGTATATTAACATTTTAAGGGTTCATTTATCAGGCACTAATACACCGGATTTTATTAGAACTTTGAAGTTAAGGATGCTTGGGCGAGAGTAATATCAGAATAGGTGACTTTTTAGGAAGTCCTCGTGTTGCCAACCCTATAAGGTTGGGGGTCCTCGAAAACATCCTCTCGTCAAGGTTATATCCTAAAGGGGTAAGGCAGCATACATCCACCCCCCACCCTCGGAGCTTGCTTAGGCACTCGGTCTGTAAGACCTAAGAGAGTACCAACACGCAAGCACTGGATCCCATTAGAACTCCGAAATTAAGCGTGCTTGGGCGAGAATAGTACTAAGACGGGTGACCTCCTGGGAAGTCCTCGTATTGCACTCCTCAGGTTGGGGGTTTTCGGAAACAGCCTTCCTTCAGGGTGCCCTGAAGGGGTGGGGAAGGCTGCGCACATCCACCCCCCAGACCCTGCTTAGACGGGAGCCATTGGGGCACTGAAAATATTGTTTTGCTTTCTTTAGGTATATTAATATTTTAATATATATAATAAAGTATATTAATATTTAAATTTTATTATATAGTTATCTCATGTCTAAATTTGATAAATTTTTATAACAATCTAACTAATTTTATATAGAAAACGCTAATGTATTACATAATTACAATAATAAATAAATAAATATATATATATATTGTCAAAATTGTGTGTCATGTGACTCATGTTAGCAATTTTTGGCAAAAAAAATCGTCAAATCTTAATGAAAGTACTAAAATATTTTTATATATAATTATTTTTATTTTTAGTATTTTCTAACGAAAAATTATCAAATTCCGGGAAAGGTGTTCATGATTAATAAAACTTTTAAATTGTGTCACTTAGATAATTTTTTTAAATTTTAAGATATCAATAGGTAAAGGGTCTTTATAAATGCCAGGAACGAGTCCTTAGAACTATATATTCACATCGTGTTATCAAGCCTAAACTCAACCTATTTTTCTCCTTCTTTTATATACTTAAAGCTAGGGGTGTATTTGGGCTAAGCTGAACCCAAGCTCATCAAGCTCGAGGCTAGATTCATTTACATTTAGCTCGGTTCGAAGCAAGCTGAGCTCTGAAACTTCAAGCTCAAGCTTGACTAGTTGTAGGCTCAAGCTCGGCTTGGCTAAGATCATAACCCAGCTCAATGAGTTTCGAACTAAACATGCTATTTTTAGGTTCATTTAATTTCAATCTAGACTTGTTTGGACTCGTTTAGACTCGAGCTCGGCTCAATTAAGCTCAAATTTAGCTTGGTTTGACATACTTAAGCTAATAAATTAGATTGCCAGCCTACGGGCTCCAGCTTCATTAGACTCGGACTCGACTCGATAAGCTAAACGAGCCAACTTAGCTATATGGCAAAATTTTCAAGCTTTATGACGAGCCGACTTCGATCAATTACTCCCCCAAATAAGGCTTTCTACGTTGTTATAGACTTACAGTACTTGCCCAAGGTTTACGTAAGCAGTAACACAAGCGTGAGTAGATCTCCTCGACTCTTCACTGGAAATACAGTAAAATCTTTACAACTTCGTAGACGTCGGTACAATTGACGGAACGTAAATCTTGTATCATTTTTTTCTTTTTCTCGGTATTTTTTTCTTGATCTTCCGTTTCAAATAGCACCACACTACGCCTACACCAGCAGAAGAAAGCACAACACTAACCAAACTTCAAAAGCGTTCAGCGCAAAGGATTTTTTTTTTTTTTTTGCCCCGGATAATCGATGTAAGTTGTAATACAAAACAGGCTATTAATCCTCAACTTTAGGGAAAGAATAAGAATACAATATGATATTTCATAATACATACATTCTAGCTCTCATACTCTGTAATGGGTTCAGCTACAGGAGACGGGGCTGCGTCTAATCTTGTCAGTACTTCAGGTAAACCTGATGTATCTCTTATGATCTGCACTCAGAATAGTCCAAGAAAAGAAAAACAGATACGTATCTTGTCAGTACACAATTGTCACAATTTTGTTAAAATGGTACGCTTGGATGAAAAAGGCGCGTGGTTACATAACGGTCACGGTTGCAGTGCCATGGAGAGAATGCCATGGATATTACTTAACAGTCATAGTCGCAGTATAGCGTGGAGTTGGCATAGCAGATATTATGTAATGGCCAGCTCAGAGCCCGTTATACAATGTGATAGCTTTTGTTTAATTGCATAACGGTCATAGCAACTGGAAAGATGGCACAGCCTATGATGTGGCTAGGGATGTAAATGAGCTAAGCTCAAACCTAGTAAAGCTCAAGTTCGTAGACTCGTGAGTCTAAATGACCCTATTTTATTACAATTTATTAGCATAAATATGCCAAATCAAGCCAAATTCAATCGTACAGAGCTGAGTTCGAGCCTAAATCAAGTTTAAATAAACCTAAATAAGGCAAGTTCCGTTTGAAGCTCACCGAGCTCAAGTTTGAAATTTCCAAGCTCGGTGAGCTAGAAGCTGAGCCTCGAACCTCACGAGTTTTGCTTGGCTCTCCTTGTATACCACCCCTAGATGTGGCAACCAGAGAAGTAACACAAACAATGATATGCCAAATAGAAATCAAGCCAATGCTCCTCTTAATTCTTTTTATAAAAGATATGCTCTTTGTGCTCCTATTTTCAAAATAGTTTGCCTTTCTTGTGAGTAGACATTATTTTTTATCAAAGACTTAATTTCGGGGATGGAGGGGTAAGTAAACGTATGATACTTTTTTTCAATTTCACGAACATAATGCCTTTATAAGGTATGTTTGCCTTTTTGTTTCTTTTCTCTTTTGGTCCTACAAATCATGACAAGGATGAAATTTCTTCACTCACCAGTATCTCTTCATCCAGATACGAGATCATAAATAGTCTCTGGAAGCTTCCACCTGCAGGGATGATACGACAGGTAGCCCTTGGAAATCAAATGCTAAAAGAGTATACTTAAAACTAACAGTGAATCGCCACTACATTTAACAGTAGAAAGTATGAATGAACCCACCAAGAATGTCAAATGAAGCATACTAAACATGGAAAGGTGAAGTTCAATAGTGGTGATAATCATCGCATATCTATATGATAGCCAAAAAAAATGCAATCATGGCATTGAAGAGAGCACATAGAAATCAAGGCCGGCCGATGATGGATGCCTTTGGGATATTCTTTGAATTATAAGCTCAACCAACTCCTATATACACCCTTTTTTTTTGTTAACCAGGGTATCCAAACCGGCCTACTAGCACCTCAACTAATCCCCACTTGGAAATTTTCTTATGTACAATAGGATAAGTCAGGATGAGCAATCTCAAGAATCTATTTGCATCCAATGGTAGAATTCCGATCCCTATGCTAATGCTTCACGAGGCACTAGAATTAATAGACTCCTATAAATGTTCAAAACTAAAAGTTGCATTTCCAGAGAGTCAAACTCCCCTTTCGCTACTGTGTACTCCATTAACACTATTGGTCATGACCCATGACTCGTGGTCACTAGACCTTTTGAGTCATATAGACGATGCTTATTAGTAATTATAACATCACAAAAATAAGAACAGCTTACAATAACAACCTAGTGCTTGAGAGGCTCCCACTGAGACAGGGTCAGGGAGGGGGAGCTTAAGAAAGAAAAGCTCCCTGCTTTTTCATCATGAAATTGAATGTCCAAACAGTCAATAAGGAAAACATAAGTTAGACATCTTGCAGTAAGTGGAACAAATTCAAAGACGCCACAAAATACAGCAGACAACATCAGCAGAGGATCTCTGGAAATATCAGGCAACCTAATGATACCGATGCACAAAGAACATATTTTGTTGTGATTGAACAAGATATTGAGGAATTGTCTATACATAAAAGCATAATTATTGATGTAGGCCTTTCCCATATAAAAAGGGAATCTTTTGTTAAAATACAAGCACAAGTGATGAGGATTATTCAAGAATCGAAGGTGATTTGCTTTATAAAAAGATATCAATGACATTCTATGAAATGATTTCACAGGATTAAGATATACCCGAGATCGTACTTTGAGCATTAGAAGAATCCTGAACTAACCACACAATAAAATTAAAAAGCAATAGATTTTGAATGTCAACAAGTTCTGTTTGTTGTCCCATGTGGAATCACAATTTCAGACTTACACCAAACCCGCATGCTAGGGTATATAAGCCAATTCAAATGATCTTCCAAGAACCCAAAAAGCATTCTACCCGAAAGTTATATCATTCTTTCGGCAATCTCCAGCACGTTGTCTAGGATTTTTCTCACTTTTCAGTCCCTGTGCTTCAAAATCCTCAAAACGCATGCATAGGAAGGAAGGTCATGATCAATGTTAATAGGTTATTAAAAAAGCAGTACAACGCAATCTTATATTCACTTGAAAAGCATTTCGTAAGAGAATAAAACGTTTGGTAAGAGAAGGCATATGTGGGTTGTTGTATATAACTTTCTGAAGTGAGGAAAGTAACTTAAAACTAGGACTAAAATGTCTATTGGTAACCGGATGTGCGCATTCACTTACAAGCCACACAACTAATATCCGAGCTACATGCACCTACCGACCCACTCAAAGGTTCCCTATATGCAACAGGATAACTTGAGGTCAATAGATATGGTAGATGGTCCCAAGGAATTGTTTGCCTCCAATGGCAAGATTAAAACCATATACCTAATGCATCATAAGGTGACAAGTCTAACTGCCTTATCATTTGAGTCCATCCACTTAGGGTTCGAATAACTCTAAAATGCAAGAGAGAAAAGATATATGTACTTACTGAGGGGAACTCTGATCCCGCTTGACATGGCATCCCTGATAGGAACAGGAAGCTGTTGAACTGCAGTGGTAGCTTGACCAAGTGCACCTTTTAGCTGGTCCGGTACTGCTTCTTCAATGATTGTCGGCGATTCTAGCAAGCCCTCAGTATATTCTTCTTTCATTCTAAGTGGTCCCTCGACCGACATTTTAGAGGATAACACCAACTTGCTTTCTATCTGCATTCAATTACAGCAGCTGAAAAGTTTTTTTTCTTTTTTTTGGCAAATAGCAGCTGAAAAGTGCTAACAAGCTACTAGTTAAGAAAGATAATCACGTGTCTTCAAAGTATCTTTGAATTGCTCCGTAATATACAAAGACAATCATTTTCAAAAAGCGAAAGCAACACTAAGAATATATTCTCTTTTTGATGGAGATCACAATTCGCATATACAACACGAGTTCCCTATGGGGTAGGTTCAAGTGGTAAGAGACTTTGACCTAGCGCCTCATGGAAGTGTTAGGCAAACCCACTAGATGCAAACAGTTCTTTGGGGGCCATCAATTGGCTCTTTGGACACCAAAATCACCCTAATGCATATAGGGAAACTTTTACGCGAACGGCATATGCAATCCAAAAAATAGTCGAGGTACATATAAACTGGCTCAAACATTGTGGCCAGCAAAAAATTGTACTTCATGATTGATTGATTATGAATATAATCTAAAAGAGTGAAAAAGAGACAGAGGAGGGCTACTCAACTAGAGACACAAAATTAAAGTGTGTCAATGCATACCCATATATGTTGAAAGAATGAGGGGGAGAATGGGAAACATTAGAAGGTCAGAACAATGTTTCATAATTGTCCTGCCTTACTTTTTCTCATGCCCCTTCGCAATGCCATCATGCAATACACTATTGACAGACAATCTCAACAACAACAACCCAGTGCCTGAGAGGCTCCTGCCGAGGCAGGGTCGAGGGAGGGTGAAATGTACAAACCTTACCCTATAGGGTACTACCCTAAAAAGAGGCTGTGTCCAAAGGGTCTCCAACTATAAGAAGCAAAAACGGATCAAAATTTAAAAGACAGGCGACAGACGATCTCAATGGATATAAATAAATCACCAAGAAGACAATACCGAGTCCAATAACCGCATATTTGCAGTAAGGTTTGCATAACCATCCTTGAGCCATACATCCATTTTTGACAGATTTGCCAATGTGGGGGGCAATCTCCTAGAAAATAGAAAGTGCCAAAGAAATTAGCGACTGATAAGTTCAACCCAACAAAGACCATATGCAGTTTTAACTATGTAAACATCAATTACAAACGCGTTCAAAAGGAGTACACAAACAAAAGACTGAGCTTACCCTAAGACAAATCGAGCTGCAGCCAATGCCGGAGTGTCAGATCCAAGCCACTCAAAATTCCATCTGCCTTCTAAAAAGGGTGACCTGGAAGGCTGAAAAAGAAAGATAAATTCTTTGTGCTTTAATTTATGACATGTAAATGTAACCAGTCTCAGCACCTACGTTGTGGGCCGAGGGGTCGGATTGAGTCGCTCCAGACCAGTTATCCTTTCCATCACATCAATCCGCTGCATATCTGTAGTTTTTCCTGTGACAACAGCCTCAAATCCTCCTGCATCCTTGAACTGTAGAATGCCATCATATAGTGCAGTCATTAAGGCAACTAGGGATTTGTCACAAGAGCAATCATTTACACAATCAATACCAGAACGCCTTACAATGCATTTTTCTACCTCCCTATCCCAATAACATAATGATAAGCAGCATAGATACAATAACATCTTGCTCAATGCGTGCAATGAGCTATTCTTTGTAAATATCACACGGAACTCCTAAACTATTACTTGAAATCAAAGTAACTTTCGCAACTTTTAATTTCATCGAACAAACTCCCTCAACAATCACTGTGTTAATTAGACTTTATCTTTCTGTCCAATTTTTTTTAAACGCCTTTGACAATCAAAATTATGAGAACCTATCCCATTAGAACTCCGAAGTTAAGCGTGCTTGGGCGAGAGTAGTACTAAAATGGGTGACCTTCTGGGAAGTCCTCATGTTGAACCCCTCAAGTTGGGGATTCTCTGAAACAGCCTCTCTTCAGGGTAGCACCCTGAAGGGGGAAAGCTGCGTACATCCACCCCCCAAGCCCTGCTTAGGTGGGAGCCCTTGAGGCACTGGGAATGTTGCTCACATAATGTGATATGCAGGATAAACTCAGTAAATATACATGATTTTAGCTGCTAAGGAAGCCAAAAGAATATCACAATATTAAGTCGAGTTGTTTATATCATTGGTCCCTAATGTTTTTAAGATTGTTCAAATTGGTCCCCCCTTTTCTGTGCTCAAACTGGTCCCTCATTTTTGTAACTTTATTCAAATTAGTCCTTTATCTTTTCTTTTGTTCAAAATAATCCTTAATGTTTTATTTTGTGACAAAATCGATCACTCAACTTTTTTTGACCTTTTACCTAAAGGTCACTATATGGGGACCAATTTTGTCATAAACTAAAAAATAAGAGATTATTTTAAATAAAAGAAGAGATGGTGGACAAAATTTAACAATGTTCCAAATATTAGGGAAATTTCAAACAAAAGAAAAAATAAGGGGAACAATTCGAACAAACTTGAAAACATCCGGACCCCGCTTCAGCGGGAGCCCTTGAGGCACTGGGTCTGTTATTGTGTTGTGTTGTGTTATTAGGTCCAATTGATACAAAAAAATAGTCAAATTAGGAGTATTTGATGAAATTAAAAGCTGAGATAGTAACTTTCTCAAGCGTTAATTCAGAGTGTCTCCCTACTAGCTGAAGTCCTATTTGGCACATAGAATTGGGGTTCCGAATTCTAATTCTATTATTTAGTGTACTTGCCAGCATTGAAGTCACCATTCAATTGCCAAATTCCATGAAATTAGAATTGCAATTCCAGAATTCAATTCCAATTCTATGTACCAAATAGATTCTAATTGTAAAACAAGATTCAACAATCAAGCAGAACACAAAATTCAACATTCACTCAGACATTGAAACTCACAGCGAGCAACAAAGACTCCTTAGCGGAGAGCCTCTCCATCTCTCTAGCGTAAGAAGCAGAAGCTCCTCCTTGTACTGTCTGCTGAACCATACTCCTACACACTCCTCCAACATTCCTTTTCCGATTCAACCTGCAAAAATTCGACTTTCTCCGCGCATTCTCAGGAAAAGTTGACAGAGGAGAGAGAAACAACGAAAATGGCGGACGCCATGAAGAATCGCGGGAGTTGAGAGCGGAAAGTGAAGGAGCCAGTCCTTGATTTACCGCCATTAGCAGCAATTGAAGAAGGAAATTGGAGAAGAAAGAGAATCGAAAGGAAACCCTAATAATTGGGTGAAGGGGACAAAAATGGTGGGAGAGAAGATGATTGAAGTAGGCGTTTGGTGTGGGGCGTGGAATGCATGTGATAGTTTGAGCCTTAACTGCATATTTTTGTATAGTGTGTTTGGTTGAAAATAGAAATAAAAATGGGGAAATAAATGGAGATGCGGGGTATCGAACCCCGTATCTTATTTTATAAGGCCTTTTAAATAGGGTCGGTTTTGATATTTTTAAATAGAGATATTTTATGGAACAACTTATAAAAATGTTAATCATAAAACTTAGTAATATTAAGAGTTGTTTATGCTAAAGGCCCTTATATTTTGTTTATTATATTAATTTAATTCTTGTACTTTAAATTGTGTCAATTTAGTTCCTAAAAAATTTAAAATGTGTCAATTTAGTCCTCTTATCAAATTTAAGTTAAATTAATTACTTAATTTTGAATAAAAAAATAAAGTTAGATGTAAGTAATTTATTATAAATTAATCTGTTTATTCAATTTAACCTAAGTCGTGGCCGAACCATTAAAAAATTCATTAAGTACTTAACATAAATTTTTCTCTAATGATCAAATTAACACATTTTGAATTGTACAATAACTTAATTGACACGATTAAAAATACAAGAACTAAATTGACACAATTAACAAAATACAGAAAATCTTTCGCGTAAATAACCCTAATATTAATCATTGATACTTTATAAATCACAGCTTCAAAAATACACGGCTTCTAAAATTAGGGGTCGTCAAGCGATTGCTTGAATAATTTGGGGTTATGTTCGACCCTATTTTAAGAGAGACAATATGTTCAATAAAACCTTTTTTTTTTAAATCGTATCAAACGTGCTTTTTGTAGACACTTGATGAGCTTTTGTTAGACAATACTGATGTGCAACATAAGCCCGTAGGTGTAGAGGATTGAAAAGTAACAGGGGATTTGAGGGACTTGCCCTTCGCTAAGTATGCAAGTTTTACACAGGCTCTTTGTCACCGAGTGGATGAGAAGTATGGTCGTAGTGAAGACCTAAAAAGTTTATTAGATACTCCTGCATATCTTAGAACTCTTCTCCGATATAATGGCTCAAAATTTTCATGGCTTGAAACCTGGTGACGCTACGTTTGTATCCTTTGTTATTTGTGGTCCTCATGAGGATGCTCTCTGAAAGCGGTGTCAGCTAGCGGTCTGTTTTCATCCCTATATAATTAATATAGACGGTGATAACGAATGGGTGATTAAAGCTATTAGTGGTCACATGCAACTCCAGCAACATCATAACGACCGTGGATAATATTTATCTTAGTAGTAATCAATGTGGCCAAGTCACTTTCAATCACTGTTTCCGAGACACAAATAGAAAAACTAATTGATTAGTGAATTTCGGTCATACATGGTTTAACTTTTCAGCGTGACATTGCTTGCTAGCCAGACTCCTCAATTCTCTTATCATAGTTGATGCTTTAGGATTTTTTTGACCGCAGTGAGTAGGGATGACAATGAGGCGAAGTGGGGAGGGGTGGACAGTGGAGGTACCTCCTCCTTATCTATATCCGCCACCAAAATCTATACCCATGCCCGCCATAGTATATAAAATCCATATTCTCCCTGACGAGTACAAATTCATACCAATTGCCGCCCCATTACCTTGGGTATCCATCACCCATCCCAGACCCTGTAGAGGTGGGAGCCTTTGAGGCACTGATTTTTTATTGTTATTATATCCATTACCCGTCCCATACCTCCCTAACGTATACCCAAAACGACTATCTATATACTCTTGCACTAATTATTTAACCTTATTGTTAAAAATTTAATTATATTCTTTTATAACATTGATAGATATTTTGAATAATTAAGTTTAAACATGTGTTTTTTAATTTAAAAGTTAATTAAATGCAAAATAAAGCGAGTATGGTAGATACAAGACGGGAATTGATATGAAGTGGGGCGGGACGGGTATAACACTATATCCATAACTGCCCCATACCCATGACAGATGGACCTAATTCATATCCGCTATCCACAAATTACCGATTTTTACACGCCCCTTTGCCATCCCGAATTGCCAGCACAGGGACCGAGTCAACTCGCCAATATCATGTGCCCTTTTTTAGCGGGCGGCCGTCGTCTCCGACTCTTCTATTCGCTTAATAAGCTAATGGCCTGATTTATTTTCATCTCCGGCCACCGATTCTCCTCTCTCCGGTCGATTCTCTCCCCTCTCTCTCTCTATATATCTGTCTCTATCGATCTATTCATTTATATCAGCAGGGAAGACGATGAATTCATCGATTAAAGTTGCCCTATCGAACCCCCAATCTAGTTGCTTTCAATTAAGGGCCTCCCTCTTTCATTCCACTCCTGTATTGGATCGCGGCCGCCGCAACTACTGGAATGCTGTAAGCCTTTTCCCGTTATTAATAAGCTCGTAATTTTAGGGTCCATTTACTTGGCATTAAGGCGCCGGGTCCCATTAGAACTCCGAAGTTAATCGTGCTTGGGCGAGAGTAGTTCAAGATGGGTAACCTCCTGAAAAGTCCTTGTGTTGCCAACCCTATAAGGTTGGGGGTTCTCGAAAACAGCCTCTCGGCAGGGTTACACCCTGAAAAGGGGTAAGGCTGCGTACATGCATCCCTTCCAAACTCCGCTTATGCGGGAGCCCTTGAGGCACTGGGTCTGTAGCCTGTAATTTTCTATTCATTTGTGATTGTTTCTTTTTAGTTGAAATATTTGAACTCGATCATGGTAAATTAAGGAATTGAGAAGAGGGATTTCTTTTCATGTGTATGACCCAATTTTAATATGCCCCCTCACATCGAGCTTGAAGCATGGATATTTTTAGAGTATAAAAGCTAATCCTACGTCTTCATGATCAGCTTCAACTTTTGGGACAATCGATTTTTTGACATAGTATAAGAGCCTTCTTGACAAGAGGTCACGAGTTCGAATCTCAACGGCCCCCACTTTTAATATTTAAAATAAATTAAACATATGGTATGAGGTGGGCCTATGCACTATCCAGGCTTCAGTTAATGGGCTTTAGCGTGAGGAGGCATGTTAAAGTATAAAAATTATGCCTTAGTATTTACCTTTCAGCTTACGCTTTTGGGAAAAATGGTTCCTTGACAAATATTGCACAGACCCATGTCATACCTTGTGCTTAGATTATCTAAATATTGAAAGCAAGGGCTATTAAGGTATGAGGTGGGCCTATGTACTATCCAGGCTTCAGTTAATGGGCTTTAGCGTGAGGAGGCATGTTAAAGTATAAAAATTATTCCTTAGTATTTACCCTTTAGCTTACGCTTTTGGGAATGGTTCCTTGACAGATATTGCAAAGACCCATCTCATACCTCATTCTTAGATTATCTAAATATTGAAAGCAAGGGCTATTAAAATTCGAACATGTGATCTCTTGATCAACAAGGCTCTGTTATTATATCAAATAACTCACTTTCCCAAATGTTTAAGCTGATGAGTGAATATCAAAGATCGGTTCTAAACTTCAACATTTTCCAATACAAGTTCTGCTCATGTCTCGAATGACCTATTAAAAGAAATTTTGATTGTGAACTGGAATGGTTTGTAGATTCCGAATAGCAATAGCGGTTGAATCTAATAAGGTAATAATTGCAACCCTAGAAGCACTTGGCTATGGATTTGGAAATCCGAAATGTTGGTCTACTCCCAGTTCTGGCTTTTTGTAGGGTTTTACGCTCGCGTCTGCTAGCACCCAACCCACTTTCTAATAAGTTAGGTTTTTGAAAATTCATGGTTCTATCGGCACATAAATGTTTAGTTACTATAGGTGCTCAGAATTTGTTGCATTCAGTAGCAAATGGTTATTGTTGCAATTGTTTCGAGAAAGTATGGGGAGAGCGTGTTTCTGCCCAGTCCTTAGATTTTAGGAGTCAAATCAAGTAGGCCTGTATTTTGGTATCTGAGTTGTGCAAGTCAGCTTAAGCGCGTATCAAATAATCTATTTTATATTATAATTTAAGTGAACGTGTGAATCATTTATATTATATATGTATATATGCATTTATAATGTATAATGTGTAGCTGACGTTTTTTCCATTATATGAATGGTGATATGTTTTAGAAGCAAACTAACAATATAACTAATTTGCAAAAAAGGCCCTTAACAAATTAGGGTCCCAAGCAATGGCTTGGGGTCTAAACTGGCTTTGCTTTTTCCCCGTCTATGATTTTTCCCCTTGTCTATGAGCCTGCTCGGATTTCTCAAATAAGACATGTTAGCAGACGAGCATAATGTTTGCTGTATGGACAAAAAAGGAACACGTTTTGAAAGGAGAACCATCATTAGCTACCGAAATGATGACTTTATTTATTATGTTTTGTTTATGTTCCTCTAGATCTTTCCTTTCCTCACATCTGGTTTGGCTGATGTTGATCTGGCTTCTTTCATTGGTTTCATAAGATCCAATTTTTCAATTACTTCCTCAGGCCTGACTCATTCTTGGCGTAAATCTATGGTTGTTGATATGCAGAGGTACAGCCGTAATCATAGAAGGCCCAGAAACCAGCATTTCAAGCAGGATATATTGCGGAATGTCAGTGCCTACGCAGAGTACCTCTTCCAGGTCGATATCCGCTTGTTCTTTAATTACTTAGCTAAATTTGATTGCTGGGATAAGGAAAGGTTACGCTTTGAGTGTGGTCCTTTTTTCAGTCGTCACCTTTTCACTCCTTGCCTTTTATCTTTTAAGTAGTAATCTTTTTGACAAATTAAGTTCTCCGAGTAAAGCAATGGGGTGGTAATTAGGTGTAGAAGTTCTGCAATACTTATGTGTTGGCTAGTATGGTTTCCTGTTTGGATATATTTCATTAGTAAATTTGATGTAGAGTTGTTTTTTGATCGGAAAATGAAATAATATTAAGAGAGAAAGAATGTATCAAGAGTTAAGGATAAGATGCCCTCAAAAATTATAAAAAAAAAAAAAGAAAAAGAAAAAACCATAACTAGTAACATAAAGCCCTTAAGTTCCTTTGTAAATCAACTAAGGCGATGTTAAAAGTTGAGTTAATTTTTTTGATCGAGAAAAGACATGTTATTAAAAGAGAGAGAACGTATAAAGAGTTAAGGTCCTAATGTCCTTAAACATAAAAAAACCAAAGACTAATAATACAAAGCCAAAGAATATACGAAGAGTTAAGGTCCTAATATCCTTAAACATCAAAAAACCAAAAACTAATAGCACGAAGCTCTCCAATCTCTCTGCAAATTGGCCAAGGCTATATTGAGGAAGCTGCCAAAACTCTTTGTTCGAAGAGCTCCTCAAAAAGACCACTTTATTCCATAAGAAATTCTCTGGCGTATATTGGGTTTTGAAAATCTTAGCACAACCCAAAGAATCGCAATCTTGGCCTCATAGAATAAGTTTAAGATGCATTTCTCCTTCCTATACCATGGAACATGATCAAGAGGATAATCAAGAGGATACTCGCAACTGATCTTCTAACCCACATTTAAAAAAAAGTGAGAATAACTTGCAAAAGGAGAAAAACCTCATGTTATATGTTTTGAATATGTCTTCTACATGTACTAATAGCTTGGGCACGATGCTAAAGTGTGTAAAGAAATTATCCTTTAACCAAATCTTGCAATTTCATTAGAATTATGTTATTGTATGATCAATTGATTGAACCGACACTTACCAAGAAAAATGATTGAACCAATGCTTGTAGTTTCCACTCCCCAACCCAACAGAAAAAAAGTGAAACAGACGTCCCTTGTTTCTTCGAGCTGTTTGGTCAGGCTTGCATTTGATTTCTTTTTAGCTTTTGTTATAGCACCATTTTGTTGTAAAAGCAACATTCCCAGTGCTCCAAGGGCTTCTGCCTAAGCAGGGTCCGGGGGGGTGGATGTACGCAGCCTTCCCCCTTAAGGGTGTTTGAAGAGAGGCTGTTTCCGAGTACCCCTAATCTAAGGGGCAATGACTTCCTAGAAGGTCACCCATCTTGGTTACTACTCTTGCCTAAGCACGCTTAATTTCGTTGTATGGTTGCATATTTATTTTGGATATGTAAATCTACTTTTACATGTTTCTTTTTCTGCAGTGAATTCATGTTTGAATCCCTGCGACTCTCTAAAATTTATATGCAACTTAGTCATCTCATTTCAAATCACCAATCTACTTTTACATGTTTCTTTTTCTGCAGTGAATTCATGTTTGAATCCTGCGACTCTCTAAAATTTATATGCAACTTAGTCATCTCATTTCAAATCACCATTTCACTGATTTGCAGAGTTGGAAGTCAGATTTTGAGCATGATGACGAACCTCCTAATAGAGGCCCATCATCATGGTCTAGGCATTCACATCATGATAGTGGACCAAGAAGGAACTGGACTCGTAATCAGGGACGACAAACTAAGGGCAAAAGTAAGGGCATCTTGCACTTTTAGGCATTTTATACGTTCAAGCACACAAATTGTACAATTATGTTTATCGTTATAAAGCTGGATGCACATACCCACTTGAGTATGCTCAAGCCCTAAGGATATAATGTTTCAGTTATTTCTGTTCTGTCTCATTTTTAAGGGTCTATTTAGCAGTTGCTTCAGATTTTAAGGGTGTTTGGCATGCAAAGAAAAGTTCTTGTAAATAAAAGCAGAAACTATTTTTCTATTTTTAAACAAAAGTTGGAAAATAATGTTTTTTTTTTAAGCAGAAGCAAAAGCAAAAGTAGGAAAATAATGTTTTTTCTTTAAAGTAGAAGCAAAAGCAAAAATAGGAAAATAATATTTTTTCTTTAAAGCAGAAGCAAAAGCAAAAATTAGAAAATTTTCGTACAAAAATACCCCTATTCACAATATTTTTTACAAAAGTATTTTAAAAAAACCTGTTTTTTTACAGTTTGGCCAAACAACCCCTTTGATCAACAATTTCTTTGGCATAATGAACTTTATATCATGCGTAGCCAACACTGACATTGAATATGGGATGAAACTCAAAGATGGTTATCTGATGGCTTAACTTTTATTTTTGTAGGATTAGACCACCATGCTTATGGTACATGTAATTAATGTTCAAAACAAAAATAACATGTGCAGTCTTTAAGCTAAGCTTACGTATAGGGTTGGTCAAGACCCCAAGCACCCAACCTAAGCTATTGCTTGGGGCCCGCAATTCGTTTAGAACCCCTTATGAAAGTTAATTATATTGAGTTTGCTTTTATTCCATACATTGATAATTATAGAAATAATGACTTGCATATGACATGTTACAATCTTATAGGTACATATATCATGGAAATCACTTCCATATTAGTTAGTACAATAAATTATCCAGGGCATGATTAAGCTATCCTAGATATCTCCATTACCAAAATGGGCCCACCAATCAAAACTTGCTTTGGGCCTCTAAAATCTCGGGATCGGCCTTGCTTGCCTTTTCCCCCTTTTTGCCTTGGTATCAGCACTTTCCCCACAAAGCATACTGGATGATTGTACCGAAGTTTTATGTTAACCAGTTGGAAAGTTCAGGAGCTGAAAATTTTCTTTTAATTCTGTATGACCCTATGACTCATTTTCAGGAGGGTACCAGGTTTGCGAAGATGACGATGATGTGGAGAACGTTTTCCGATCTGCATTTGAAGATCGATTCTTCTTCTGGTCATTCGTTCATGATGATTATCCTAATTGGAGAAGCTCATCTCGCTTTAATAACCGTTATAAGACCTCTTGGAGGTGCAGACATTACAGCGAAGATGAATATGACTCGTCTGAAGCTGACAGTTCGGAGTCGGATATAGCTTCAGAGAGGGTTGCCCTTGGCTTAAGCGCCTCCGGTCCTCTTAAACTAGAAGATGTTAAAATTGCGTGAGTGGCTGTGGATCGCATCTTTCATATAAAGCTGTTTTATGTACCATAGTCATGGCCTGTTCTTTCTATTTTGGTCTATTGGCTATGGTGAATGTATTGAGAACTTCACATGTGAGTATATAACTAAAATATTAGACATTAGAGTTGCGAAAGAAAAGAGATGGATATATAAACATAGTCTGCTACCTCACCTAATGCCAATTGGTTATATGGACCTCTTTTTTTTTTTTTTTTTTATGTTTCCCAAATGGTAAGAAATCCCTTTAGGGGTCAGCTGTCCCCAAATCCTTTGTAAATGTCTTTGCCCTTGATAAAGGCGGGATTTGATTCCAGATTTCTGGTACCACCTCTAGAGACTCTACCAATTGAGTGAGTTGGCACCTTGATTTATGGATCTAATATATGCCAACTTCATGAGTTGGGCCTATTTCTTGGTGAGATTTTATAAAATGGGTGTCATTTTTTTTTTCCCCCCAGTAATGTCTGGTTTTCTAAATTTCAGGTACCGAGCATGTGCATTGAAATGGCACCCAGATCGTCACCAAGGCGCCTCCAAGGTATCTCTCTCTTCTTTTCCTTACCCTTTTTCTCAATTTTCCGTACTATTTGTTATCCTTTTTGTTATTGTTGAGGACTTGAGATGGCAAGGGGACGGGATGAGTAAGGAGCAAGGGTCTGCATACCCGTGCCTGCCATAAATATTTGTACCCACACCCTACCCCTTAATCACGTCTCATTTGCCTGTAACGACATTTTCTCTATCTCCTGAATAGTAAATGGTAGAAAACATTATACAGACTCTCTTAAACAAAAGAAGAAGATAACCCATTAACTAACATTTCATCCCTACAAGACTAGAAATCAGGAAACCAAAATGGTGAAATTCTCATACTCAGAGCTCACAAATTTGTGGTATATGCAATAACCAACTAGCTAGATGGGTACCTTCATAATCAAACAATCATTAAGAGCTAACCCCCCAAGCTAGAGATCTTAGGCTCGAGGCTCATCCCTCCTCCTCATCCAAGTTGTTGGTGTTCTTGTTTAGGCAAGAACTGTATCCTCCTTACAAATGTAACAAAAAGAAAAGTTAGATTAAAACGATCACGAGATATGAGGCAGAACGTGAGGTACCATGAGGTATTGTATGACTCTTTTCACCTGAAGCGGGGTGTATACAAGGGGTTATCAACCTAAATGGATAATATTGCAATCCCGATTAACTTCTGATCGTGGAACTATGGACAGACTGCAGCAGAGGAGAAGTTCAAGCTTTGCACGGCCGCGTATCAATCCTTATGTGACAAGCTGGCCGTGAACTGAGAATTTGAAGACCGGTTTTCAACCACATGCCGTGCCACCTCTTCCGGCTGCACTGGTTTCAGGCATGGCAAACAAGAAATCTGGAGAGACGGAGGAACCAGCGGCTGTCATGACTGCCAAGCTAGTCACAGCTCAAAATTCACCCCTCTTTCACTAAGTGCCTGTATGGTATTATTTTCTATTTATAATTTTGAGTTTTAACTAACTAAAACTAAGTTTTCAAAATAATTATTCTTGTTTTCAGTTTTTGCTTAAATGTGAAAAAACTGAAAACCAAACACTAAAACAAGAAAAATCATCTCAAAAACATGGTTTTCAGTTTCTCAAAAGTCAAAATTTGCAGATAAAAAACGATACTAAACAGGCCCTAAGTAATCCCATTGTGGTCTTGAGCAAGTAACATTGCTTTCCCAGATGATATTGTGACAGATTTTTTAGATTTTGTATCATTTTAGGCGTTCCCTGTTACTACATATTGGTGGCTTTCCTGAAGGCCCAGTATGGAGAACATTCAGTAAACACAGATATGACACAAAAATATGATTGTATTCAGCTTGAGGTTTCAGCAAGCGGAATGTAAAGGAAGTTTTTTGTTCTTTAATTTAATTCAGGCATTAAAGTGTCATCAAATTGGTACCAATGTTAATGTAAAGTGATGACTGTCATTGATAATTCTTTGGATTAGTTGAATGCTTGGTTGGGATAAACAGAAAATATGTAGTGTGGATTTACCAAAGTTATGTTTGGATATTAATAGAGCGAGTTCCTAAATTTAGCTTTGAGCTACCTGTTCTTAATATAATATATAAATAGGTTTAGTTTTCATACACTAAACGAGCAGGTAGTCCACCGACTCTTAAGAGGAGCCACATGTACCATAGTGAAATTCGAACCCGGGGTGCGTGTAAGGCCGCCAGTGTTATCTGTCATTGGGCTATGTCCTTGGGGAAAGATATGCCAAAAAAAAAAAAAAAAATAAATAAATAAATTCTTGGCTGTTTATCTTGATTTCAAATCCATTTATAATTCTAGTCATTTCCAGATCTCCAATCCAGGGAGTTCAGCAAGTTGCAGACTTAATATGAAATTTTCCCAATGCAGTCTTTATCAAACGAGTACCCTATTGTTTCAATATTAGGAGGACATAATGTGAAATTTAAAGAATTTATTACTCACAGTTTAAAATTTCAAAATATTATCAATCAACTATCTTGTGTCGAAGCTTAGCAAATTTTCACCGGAAGATGTGGAATACAATTCCGATAATATACAAGTATTTTTAGTCAAAAGTTTCATGGTTTTTTTTTTTTTATTGAAAATGTTAATATCACATATAATTTAACAATATTTAAGTATATCTTATCATAATCTAGCAAATTTTAACAGTGTTATGATGAAATTTTGTTAAAAATACTAATTTGATTCAAATGTGTTGAAGTGATATATCAATATTTTATTGTGAAAGTTTATTAGATTAAAATATTTATTTGATTTTAGTATACCTTTTTTTTTTGGTCGGAGAAGCCCGAGGACAAATTATCCATTCCGATCAAAAACCAAAGCCGACACAACCGAGAACGGGGGAAACTCACCGAGTCATGAGTACAGGATACGTAAATTGTAAAATATTTAATTATGTTATAATCACATTGGACTATTTTTCCTACAAGAAAAGAAACCAATAAAAGACAGCAAATTCCCCATAAAATTGTATGAAACCTACAGGCTCCGATGGAGCATCAATCTACCAAGTGCAATCATTTTGACTCAACACTCTGAATTAACACCAAATTCAGTTCCTTTCTGCAATTCTCACACCCACAAATTGAAATTCGTACACAATTTTGTTCAAATTCAATGTTAAAAGCCCTACAGATGATGATAACTTCATCCTCTACCGTCTTTTCAAATCGATTGAAGCCTCACGGTTGCGGTCTTTTCATCTTCCCTATCCCGTTCAGTTCGCGGAGGAGGCCGGCGAGCCGATCTTTAATGGCGGTTTCGATCGCGTCGGATTGGAGGAGATTGCGTTTCAGAGCGTTCAGTATGTCCTCTACTTGGAGCCAGTCAAAGTCGGATGTCTCTTCATCTGATTCTTCCGTCGTTTCTGTGAGTTGATCTTTGAATCATTTTGGTTTTTGACGTGAATTGTTTGATTTGAGGTTCCTGAACTGCTAGCGGATAGTTTCAATTGATTTGTTGAGGTATTGGTTGTCAAGGAATTAACTATCCCAAAAGCTTAATGGGATGGGAAGAAGGAACAAGAGTGGTTTTATACTTTAATGTGCTCCGTTGTGCGAATGCCCGTTAGACTTCAAGCATGGATATTGCACAAGAACACTGTTAAGGAACCATTTTTCCCAAAAGCTTAAGCTAATGGATGAAGGCCCAAGATTGGTTTTATACTCTAACATGCCCTCTCACGCAAATGCCCATTTGGGCTTGAAGCGTGGACAATGCACAGGCCCACCTTATATCTTTTGCTTAGTTATTTTAATATTGAAAGTGGAGGCTGTTGAGATTCGAACTCCTGACCTCTTGGTCATCAAGGCTCTGATACCATATCAAGGAACCATCTTTCCAAAAGCTTAAGCTAATGGATGAAGGCTCAGGATTGGTTTTATACTCTAACAAACACCTCATGCCTTGTGCTTAGATTGTGCTAATATTGAAAGTGGGGGCTATTAGGATTCGAACATTTGACCTCTTGTTAATGGGGCTATGATGCCATGTCAATGAATCAATTGTTCCAAAAGTTTAAGCTAATGGTAAAAGCCCATGAATGGTTTTATATTTTAACATGCTTCCTCACGCGAATGCCCATTGGGCAGGCTTAAAGCGTGGATATGGCATATGTTTACCTCATACCTTGTGCTTAAATTATGTAAAAGTTGGGGCTATTGGGATTTGAACCCGTGCCTACGGCTGATGAGTTGCAGATATTTTTCACTATTTCTGGGAAAAGTCTATGAGAATCTTTTTTTTCTCACATATTGCCTCACAAATCTTGGGGCGGGAATATATAAAGCCACACAGAAAACACTTGGTGCCTGAAACATATCCTCAAATGGACCTAGGCCTAGAACAATTTTTATGTGAATGCGCTTTCGCAGTCACATAGGTGCTGCAAATGCGGAGGTTTTGGAAGAGAGATTTAGGTTTCCTTCCAATTTCCATATGATGTTGCTTTAAATGAGTTAGGGTTGGGGGCCTTTGGAACAACCTCCATTTAGATAGCATCTTGGAGAGGTAAGGTTGTGTACATCTCACCCTTTCTAAACCCTGCTTTGGCGAGAGCTCTTTTTGAGTACGGGGTTTGTTATTGTTGCTGCTTCAAATAAGTGGAATTGCAAAAATGTATTCATATGGTTTTGTTCTACATTCCTGATTACTTGGTTGGAATGGCATCAATGATAATGCGTTTAATTTCATAGGGTAAAGCTAGACTGTTGGAATCGTATTGTATGTTCAGAGGATGATTCTATGTTTCTAATCGTAATTTGTCTGGAAAAATTTTTACTTGGGTGTTGTTACCGGAGTCTCAAAGGACCACCAAAGTCCATCTACAATTCTTGGCTTCAGATGGGTCTTGCAAAGTAAGGTGCTGGGGGTTTGGTTTGCAAATCACTTTGAAGCTCTTTAGTCAGAATTTGTTAGAGCTATGGGAAGTTTTGAATGAGCTCATTGAGTCATGAGAACATACCTGTTATGACCTGTAATAGAAGAACTCTCTTGTAAAGGGCTCATAGAAATGCTGGATGCATTATATATGCTCAATCATTTTTTGCTTAGTTACCCGAGGATTGTTTGGAGATGTCAGTAGTAATAACTGCAGTGAATGAAGTTATATTTATTTTTGTTTATGACTATATCAAGATATGTATGTGTAGGGAAGTATCCGCAAAATCAATTTCTGTCAATGGTGCGGGGCCCCAACCAAGCAAGAAGTACCTGACGGGGAAGAGAAAATGCGAACCATTTGCACTTTGTGTGGAAAAATTGCCTATCAGAACCCAAAAATGGTATTGTTTCACCACTGTAAGCTTATAAATGATGAGTATGGATATTTGTTGAATTCTTCAGGCCTTCAGGTCTAGGTGAAAAAGTCGACCTACCTACTTCCCTTGGATCCCAGAATTTTGAAAAAAGAAAATGGCAAATATGATACATAATTCCGTAAAGGATCACCACATCCAATATCTGCTACCGGTAGTTGTCTAGGTTTGACTGTAATGTAGCATTGATTGATATACCCATGCTTTCAGGTCGTTGGTTGCCTTATTGAGCATGAGAATAAGATCTTACTTTGCAAGCGGAAGATCCAACCTTCTTATGGTCTGTGGTGAGTGGTTGAAGGTCCATATCTGTATTCATCTTTACTAACCATTCTTGCTTGAAGTATGATTTGAGTCCCTTATATCTATAAGACATCATCAATTTAGAACACGTTCTGCATAGGACTCTACCTGCTGGTTACATGGAAATGGGAGAGTCTGCTACAGAAGGAGCAATTAGGGAAACTCAGGAAGAAGCAGGAGCAGAAGTGGAAGTCCTGTCGCCATTTGCTCAGTTAGATATTCCTCTTATTGGCCAAGTAAGAAAAAACCTTTCATGTTCCATCTGTAATTATTCTCGACTTTGCCCTTACTGGACAATAGCTTTGGTAGGTTTGAAGAAGGATTGGAGGGTTTTGTGTTATCAGTTTTTTGCTCTTTATTGAATGACCGATGACATCTTGTTCTTAGATCTTTATACATTCAATCTCTCTTAATGATGTGTCTTTTTTTGATAAAAAAATTATTTTCAGCTTGGCATCAGATTTTTCTATTTGTCTTGAATTTGCTTGTGCAGACATACATCATTTTTCTGGCCAAGCTGAAGAAGCCCCATTTTTCGCCTGGTCCTGAATCAATGGAATGCCAACTCTTTGCGCTTGATGACATACCTTTTGATTCACTAGCATTTTCATCGATGCTGGTCACTTTAAAGCTGGTATGACGAGTATCAGTGATGGGTAGTCATCCTGTTGATTTAGTTCTATGTTAATGCGTGTTTGTCCATTGTGGCTGCAGTATGCGGAAGATACCAAAAATGGAGAACTCAAGTTCCACTATGGTACTATTAATAAGAGGTATTGTTGCGGTTCTGATGTCAAATAAGTTTACCCATTAGTTGGTTGTTTTGGATTTATATGGCATAGTTTCCCATTCTGCTTTTTTATTATGAAGCGTATAGTTGTAACAAGCGATTAACTTGCCTAAAAGATGTCGTTTATCATTCTTTTTGGCATCAGATTTAGTAGTAACATAAATAGTTAAGCTTTAACTGGCAGTTCTGACATTGAATGAACATAATCCTTATTGGTGAGAGAATTTCTACATATAGAAAACTGAGAACTGCAAGAGGAGGTGGCTGGTATCATAGTGCAGTAGATAGAGATTACCATAAGATGCAGCGTTTGTGTTTGCTTCTGAGACACTAACGTTTACTCCGGCTGTTTATATACATATATATAGGGCAATGACTCTTATGTGAGGGTGAGAGATGGAAGGAGAAAATAATGACGATTGGATCTAAATCAAGGGCCAAAATTTCAACATTACTTTTGCACCTCTCATTAGAGTTAATGGCATAGATTCCCTTGATTTAAATCTGATGGTCATTATTTTCCCCTCTCATCTCGCCCTCTCATTAGAGTCATATGTCCATATATATATATATTAATATTTAGTCTACTGAGATTAGCAATGTAGTACATGCTTTCATTTGATTGATTACCCATATAATTCTACTTCTGATTATTCTTAGCTGCTACTCTCGATTATTTTTTTCTGTCTCTGGCTCGGTATATGAGAGACTTTGACACTATTTCTCTTCACCTATCATCCTTTGTTTTCTTCTAATGTTTCTTGGCATTCCTTCTGATGTTTCCAGTTACTATATTTTGATCATGGTGGCAGGCCTGGCACTGGCCCTTCAGACATCCATGCGTTCACTCTTGATTATCATCTGCAGTCATGACGGATAGGTAAGCGCTTCTGCATTATTATTGCCAATTGGGAGCAAACGTAGTTTTACTTACCAAGCCATAAAGAACACTGTATCCTCTCTTTGTAGCTTAGCTAGTTCACGTCCTGACTTGTTACATCCAAGATACCTCCTTCCTTTCTCTCAGGTACAGGACAGGATTGGATGTGTATATGATTTGAGCCGAGTCAAGTCGAGTACGAGCTCTTTGGGTTTGAGACTTGGCTCATTTGTAATTAGCTCAGTTTGAGCTCGATGTGCTTGAAAACGTCCAGATCAAGCTTGGCTCAGCTCATATCTAGCTCAGCAAGTTTTGAACTAAGCTTTTCTTATTTATGCTTATTTAAGCTCGATCTAGGCTTATTTTGGACTTGAGCTCTGCTCATTTATGCTCAAGTTAGGCTCAATTGGGCATATGTAAGCTAATAAATTGTATTAAGATAGACTCATTTAGGCTTGTGAGCCTCCAAGGTCGAGTTTTACTAGGATTAGGCTTGGCTCAACTCAAGCTTGAAATGAGTTGAGAATTTCAGGCTCTATGACGAACTGGCTCGCAAGCTCAGATCGGTACACCTCTAGACAGGGTCTGGTCCCGTCCATAGTCTTCATCTCTCCCTTCCGCCCAAAGAGAGCTACCTTGACCACTCAAATGTGCCTCATAAGTGGGGACGGTTGGGTCTAAGCCCGACATTTCTAAGTCAAAGATTCTTATATAATATCAAGAAACCGACTATTTCAAAAGCTTAAATTATTGAACCATAGTCCAGAGCTTTTACATTACATTTATATTCCACTAGGTAAGAGTGTTGGTTTTTCCTCCCTTTTATTCCCGCCTATGTGTACAGAAGCCATTTGTTTGGGTTTAGGAAAATGAGTACTCAAACCGTGAACTGTGCCTCTCTTGAATTATCAATGCTCAGTTTCTCTGGTATTACAGGGCTTTGAAGTTGCGAGCTATCATATTCACCATTTGAACAACTTTAAGTTCTTCGATTCTGGCGTCACTGATACATTGGACAGCACGAAATCCGAGCAACCACTGAGAATTAGCAGCAAGTGGAGGGAACCCGAATCAGATCAGTTTCTCAACCATAACGTTAACGACTCAGAGTTTGCAGCTGCTTTGACTACGGAAGTTTCAAATAACTCGAAGCCTAACGAAGATATCATTCTTAATGTGGTGCAATAAAATACCTTGATCCATTCAGACTGAGCTAAAGGGGAAAACGCTTAGATTGTCATTGCAGATTCGAAGAACTATTGCGAGCATGTCAGTAGCGTAAACCAGTGGGTAATAATTCCGGGTTTTGTGTGCCATGGGGTAGGAGGAAACGCTGATGTTGACGCAGAATTGTACCATGGTTCACTTCCATGTAGAATGAGGGAACTGTCTTTGAAAATATATAACGTGCATATATCACTTCAATGATTTCATTTTCAGAAAGTGAACCATAATGAACAGGGATGAACTGTGTATGATACAATTTTAACGGTACGATTTTTCTTGTGTTAGAAACTTTTAGTTACGCTTTCCGATGCGAAATCAGGGGTTCAAACCATGTATTCTCTCAATACTTGTACTTAATGGAGAAATCTTTTCTATTCAAAAACTCAAACTTTGACTTGATTTCTTCAAGAACTACGATCCCCACGAGCTGCAGTCAGTGGACAGCTAGCTCAGATGTGCCAGCAGTTGCAAACTCTTTGAAATATTACCGTGTCTTGGGCTGTACAGCAGAGTTCTATAACAAAACCAAATGGCATTAGGTGGAGTAACCCACTAGATTTATTGTTGATCTCTTCTCTTTTTCACAACTCCGATGTAAGTTTCTTACTAGACTCACGTGGGAAATCTTTAACAAACTTTGACAATAGCAATTTGAAGAAGCTCCTCCAATAAGCCGCTCTTTATGTGGGCAGGGCCGAGCATTGACCTTGCGCCTCCTTTGGAAACACATTCAAGGAAGAAATGCATAAAGACGGATATGTTTAAGTTTTTCGCAATTAGTCTTTTTTTTTGTTCAAAATAGTCCCTAATGTTCTATTTTATGACAAAATTAGTCACTCATTTGGTAACCAAAATTAAGTAAAAATTCAAAAGATGAGGGACGAGTTACAACAACAACAAACTTGGTGCCTCAAGGGTTTCTACATAAGGAGGCTATGTTCGATGACCCCCAACCTGAAAAGCATAAAAACGACGGCACATAGAAAGCATAAAGCATAAAGAATAAAGCATGAGGGTTGCCCGGGAGCTCACCCGGTTTGGCGAGCGGGCGTGCTACACCTAGATTCCAGGTTCGATTCTCATCTACCCCCTCCCCAATAGGCTAACCCTCAAGAGGGAAGTGCCAACATGATCAAAAAAAAAAAAGCATAAAGCAGCTATGGCAATAAAGTAACATAGCAACAAAATAACAAGTAACCAACATACAACCATAGCAAATATAATCAAATAGGCATACATATAAGCCTAAGGACGCTAGTACTAACTTAGATATGCTCCTTTGTCCCAAATTGCTATATCGACTACACCTATATTAGCTCTCCACTCCGCTTTATCTAGGGTTATCTTCTTATTTAGGTTGAGGTAGGTGAGGTCATGTCAAATCGTTTCCATCCAACTCTTCTTTAGCCTGCCTCTTCTTCTCCTCCCGATTGTAGTATGAAGTTGTTTACATCTTCTGACAGACTAATTTAAACAAGAAAAAAGATGATAGACTAATTTAAACAAATTTATAAATATTGGGGACTATTTTAAATAAAAGAAAAAGTGAACTAACGAGAACAAACTTGCAAAACTAAATACTGGTTTTTACATACAAATGCTCCACATACAATAGACATATTCACTATGTACTTGTACTTCATATTCTACATTCATTCATTACTTTCACATACCTTAAATTTTTATGCCTGAAAATAGCTAGCAAAGTGTTAAAACACAGATTGATTATGGTGGCACTGACACTCACTGACAAGTTCATGTTCATCTTCATCTTCCGCTGAGCGTGGAAAACGGAGTCAGCATCCCGCCACTCATGGAATCTTCCCTGGTGAAGGACGGAGGAGTCGCAGGCCATATGAACGCGGGCTTCTCAAACGGGACTAGCGGTGGAAGCGCCTCTCCCATTAGAATCTGAAGTGCACTTCTCATGGAAGGTCTCATGTGTGGGTTCGGATGGCAACAAGACAAACCCAGTAAAAGGAGGCACTCAGCCTGTTCCCTGTCAAACTCTCCATTCAGCTTAGGATCAACAGCATCGGTAACGATTTCTAACTTGTAAAATTCCCATACCCAATTCACAATACTGTCACTGAACTCATCCAAATCGTTTTCAATACCAGGTTTTCTACCACAAGTGAGAACTAGTGCCAGGACGCCAAAGGCGTAGACATCTGTCTCAGTTGTGGCTCTTCCTGTGTGGAAGAGCTCTGGGGCCATGTATCCCGGTGTCCCTGCAAGTTCCTTTGTCGAATGGTGAGTCTTCTCGCTTAGCTTGAACATTCTGGCTAGCCCGAAATCTCCTAAGCATGCATTAAACTCCGAATCTAGCATTATGTTGCTCACTTTGATGTCGCGGTGAAGTACTCTTTGTGAGCACTCGTTGTGAAGGTAATCGAGCGCTTGAGCCACCCCGCGGATGATATTGTGCCGTTTTTCCCAATTTAGGATGACGTTTGGCTCTTTTTCGTTGTGATATAAGAACTTATCGAGGCTTCGGTTTGGCATGAACTCATACACTAGTAAGAGTTCATCGCTCTCATGACACCATCCAATTAACTTTACAAGATTCTTATGGTGGAGATTTCCTATTGTCGTGACTTCTGCGATTAGGTTTCTCTTACCTTGTTGCGTATTCTTTGTTACTCTTTTGATTGCTACCTCAGTATCATTTAGAATCCCTTTATAAACAACCCCAAATCCTCCTTTCCCCAGTTCATTCTTTACGCTGAAATTCGCAGTTGCTGCTTTCAGTTCCTTGAACTGGTACTTCTTGGGTCCCAATCCCGAACCCTGCATGATCTCTTCATCAATTCTCAAACTTTCATCATTTATGCGCTTTCTTTTCCTGGCGTTTTTAACATATATGACAGCAACAACTCCACACAATAAAATTACTGATATGACTGAAATCAAAATCCAAACCCAGACCCGTTTTCCCTCTATGTCAACACCATTGAAGTTCCATGCTTTCACACAGTTAAGCTCGCTACTCGTTGCTCCAGTTGAAGCAGAAAATCCCATATAGACTTTTTCCGGGAGATAACGAGAAAGATCAAGAGGCATTGAAATAACTGGGCTCTTTGGGGTTGATCTTGTATGATTACCCATGGATACAAAAACTGTCAAAGTTTTGATCACACCATCGTAGATAATTTTTGCTGTCACATCTTGAGCACTAGAAATATTAACACCAATACTTCCTAAAGGCACTTGCTTGATAGAATATACACTATTAACATCCACACCAACATGGTTGTTGTCAATATCTTCCAAGAAGCTCTTTTTGGTGTCGAACTCTATCGCTACTATGTCGTTTTGAGATGATCCGTTGCTGCTCGCGTTGACGATTCCCAGCCACTGGCCATCGCTGCTGTTTGGAACCTCTGAATCCCTTGTCAAGATAAACGCTAGTCCTTCCCCACCAGGATCAGACTCAGGAGTGATATTGAGCACAAATGTTGTATTGAAAGATGCAACCCTTCCTTTCTTCCATAGTTTGTATCGCTTCTTGTGCAAGACTCTTCCGGATAAGTTGTTGATTGAAGCACCTCGAACATCCATCGTCACTTGAAGGGCGTTATAAACTATGTATGATTGCCCTTTGAGCTCGAAAGCTCGCCCAACATTTGAGGGAAAACCTGGATAATCGAAACTCAAGCCCTTCACTTGAGTAAAAGCACCAAAAAGTAGACTTATAAGCAGTAGAGGAAAGCTCTTAATATGGATCATATCTATGAAGCTATGATATAATATGATACGATATGATATAATATGATAGGATATGTGAATTTTGATGGTTAACGAATGGGAGTTTTCGGTTTTTGTAGGTTGAAGAGGGAGAAGGATAAAACGTGCTCGTCGTAAAGCTTGATAAGAAGGCAAAAGTGCAAAGACAGACAAGGTTTTCATTGACAAATAGAGGTAACTTGCAAAGAGGAAGAATATTTTTAGTCCGCTCCATTTATTTAATTTTGTTTGAATAGATGAAATTGCATGCACGATCATCTGAATCTGTAGAAAACTTCCTCAAATCTCTGACTTTTCATCGATGGGCTCTATTTGTTTAAATAGAAAATATTTTCTATCTCAATATAATTTCACAGAAACAACTATAATACGAAAATATTTTAATCCATTACCTCCCCTAAACAAAAAATGTTCCGTTCATGAAGGGAAAACGTTTTTCGTTGTTATCTCATAACATATGCTTCACTTTAATCTCAACTTGACCAAGCGTGAACCTCATACAAATTTATAGAATGAAACCATTTTTAGCTTAAAAGAGAAAATTTTCAGAAATCATATTCTTAGTTGAAAATATTTTACGAAGAAAAAAATTTCCATTTCTGTTGAACCATACAGGGCCATAGAAAATCATTTTTCTTGCATTATGTGAATTGAAGTCAGGATTAATCCATCGTTATTAATTCTTTCTTTCTTTTACGTTAGTAAGGAGGTTACAAGTTTCCATAAATAGGAACAACTTAGAGAAAGAGGGTTCATAAGCTTCGAACTAGGGACTCACTGGCTTTTACTTAAATGTCCTCATATAAGCTATGTTAGTAAAATTCGCGTATAATACATATTTTGACATGTAGTCGTACTTTCTGGTTCAAAAAGGGCGTTCACATATCATTGTCAATAATATGGTCAAACATGCGGCTTTTTAATGCTATTCTTATAATACACGTATTATAGCACGTATCCGAATTTTTTCCATTTTAAAAATATATGATAATTAAAAATAATCATTACCTACTACTAAATTAAATATCTATATTTTATATTTTTCTAAGTTTATCACTTTAACTATCATATTATTGATTATACCCTATAATCTACTATATTTTATGTTTCTGCTATGCTATTATGACTAGCATTATTCCTTACTTTTATAAGTAACAAACTTTTGACCACCGTTTTCGTATATATAGTCGAATAATACACGTATGTATTAGATCCTATTTAATTTTGGTACCTTATTTTGCTACCAGAGCATATAAGGTTTCCCCAGAATACTATGGTGAAAAATTTTGAAAATCTTTCAAACGGTCAGTTTAATCATTTAATCATCACTATCAACCTTCCATGGTCAATTTTCAACCAAACAGTTGTTAACTCTACTTCTTATTTTTAAAATTAAAGTCAGACATAACGTGATAATTTTGTTATATCTATGATGATGAATTCTTGCATTTAATAGTTTACCTTGCATAGTATATTCCTAATAAATTGTAAAAATACAAATTTCATCTTTTGACCAGCAGATAGTTTTTTTTAATTGATATTCTCCACTGTATATTCATGTGTAGAAATATAAAATAACTTAGAATAAGAACAAGTATGAAGAATATATCTTCCTTTTGATTGAATGAATAGAAAAGTAATACAAGTCTTTAGGGTTGTTCAAATACTGGTTTGGACCCAAAAACTGGACCGGACCGGTCATTTGGTTCAAGACGGGACCGGACAGATTCAATTTCGGTTCGGTCCTCGGTCCTCATGTTGACCTTATTTCGGGTTTTGGTCCGGTCGGGCCCAAACCCGAAAAACCCGAGACCGGACTGAAAATCCGAATTGTATTGTTGGGTCTTCTTTTTTTTTATTAGATCATAAGTAAACTACCTAAACTTATAAAATTTGGGTCTAAAATTAGTTTTAAAAAAGTCCATAAACACTTATAGTAACTTATCTTTTTTCTTTTAATAATAAACTATTGCATTATATATATTATTACGACTTATATGCATAACTATTTTTAGTTAATTTATGACTAATTTAGTTGGTTATTAGTGGAGAATCGAGAAATGTGAATCAAATCTAAGGGGCCAAATTATCAGGGTTGGGTTTAGTAAATATAATTTGTTATGAGCCGTTGTATTGGGAATAATTATTTAATATTTCTATAATTTCTATTTTTATTTTTCATATTTTTTTCCTATTACATGCTTTTAAAGTTATCCAAAATTGACAAAATGTGTTGTGAACTTATATTAGAAAAGAAAGAAATGAAAATCGGTTTGATCCATGAAGTAACCGGTCCAAATCGGTCCAGTCCATGAAGTAACCAGTCCGGTCTCCGGTCTTTGGTCTTCAAAAGAGGCTAGTTTCGGTCTTCGGTGTGGTCCGGTCCAGGTTTGGACCGATGAACACCCCTACAAGTCTTCACTTAAATAGAAGAATCACAAGAAAATGAAAAGACTCGAACCCTAGAATACATGAACGAGACAAGTAAGTAAATGGTGATGTTAACCATAAATGGCCGGTTATGCAAGCCAAGGGAGAGGAAGCAGGAAGTCTTGGTACCTTCAATGTCTTGATTGTCATGAATGCCTTGAAGGATGATTGTAATGTGTCAAAGAATATTCTAACTTAGATATGTACATGAAAGAAGATACAAAGAAATACCAGAAAATACAAGTATTAACAAATAAATAAGAATTAATATTTAACAACACGAAACAAAATCTCCCAAAACCAAAAAAGAACAATAAAAAAACACAACATAACAAAACACAAACAACAAAAACACCAAGGCACAAAGAAGTAAACTACCGATATTCCAAACTCCAACAGAAAACGCCTAATCAAGGGGTAGGATAGGACAATCCTACCGGCTTGACCTCGTATTAATAATCGTCCTATAATTTCTTGTCAAATCTTTTAAATATTAAAAAATGTCTTTAATGAATAAACTTTTAAAGTTGGAAATTTTAAGGTATATACTTTCTAATAACTAGAGGAGGCGGCATCGCGTTGGGGTCATCGCATGACATGCATACAACTACATGTACCAACAAAGCCAATATTAAAAACGCGTAAATCAAAGTTATATTATAGTTTACAAATGAATAAATGACAACACTCTGACAATAATGCAATGCAAAATACTTTTCATTTACATGTCATTCTCAAGGATATTTCGTTTACCCACTTCAAAAACTATCAATGAGCCATCCTTCCCAGCAGCTTATTCTGAAAGCCTATGATTGGTTTTATACTCTAACATGTCCCCTCATGCAAATGCTCATTTGGGCTTGACGGGTGGATAATGTACAGGCCTACCTTATACCTTGTGCTTAAATTGTTTAATATTGAAAGTGGAGCCTGTTGAGATTCGAACTCCTGACCTCTTGGTTATCAAGGCTCTAATACCATGTCAAGGAACCATCTTTTCCAAAAACTTAAGTTGATGGGTGGAGACCCAAGATTAGTTTTATACTTTAACAAAACGCAACAATATCACATCATGCCTACTTTTCTCCTACAAATATGGACAAAGCTCTGAAAGGTCCCATATTGAACATTTTGGAGGACTTTGGCCTAGCTGAGAAGACGTAACAGTGTAATAAGGGTCATCAAATAGTGCAACATGTGGTTCCACGATGGAGGTGTTAGATTTCGGGAAATTAATGCTCGGGATTAATACAATCTAAAAATCGAAAGAATAGAGAGATTAGAAGTTAACTTCAAACATTTTGACATCTTAGAGACTTCTTTATGCAGCGACAATTCTTTCATAAGAATATATACCAAGAAAGCTTGACTTGTGACTCATTTAACGTTTATGAGCTCAATTTGGAAAGTAATAACTGTCCTCATCTTTCAAAACTTCACACCAAATTGGCATGTGTTTTAGGAAAAATTGGGAATGCATTAGCTACAAGCCTTTTTTTTTTAAACATCGTTAAATTTTGAGGGAGGAGGATGCCGTATTTAAACTTACATTTCAAAGTTGCCCAACTGTTGTTGTTGTTGGAACAAATTGAGGATTGGCACATTGACTTCAAACGTATTTTATGGGTAAGTTCCATGTTCATACAGAAAAATGTCACTGACTATTTGTTGATGTTTTGGGAGATCCAGGCTATGGTTGATGACATTTGTTCTCTATCTCCTTCTTTTGACTCTTTATCTTTTGATTGGTGCCCTAAAATTTGTAGTAGAGTTGCCCACTTTGTTGCTAAGGACATTGTTTTTCTTGTTGTACTCATGATGGGTGAGTTAATATTCCACCATCCTTATCTCCAATTGTATTTTTTGATGCTCAAGTAGTCTAATTTTGCCATCGAGTTTGTTATTGTTAAAAAAAAAAAATGATTCCCTTCAGCTGTTGGCCCACTCCCCCAATACCTCTTGGAGGAGTTGGTCGAGCCAATGCCCAAAATAACACAAAAATAAAAAATATTTCCTAAACTAGCTTTTTAAAAAAAATATTTCCCAAAATGGTATCCATGTCATCATTTAACTTTTTTTATTTTTTATTTTTACTGTTTTTTACTTTCTTTTTTTATTTTTAATATATTTATAATTTTTTAAATTTATAATACTTTCTTAATCACAATAAATAAATTAAAATAAATTATTTATTAAATATTTAGAATAAATTTTTCTACAAATAATTTTATATAAAATTTAATAAATAATATAGTTTAATTTATTTATTATAATACATAAAATATTATAAATTTAAAAATTTATAAATGTGTAAAAAAGTAAAAAAAATGATGACATGGATGTCATTGGCGGAAATATTTTTTTTAAAAAGTTAGTTTAGGAAATATTTTTTTATTTTTGTGTTATTTTGGAAAATGGCTCGAGTTGGTCATTTCTTAAGCTTTTTTTTTTTTTTGAACATTAAACCCCCCTAGGGCTAGACATCTCTTATGTTTTTTTGGTCATCTCTTATGTTGGTCCTTTATTTTTTAAAAAGTATTATTATAAGTTTATTTAAATTAATTTTTTATTTTTTTATTTAAAATAATCTCCTATATTTTATTTTATAAAAAAATTATTTTTTAATTTTTTAATTATTAGATAAGAAACTAATATTATAATTAAATAAAATATAAAAAGTATTTTAAATAAAATAAATGTAAACAAAAGAAAAACGAGAAAATAACTTAAACCAATCTATGGCCTCGTTTGGTTACTACATGAATTGAATTCCTCTAAGAAATTGTATTTTGTGGGAATTTAATTACATATCAACTTCTCATGAAGTAAGTACAAAGTGTTTAGTTGCCGGAATGAGAGATAAAACTTTCTTGAGGAGGCAAATTAGGAACAAAAGAATTAGAACTTTCCTAAATAGAGGAGGCTAAATAAGTTACTTTTTATATTTTAATAAAATTAAAAATTATTAAGTAATTTATACTTTCCAAACTCCACCAACTTCTTTTCAACCAAATAAGACACAAAATCTATACTTTTTATATTTTTTAATTTTTACATTTATTTTCTGCATATCAAATTATATCTAAATAAATAACTTATTTATCCCTACAGAATGTCAGCAAGCCATGTAAAGGCTCTCCATAGGAACAACTCTTGGAGCTACCTTCCTATTAGAACCTGCATAGCAGTTGTACTAGAGGGCTAGGGGTGTACATGAGCCGAACACCCCGTTTCGAACTCAAGTTGGATCGGTTTTAATGAATTGGAATGTTCATCGAGCTTTTGAATCTTTGTGCAAACTAGTTTTGATAGTATATTAGTATGTTTGATACTTGGTTTGTTAATTACTCCGATATAGTCAAGTTGAGCTTGCTACTGAATGAAGTCATTGGAGCTACTATTGAGCCATCATCAATTAAATATTGAGCTGATATCGAGCTCTTAATAAGCTGTTTGTGAACATGAGTAGGTCTAGCATCCCCATATTGGAAATTGGCTCGTTAAACTCATTGGGCTTGCCCAAACTTAGCTCAAATAAGCTATCAAGCCCCAAAGTGAATAGGAATGAGCACTAAATGATTTCGAACACGAGGAGTTCATAAAATACTTGGTCGTTTACATCTCATATGTCGTGAGAGACAGTAAAGTTGTATTGATGGTTTTGTTTCGTGCTGATGATTTCTCTATTGATTGATTACGACTTCACTGGGCTTGTCAATGGCCCCTCTTCTGCCATAGCATATTTCAAGTCCCAATTGGTTGCTGACACCTAGATTGTTCCACTTGGGTTCCCGTATACCCTCGTATTGGGAGTTGGATCACGGTGACACCAATATTCCCTGTATCGTACTTGATCTCGTATTCATTGATCACAATTAGAAAAAAAACTTAAAAGATGAGGGGCCATTTTTATAGTAAAATAAACACGAGGGTTATTTTGAATTGAAAAAACTATGGTTGACAATTCTGACATATTTATAAACATTAAAAGCTATTTTATACAAAGAAAAGCATGGAGGACAAATTTAAATAAACCTGTAAATATTAAAGACCAATAATGTAAATAACTTAGCCGAAGCAGAAAAACTCCACAATTTCCCTCGGAAAAGGCTCGTCTTTTTATAACTATCTAGTGTAGGTCGTCAGATAAGAGACTAATTTATTAAAAAAATAAAATATAAAACCATTTTTAATAGAAAAAAAAAAGGGAGAGAAATTAATTGAAACAAATTACAAATATCATCAAAAAGTAGATCTAAACTGGTCCAACCCAACAGGGCAATATATAAAACTCCATTGAGCCCATCAATGTTGGACATTTCGTACCAACAAAACCCAATTTTAATCTAATTCCGGCCCAACAGTAAACAAGTAGGCCCAGTATATAGGGCCCATCAAGGCCCAAAGCCTCCTTCCTATCTGACAAACTCTCTCTCTCTCTCTCTCTCTGTGCCATCGCCACTGCCAGAATGGTGACTTCCCCCCCTCTCCCTCTTTCTCTCTCTCTCTCTTCCATGGCGCTTCACAGACCTCCTCTATCCCCCATGTAGAACCCTAGATCCTCGTTTTTGTGAAGTCCATGGAATCCCTTTCCTCCTCTTCCAATTGCAACTCATCGCTTTCAATCTCATACTTTCTCTCTCTTCCTCTATCGATTCGCATATTCCAGGTTCGATTTGATTAGGGTTTAATTGTTGTAGCACAAATTTTGTACCTTTGTGCTTATAATTCTAAGTTTCTTGTTTAATTGGATTTCTGATTTTGTGATTGTTAATCTCAATAGCATGTATAATTGTGATTCTTCTAGCTCGCTAAGAGTGAAAAAAATAAGGGTTTTGTTTTTATTTTTGGGGGTATGAGTTGTAATCGGCAAGATGAGATTTTGATTAGGGTTTATGCTAGTTCCGGAATAAAATTAGGGTTTTCGATTGGATTGGGTGAAAATTAGGACAGGCTAGCTTTGTTGGAGTGAGATTGCTGAGTTGTGATGGCGGATGAGAGAGAAGATACTATGAATTTGGATTTGAATTTAGGACCTTTTTCGCCTGCATCTCCGGGGATTGATCCGGGGATGGGGTTGGGGGCACCAGCGTCGTCAGGTGAGGCGCTCAATTCAGATGAGTGGCCGGATGACCCACTTCACCAGAGCATCAGAGAAGCCCTTAGGCAGAGGACTAGGCAACGGTGGCGGTGGAGACATGTTCAGCTTCCTTTGGGGAATCAATCAATGCGGTTTAGGGTGAGTTCTAGTAGCGGTGGGGCTGGTGCTGATGGTGGTGTTAGCGAAGGCGGGGCCTTGCAGGTTGGGGAAGGAAGTGTTGCCGCTGATGAGAGGAGCAGTGAAGAGATGAAGATGTGTGAGAACACCGTGACCCAGTTGGAAAACGGGGGAGTTAATAAGAATGAAGAGGTTGAGAAGGAGAGTGGTGAAGAGGGGAGCTTTTTTGATTGCAATATATGCCTTGACTTGGCTAGAGAACCTGTTGTTACTTGTTGTGGGCATTTGTTCTGTTGGCCTTGTCTTTACCGATGGTTGCATCTACATTCAGAGGCGAAGGAATGCCCGGTGTGTAAGGGAGAGGTGACTCCTAAGAATGTTACTCCTATATATGGCCGTGGTAGCAATAATCGCGACCCAGAAGAGGATTCGGATATTAAGATCCCTATTAGGCCACCGGCAAGGCGGGTTGAGAGCTTGAGGCAGACTATTCAGAGGACTGCATTTTCTTTTCCAATGGAAGAAATGTTTCGGCGTCTTGGGAGTAGGTTTGATCTGACCCGTGATTTTTTGCAGCCTCAAGACATTGATAGTACTAGAGACGCCCTTGAAAGGAGTAATTCCTTACTTAACCGAATTTTGACTTCTCGTGGTATGAGAAGAGAACAAAATGTGGGGGTGCCACCAGATGACGTGGTGGTCGATCTGACACAGGACACCCCACCTAGGCCTGAGCCCCCAGAACGCCGCACCCTTCCTCCACTAATCTTCAGAAGGTCGCAGGCATATAGAAGCGCTTCTGTTGCCCTTGCATCTGCAATGGGCTCTGCTGTTGAAGCGTATTTCCGCAACCCTCCACCTGGAAGGAATCAGGAGCAGCCACCATCGGTTGATGATCGAGATTCCTTCTCAAGTATTGCTGCTGTTATACATGGGGAGAGTCAAACAGTTGATACGGCTGTCGAGATTGATTCTATGGTATCCTTCTCTACATCATCATCCAGACGCCGAAACGATGCTTCCAGAGCTTCAGATATGGATAGTGGAGATTCCCGCACACCAAGGAGGAGAAGACTGAACTGAATCGAGCTTCTATCGTGGAAGCTTGGTCATATCCTCCGAATATAGTTTTCAGTACCCTTGTAAGTGCCTAATGCATCTCTATGATATTTGTGTAATTTGTACCGCAGTTTTAATTTAATAATTGACAACTTCAAGGTTGTGTATTTTATATATTTGTTGCCTGCTTGTTTATGTATTAATGGTCTGCTCCTTGGGGTTCTGTGCTCTCATTTTACGTGTTAGTATCAGATAGCGACTTGATGTAGTAAAAATAAGCGTTGTTTCAGTTTTTTTGAGTGTCCCCTTGAAATTGGCCACAATGGTACATATTCTTCATCTTTCTTTGTATAGGTGACATCTCTCTCTCTCCCCCCTTTTTTTGTGGACTAGATGAGCATGATAAAGTATGTCCGTAGGATCATGTGTTCTGAAGCCTCAACCTTTCAAGTGCTTTACTGCTGTATGAAGACGTATTGGCGTACGCATGAAATCCTTTGGGATATGTTCTTGCTGTTTATTTGTGGAATTTGTGAGCATATACATCCATCTTTATACCCCAATAATATCAACTGTCGCCATTGCTTCTCGAGTTGAAAAAACCATCCACGACGGCGCCAGTCTTAACAGTTGTTCTCGAGCTTACCCTTCTTTTCCTTTTGGATTAAACATCACTGAGCTAGCTTTGCCTTCATACCATGACATAGTGTATAGCCATCATGTTCTCCAACTCCATGATCACGACTGCAGTTTGGAACCCAACTAAGCATACTAAAGCATACTTTTCCTTTTTGATCTGCATTTTTATACGTGTTTGACTCAGGTCGTGTTTGTATGAGGTACCTATTTTATATTGCGACTTTGTCGCTAATTATCAAAAGGACAAGGGTGTGTTGTAAATGTCAAGCTGCAAATTTGGGTCTACTACTGTACTCCATGTATAAGCACACTATACCAAGTCGATAAAAACGACGTTCTTCTGTGTTGCAAATGATGTTTCTTTCTTCCAATAGCAATGCTTATCCAATTCCTAGTTATAGCTGCATATGCTCTCACCTTACCGCTGCCATTTGTGCTTGGGAAACCATTTTGAATTGAACTGCTGATTTCCTTCCATCATGTACTACAGTTACCTACTTCATTGTCAAGTGTTGCCTTTGGTAATATTGTCAATAGTGACCTCAAAAAATTGCAAGTTTCTTTAGGACCTCAATTCTGACAGGTGATGAATAACAAAATTGGAATTCAGGACCTAATTCCAGTTTCAGTCTCAATTCCATGTGCCAAATGGGGCCTAATTTTCGTTAGGACGGGTAGAAAAGCTAACTTTGTGTCCATTAGATATTCTTTGGGTTCATTAAAGACGGCAGTTTTTTGGTGTGTTCCAGCTAGATACAGCAAATGCTATGTTGTTTGGACTCGGGGAGAATAATCAGGTGCTCTAGATAGCTAGTAGAGTTCAAGTGACAGAAAGAAATGACATCCTGACCTTTTCTTTCCCCCACTTAGCATCTAATTCTACTCTCAGGTTCTTTTGCTTAGGGCCGCATATTGCTTACTGACTTTTCCTTTTTGTTTTCTGATAATTAGTGTATAAGCCCAAAATACACTAACCGGGTAGAGTAAGGCCTAAAGACGAGTAAAAACACATAAAACGATAACATAGATATCAAAAGAGGGGGTAGGGAATGGAAAACGAGTTTCTCCAACGTTGGTGAATGTGAGCAAACGAATTACACGCAAGCAGAAATCGGTGGATGCTACAATTGAATCACAAGCTGAAGATACCGACAACTGATTGTAGAACCATTGTAAACACCAACGGAAACACCCATGACGATAAAGTAGCAAGACCTTGTTGAACCAATGGGCTGCCTCGACTTCCCATCCGCCCACGTCACTAGTGTAACACCAAAAACAAGAACACGGATGCCACAAGAAAAGATAGTCTGACCATCCATTGGACACCAAAACTCGAAAAATAGGGGGAGGAAAACAGAAAAATAAAATAAAATCGAATAAAACAACTGGCATCTACATCTGAAATGTACATCTTTCGACAATAATGGAAGCCAACACCGGAGGGTTGCCAAAGGAGGAGGCTTGACCAACAATGAAGCCCCACGTGCCTCCACGCGCCACGCCCAGCACCAGCTGCAAAAGGGGAGGTCGCTGTTACAGACGTGCTGACAACTTTGACCAGCCACGAACATTGCACCCTACCACGGTGGACCCTCACCTGCAGAATGTATCCACTAAACACGAGACCCCACGCTCGTAGATTGGGCCATATTCGACCCCATTGCCAACAGTTTACAACCTCGAACTCCAACACCAGCGTCTGTGCCAATCCCCATGAGCCGCCGCCTCAGACTCAATATCTTACTAAAATCCCACATGTGCCACCTTGGACTCCAGGTCAGCCCAACCCCGGCACTATCTTCACTAGATCTACAACCAAGGACTCCGAAACAGCTCCCCTAATGCCACGGCCAACCTTCAAAGACCGACTGCTCGAACACGAACCTTCACCACTATGCCTGCCAGTACCATAGATAGATAGAGAGATTAGTAATTGTCTTGTTAAGTTTATGAGCTAGAAATCAATAGCAAAAATAAGGAAAGATAAGATTAAAATCTTGATAAGATTTAGATATCTAAACTTGAATGAGATTACCGTTAGTTACTTAAATTATAAAATGAACTCATAGAGCGATGGCTAGAGCGCGACACCAGATACAACCATCCCCAAACCAAAACCTCTGACGAATGATCTACACAGTAGACTCACAATGGCAGGACAATATGAAAGTATCAACAAGATCATCATTACTTAATGGGCTCTATGATTTGGCATGAACTTCAAAATTTTTTTGAAGTTGTGTTGGTAACTCCATAATGATTTTATGAACCCTAGAAAAATGGACTTGTCTTGGACAAGCCACCTATCTTCAAATGGGCCTCTTTTATTGCCCCTTATTAAATCTCTATTCATCATCATCGCTAATTCTGTTAGAATATAAAATTATTGTTGAATTTTTATTTGGGATTCTATTATTTTTTATATAGTTTGAGAATCTTGCTAACAAAAAGGCTATAAGTTTGAATCCCAGTAGCTTTGAGTTCTTATTTTTGTAATCAAAGTTGGTGCTCACGGGGACATACAAAATCCGCACGACCAACTGCAATGGGAAAACGATCAAGCTTCTCTGGTTGGATAGAATAAGGATGAACAAATGACATGTTGGGTCAAACTCGAAACACCTTGATTGATGATTGCTCAATACATAATTCAAACTCAATACGCATTTGCATATGGTGGGTATTTTAGAATATAAAAAATTATCAAACCTTCACCTAACAACATAAAATTTCGAGAAAGTTAATTCCTCGATAAAATGCTTCTCGTTATTCCTTAGATTGCCAATCAAACCCACAATTTGTCATCATTTCGTCTATGCCAATAAGATGACCCCTATGCCAACATGAATCATTTGCCTTTGCCCCATTTTGTAGAGTTTAGAGATAATGTTTGTGGCTAGTGTGTATTAAAGTGGTCAAACCATTACAGAGTTGCATAATTTTTTCACTATAGTAAAAGCATTCTATGGTAGGATCCATTATTGATGGCACCAATCTCTTAATTGACATGTCAAACGTGATCATCAAGTGTCACCACCAACTATGCAATGATCCATTCGGCAACCCTATTCGTTCCAGTTAAAGACTCTGCATGTAAGTTCAGTAAGAAATTATACATTAGAAAACAACAACAACAACAAGCCTCAGTGTCTCAAGGGCTACCGCGTACGCAGGGTCTGGGAGGAGTAGGATGTACGCAACCTTACCCTCTCAGGGCAGGGCCCTGATGAGAGGCTATTTCCGAAGATCCCCAACCTGATAGTTGCTAGTTAAGAAGGGCACGTAAGTAAAATAAGTAGAGCATGTAAAGCATGTATGCAAATCATGAAAGACATGTAAAGTGTAGAGATCAAGAAAAGTATGTAAGGCATGTAGAGCGTGTGAGCATATAGCAAGTGAACATGCAAGCATATAGACAAATAAAGTATGCAAGCAAGTAACCATGGAAACATGTAAGCTTGGGAGTAAGGGAGCATAGCAACCAGGGCAAAAGGGAAAAGCAAACACGATAGGAGGAGAAATATCTACACGTGACACCCTGCGACAAATAGGGAGGGTAGCGCATAGAAAGTGTAAGGGGATAGAGACAGAGAAATTAGAGGGAGAAAGAGAAAGAGAAAGAGAAAGAGAGACAAAGTAGATAGAGAGAGCTAGCTTACTTGTGCTCTCTGATCCTACACCGCTAAATCAGATACCCCTATACTAATCCTCCATTGAGCTCTATCTAAGGTCGTCTCTTCATTTAGGTTGAGGTAGGCGAGGTCCTTGCGAATTGTCTCCATCCAATTCTTCTTTGGCCGGCCTCTTCCTCTCTTCCCGTCGCCAATAAGAAGTTGTTCTCATCTCCTTATAGGGGCAGTTGTGGATCTCCTCCTGACATGCCCAAACCACTGCAGACGTTGTTCCCTCAACTTATCCTCTATTGGGGCGACGCCTAATTTACTTCTAATGACGTCATTCCGGATCCTGTCCTTCTTTGTATGTCCACACATCCATCTCAACATCCTCATCTCCGCAACCTTCAGCTTCTGCATGTGACGCCTAATTTACTGGGGCAGAGGTATCAGCATATAATCTTGGTGGGTATTTTACGTAACTTCAATTGATTTCAGAATAAAATCTTACCTAATCGTTTATATATATACTTTACATATATGTCAACTCCGTAGATTTGACCCGTTGGCATGTCTCTAAAGCCGTGAAGGCAATTTGGACATGCCTGCAAACACACCATGTGTGACATCATGGCAAGATGTCCCCCAAGCCCTAGACACAACCACTATATTGACCAACTAATAAATTATTTTACATGATAATATATGTTCATTCACACATTATGTATTTCTCTCACTTTTTTGCTTGTTTGATTGCATTGCTCTAGGATCACCCTTTTTTTAACACTAAAAAGCCCGCAAACAAGATTAAATTCTCATTGAATCAAGAGATACAGTCGGTATCAGTTGAGGTGGGATAACTAACCACCAATCATGATTACAACATTTTCGAGATGACATCTGTGAGCAACCCTATTACAATTTCTAGGAATCCAAATACATATTAGCAAAGTAATATGCAAAAGTACCATATACTTGACCAATACCGGGAAATGGCCAACCGCTCGAATCGACCCACCTTACCCGACCTGTTAGACTAGCGAGTCAACTCTTTCATTGTAGTGGGCTAGGTCACGGGCATAAAAAATTGCTTGAACCTAGCCCAGTCTAACTTGCCCCTTGACCCGCAACCAGTAGCAGACCTAGCCTTATGGCATTGGGGCAAGTGCCCTGAACATTTTTCTGCTAAATACTTACTGATTATTACATACAATATATTATTTGTATAAGAAAAGTTAATTGCCCCTAATTACTCGTCAATATTTCTTTGTTATTATAGGTACAATGACAAACTATTTTAAGATAAACTGCATTCCGTTCTAAAAATTACTAGAAGCATGTCGTATTTTAATTGTTCATTTTTTAAAACAAAAGGGAAGTGAGGAAATATATCAAAACAATATTATTACACGCCATTCATTACTTCAGAGAGAGTGAATACATCTTGAAAAGACAAATTTCTATACACAAGATGTATCGTAATACAACAAATAACATATAATAACACCGTGTTTATAGTACTCGAATTATATATCCAAAAGTATTACTATAGTCACCTATAGAATATTGTCCCCAGTAAAGAAATTTTCTGAATCTGCCACTGTCCACAACTCGCTATCGACATGTGACAACTTTAATATATTAAAATCCTTGGGTGTGACTAGCCAAGTGAACATGATTGAATTGGAGTTGCAGTTGGATGAGTTTTACTTACAATTATGGGAAGCATGGCACACCATCAATAATTATGTCTCTTTGGGTCCCTTCCACATATATCTCTTTTTTTAATAATTAACGACAAAGTCGTAATACATAACAGATGACTCGAATAAGCGAGGCCTAAAAGAACTTGAATAAACTCTAGAAAAATAAGCACAAAGCTGTATACACTCCAGAAAATAGGAAAGCAAGAACAACAAACATACAAAAAGGAACAAAAATAGGCACTACATGGCTATATCAGCAATGGGAGAGGAGCTCGGTGTAGGGAACTGTGGCAAAGTTGGAGAGACATTGACAGGGGTAATAAAAAAATTGCATTATATCTATTTTAGTTCGGATAAGTTACGTATTAGTACTTTAAAATATAGTGTATTATTTTCTTAGTCAACAAATTTATAAAATAATATTTTAATCTAAAAATTTACATATATTTAATAAAATAGTCCAAATATTAGAGTATAAGGTTGTAAAATAGACCTCGCTTTTATTTTTTTACACTATTATTTGGACTATTTGCTTAAATATATGTAACTTTTTACACCTAAAAATTATTTTATAAAGTTTGTGGGCTCAAAAATTAATACACTAAACCTCGGGGTATTAATATGTAATTTACCATTTTAGCTGTTAAATACTCAAAAATTAGATTATAAAATGTGATATTTAAACTATTATTTTTTTAAAATGTTTATATTTTTATGTGGCAAGTGTTGAATATATAAATTTAGTATTGATAATTTGATACATTTTTTTTTTTTTTTTAATGATGGTAAAGCCATAGGGAGGGGGAGGGGATAAACCCCTTAAATCCTCAATAAAGAAAAGACCACATTTGAGCTTTGTGGGATTCGATCCCGGGTCACCTCGTTGGTAACCGGCGATCACGACCACTCGGCTATGTCCCTAAGGGACAATTTGATACATATTAGTATATTACCGCTTATGTTCTTAAATTTAACCAAAGCAATGCTATAGATAGGCAAAAGAAAACTCAGTTTATGTATAATATTAATAATAAAAAATTATTCGCTGATAAAAAGCAATTAATTATTATATTTTATAATTTATTAATTGTATAACACTTTATGCAAATTAAATATATTTTATATTTTTCTTCCATTTAACGATTAATATTATATTTTTGTTTAATTGGGTTGTTGTGTTTAACATAAATATAAAAAGGTTATTTACAAAAATAATACCCTGTACTTTGTTCATTGTATTATTTAATCCCTCTACAATTGAGTTTGGTTAAATTGAATCAAATGGTAGATTTTTAGTAATTGCATCTAACGTTGTTGTGCCACAAATAACTTAACTTGAATTTGAGTGAAGGACTAAATTGACATAATTTAAATTATAAAAAGACTAAATTGATATAATTAAAATATAAGGATTAAATTATCATAATAAGAAAAATATAAGAACTTTTGATGTAAATAACCTAAATATAAACATGAATCTCAAATGTGACTTTGAAAGAGAGAGAGAGAGAGAGAGAAAGAGAGGAGGGTGCAGACAAACAAATAATGAAACCCTAATAATTGAGATGGGGGCCCAGTGGGCTTAAATATGGGCCCTCGTTAAAGCATAGTCATCCCACGCTTGCAAATGATTACGACCACCTCTCTTGTCCCCACAATTCCCTCACGTGACCTTCTCTGCTTTTTTTTAAAAGTAAATTAGTTAAAATTATTAAATTGTTTATATTTGTTTTTAGTTTTTATTTTTAGTGCGAATCATTCGTATTTTATAATTAAAATAATCATATTTTGTACTAAACATAACTATCACAATATTTTCGTCTTAATAAATACAACAAAAACAACAGCTCAATACCTTAGAAAAACTCTCGCCAAGACAGGGTTGGAGAGGGTAGGGTAAGATGTACACAACTTTACCTCTGTAAGGTACTACCGTGTTTCCAAAAGATCCCCAACCATAAAATTTTTGAAGAAGTTTAACCTCTTTATAGTATACTTGTTAAAATCTTGCGGCCTAGTGGTGGATTGGGGAAAACATACGACGTATAGCGTATGTCCTACCAAATGCTCGTTGAGTGTTATTCATTCTTATTGTATTTGTATATAGACATAAACGTCTTTAAAATAACGATATTCATTCAAGTACTTGTCACCATTTTCCGGACATCACTTAAAGCAAAGAATATAAATTCATGGGTTTTAATCAACCAGGAAAGTCAACTAAAGGAAAGCTTGAAAAGTCTTTTACATATATTATTACAAAGAATTTTCCATCCCAAAGGCCTTTGTTTCTTAAACTCAGTAATCTCATGAATTTATTATTTAACTTCCTTTTACATGACTAAATTAAGCTATTATTAAACTCCTATTAATTTGATAAAATTACAATTAAACACTATGAACCTATAAAAACCAATTTAATTCAAAAACATATATATAATTTTCAAAAAAAAAGTTCAGAAGATCGAAAATTATTGAGGATATTATCATGTTAGCCTCTTCTGCTTGTTTTATTTCTTGTCTTTTTTGTTGGTCACCTAGATCATGTAATAGGGTGGCCCATTTCGTTGCTCGTTGTCACTTAAGTCATCGTTGTACTCATCACTGGTGGGCTGCTCCCCCTCCATCTTTGATTTCCCTTGTAAACTTTGATCGGGTTTTAATCTAGTTCTCGCCCTCGGGCTTTAATATTCAAAAAAAATTGGACAAATTCATTATACAACCTCATGAAAACAATATTAACTATAATTATGATACATGATACAAAATTACTACAGTGTACCATACATAATTGATATATCAAGACAACGATATTATTTTTAGCTAAAACAATACTAACATGTAAATTACAATTAATGAAAATATAAATATCATCTGTGCGTGCATTGCGAAGAAGAACTAGTATAAAAATTGGAGTAAAGATAGTAAGTGATGCTAAAATTAGGGGTGTATTTAAGCCAAGCCGAGCCAAGCCCGAGCCGGAGCCTGCCAGGCTCGAGGCTCAGTTCAGCTCGATCTAAGCTCAGTGAGTTTCAAATTAGGCTTGTAATATTTCATGTTAAGAAACCAACTGTCCCCAAAGGTTAAGCTGGGGAGTTAAGGTCCATGAATAATTTTATACTCTAACATGACCCCTCAAATGAATGCCAACTGAGTTAAAAGTGTGGATAGTGTACAGGCCCACCTCATACCTTATTCTTAAATTATATTAATATTTGAAAGTGGGGAGTATTGAGATTCGAACTCATGACCTCTTGGTCACAAGGTTTTGATACCATATCAAAGAACCATATGTCCCAAAAGCTTAAGCTGATGGATTAAGGCCCATTAATAGTTTTATAATCCAATATTTTGGCTCATTTGAGCTCAATATAGGCTCGTTTGAGCTCATTTAAGCTCGAACTCGGCTCATGTAGGCTCCAATATGGATTCATTGGGCATATTTAAGCAAGTTTATTATATTAAAAAAAGCTCTATTAGGCTCGCGAGCCTACGAGCTCGAGTTTCAGTGGGCTCGGACTCAGTTCGATAAACTAAACAAGTAGGCTCGGCTCGGCTTGAGCTTAAAGCGAGCCGAGCTTTTTAAGCTTTACGATAAGCTCGGCTCATTTAGACTCCCAGTCAAAATAGGGTAATAATTAAACCATTTGACGAAATTGCGGAAAGTGGATGTCACTCTCAGCTTAGGAGCCGACTGCCTTTTAATTTCCAATAATTAAACTACAAATATTCAAATCATTATTAATTATTGTTGCTATTATTTCCCACTATTTTAACCAATTTCAATGGAAATGCATCGACTTCTAGATTTCGTTTAATAAAGAGATATTTCTTTTCCAGAAAAAGTATATATTATGGGTTTATATGCGATTCCAGCGCATATTTTAATTGTAATGAATGATATTTATTTGATTAATTAGTAATATATTTAGGTCATGTTTAATCATAATTTGCAAAAAGTAAATAGACCAGTAGATTGTGAATTTAAATCTTAGGAGATCTGGCCTTTCAGTGTGGCAGTATCCGTCGGACAGAGTCTTATCCTCTCTCGTAAGAGTTGATACTTTGGGATTCTCAATCTGTCATGTACGATCAAAAGACTGTCTATGCTAACCTTCATAAAAAGTATGTTTTTTTTGAAAAAAAATTTCTATAGTAAAGCATAATTTAATTATAATTTTTTGTTTAATTTTTAATTTTATTTACATTTTTACGTTTTCAAACTCAAGCTCCCTGAATATTTAAACTTGGGAATGGAATGGATTTTATTCCCACTTTCACCCCCTCTTTACTCCCATTCTCCTGTACCAAACAGCCAAATATTAAAAATAAGATGCCAATTTTTACTTCTATTTTTTTATTTTCTCGTATCAGACCGCTTTCAAGATATAAATAAAAAGGGGAGGAAATGATGAAAGCATGGAGTGAATGGGGGGGGGGGGGGGGGGGGCGAGTTCAATAATTGCTGGCTTCCCAAAAGCTTGACATTTCTCTACCACCAACATTTTAAAATAGATTGATATTATTATCAGATTAATAATATAATTTAAAATAAATAATAAGTTTAAATTTTTATAAAGATTTATTCATATGAATATCTTTTTTCTAATAATAATAAAACTTTAAAATATTACTTTTTTAATTGTATATTCCCCAAAAATGTGACATACTATCTGTTCTATATCTTTTGCCCCTCTTCTTTTCGTGCACATTATGATTTTCATTGGATTCCCCCTCCATTTGAGATTCATTTTCATGACTTTAGTTTTATTATTACAGTAAAATTATTATTTTGTGCTCAAAAAAAAAAAAAAAGGAAGTAAAATTATTATTGTTATAATTCTTTTTAACTCACGTCATTGTCTTAGTAATTAATAAGTATAATATTCAATATGATATTATCTACGGATTTTATTGTAATTTACTGCGTATAAATTTTTTCATATATATGATACTTAGGCAACCCTACTGGATATGCTCATCAAAATATTCTACCACATGGTATCAAAGCAAAGCCAAACCCCTAATTTTCTTCCAAAAACCCTAACTGTAATACCTAACTGGCAACACTTTAACATGTGGCCTCTGCATTCTAAGTGGTTTCACCATTATTGCTTAGCTAGCATATGGCGCTAGGTATTTAGAATTAGATGTTGTGTGATCCATATTTGAGGCTCACATTTGGGGGGGGGGGGCGCGCATTGCCTAAATGGTGTGTGGCTCTTAGTGGCTCATGGAGTGCGTGGATTGTGACCGACTAAGAGTGTACAAAAAGCGTGGGAATTGTTAATGACTTCATACGTGAAAGAAAAGAGATCAACATATAAGATTCAATGGGACTGTTCCCTCTATTGTCGATTGATTTTAGCAGAAAACACTACTTCAGCCTATATTCGGATCTCATATATCTTAACTCTGTGAGCTAAGTCAAAATGTCCCGCAAAATTTGGAATTAGAGTGTATGGATGATCCGAGTATTTACTTATGTCTATAATGAAAGGGAAAAATGCTCCATTAATTGGATAACTTTGGCTTACACCTAGATACTTGTACGCTTTTCGCTTTCATACTCTTCATGCTTTTTGTTCTTTTCAAGCTTTTCAGGTTGGAGGTTCTCGAAAACAGCCTTTCGTTAGAGTATCACCCCGAAGAGGTAAGGATGCATTAATCATACCCCTCCCAAATCTTGTTTATACAAGAGCCTTTGAGACACCGGGTGTGTAGTTGTTGTTGTGACTTTGGCAGGACCAGCGTCAACACGTAGGCTGCCCACTTGACTTGAGGGTCAAATCTGGTGCTTCTTCACCCAATTCCAACTTTTATTTCTTTATTATATCTACACTGGTTTATAAATAAATATTTATTTCATTTTATTGTAAATATAATTATAATAATTATACTATTAACTATATAAACTAAATATGTACAATGTTTTCAAGGGTTATTTATACTAAAAGTTCTTTTAATTTTCTTATTATGTCAATTCACTCTTTATATTTTTAATTATGCTAACTTATACAATTACTATGGTGTCAATTTAGTCATTCAATCAAATTAAAGTTAAGTAAATGGTAATTTTTAACAAAATAATTAAATAAATAAGAAACCTACTAAAGATTTACCTATAAACTCAATTTAACCCAATCTACAAACAAATTATTAAAATTTTTATTAATAACTTGACATAACTTTTACTTTAGAAAAGACAATAATAATACTTACATAGAATAAATTAATTGTGGCTTGCTTTGAGTTTGATATTTTGCTCGCCGTATTTTTTTCCCTACTCATGCTTTGATGCTCTTCTGCTGCCGGGTCTCATGCTCTATGCTGCGGACCAACTTCTCAGGTTGGGGGTCCTCGAAAACAGCCTATCTTCAGGGTAGCCCCCTGAAGGGGGAAGGCTGCGTACATCTACCCCTTAAACGCTACTTATACGGGAGCTTTTAGAGGCACTGAATTTGTTGTTGTTGTTATTGTTGCTGCAGAATAAATTAATTAATATGTTAGAAAAAGTTAACCCTATCTTTAAACTTTACCGGTTGCTTTCACACCTCTATGGGAAATAAAAAGTGCTGGAATATATATTATTTAACGGTTGATGCCCTTCCATTAGTCACCATCCACGTGTCACTATCTTGCTTATGTGGCCATTGCTGAGTCAGCGGTCAGCATTCATCATACTCATTTCACACCCTTTTGTTTTGGAACCGCGAATTTTCTTGCCAACTCAGCATTACTTTTGACATTAAAAAATATTAAAAAACATAATATTCGAGGGGAAAAAATAATTATGCAATTATTTATATACTAATATATAAAATAAGAATAACATATTTTAAAACATACAAAAATATTTACTTCATAGTTCATTGTACTACTGTATGTTGCATAATCTTTTGTTTACAGTATAATTTGTCACGTTATCTTTTATATTGTTATGTCAACTATGATATAACTTGTATATTTTTTGACCCCTTTCTTTTCTAAATTATGTTTTTGTTTTATACTTCATTAAGATATATTATTCTTTTTATTTAAATAACAAACATTATATACTTGTTGATCTTTTCTTATAAGATAAACAATGAACAAAAATATATACGATAGTTAAACTAGTTACCAAATTGGCCTCATTGGTATATTTCACTACTCAAGTATATATATAAATGACGTTTTTACACACCCATGTGAGAATAAAACAAAACAATCGCTTACTATACTGTTAATCTAGCATAGCGTTTATAATTAACAAATTCGACTCGATTATGAATGATATATTAGCATAGTAAATGCACATAATGAAGCATGATGATGGGGGTTGCTTCTAATGATAATAGGGGAATGATGGCAATAAGATTTGATAAACATGATAATGCTTAGCAATAAAAGTTGATTTACTTTGATAATATCTTATTGCATGCATATGTTGTCATCATTTTTAACCCAATTTTGGCACTAATTTCATCAACTTTTTTCTATCAATTTGTCTGGAATATGGATCTCATTATGATGTCTCTTCAGGGTTATTTGTTTATTCTCCTAGTTTATTTCTCGTTTTTATCGCATGACGTTTGCCGTTAGTTATTCAGATTGTATCGTGAAATACAAAAATTAGAAGGAAAAAACGTGGTAATAATAGGCAAATGCATGTCAATGAATTGAATCATGTCTTATTAACAAGTTTTTAAAACACTCATATATAATAAAACAAAGCTATATCTATACTGTATATTCATTAGAAGTTCTTCTGCTTAAGAACCCCTGCTCCCCTACCCTTGAATTCTTAGGCTACGCCCTCCCTTAAACCTCTACTCTCCTATCTAAATCTGTATCTATATAAGAATTTAATTTATGATAAAATCAATTCTCTTTTCTTAATTTAATAGTTTATTATATAGGCAAAATTTTTTATGTTAATAATATAATATATTAATTATAATCTATAAATAAAATTATTTAAAATTTAATCGCACATCGTATACCTTATGGAAAAACTCTAGTATAAATGAAATTATCATTTAGGTATCTCAATTAGATTTTTTATTTTTTTTACTGTTCATCGTCAATAGATGTCCTAAATTGAATACACACGATTCCATTTTTTATTTAGTAACACCAACTTTGGCACAGTAAAGTAATTAATTTATAAATTTTTTATTAAATTTTTTTTACTAAAAACTACTTAAAGTTTAAATACAATTTTAAAAAATTACTTATATTTTCTATTTTTTTAATATCACACCTAAAATTTGCCAAATGTTTCAATGTCATAATTTAACATGAAGTTGTTAACATTTGTTAATTTTTGTTGACGTCACATTTTAAAGGAAAAGAGAAAATAATTTTTAAAAATTAAAAGTTACATTTAAAAATAATTTAAGATATTTAAATAATATTTTAAATATCTAAAATTGTTTTAAATATATTTAAAATCTAAATTTTTTTGAATATTTAAAAAATAGTTTATATATTTAAGAAATAATTCTTTTAGAAATATCATGTCAATAAAAACTAACCGACAGTGTCGCATTAAATGTGACATTGAAAAATCTTAAACATTTACTTATAACATTAAAAAATAAAAAAGAAATTAGACAATGTTTTGAAATCACACCCAAAATTGAAGTAGTATTTAGTTATAACAACAATAACAATAACAACAGATTCAGTACCTCAAGGGCTCCCATATTGTAAGGTCTGGAAGGGGTGGAATATACGCAGACTTACCCCTTCAGGGTGTTATTTTGACAGGAGGCTATTTTCGAGAACCCCCAACTTGAAAAGCTTGACAACGTAAAGCATATAATTATCTAGACGTAAAAGCATAAACAAGAAGTAGTATTTAGTTAAAAACCATTAAATTATTTCGAGGCAGGCATAGGGCATTAGCATAGTTGTTTGTTTATTTTTATAAATTTATAAGAGGCTCCCCCTCCCCCCCCTCTCTTTCCCGTTGAATTTCAGTCACAGTGTTCCTATTTCAACTCTCCTCTCTCTCTCTCTCTCTCTCTCTCTCTGATTGAGAGCAGCCATTAATGGAGCTGGGTTTGAGCTTGGGAGATGCATCTCATAAGCCATTCCCCTTCATGGAAAAGCCTAACCACAATCGGAGATCACATAGTAGTGATGATCATCAGATTGGGTTTCTCAATATACCCAGAAATTCATCATCATCATCATCCTCAGAGACTCAAGTCAGAGAGCCTGTAGTACATGAAGATGATCACACTTATTCATCATCGCATCCTACTTCTCTCCGCCTTCATCTTCTTCCTCTTCAAGTTCAACCCCCTCTTTCTCTCTGTACGTTTCTTTTCTTCCCACCTGGGATCTCGTTCAATTTTCAGCTTTACTTGTTTTCATATCCAATTTTGGGTAAATTGTTTGGGGGATTAGTATTAAATCAGGTCCTATATATATTGATAGATCGGCTTTAACAAGTATCGTAGACCACTTTTTTTAATATTTATTTCGTCCTTTAAAGTAATCTTGGCGCATAGTGAAACCTAAAGATAATACATTTCTGAGATTTAAGGCGAAAAAATGTTGTAATTTTTCGAGTCATTAAATTCGACACGTATGGGGCTAATTCATATAGAGGATTACAAGGGACACGTACCATTTCGTAAAAGCCACAAAAAAACCGTGCGCATAAACAGCCAAATCGCTTTTATGTTTCAACACACAAATGCTCTGTCTCGACACACAACCCTTTTTCGGGGTATTATAGCTTTTTGTAACTCGTGTGTCGAGACACATCTTCCAATGATCTTTATCGAAACATACGTGTCGACACACATTATGTCCGAGTCAAAACACATCGAAAACGCTTAATTATTTTGAAAATACACTAACATAAATCGTCTTTGATGTTGGGTTCAGTGAGCTCGGAACCGGGATCAACAGAAGGGCCAGGGAAGACAGGGCTGGAAGTGAACCGGTTGGTGGTGGCGGTGGCGGAGGAGGAGGAAGAGGACGCGGTGGCAGAGTCATCGCCGTCGCCGATAAGGACGGTGCCTTCTTTGATGGAGTTTTGCTTCTACTCTGGTGCAGCTAATGAGAAAAATACAAGGGGAAGTAGTGAAGGGGATGAAGAAGAAGAGAATGGGAATAATAACAGGAAAAAACTGAGATTGTCAAAGGAACAATCTGCTTTTCTTGAAGAGAGCTTCAAAGAGCATCATACTCTTAATCCTGTATACATCTCTTCCCTCTATTTCTATATAATTTTCCCTTTTTTGGATACTTCTGTTTGATTCTCAGGTCGGGGGTCCCGGAAACAGCCTCTTTTTAGGGTAACACTTTAAAGGGGTAAGGCTACATACATCCATCTCTCAGACCCTGCTCAGGCGGGAGCCTTTGAGGCACTAGGTCTGTTGTTGTTGTTCTTGGATAGTTCGGTTAGGAAACGCATCACAAAAGCGCAACCAAAAGTCAATGAGAGAATGGAAAATAATACACAGATTCACGTGATTTTGTCAAATATGCTTATGTTTACTTAGGCCTTTGGGAGTTTACATAGGCACACGATGATCACTTTAGAATAATTCTGAAAATGGGTTTCGACCTGAAATAATGGACTTTTGAGCATAACAGTAAGAAAATTGGGCTCCATATAGGGAGCCCAACAAGTTCAAAATTAAATTTGTTGGAACATGATGTTAAGTAATCAATTTCCACGAAAACGAAAGCTTATGTTGATGGGTGAAAGCATATTGTTGGAAAAAATAAGGGAACAACAATTACAATTAACTAAAAAAGACCAAGATCGTTGTCGTGCTATGGAGTTTACCACTATTTAAGTCGTTTATGGTTGGTACCGGTACAAAGAGACTGATTGAGTAGTTGGGATTCGAACCATTTAGATTATACAATCGAGACAAATGTCTCATACCAAAATTAAACTACATCCAACACTTAGAAATGATTTTATAATCTAAATGTGCCTTTCTTAACTTGTTTTAGTAATATATTACTACTGAGAATTGAGTAGTTGGGATTCGAACTATTGATCTCTCTGTTAACAAAATTCCATTATCATGTAAAAAACACAACTATCTCAAAAGCTAGACTTCATTGAAGTCCAGAATTAATTTTATATTCTAACATATTGATGTCTTAATTCTCTCACCCGTTAGCATCATGAGAATGATGGAACTAAATTCAGAGTACAAAATTTGCGAATGACTCCTTAAATCAGTTGTAGTTTGTATGATGGGCGTTCTATTGGTATTACTAAATACGGGGTTATAATAAGCAGAAGCAGAAGCTGGGGTTGGCGAAGCAACTCAATCTTCGGCCTCGTCAAGTTGAAGTTTGGTTCCAAAATCGACGTGCCAGGTATCCTTTTTCTGTATCTACCACAAATATAATGAAAATGTTTCATATTAAAATTATGAGAGAAAACATATTAATGTACAAACTTACTGAGTTATTCAATAATGTTAACTGTTATTGGTAGAATTGCACTTGAGCTTCAATATTGAACCTCGACATCACATCAGTATTGAGTCGGTCAAGAGGGTTGTGTTTGTTTTATGCATGTATACTAAAAACAAAAATCTAAAACTAAGAAAAGATCGTTTATATAATCTCATTTTTAATTTCTTGAAAACCAATCTAAATACTCAAACCATTTTTAACATTGATATAATTTCAAATTTAGATATGAGGTAGACGTATACAGTTTAAGTCTAAAGGGATTCGAATTTGGAACATTTTAGAGTGATAATAAAGTTATTCATATCCTTTCTGATCTATCAATATAAGTTTTTGAAATAGTTCATCGGCTTATAATTTAACAGAACAAAATTGAAGCAAACAGAGGTAGACTGCGAGTACTTAAAGAGATGGTGCGAGACATTAACAGAAGAGAACCGGAGGCTACAAAAGGAGCTCTCTGAACTAAGAGCCTTGAAATCGACCCACCACCACCCTCTCTTCATGCACCTCCCTCCCCCGACGACCCTCACCATGTGCCCCTCCTGCGAGCGTGTCTCGTCCTCCTCAGCTGGAGCCACCACCAACGCCGCCATTCCTCTGCCTCCTCCGCCACCCAATGCCACCGGCACCACCACCGTGGGGTTAGCTTTGTCTCTGGCTAAGCCAGCCTTGCCATTTTTAAATGGGCCGGCCCATACCCACCTGGCTGGTTCATGAGATCTGGGCCTGGGCCTAGGCCCATTTTTGTACAATTTTAGATAGTATTATGGGCCTTTTTTGAATGGATTCTTTTAGTTGTGGTTGGTTTTGTGGGCTTGCAGTTGTGGAGACTAATGCTGGAGAAATCCAAAAAAGAAAAAGAATTTAAATATTGACTTGGGAAATATAGAGGAAGTTGATTTTGTTAGAAAATATGAAAAGTGCTTATACAATTTTTATTTTTTATTTTTTTTTGCATTTTTAATAAATTTGTAACCATATAGTTAATTAAAAGAGATATTATTCTCATTTGTAACTGCTAATTAAAGATTTTAAAATAATTAGTTCCTCACCATGATGGGTTTGGGGGTGCAAGATTGCGTCGCCAAAACTTTCTCGTGTACTTCATGCGAGCAAACGAATACAATATATACAAGGTCTTTATTATTCGCATGCCTTGTTTGGTTAATTTAAGAATTTAATTCTCATAGGAAGTTATATTTCTCAAGAATTTAATTTTTATGTTTATTTTTATAAAACAATATTCAACTTTTTAAAAAGTAGGACAAATACTCATTTTCTTATAAATTTAAACTTCTTGATAAATAAACATGCCCTTAATCTCGTACCTAAATTAATGAGATCACATAAAATCCTCCAAATTTTCTTTTTGAACACAAATCATCTAGAAATTTACAAGATATTCAAAGATTATGTAGATCTAATCGTTAGCATAAATATAAGTTTTGTATTTTTTATAGACATTTTATTGAGTTAAAGTCGGATATATACAATACTATTTCGACGTGCTGGGGGCATCAATTATTCATTTTGTTGGCTCCACTTTACTATACTAGAGTTTGTAAAACTCGATTTAACAAGAGAAAACAATATGAAGATAGATGACTTGATCGAGTCCGGTTGAATTGAGTTCAAATTTCTTTAGTTCAGTTAAAATTAAAATTCTAGTTGAAATCCCCATCTCTTTTAACAATGTGCTGAGTTTTAACTTCACCGTTCTCTTTAGTTTTTTTTTTTTTTGCTAATGAGGAATCCGGTTATCTAATAAAACTCAGCGTTTGTCGCGGTCCATATACTACAAGTGTCAGTTAAATCAAGACGTCCTCAAAAAAAGAGTTAAGAAAAGGATTAAAGTTCAAATCTTTTGATCTAAAGCAATACTATATTCCTCACTTGGCCCTTAGAGTGCACGGGTCCAGTTTCTGCAAGCAAATAATAGAGTGCTTAGATTAAAATATTATCAAATGGTGTCATTTAAATCGGCATGAATGATGCTATTACTGGCTGTCTATTAGAAGCCAAATTTATAAAAAAAAAAAAAAAAAAAAGGCAAGAACAAATAAGAGAAAGACATGTGCATTTCAGAATCTCCAACGTGTAAGTTCATACAGCAAGACATCCTCACGTGCCCTTTTGAGCTTTCTTGGAACTGCTCGTGACTCCTTCATCCTCTACTCCAATTTTACGAGAGGATAAAAGGGTGAGATGAGCGAATCCTAATCATTTATTGTAATGAATAATCAAGACTAGTCCTTTTTTTATTTGCAGTTGTAAAAGAAATAATTTTCTCCCAACCTACCCCTCGTCAGATCCTTTCTTTCTCTCTCTGTCTCTCATCCACCAGCCGCCCACCGCCCCTCTCTTTTCTCTCTCTTTTAATATCTCTTTCCCTCTTTTCCATATCCCTTCACCCCGCCACCTGCCACCGTCATCCCTCCTTTTTCTTTCTCTTTCAATGTCCATTTCCCCCTCCCCGTATGCCTCCACCCCTCGCCACCCATCGCTTGCGGGTGGCAGAGGTGAAGTGATATGAGGCAGAGAGAAAGGAGTATTGGAAGAGAGAAAAAAGTAGGGGTGTCGGGCAGGCGGCCGCAGCAGGTTGCAGGGAATGAAGAGGTATGGGGAGAAATGACTATTTAACCTTTTCTTTAGTTGTCAATTACTAAATTTCTAAATCCTTCACAACATAGATTTTTTTTTTTTTTTTTTTTTTGATCAACTCTGAACAAGGAATTAAATTTTGATAAAACACAATTTTGCATACAAAAATTTAATTCATGGCAACTAAACAAAGCCTTAATATAATAACTATTTTATAAAATTCAAAAGTAATACGAGTTTGAATCGCATTACTAGGTGTCCTTGGCAAAAGAACATTCAACCAAATAAGTAGCTCGAAATCCGTTTAATAACATCAGTATTTACTTACAAGCTCTAGGTTCCAAAAATTGTTTTATTTCCTTAGATGATGGAAACTATCACATGGCATGACCCACAGAGTCAAAAAGATTACTATAAAAGAAGCATATTAATTCTGATTAAAAAAAAAGAATATTAAAACCCCCGTTGCTTTAATTTCAAACTAGTGTACCCCTATACGATGTACGTAAGATGTTTATATTTTAAAAAAGATTTAATATATCATATCAACAATGTTTTCATTGTTTCAAACTTAAATTATCATTTTTAAATCCTTATTAATATGTTAACATTTTTTTTCAAATACACTTATAATGATTTTATGAATTAATTTAAGTTTAATAGGAAATTAAATACTAAACTCATAAGATTGCTTAAATTAGTAAATGGAGGGATTTGAGGTGTGAAAAACTTTGCAATAATATATGTAAAGATAAACATATGCTAAAATTATTACTTATATTTTTTAATGTACATCGCTGGTCTCTAAAGCCCTAACCCTTAAAATAAGCAAGAACATCGGGGACATTATTTTCAATAATTAGAGTACAAATTCGAGAAAACATATTAATGCAAGCCAGAATTCAAAGGCAAACAATTAGAAATGCCAAGACATCCAACACAGTGAACTGCCTATAATCCAGGCTCCAACACACAAAACGTCGAAGAAATTAGAAGGAAATAGAGATTACCAACTCTTAACTCCCAACTAACAGCATTTTTGTATGATATAGTTCAAAAATATTAACCAAGATTAACTCATGAAATTTCGCATATTTACCTGCTCCCTCATACTTTTATACATACCATAATAAATAAATAACTCTTGAATCTAATCACATTTGTTTACAAATTCCCAAGTTTCCGTGGCAAGTGAAAGAAAAAAGAGACCAAAACCCACAAAAAAAATGTGAAATTTATCGTATAACCTATGATTTATTTTTATGTCTATGTTTTAACATTGCCCTGTCGATCGTTGTATCGTTTTCTTAGGATCTCGGCAAAGAGGAGCTCGTTCCACGTGTCGGGTACCCCCGGGAGGCACCAATGGCTACAGTCTTGGTACAGTAAGGGCGACCTTCTCTCCTCGTTGGAGAGTTTCTGCTTTCGATAAATTGAGGGGTGTCCGTCTTTTCGATAGTCTGTGATCCTCGTAACGTTGAGGTACGAGATGGGGGTTTTCATCCCTTTTATGACGGTTTCGAACACTTGCATTTTCCATGGGTATTCGGTTAGGTATGTCTGGTTCTTGATCGGCTCTGTCTCGCTATCGCATGCGCCACCCGAGTTCCATTGACCTCCACTGTAAACAAATGAAACAACAAATTAGTATAATCTATTGTTTTTTTGCTTGTATAACTATTTGATGGTATGAGAGTTCACAGGGGGCAAAGCTAATGCTGAGATTTTTGAGAATGAAAGCAAGTTTTGATCGGTGAGTCCTCTCCTGATAAAGAATGCGTCCATAGGTTGTTATTTGTCCGATTATGAATGGTGGTATGCGCTAGAATTAGGCTTATAATATAATTAGTTTTCAAAAGTGGAACTTAACAAATTAGGGGCCTCAAGTGATTGTTCGGGTTGCTAGGAGTCTTAACCGACCTTGCACATATAAGGAATCGAGGAACAAAACTCCTATTGTTTGCGAAGGCAGGCCAACGCGGCTCGATGCTAGGAGACATAACAGATGCGAGCAAGGTCCAATGCTACCTTCTCTAATCCACTCATCTCAGAAGCAGTTACTTCGGGCCCCCAAATTGTTAAAGACCCCACATATTAGCTAATATTATAAAATTAAGTAAATTATTCAAGGTATGGTTAAGCTGGTTAAGACACCTCATTAAAAAAAGGGCTTGAGACTAACCTGAAATGGGACGACGAATAGCCCCGGAAGAGAACATGGGTCTTTCGAGGATTTATATTTGCGTCAATCCATCTTGCCCATGTCGTTAACGCTCGTCTAAAAGCTTCCTGAACGTTCAATTCACTGTATACATGGCTGCCTTCTTGGTAGTAGTCTTGCCTGTTTACATATCAGTTGATCGTAAGAAAATTACTTTGATCACAACAAATTGTATGAATAGGGATCGGTGCAAAGATCCGTTTACCCTCTCGATGTTTTCTCATGAGTCCACCAATGTCCTGTGTTGAAAACTAAGACATCCGCGGTCTTGAACTGATTGGAATCCCTCACGATAAGGTCGAGCCGCAACGTTTCCTTCACGGTTCCATTCTTGTCCTTGACTTCCCACTGTTGAACTAAGAACGGCGAAACAAAGAACTCCACGCTGCAATTGTAATCCTACATATACATCCATACAAAACATTCACCAATTTAAGCATTTTAGAAGAAAGAAAGAGAGAGAGAGAAATGCGAAGGAGTAGAAAATTTACTTTGAATATGAAAGAGTAAGAAGCTTCGGTACGAAATTGATGCCTTCCGAAAGCTTCATAAACCTTGCTACGATCCTTCGCCGCGTTTCTGAGTATGCAAACTAGAGACTCCCACATGTTTCGATTAAGAGAATCGCCCACAAAAACAAGGCGCTTCCCTCTCAATAGCTTTAGCATACGAGGTCCATTCAACCTAGTCCACACACAAACTTATTAAAGGCATCCAAAGAAATCCTAGATTCATACTAATACTGACAATAATAACAATTATCTAAGCCTTTCTACCACTGGACGGGATCAATTACATGGATCAAAGTATGCAGTACGATATATCACTAACACTAGGCTATATCATTAGTATTACTTCATTCCAACTTCAAAAAATTCTACATCATCCAATACCCATATCTTGTTAGAAACTCCATCAGCAGCATTATACAAGCAGTATCATGGAACAAAGCAAACCCACAAATCATCTGGCTAGAGAAAACCAGCAGGATGTGATCTGCCAAGGACTCCACATACGAGTCTAATAAGAAATCTCGTACCGGAATTCTGAAAGAGAAGACATCAATATATAGACACATCTCACTTAATGCCATTTGGGTTTAGAATGCCAACACTATGGGTCGGTCCTGAAGCCGGTGATACTTCACATGATCCATGATAAGCAGAAAATGAGTTGTTGGGTTTGGTGAATGGTTAGGTTTTTTCACACACCAGAAGTAACGTCTTGAGTTGTACCTTAAGCAGAAAATACTTTTGTTCGTGTAATCAACCAAATCTAGTGGAAAAAAACTTGTTTTTTCTTAGATCAAGGTGGAAAAATACTCAAATTGACCTTAATATAAACTTCCTATAAACAATTTGACTTCATCTAAAGAAAGAAACATATAAAATTCACATACTACAATTCACTAAAAGTTTATAAATCAGGAACAAAGAATACATAAAATTGACAAAGTACCTTGGAATGCTGCAACCCTTAGGCTTCCATTTGAGCTTCTGATAATCTGCATCAGGCCTACCATTCCTAATACAATTGAACTGCTCATCAATCAACGAGCAAGAACCCGGTTTGTAAAGCGGGTACGAATCGTCCCTTACCCACTCTCCTTCATACAAATCACAACCCACCAAACTCCCTATCCCCACTGCAGCCCGGTGGCTCTCATTTCCCTGTTTCCTTGAAAGCGACCCCGTGATATTCCCCGCCACAGCCTTCTTCGCCGGAGAACCCAAATTCACCGCGGTTCGGTTCACCGGAGCCGGTGGGGTTTGTGGGTTGATTTGGGTCTCATTCTTCTCTTTCACCCCACAGATTCCACTCCGGCAACTTTCTCTCTCCTCCGTACCCTTTAGATTCGCCGGAGAACCCGGTTTAAAAGTTGAATTTACAGGTACCGGCGGCGGCACCGGCGAGTTTTGGCCGTGAGATACGGTCTGATTCGACTTAAAGGTCTCACCTTTATCTAATACTTGGGTTTTGGGCTCCTTTTTTACAGTGGGTAGTGAATTGTTCGAAATGGGTACTTGCAATGTGGAAGAATTACGAGATCTAGAGGGTTTAATCGCTGAAACCGTAACAGGATCCTGTACTAATTGACTAGAATTGGGAAAAAAGTAAGAGAAAACAGAAGAAAAATGAGATCTATACGAAGCATCACTGAAAATAGAAGATGAAGAAGAACTACTAACAGTAGAAGAAGAAGAAGAAGGAGTAAAAGCTAAGAAGATAGTGAAAGCAACAAAGAAGAACATGAAACCGTACACAACAACCATGCTTTTCCTTCTAGTTTTGAAGAGAGAGAATTGGGTTCTGAAATGGTCCGCAAATGGGTTTCCGCCATTGGAGATTAACTGGTACTTTGTTACGTCCGCCATGGATGTGAGCTTGAGAGAATGAAGAAGAAAAAGGTGGGAGCTTTTTAGAGAGAGAGAGTGGGAGAAGCAAGAAGACGTTTGTCAAAGATACAGGGAAACACTGCAATCCCATTTCTATCTATCTTCCAGTTAAGGGGTGGTGGGGAACTGCCCCTGGTTTTGGTGTTATTTACGGGAATGCCACTGGAGTTTTTAGTTATTTAAAGCGTAGTTCTTTATAAGTTTTTTATTTTTTTATCCTTTTTTTTTAATTTAAAATTGTCTTTATTTTTATAACTTTGTCTGAGACAATCCATATATTTTATTTAATGATAAAATTAATATTTCACTTGGTAATCAAAATTATGCGAAACTTAAAAGTAAGGAATTATTTTTTAAAATTGAAAGCATAAGAAACCACCTAAATTCTACATTAACAAAAGCTTTTTTTTTTTTTTTTTTTTTTGGCCAAACGGCAAGTGAGCGATAATTTTATTCAACAAAATTGATCAAACAAATATAAGAGTTTCAAAACAAAATCACGACTCAAAAGAAAATTTATTGAACCTCACAAATATAAACAAACATATTTCATACTATAACAGTAATGCTACAAATTAACTCATAGGAACTATTAACTCTATCAACAAATAACCTCCCATTCCTCTCAGACCAGATGCTATAAATTGCCACAGACAAGACTATGAGACGGACTCGGCTAATCCACTTTCTATTCCTAACTCGGGTTCCATACCATGCAGCTACCGTTTCAAAAAATTGGGCATTCAACACCTGGAATCGGTCTGCGACATACTCCCAAACATACTGAGAAAAAGGACATTCAAAGAAGAGATGCCTTTAGATCAAAAAAGAAGAGATGCCTACTCATCTCGGTTGCATTCTAGCACAAGACGCACCTACTCGGAAGAGCCCAACCTCGACAAGACATCCACTCATCTGTACATAAACCACCTTTAAGTAGGCACCACAAACAAAACCTATGTCTCGGTAAAGAGTCATTCCAAACGGTACACTTCCAGAATTAAGGATAGAGGATGGAAAGTTCAGGAATAAGAGCAAAAGTGCAGAAGATTCAGAATTCAGTAGAGAAATGAGCAAGAAGAAGATATGTATTTTTAATGATGATGAACTAATACAATCCAAGAGAAATATATAAGCTCAAATTGGGACCATCCCACAATAGCATTGTAACAGACTTGTCAGAGAATAAAACGAAATATGTGTGCTATGCTAAGCTCACTAATTTTAACTAACTTGTATTATAAAAACTTATTGTAATTATCTTTGCCTGTAACACTCCTTCCCCCTTAACAACACCCTTGTCCTCAAGGGTGGAAATGAGGGTACTTTAGTTGCAAATCGTAAATGAACTCCCATGTAGCTTCTTCTATAGGTAAGCCTTGCCATTTGACAAGTACCTTTGTTGCTGCCCGGTTGCCTCATTTCACCATTTTCCTGTCCAGAATTTCTTCAGGTTGTCTCCTAGGTAAGTTCTCCCAGTCGTCTGGTATGGCTATGGACTGCAGTGGCAAGGGACCGTGGTGTAATTTCAGTTGGGAGACATGAAACACATCATGAATCCTTGCTGAGGGTGACAATGCTAATTTATAAGCCACCTTGCCCCTTTTGTCTATGACTTGGAAGGGACCATAGTACTTGGGAGCCAACTTATTGTTATTGCGATGAGCTACTGAAATTTGCTTATAAGGAAGGAGCTTCAAGTAAACCCAATCTCCAATGTCGAAACTCCTGTCAGTCCTGCTTCGATTTGCTACTTGAGCCATTCTATTTTGTGCTCTTTTTAGGTGGAACTTGAGTGTGCTGATCATCTCTTCCCTTTGATTCAGACTTCTGTCCACTGCTTCAATGCTGCTTTCTCCACTTAAGTATGAAATGTGCAGGGGAGGGGGCTGTCCATATACAACTTCATATGGAGTTTTATGAGTTGCTGAATGCCAAGTGGTGTTATACCACCATTCTGCAAGGGGAAGCCATTTAGACCATTGAGAGGGATGGGAGCTACACATACATCTCAAATATATTTCAAGCCCCTATTAACCACTTCTGTTTTCCCATCAGATTGAGGGTGATAGGATGTAGATAAGTGCAGTTCAACTCCTTGAATAGAGAACATTGCTTGCCAAAAGTCACTTTGGAATACTGTGTCCCGATCACTGACTATCGTACTTGGAAGGCCATGTAGCTTATATATGTTATCTACATAAGCTTGAGCGACCTCCATAGTTGTATAAGGATAGGCCAAAGCAATAAAGTGAGCAGCTTTGCTAAGTCTGTCTACGACCACCATGATCACATCTTTACCAAAGGACCTCGGGAGCCCTTCTATGAAATCCATGGAAACGTCTGCCCACACTGTTTCTGGAATCGGGAGTGGCTGCAGTAGCCCAGGATAAGCTGCTGTGTCATGCTTGCAGGCTTGAGAAACTAAGCATTGTTGAATATAATCCTTGACAGGGTTGCTCATTCCCTTCCAATAGAAGATAGACTTCACTCTTTGCAATGTAGCATCCCTTCCCGAATGCCCCCCACTAGGAGAATCATGAAGCCATTGGAGAATCTTCTTTCTCAATTCACCATCGTGACCTCCCACTAGCTTTCCCTTCCTCTTTAGTTGATCTTGTTTCCAAGTATAATGAGGGTATTTTTGCGGGTTAAGTTGTAGCTGCTGGATTATCTGCTGTAAATGAGGGTCAGTCTGCCAAGAAAGCTACAAAAGCTGGTACAAATTACTAACTACAGATGACAACATCATGCAAACCACCTTCTGGCTTGGAATTCTTGATAACGCATCAGCTACTATGTTGTCTTTACCCTTTTTGTAGTCAATAACATAGCTGAATCCCAGCAGTTTGGAGAGCCACACTTGTTGGAAATGGGTGCTGATTTTCTGCTCGAGCAAATATTTCAGACTTCTTTAATCAATCCTGATGAGAAATGTATTGTTAATCAGATATTGATGCCACTTTTGCACATCATAAACTACTGATAATAATTCCTTCTCATATACCGATAGCAGCTGCTGCTGAGGACTTAAGTATTTGCTGAGGTATGCTAAAGGATGCTGATCTTGTAACAATACTGCTCCTATACCAACACTGCAGGCATCAGTCTCCACCACAAATTGCTTGGAGAAATCTGGTAGAGCCAGAGCAGGAGCTGAACATAGAGCTTCCTTGAGAGCATCAAATGCTAGCTGTGCCTTCTCCGTTCAACCCCACTGATCTTTCTTAAGAAGTTGTGTTAAAGGTTTGGCAAGCTGCCCATAACCCCTAACAAACCTCCTGTAATATCCTGTCAGCCCAAGAAACCCCCTTAATTGTTTGACAGTGCTAGGAATTGGCCAATTTCTGACAGCCTCTACCTTTCTATGATCTGTTGTTACCCCCCTGTTTGATATATAATGCCCCAGGTATTCGATTTGTGCAGCAGCGAAGGTACATTTGCTTCTCTTTGCAAAGAGCTGGTGGTGCTGGAGGAGGTTAAAAACGAGCTCCAAATGTCTTACATGCTCTTCTACTGATGGGCTGTAAATCAAAATGTCATCGAAGAATACTAACACGAACTTTCTGAGGTACAGAGCAAATATGGAATTCATCAATGATTGGAATGTAGAAGGGGCATTGGTGAGCCCAAATGGCATTACTCTGAATTCGTAATGTCCAACATGGGTTCTAAAAGCTGTTTTGGGAATGTCATCCGAGCTCATTCTGATCTGGTAGTAGCCCGATCGAAGATCCACCTTAGAAAAGATTGTAGACGCGCCCAATTCATCCAAGAGTTCTTCAACCAAGGGGATTGGAAACTTATCCTTGATTGTAGCTTGGTTCAAGTCTCTATAATCCACGCACATTCGCCATCCTCCATCCTTTTTCTTAACAAGAACTACTGCTGATGCATAGGGGCTGACACTATGCTGAATATACCCTTTGGAGAGCAATTCTTGAGTCATATCTTCAATCAGATTTTTCTGCATTACGGGATATCTATACGGTCTCTTGTTGATAGCTTGGGTCCCTTCTTTCAAATGGATTCTGTGATCAAACAGGGGCCTGCTGGGAGGGAGTTGCTGTGGTTCACTGAACATCTCTGCATATTGGTCGAGGAGCTTCTGGATCATATCTGGGACTGCTGGTTGCCTTTGTTTTGATGGAGGAACCCCCATTGTCATCAGAGTAGGTTCTGATTGTTCTGTCCCTGCAACAACTACCAGTAATAAAGCAATGAAGGGAGCTTCTGTCAAAGCCTTGGTCATGGCATTGGCCCCAATAACCCTGCAGGACTTCACTATATCTCCTTGCAACCTTCTCTTGTGCTTTTCCATAGAGAATTCCATGGTGAGCTTTTTAAAGTTGCAGCTGATGTCCCCTAGTGTGGCTAACCACTCCACACCTAGGACCATATCACATCCCCCCAAAGGTATTATCATAAAGTCAGCTGCATAAGAGTAGCCTTGCATTTTCCATACCAGCCCTTTAATCCGTGAGTTGCATACTAAGCTGCTACCATCTGCTACAGATATGTTCTGAGGGGATATTGGTACCACATGTCCTCTCAAGCTGGCAGCCCATGACACATCTATGAAGTTGTGAGTTGAGCCAGAATTGATCAAGATATGCACTGCCTTCTTATCACTGATTTCCGTCAATCTCAAGGTCTAGAAATGTTGATCCCCGGACAACGCATGTAAGGATATGTGAGCTGCTAATTCTTCTTCAGCTTCTGTAGTTTGATCCCCTGAATTCTCTTCTATTTCTTCAACGCCTTCCTCTTCATATTCAGCATTGATCACAAAGAGCTGTGGAGTTTTTGATTTACACCTGTGCCCCGGTTCAAACTTCTCATCGCAAAAGTAACACAAGCCTTTAGCACTTCTTTCGTGAATGTCAATTCTGTTCATTATTTTCTGCCCTCTATCAGCAGACCCTTGCGTGTGAGGTGTCCTAGGAAGGTTATGCCTTATAAATCCTCCTCTATTACCCCCTATGTTTGGCCTCACATGAGTAGGTGTAGGAAGAATGGCAGCTCTTGCTTGTTTGAATTGCCTAGCTAGAGCCTCTACCTTGGCTTCTGCTAGTTTTGCTAAGCACACTAACTGCTGCAAACTCTGTGGATTGCTTGCTCTAACATCCATTTCTAAATCATCCCGCAACCCTGTTATCATACAGCTCACCAACTGCTTTTCATTAAGGTCCACTCGAGTTGCTATAGCATCAAACCGAGCTAAGTAATCAGTCACCGAGCCCTCTTGTCTCAAATTCATCAATTCTGACACAGGATCCTCATAAGGTTTACCAAACCTGCTTTGTAGGGCTCTAACATATTCCTCCCATGTGGGTAAGAACTCAGTATACCTATTTTTTATCAAACTCTGGTGCCACTGAAGTGCTAACCCTCTAAGGTGCATTGAGGCCAATCTTAGCTTATCAAGAGCTGAAGTGTTATCAATGGTGAAGAATTGCTCGCACAAGTATAACCATTCCTTCAAGTTCTCACCATAGAATAAAGGAAATTCGATCTTTGTCATTCTAGAAGCATAAGAATTATTACCCACTGGATGAACTTGCTGCTGATCAGGGGTCCTGGTGTTTTGCGCATTATGTGCTTGATTTCCAGTTGTTGCAGAGTTGCGATCATGGTTTCTTCCTTGCTGTAGGGCCAAAATCCCAGTCATCCATTCTTTCAGCTGGTTTATTGAGGCTTGAAGTTCACTCGATGCTTGTTCTTTGCTTTGCTGCAGAGCATTTCGTAGTTCAACTACTTGAGCATTGGCTGACTGAATTTGAGCTGATAATGTCTCCTCAACCCTCCTGATTTCAAACATGGATCTAGTGTTATCAGCCATTGTAGATGAGCTCACTAACGCCACAGGTCAGAGGTTAGCTGGCTCTGATACCAATGTTACAGGAAATTAAGGATAGAGGATGGAAAGTTCAGGAATAAAAGCAAAAGTGCAGAAGATTCAGAATTCAGTAGAGAAATGAGCAAGAAGAAGATATGTATTTTTAATGATGATGACCTAATACAATCCAAGAGAAATATATAAGCTCAAATTGGGACCATCCCACAACAGCATTGTAACAGACTTGTCAGAGAATAAAATGAAATATGTGTGCTATGCTAAGCTCACTAATTTTAACTAACTTGTATTCTAAAAACTTATTGTAATTATCTTTGCCTGTAACAGCACCACACACAAAACCTATGTCTCGGTAAAGAGTCATTCCAAACGGTACACTTCCAGTGGCATTCTATTCCTTTCTTCCAGTGATAAGAGCTTTTCTAAGATACTATATATTACTATTACTGTAAAACACAAAAGACGAACGATGTTAGGGCCTGTTTGACATTACTATGAAAAAATTATTTTTTTCAGAAGTCCGTTGTGTAAAAAAAGTTTGTATTTAACATAACTTATAAATAAGTGCTTATGTTATTGTTGTTAGTGTTTTGATAATGTTTAAGAAAAGTGTTTTTTTTATCAAATTATCAAAAAAAAATATATATATATATTAATATTAATAATTGAAAAAAAACCAAAATAATTTTAAATATTTAAATATTTTTCATTATTTGAAATTTTTTTAATATTTTTAAAGTATTTTTCAATATTTAAAAAAAAATTATTATTTCTAAAATATTTGACTTTTTAAAAAAAGTTAAAATATTTTTCAATATTCAAATTTAAAATTTAAAATATCTTAACTGTATTATTAAAGATTAAATTTGTTTTACATATTTAATATATTTTTAATATATAAATTATTTTTTAAATATATAATCAAATTTAAAAAATTTATTACGAAACTTTAACATATATGAAACCAAGTTTTCACTCTGACCAAAAATATATTACAAAACTTAATATATATGAACCAAATTTTTATTTTTATTTTTAAAGTAAAAAAATAACTTCTATTTTTAATAAAAAAAATTACGGTGGGCAGACAGATTCAAGTAGAAAGAGAATGGGGCATTCTTGTGATTCTCCCACCTTTCTCTCACGCGTATATTATTTTTACACTAACCAGTTTATTTTACATTTTTTATTGATAAGATAAGAATTATTATTATTATTTTAATACTATAATTTATAAATTACAAGAGTTATATGTTGCTTTGATCGTAACAATTTTAATCTTTATTTGTTATTTTAATTGATTTATTTTATATTTAGTTGTATTGATTTAATTACTGTATTAATTTAGCTTACGGTACAATTTAAGTTAATCACTGGCATGATTTTCAATAGAATAGGCATATACAGATGCAAGCCAGATCATAATCTTATTATTAAAAGTTTATAATTATCGCTTTTAAGAGTAAGTTAATATAAAAATTATACGTATACTGTATATGTATGATTAAAAATATATTGAGAAAATTAATATAATAGACAAATATAGATTTTGTAAGTGTTTAAAACAATATAATATAGATTTTGTATATAGGGAAAATTCTTGAATAAAGCTAGAATTTAGATAAATGCATTCTATACAATGATTAAATTTATTGAATAATTATTTTATAGTAACAAATGATTATAGCTTTGACTCCAAATTATTACCAGACTTTGTCAACACATAATTTTATGTTTATAAGTATTTTAATGAAGCATCACCAGGTTGACTTACTGGCCGGATATAACCCCAAGCAACTTTTCAAAGTTAAGGGGCCCCTCAAAATTTAGAAGTTGTAATTTTAAAAGTAAGAATTATTGATATTAATAGATTTTAAGAGAAATGTCATCATATATGAAGGGTCATATTTGAAAATTTTGCTTGGGACCGCGAGACTGTCATGACCGGCCCTGTTGACTAAATGGCGGATTCACTTATAAAATAGCAGCTAATCCCATTAATCGCATACAATTTGCAATAGCACCAGCCAAAACTATCAAATTTAGGTCGTTCTCATATGCTTTTGTTAAAATTTATAATCAATATACTCTTTTCCGATTGTTACGCATAACTACAAAATGTAGCCAATAAACCTCGGCTATAATAGTATTTGATTTAAGTGAGATGAGTTGTTCAAATAAATACTACTACGGCACATTTGTCCTCTTTTGGGTAAAACAGGTGAGAGAAATATCATGATAGATCAACGTGATATGTACTAATTACTATGGTTATGTTATGAAATATCATGAAAACTGAATTGTGAAAGAATTTCTTATTAAAAAACACCCAACTTAAACGACTTTTGAAATCGTAGCTAGGCGACTTTATATCGAATGACGATTGTTAGTCATTTTTATTCAGTATGTTTATCAATTGATCTTTTATAAAGAATAGCCCAGTATAAGAGCGTCTGTTCTTATCATTGGCATGTAAGAACTGGCATGACGATAAGTTTATCTATTTAGCTAAATTATTGGAAAGAATATTGAAGATGCTAAAAAAATCCTCAATATATATAAAATCATAGTAATTATGGTAAATCAATGTTTGAATTTGATATTGATCTTGATTTGGTGAATATTCTAAATATCTTCTATGCATTGTTACCTTACCTAAGAGATTATTTTTGCACAATTTAAGCTCTTACATTCTTCGTATTGTGGAATCATTTAACTCAATTATTCGAATTATACGCCTTTGTGTCATCGGAAGGAAGTAGGCGCAGGAAGTACGAATTTACAAAAAGTAGGGATCTGATCTCTTGTTTGGTTTTCATAAAGTTGGTGGAAAATACGGGAAATAACTTGTCTAACTCTTTAGATAAGTTCTAATTTTTTTATTTTTAACTAATCCTCTAAAAATATTTTATTTCCCATATTAGCAACCAAATATTTTGTACCTACTTTCTGTAATATTAATATTAAAATTAAATTTTTGAAAAATACTATTTTGCATATTAATATAGAGAGGAGATGGCCTTAGATAGGGCATGTTGGAGGGCTAGTATAAGGGTAGCGGAGGTGGCAGAGTAGAGTAGTGCGGGGAGTGGCTGGTAGTCTAAGATCCTTAGGCAGGCATAACCTCAGGTGTAGCACTTATAGGCTAGCTTCGTCTCTGATCATGCTTCTTCTTCTTCCTCAAAATGCATTGGTAATTGATTGGTGGTTTATCTGCAGACACTCAATTACTTCAGGTTGGGGGTCCCTGAAAACAATCTCCTTTCCAGCCGGAAGGGGCAAGGCTGCGTACATCACCCCCCCCAGACCCTGCTTTCTGCGGGAGCCGCAAGGCACTGGGACTGCTGTTGTTGTATATGAATTCAGTTCTTGTATCTATATTGTTATTTATTTATTTTAATAGATAAGTGTGTGGATTCATAAATTTTAATATGTGGATGATTCAATCAAAAATGAACGAAAACAAAAATAATTAATTTTTATTACTAAAAAGAGAATAATTAATTGATATAGTGGCTGGTGTATTAGTTGGAAAGTCACCAAACAGCATTAATTATTTGACACTTTTATAACATGTTAATTATACCAAATAGGGCACCAACACGATATCACCGGATCCCATTAGAACTTCGAAGTTAAGCGTACTTGGGCAAGAGTAGTATCAAAATGGGTGACCTTTTGGGAAATGCACCCTCAGGTTGGGGACACTGGGAAACAGCCTCTCCTCAGGTTAACACCCTGAAGAGGGAAGGCTGCGTACATCCGCCTCCAGACCCTGGGTAGGTGAGAGCCCTTGAGCCACTGTGTATGTTTTAGGGGCTTAAAATAAATGTTAAGTGATACACGCTTTTTAATAATAATGTTATAGAATTGGCTCCTATAGCGTGTAGGCTGTTGCAAGGACCGGAATTTACCGGAGAACCGGTTCCTCGTTAGCAAAAATTTATAGAACTATGCGAGCCAATTCAAATACATCTTGACTACCTCACTTTATATTAGATACTGGCTAATATATGAGTTATTTATATTATATTATTAATGACATTATTTCTCTATTATAAATAGTAATATGTGAAATAAACAAATTAATAATAATATAATCAATTTTTCAAGGGGTTCCTAACAGATTGGAAGTTCCGAACAATTGATTAGATTGTTAGGTTTTGACGATCCCCAAGGACAATATAAAACTAGTCGTTCCATGTTCGATGCACGATGATCTTTTATTATATAACATATAGGCTTGTGTGATGGATTCCATGTGCATACATCCAACTTTACATCTCGTTCAAATGCCTTAGGATCTCCGCTGCCTTTCTCTTTTTCCATTTTCGTCAAAATCTTTTCACTATTTTAGAAAAATTATTAATTAAGTACCATCAAGTTTGAGCATTTATTATTTATGTATTTTGATATTTTGGTACATATAATTGGTATTTTGAGTTTTAGTTTTTATTACTTAGATACCCAGATCGACAAATTTTCAATAGAAAATGCTAAAATTAAGCGATACCCACTCATCTTCTTACTTTTATCTGCTTTGTCTCTGCATTTTCCTACTGTTCTCCTCCTTTCTTTTTAAATCGATGCACTAAATAATTATTTTACTCTCGTATCCTCTTTGTCTCTGTCTTACTTCTCAGGATGGGGGTCCCCGGAAACACTCTTTCATTAGGGTATCCCTCTGATGGGGTAAGACTGGGTACATCCTACCCCTCCCAAACTCTGCTCACGCGGGGGTAGCCCTTGTGGCACTGGGCCCGTTGTTGTTGTTGTTATCCTCTTTGTCTCTGTATTTTTCTATCATTCTCCTCCTTTCTTTCTAAATCAGTGAACTAAATAATTAAATTACTCTCATATGCAAGCTACATATAATTTAGAAACTTCACGAAACGAAAGAATTAATTCACAAATTTTAGGGTACCAAAATATAACTTACCTTATTTTATAACTACTAAAAATGACATTACTCTATATTTAAGATGACAAACACCCACATTGAAGTTGTCCTTTTTTACCCTAGACAATTAAATTGGCATCAAAAAATTTATCGTGTCATCAAAATAAAAATTGGATCAAAAAGTACAATTGATGTTGGCTATATTTGGCTATAACTATTAGCTATTCGCGTTTAACTGTTAATTAATAGGTGATTTATTTGGTAAATTAAGATAAAAAAGGATAAGCAAAATGATAAGTAAAATTTAATCATATAACATTTAAAAAGTTAAAAGGTAAATTATTTAGCTTTCGAAAAGGTACTTTTTAAGAGCTAAACATTATGAATAACACTGACAATAAATTTTTTTTTTTTACCAAATAGCGCTGCTAGCTGTTTGACTAGTCAAAACGCTAAACACTATGAAAATCTGCTTGTCAATCATGGCCGTAATATTACATATTTTTTTAAAAAAATATCATCTAATCATTAGTTAATTTGACTATTGATAAATGTCTGAATTTTGTCTCTGTTTTGACCCATTGTTGTATTGATCTTTATATTTTACAATAATCTATAGATTATGTTGCCTAAAACCAAATATAAAATTTTAGAATAATTAACATTTTAAAGTGTTAACTATGATTTTGACTAAAACATTTTACATAAGGTGATGGTCTAATTTTCAAGCAAAACTAATATTTTTATCAACCATTCAATAAAACTATTAACTTTATTCACATACCAAAAAAAATAATTTATCATAAATATCATTGAAAAAAGATGCAATTTGGTACAAGTGAAAAATTAAAAAGAGAAAGAGAACAAAGGGAAGGAAAAAAAAAAAAAAGTAAATAGTAAAAAACTCTTATATTTTATTTTATAAATAGAAAACCCTCTTCATAAATAAACTCATTCACTTATTCTCACTTTTAAAAAATTTATCATTTTACCTTCAATTAATAGAAATTAAGTGAATAATCTTATTAATAAAAAAGTTTTATATTAATAAACAAAAATAAAAGAAGAGAAGCATATCGAATCAAGAACTAGAGATTCACAACAACAACAACAACAAACCCATTGCCTGCAAGAGCTCCCGCATAAGCAGGGTCTGGGGGGGTAGATGTACGCAGCCTTCCCCCTTCAAAGGGCTGCTCCGAAGAGAGACTGTTTCTGAGGACCCCCCAACTTGAGAAGCTGGCCTGCAGCCTAGAGCAAAAGACCTGGCAGCAGTAGAGCATCAAAGCATGAGTAGCGCAAAACACACAGCGAACAAAAGCACAAACACAAAGTAAGCCACATCAAGCAGAAATCAATGAATAGGTAGACAAATAACAGCTCAAGAGAGCAAGTACACAACCTAAGTGTGCCAGGAGGATGTCAAGGCCTGGCACTAGTAAGCTAGACTACCCTACTTCAGCTGGAGCATTTATAACCCCTATATTAGCCTTCTATTGGGCCTTATCTAAGGTCATCTCCTCTCGAAGGTTTAGGTGTGTGAGGTCTTGTCAGATCGTTTCCAGCCATCTTTTCTTTGGCCTGCCTCTTCCTCTCCTGCCTAGTGTAGTAAAGGGCTATTTGTATCTCCTTACTGGAGCATTGTCCGGTCTCCTTCTAAAATGTAGAGCAACAAAGAATAAGTGTTTTCAAAGCGGTAGAATTTCCTGTAATTTATCCGTTTAAAAAAACAAAAGAAAGAAGTGAGTAAACGAAAGGTCTAGAGTTCGATTCTCCCATTGCATCTCTCTCTGAGGAATCCCTGACTTAACTGACTCTTATGATATATGAGTCACTGCATATGTGGAGAATTATCGGGTAATTAAGTCTCTCGTTAGCAAAAATACATGCAAGTAAGGGAAGGAAGGGCAAAATGGTAAAACTGGGGTAGGACCCAGGACACCTGCTGTGGTACGGTTTGCATTTAATTTTTCTACTTTTTTTTTTTTTAATTTTAAACTAAATTGGGCAGCACAGCCGTACAGATGCCCCCATTTTGTCAATTTTAATTCTTTAATTTCAATTAAAAGTGCATTCAATCTCCACTTAAGCCCACCTCATAATTCAACTCTTTTTTGTTACTTTTGTTCTCTAATTTCCTTAAATTAATTTTTTTAATATAATTTCTTATATTTATTTATTGTATTTTTAATATAATATTGGTTACTAAATAAGAAATTAATTTAATCATAAAGTATAATATAAATTATTAATTTAAATAAAGCTATAAATATTAAGAATATATAATGTAAAGAACCCTCTCTTTTCTCTTTGAAAAAATAAGAGAAAAAATTCAGGGATGGAAGGCCAAGTTTCTTTCTCATGTCGGAAGAGAAGTTTTCATTAAGTTCGTCCTTACGGCGATTCCCTCTTTCATCATGAGTTGTTTTAAGATTCCAATCTTTTTTCCAAAAAAATCAATGGTTTGTTGGCAAGGTTTTGGTGGAAGGGTGGTTCTTGTGAAGATAGAGGTGTACATAGGTCCAATTGGGACAAGTTATCTAAACCTAAGTCATTGGGAGGTCTTGGCGTTTGTGACTTGGGTGGTGCCAACCTTGCCTTACTTGCAAAAAACACATAGAGAGCAATTGAGAACCCAAACGCTCTTTGGGTCCGTATTCTTAAAGGTGTCTACTTTTCCAATGGTTCTATTCTTAACGCCAAGGTGGGTCACAATGCCTCTTGGGGTTGGAGAAGCCTCATTAAAGGTAGAAACTTTATTGAAAAGGGAATCAGGAGGAATGTGAAAAGTGGTGATTGCATTGAAATTTGGGAGGACAAATGGATCCCCGACCTCCCCTGTTTTGTTGCCCTGCGTTCAGAGCAGGAGGGGGGAGGCCCATGTAAAGTTAAAGAGTTGATTTGCCATAATGCTCAAAGATGGGACGCGGGTACTATCTCTCATTTATTTGAAAAGCACGTGTTGGATTGTATTTGTTTGATCCATATTAGGGATGGGTCCAAACTGGATTGCTTAGTGTGCATTTCACCCGCAACGGTGCCTACACGGTGAAGTCGGGTTACACCCTTTGGTCCACTCTGAAAATCGAAGGGAACAACGTCAGGGATAAAGCCTCGAGCTTGAATGCAAACCATTTCAATGCTTTGAAATCTATTTGGGTCACTCATGTTCCCCCCAAAATCCGTCCTTTGGCGTGCTCTCTCTAATGCTCTTGCTTCCTGTGAAAATCTTTTTATTAGAGGGATCATTAAGGACCCAAATTGCCCAAGATGTGGTAAGGAGGTGGAAACGGTGGAATACATCATGTCCTTTTGCCCAAGCGACTTGGTTTGCATCGAACTTAGGCTACAAAGCTAGCCATGATGGTTTTGGAAGCTTCATCAACTGGTGGTCCTCCATCCAGGAGGGTTTTGCATGTTCCAGAGACACTATGACACTTATTTGTTTTCTTCGTTGGGAACTCTGGAAGGACAGAAAGGCTCACTCCTTGAGGCACTCTTAATTATCCCCATCTTGTGTGGCTCGTCATGCTGCTTCAGAGGCCCTTCATTTCCTGTCCAGCTCGACCTCTTCAGTTACCAATGGAGAGCAGCCGCAATCCCTCCCACAGCCCCAAAATGGAACCCTCCCCCTTGAGGTATCATTAAAATCAACGTTGACATGGCCCGGCCCACTCAAATCATATTGCGTTGGCTATTGTTGGTCGGTCATGCGATGGTATCATCATTGGAGGATGGTGTTCCTTGGCTTTTGCTCGACCCATTATCACCGGAGAATCTCTTGCTATTCGTGCTGCTTGCCACCTCGCTCGTTACTACAATTGGGATGATATTATCATTGAATTCGACTGCAAATGAGCCATTGAAGCTACATCCTCTAGTGCTGCTCTGCCTTGGGAAATTTCATCTATTGTTGATGATATTAGGTGTTTTGTTAGCTTTTTTTAGTCTTGTACTTTTGCTTGGACCCAGCGATGTTGTAATACGGTGGCTCATTGGGCTGCTCGAAACCATCTTGGATTATATTGTAACTACAATTGGCGGATGAACACCCCTCCTGAACTCATTCCCATTGTACGTGCAAATTTAAATGTTACGTAGTCTGGCCTTCAGACTTCTTTGTGCTTCAAAAAAAAAACTCTTATGATTTAGTCATGGGCTTTTTGTCCAACTAGGGAACCCAACTTTTTTTTTACTTGTGAGCTTATCAGGCATCTCAGACACAACAACAACAACAAACCCAGTGCCTGCAAAGGGCTCCCGCAAAAGCAGGGTCTGGGGGTAGATGTACGCAGCCTTCCCCCTTCAGGGGGTACCCTGAAGAAAGGCTGTTTCCGAAGACCCCCAACCTGACATGTTGATAATATCGAAACCTCGAGGTTCTAGATAATGTTGTAGAATCCCAGAGAACCAAGACCAATCTTACAAATATTGGAAGGAGTTTGTTCCAGAACAAAGGAGATTGCAATCGAAATCATAAAGAAAGGTACCCCCCTCTCCCTCCTATAAGTTCTCAGAAACAGCCGAAAGCAACAATCATTGATGCAACAATTGCCAGATACTCCCAAATTTTGCACATGAATACCCCTAAAGTCTAATTTCAATAGACAAAAGACCCCACAAACATCAGCTTTGTCTGGATACCAATACCCTTTTTTTTCGATAAATATTGGCCAAGCCGTAGAACTGACAGGTAACTCGAAAAGACGAGGCCTAAGCCACTCCGAAAACGATAGTGGATACCAAAAGAGATCAGACCAAACAGGGAAACAAAAAGGCATCAAAACCAAAACACCTAAACCCGACACAACAGACACCGAGCACAGGCTAGCCAAGACGCGCAATAAACAAGCTCAGACAAGGAACCCAAAAGAAAAAGAACCAAATGACCAACGCGGAAAACTGGAGCAGGATTGAACCTCAACCACAAAACCAGCCACCTCATTTATCTAGCAGGTTTGCCACCATAGGTGGGTCGAAACCATCAAAATTAAAACCTGCTATTCTTCCCATGTCAATTGCCCGCTTCGCTTGTAGGATCATCTTATCATACTCTGCTTCCGAGATCTTGTCGTATCGATTCTTCCTATTCCGTTTCTTCTTCTTCTCGGTTGCCTTTGACGATTTTTCCCATTTCACCTCATTCCCCCTTTTCATTTGCCTGATGCCTTGGTCTTTTTCGGCGTACTGTTCTTAGGCGACATCTCCTCCAGAAATTTTTGAAGCTCCTGCTTTTCACTCTCTTTTTTCTTGTGCTTCAACATTTTTCTCTCCCTTTTTGTCAACAGTTCTTTTCCTTTTCTCATCCCAACTCCACTGGGTCTCTCCATACAAGACTTTGACCTGCTCAGGGTACAGGGCTCAAAACCTGGAGGAAACTTAGGTTCCAATGACACAGAATCATCTTCACTGATGGGATCTTGAGTTACATTCTCAAGATACGATAGTTAGGCTTTATTTTCTCTTCGAATCCATCAAAACTCTTGTCAATGCTCAAAAACTTTAAAACATGAAAAGATAGCTTTTAATTATTTAAGAAATCCTAAAATATACGGAAAAGGGTGTTAGAAAAACGAACATGTGATTTTCAATTCTTAGGATGAACCATTGTCTGAAATAATACAGAAACAAAAAAAAAAATATTTTTAAGAATGACATTTTTTCAAAAATATTTCTAAAAATGGCACTCACGTAAACCAATAGATTCCACATTATTTTTTTTCATTTTTTAAAGTAAATTTTTGTAATTTTTTTAAAGAATAGGGGTAGGTCTTTTTGCTTTCGGCACTGGTTAACACTATGTTGATACAATTTTATGTATTATTTATAAAAGATACATATACTATCAACTAACAGTGTAAACAAATTATGAAAATTAAAAAAAAAAAATATTGCATCCATTTAGATCAATTAGAAATATTTTTATGAAAAATGTCATTTCAAACAACGATTCTATTGGGGTACATGAAAGAACTAGGATTGTGATTGATTAAATTTTGTGTATCTTCATTATAAAATCAGGTTTAATAAATAATATCTAATAAGTCTAATATATACCTCAAATTTAAGGCAATATTACAATTATATGATAAAATATTATTATTAGAATAAGATTATATTTTATGACTATTATTATTTATAAATTTTATCACTATTTTAATAACTTAATTTTTATCTGATAATTTATTTACAAGTATTAATGTACTAGGGTGTGGAAGTAAGCGGTGGGGAAAATTCGGTGGTGCATATGAACGATGGGCATAGCCACCGACACCGACTTTGAAATTCCATATTTCATCCTTTCACATGGTACATGGTTCATTTATCAGATACTAATATAATTGAATTTTGTTAGAACTTTAAAATTAAACATGCTTAGATAAGAGTAGTATTAGGATGGATGACCTCCTAGGAAGTCCTCGTGTTGCCAACCCTGAAGAGGTAAAGCTGCGTACATCCACCCCTTCCAAACTCCGCTTATGCGGGAGCCCTTAAGGCATTGGATCTGTTATTGTTGTTGTTGTTGATCCTTTCATATACTTCAATTTATGATGAGTAATAAGATTTTAAATAATTATATTTATATGTTTATAATTGATAACTTATATTATTAAAATAAATAAAAAATAAAGTTTGTCTTTATAATGACTTTTGTACATTTAAATTAAGGCTTCATTTGCCAAAGAGGGCACCAACACGCCGTCACCGGATCCCATCAGAACTCTGAAGTTAAGCGTGCTTCGGCGAGAGTTGTACTAGGATAGGTGACCTCCTGGGAAGTCCTCACCCTAGGGTTGGGGGCAATGGGAAACAGCCTCTCTTTAGGTTAACACCCTGAAAGGGGAAGGCTGCGTACATATGCCCCCCCCCCCCCAGACCCTGCGTAGACGGGAGCCCTTGAGGCACTAGGTATGTTCCTTTCCTTTAAATTAAGGCTTCATTTGGTTGTCACATGAATTATTTTTTGTGAGAAATTATATTTCCTAGGAATTTAATTTTTGTGTCAACTTCTCGGGAGTAGGTAAAAAGCATTTGGTTGCTAAGGTGAGAAATATAACTACGTTAGGGAGGTTATTTAAAAACGAAGGATTTAGAACTTGCCTAGGGGGTTAGGTAAATTACTTCCTACTTTTTGAAGGAATTAAAAATTACCTAGCAATTTTCACTTCTTGCATTATGCCTACTTCCTGCCAACCAACAAGAGTCCAAATCCGTACTTTTCATGAGTTTTAATTTTCTGTGTTTGCTTCCTGCATACCGAACGAGGCCTTAGAAAAGAAAGTTGATCTTATCGTAAATTAAATCTCTTACATAAATTTAGATATAAATAGAGGTAAAGTTTTAAGGGAGAGGAGGTGAAACAATAGCTTAAAAATTCAATAGTGAGGATGTCGAAGCTTTTGGAATGAACAATATCTAATTAACGTATAATCTGGATTTTATCATTATTGCTTTTTAATATATTCTGTTAGAATTACTTTTTCAAATGACTAATGATATATATTGTGATCAAAGAGGGTATCAATACGTAAGCACCGGATTTCATTAGAACTCTGAAATTAAATGTGCTTGGACGAAAGTAGTACCAAGATAGCTGACCTCATGGAAAGTCCTTACCCCTCAGGTTGGGGATACTCGAAAACAGCCTCCTTTCAGGTTAGCACCCTAAGGGGAAAGACTGCATACATCCACCCCCGACCATGCTTGGACAGGAAACCTTAAGTTATTGAAAATGTTGATTTTTTTTTTTAATGATATATATTGTTATTTTATTATACTTTAAAGCAATTTTTGTTTTTTTCGATTAAAATGTATTTTTATTTTAAAATAGTAGTTTGAGTAGACTAAACACCTAAAAACATTTAATTAATTTTTTAAAATAATTTTTTAAAAAGAAATGCTATACTTGCATCCAGCTGTGGGCTTGGGAGGGCACCCACGCGGAATTATATGTCAACTCCCACATTCTGTTGTCTAATAAAATTACGAAGTCGTTATTGTTAGGATAAAAATAGTATCAATTTTTATATTTTTATCATAACTTGATTAATTATTAGATGTTACAATACATAATTAGATCAGGGTATCCGAGCTTAAAAGGGTAAAGATAGTATTATATCGATAGAAGAAAGAGGAGGATTACATAAAAGAAGATTAGAGGAGAGAGAGAGAGAAAGCTAAACATCAACTTATCAAAACATACTCTCCTCTACTTCTAATCCTTTATATATAGAGTTCAGGGAGGGTATAATCATAATTAAGTAATTAACTTATTTATTTAACACTTAAATTACCCCTCACTTGACATATATATTTTGAATCGTATCATTAGACTGCACGTAAGGCTAGTCAAAACAGGTGGGTAGAAACACTGATTTGCAACTGCGACTTCAAACACGCATAACTTTTGTCCTTAAGGAGTTATAAGACCTATTACATAACAAAACAAAGTTCTCGTATTGAATATGTAAGCCCAACTATTTTGTAGCTGGACCCACCTATTTTCCTTAAATTCGTGTTTGTTTTTGAATCACTTTATTTTTTCCAAGTAAACTTATTCCGAGCCTCTAAAATATGAACCAACTCTGGCTATGGGCCCACTTTCATGTTAAATTTCCATCGGGCCATGAGTCGGAACATACGATGTCCACATATAAGTCCAAGTGAAATTCTATCCTAAAATCAATTGGCATTAAATAGAGTAATCCACTAGGCTTATAAGGTGATTTCTTCTTTATCTTAACTCCAATGTGGGATTCCACAAAACTCACATGTGGAGTCCTCAATATTTCAAAAGTTCAAGAAATACAGTATTTTTTTCAGCATTGCCATACGAAGAAAAATGTCACGAAGAAGGCACAGTTCGTCGTTAACGACCAACTTATTCCGAAACACCCTCCTTCTTGTAACATTTTCGTGCCTTTTTTCTCGTGACTTGTAGACTTTTTGTTTTCTTTTTGGTAACGAGGAGGAAGAACCGGAGCTTATGGTCCGTTGAACTTGGATTGGTTGATCGTTGTCCCAACTACTCTATTTAATTCTATATTTTAGAATTATCAATTCAGTTATGCATATTTGATAATATCATTTACTGTGAAGTTACATATTGATATTTTAAGTTATATGTTAGATTTTGTGCAGAGTCTGATTATATTAGACCTTATTTATAAGGTATAAGATTGTGTCAATTCTATTTAGGCCCATAATATACTAGTGTTTTTAGTGAGGTGACTCTCTATATATACAAGGGTTGTGTATATGTTTGCTGCCCTCTGTAGATGTGTTCTCCCCAATTTCCTTTTGTGCAATTGTTATTTCGATTTGTGGCTTGTGTATTCTGGGGGTGATCTTCATAATTGGTATTACAAGCCCAATAATTTAATATATTAATTTTTTAGCTTGTAACTTTATAAAATAAGTTTTTTTTTTAATATAAGAATTATATGTATTTAATAAAATAGTCTAAATGATAGTATGTAGAGTGTGGAATATGTCTCTCATACAATTCTATATTATTAGTGTGATTCATGTGTATGATGAGGTGAATAGCAAAGAGATGCTGGAGTTACCAACAAATAACAGCAAGTTTTTAAACACTTTCACATCATTTTATTTAAACTATTTATTAATACATGTAGCTGTTAAAGTAAAAAAATAAAAAAATTCACAAGATTTTTGGATTAAAAAATAATAAGAAGATAAGAAGGCCTTAGAATAGTAATATGTAACTTAACCCAATTATATATATATATATATATATATATATATATATATATATATATATATATATATATAAAGTACTTAAATTACAAGAAATTAGATAACTGTATATTCTTAATTTAATAATTTATATCATATATATTTAATGTTCAGATTATATATAATTTAAGTAGATTTAAGATTCCAATATAAATATTCTGACCATTATAAAAGCCTTAAGTGGATCAGTTGAAAAATTAAAAAATCAGTAAATAAAAGGATAAAATTTTTACAACTATATAAGAGATGGTTCACCGGAAGATACAAGAGTCAAACAATAGCAAAAGAGGTGCATGTTGTATCGCAGCTTTGTAACCAATTATCAAAAAAAAACTATTGAAAATTTGGAAATGAAAATAATTATTTTATCAAAATATTGTTTTGTTATCTTTAACTAAATTAAACTAGGTAAATTTTTTATTTAATTGTCAAGAATTTCACATGTCAGTCTATTAAGAATCCCAATATAAGAGTTGTGAGACAAAAAAAAGATCATTATATAAGTCTAGTGAGTTACTGCATCTAATGTCGTCTATTAAGAACATAATCCTACTTGGGCTTATATGCGGTCCTTGCATGTGCCAAAACATAGATCGAACGTACCGCCCAGTAAAATTTAACATAACAGAGGTTGACTCACTCAATTTAATAGAAGTAAATCTATAGTTTAAGTAAGAGTATTTGAGGCTCAAGTTTATAAAGCTTAGTAAAAGCAAAAGCAACATGCCTAGTGTCCCCAAAACTCCCGCCTAATTAGGGTCCAAAGAGAGGCTGTTTTCGAGTACCCTCAACCTGAGGGGTGAGGACTTCTCAGGAGGTCACCCATCCTGGTACTACTCTCACCCAAGCACGCTTAACTTCAGAGTTCTAATGGAATCCAGTACTTACATGTTGATACCCTCTTAGGTTTTATAAAGCTTAGTGCTAACAAAAATTAAAAAAAATAATAAAATAAAATAAAGTTCTGGATTTAAGGTACATTATCGGGAAAGTAAAAAATGTGGATTTAACTTTAGTAATGCTTAATTTATGTTTTAAAGTTAATTAATCTTCAGATTCAAGCTTCTAATTTTTATATATATATATTTTTTTTTTGGGTGTATGAATGGGCATCACCACAATCTCTGTTGTTATCACTTGGGAAGCACTGAAAATTGGGCCACTAGTGTAGTCATGTAATAACCCAACTTGAATCCAATTGACTCATATCTGTATGGGTTGCACAAAGGAGCAATTCTTTACAAAATCGATAAATCTTCACCTCTGATGAAAGCGGAATTCACTTTTAGATCTCAGATACCACCTCTTAAACTTTACCAACTAGCTGAGTTAGCGCCTTCAAACTGACTTGACCATATAAACAAAGATGATGAGTGAAGGCCCAAAATTGGTTTTATACTTTAGTATGCCCCTTCATGTAAATGCTATTGAGCTTGAAAAGTGGATATTATACAAGCAGACCTTATGTCTTTGCTTGAAGAGTGGATATTGAAAGAGGGGCTGTAAGAATTCGAACTCATTACCTTTTGGTCAACAAGGCTCTGATACTATATTAAAAAACTAATTGTTCCAAAAATTTAGATTAATGGATGAAGGCTCAAATTAATTTTGTACTCTAACAGCACATACCAAATCCTATCATTTCTCTATTGATGTAGCTTTTAATGTCTATTTGACCTCATCATTGAATAAATAAATACATTTCTAATAATAAAAAGATACTTTATTAGAATTTTTCGAATGTGTTTCCTTTATTTTTAAAACACTTTTATTTTCAATAATATTATTATCCAAGCAAAAACGTCATTGACATAACAATTTAGCAAAATTTTTCTACTAACCATTAACTATTAGTCATATTTTGTATCAACGAGAGCAACTCTCTTTATTTTTCTATTTTTAGAAAGAAACATAAAAATAGCTTGATTCCTTGTTGGAAAATAAATATTTTAAAGAAAAATTTCCGTAATTTGAAAAAAGTATTTGTAAAAAAGAAAAGTAATAACACAGTGTGTATATGTAAATTTTTTTTTAATCTATATGAATAATATGGATGAGCATGCAGATACAATAACGACGCTTTGGCCGAGTGGTTAAGGCGTGTGCCTGCTAAGTACATGGGGTTTCCCCGCGAGAGTTCGAATCTCTCAGGCGTCGTTTTCTTTTTTCTTTTTATTTCCAATTATTATTGGATGCTTTTTGTACTCTCTCTCGTGGAACTCCTGTTTGAACCCAACTAATGAGTCTTTTTTTTTTCTTTGTTGACCACATACAAGTAGGGAAGGGGGGATAGATGAGAATCAAACCCGGGTCTCGGGTGTGGCACACCAAGACCACTACCAATGGTCCCCCGGGTGATTCTCCAACTAATGAATCTTGTTCCTCTCCATAACCAACCTTGCACTGCATTTCAAACCATTTTCTCTCCAATTTGCAAACAAATTCAATGTATTATATGTGCCGGGTAGAACTCAAAAGCTAGTACAACGTAAATAGAGCAAAAGATGGCAGCAATAAACAGTTACCCAATAATAAAAAAATATACTAAGTTGATGATGAGCTTTACTTGACTTTGCATTATTTCTCTTTCATACGGCAATTCTACTGTAGATTAATAATGTCTTATCACTTTCTTATTACAATAATATCTAGTTCAGTCATTACATTGTATAACATAACATCCAATGATGAATAAAGGAGCTTCTCAAACTAGGGACACAAAGTCAAGAACTCCACAAATTTGGATGAAATAAACCTTTGCCAAAAAAAATACTTGATTTATAGTAAAACTCTAGTTCTCCTATAGCTTTGGTTGAGAGGACGATCTTCTGGAAAATTAGACTACTTTCACTAAAAACTATAATTAATTTTGAACTTCTCTTGTAAAATAAAGTGATTCATGGCATAACTTCATGGAATACATAGTTTGGCGTTTGAGGTAAAGTTTATGTAAAGAAAATTTTACATGCGCCATCCTCGAACGGAAGTTAGATTTTCACCAATGGAGAAAATTTTAATATTAAAAACACTACTAAAGTTATGACCCGAGGACAAAAGAATCTCACATTATATTTATCAAAAAGTTCGATACACTTTGAGAACAAATGAACCATGTGTTCTGGGATCCAGCAGGAACAAGACGATTCCTAATTCAAAAAGTGTAAAACTATACCATGACTTCAAAATTCTAACAGTTCAATATTTGCATATCATAAGGTTAATGATTTTGCTTGTATATTTAGCTCAAAAAAATTGCCTCAATTTACACAAGAAACAACTTAGACTGACGTTTATCTAAGTGAGCCAGGTCTTAGCTTGATACAGTTGAGGTTCGACAGTTTGGAAACTTACAAATGCTCAAATTGAGCTAGTCTCGAGTTAAAATATGAGTCAAAGTGTATATAATGATCCAAGTTACAACCTGTAAGAGCCAAGTACAAGCCTAATGAACTTAAATGGATTCAACTAGAGCGTAATGAATCTTCAATCCAGGCTCACTGAGATAGTTCAAGCTCAACTATACGAAGACAAAGCTCGAGTCAAGCTTTACCAACTCATGTTGGCTCCTTTAGATCTCTATTTTCAAGTAGTACGAAAATAAAGAAAGCCAAGTTTCAGGAACACCAATCCTGTCATATTACTCCAAAACTTATAAAAATGAGACACAATGACATCTTATTATTCGAACAAACGAAAGAGATAGATATCAAAGCAATGGTCACAACATTTCATGATGGTACTTTGAACTAATCCCAGCCATTCTATCAAATATCCATTCATGGCCAACAAGATTGAAATACACGAAAAATTTTACACTTTCAGAGACCAAATCCAAAAATAGCTCTTATCTTGTGGAAGATTAGATCTCGCCATCCTCTCTCCGTGTTCTCAACCACTGTCTCATTACCATATCTGCAACACATTTCACATTCAAATCACCAAGAGAAAAAGAAAAAACCGAGTATTCGATCACACGACCCAACAAATGAAGCACAACTAGAACATAGAATTGAACATTTGAACAAATACAAACCTGTCTTCCTCGGGAACATCAGTCTGGGTCAACTTGACAACGGTGACACCTGGTTCGGGCTCCTCAAATGTCAATTTCACCTGAAAGTTAGATAGAATTGACAGTTAGTCCAACCCATGTTAAGTCAGAATCAACCCATGAAACAACCAGCGGTTAACTAAAGCAGCTTGCTCTAGAGTATAAAACCCTTCACAGACCTTAAAACTTAAGCTCGCTGTGGGGTATGAAACCCTTCATGGATTTGAATCCCGATTGTCTCTACTCTAGATATTAATGTATTTCAAGCACAAGGTATAGGTTGATTTATAGACTATCCACATTTCAAGCCTAAGCATGTTAGAGTATAAATCATTTTATGGATCTTCACCTATCAACTTAAACTTTTAGGATAGCTGGTTCCTTGACACTTGCTATGTTCCTCAACGCAGGTTGTAGGGTTAGAGATTTGAACGTAGAACATTTAGTCTGAAGGTGTCAACTTTAATAGTGTTTTAGCACTAGACAAGTGCATATTGCAAGACAAACAACTCGACAATCCAACAACCAGGACCCATTTTCTCCCGCAAATAAGATAGGAAAAACCTTCGCTAAATATCCGCTATACTAGACCCACCTCCTTTGGCTCACCAAAATATTGGACACAACCTTCTTTTAAGACATCACCTTTAAGGGGTAAAGCTATGCAAATTAACTTTTTTTTTTTTTTTTTTTTTGCCGGGTGCCGGGGGGGAAGAGGGAGGGGGGGGTGGGCGCCGGGGCGCCTGGGTTTGTTGTTGTTTACAGACACTTTCAACATAAGGGGAAGTATACATAAATAAAACAAAAAACTAAGAAACACTGGGGCAGAAAATTGTGTGTTCAAAGCAAAAGAAAACAAACTCATTCGAGAGAAAGCACCGTCTTTTTTCTCCCTCTTGTCTCCACTCACATGCAGAACCTTGTGCTCATAAGGATGTAATCTTGACACATGACTCGCTCTGTAAAACTTCTCATACACCAAATGGTCGCAAAGAAACGAATTTTGAAATCAATTTCGCCAACAAAATCATTCTTTAACACTAAGCCTGGCAATTTGGGGCCACAATCTAATAGATTGACCTAAACTCAACCAAAAAACAAGGACTGGGTAGCACGAACAAAGATGAGGCCCAAACTTGAACTAACCTGAGCTTATCAATTCGATTGGGAATCCTTATTCTGGGAATGTTTCTATTTATAGTGATCTAGCCTATGCTCGTGTCGATTAATCATCAAAGAAGTCATATGTCAAACAACCAATAAAGATGACAAAACAAGGCAAATGATATTCTTTTGCACTTAGAGAATATTATCAATTTCCAATGCAAAGAACATCCAAGAATATGTCAATACCCAATTGAACAAAGAGAACCCAATGACACTAACTAATTGTTAGATGTTGACTATCAGTCAATTAGTTTGCCACTTATTTGTTGCAATAATGTGGGAAGAATCTCATCTAAATAAATAAGTTGCTGCCACTTATTTGCTGCGATAATGTGGAAAGAATCTCATGAGCGACAATAAGTAGATACAGAAGAGCATTATGACTTTGTGCCTATAAATAGATTCTCCTTCTGACATAACTATTCATTCAATTGATGAATGATTAAGGCCCCAAACTCATATTATCTCCCTAGCTTTAACATCTTTAATTCTAGATTTTGGTGACCAAAAAATTAGAGGACTCTGGCGGTCCTCCCAATTATTCTACACCAAATATCAAGGCGATCTTCCAAGACAACTCCGGATCCAATTCCGCAATTATTTGCCCCTGTTACCCTAAACTAATGAAAAAGAAAGAACTGAATTCCAATTCTCAGCAACATACCGTAGAGTAAATGCCATCGGCCCAGCTACTAAACCTCCATTTTTGCACAATCAACTTCCCTTCCTGCAACTCCAAATTGGTCCCTGTGGCTGACCCATCAAATATACTAAACTCTCCACCCACTTCCTTACTTATCTTTGCATTACTCTGAGTAAACCCTTTCCACCTATTCTCATCCATCATTATCTCATACATATCTCTCGCCCTACAACTGAACTTCTCTGTCAACTTAATCGTCTTAAACCCTCTCTTCTCCTCCTTCTTTTCCACCTTCTTCACCTCTTTCGCAGTCGTCGCCTTTGCAGCAGTCGCACCCACCTTAGAATTAGCCACACCCACCACCTTTTTACTCTCTAAATCATCCTTCTTAGGCCCACCCTTTGCCATACTCTCCACAAAGACCCTAATTTTCTCCAAGATCACACCTTTCCCCTTCACCATAAACGCGTCTTTCAATCTCTTCCCAATTGGACCCTCATCTTTCACTGTAACCCTAACTTCTGGGTCCTCCTCGGCGTTCTCATCAGCAATATATGGAAACTCCACAGACCCATCAACCTTAAGAATCGAACTCCCATTTTCATCCTTCGCCTCACCTTCCCATGAAAGGGAAAGAGAGAGTTCATACCCAGGAATGATCTTCCCTTTGCGGATGTTCACATACGCTTCTCCATGAAGCTTCTCAAGCTCCTTCGTCTTGATAAAGAGACCCCCTTCACCGGCGATAATGGTGAGATCAGAGAGAAGATTAGAAAGCAAATTTCGAGACCATTCGAGACAATCAGTCTCCTCCCAATGCCAGTTGTGTACGTTGGTCCCATCTGGGCGATCCTCCACAATCCAGCGCTTGTCGCCTTCGCCGTACTTCGCCATTAATGGGTCGATTTGGAGCTCGAACAGAGAGAAAGATGAGATGGGTAGAGAGAGAAATGGGTTGGTGGGGGGTAAAGAAATGGTGGCGGAGAGAGCTCTAGAGGGTTCGAAATTGGAAAAGAAGGGTCTAGAATAGTTAGGTTTGGGAAATTTGGTAAGTGTGGAGGGGCTTTTTTGCAAATAAAGAAAGGGGTTTTGTGGGCAAGTGTAGGGGAAATTAGGGCTTTTGGAAGGGTCTAGAATGAAATTATGAGATTTTTTTTTTTTTAACATTTAAATTATGGGATGCATGTTCATGTTCTTCGTGGACAAATCCAACTATCATGGAACTAGGGTTAAGAGAGGAGTTAAATGCTCTTATTTCTACCCCATCACGACTACTGTAAAAGATATTCGTTTTATTTGCTTTTTAATTCTTCCTAACTACTCGATTTATAAGTCTTGCCTAAGTCCTAGACTTGAAAATAAAGATTAAAGTATCATATTTCTTTTAACTATATTTTTAAAGAAGCCAATTGATACGCTAGTTAGCTAACAAATGCTACTCATGAGAGCGTGGGCGTTACCATATGGGATCAGGTTCTCTCAGGTCGAGGCCTTAAAATTTCCTCTCTTGAAAGAATGTTCATAAGATGCTTCTCTATCCTTACTTTCTAAAAAAATTATTTTATTAGTCCATATTTTTTAAATATATTTAAATTATTTTTAAAAATATTTCATAATGTTTGTAATTAAAATACTCTGTAATATTTTATTTTATAATAAAATTAGCTTTTCAATGCCCAAAATTGGGTACAAAATTAAAAAAAAGCCAATAGATTTTATAAAACAAAATATACTATTTTAAATAAGAAAAAATAAAAAATTAATTTGAACAAATTTATAACAATTAGGAATTATTTTAAATAAAATAAAATATGAAGATAGATTCGAACAAATTTATGGAACCAATAGAGTTTAAATAACTTGTTAAAAGCTTGATGAAAGATTATTGATAAATATTTTCTATTACAATATATTATATCTTTTGATCTAACTTATACATATTTATTTTGATAATATACAAATCCGAAAAAGGTGTGAAGCACGTGGGCCAACAAAGTCAAAAGTTTATAAAAGTAGGATTTTAACTATATATTAATAATATGCTTTTGGCCAAAGTAATAGAGTGAACTGTTAGCTTTTTGTTAAAACACGAACGTGGTTAATACTGGCTGTAACTTTCATATAGCTTGGACTATGTGTGTTGGGCAAGTTCTATGATACGAGCCAAAATAGGATCAGGGGTATTGATACAGACATTCCCGGGTCCAATCCCGAGAAGCACTCTCGACCCTGACTGGAGGATACCACACCACCTGCCACGTCATCAAAGTCTAGAACCTTCCTTTGGTTTATATAAATAAGGGTTAGAGTTCTTTTTTTTTTTTATAATGGTAAAGACAAGAAAGAGACTTTAACGTCCACGCCTCAACGCCGGACATCCTGAAGCCTCAGCACTAGAGATGAGAAGGAGGGAAGCGGATGGCTCCACGAAATACAGCTGGAACCCTGCACTCCCCAAACCTTCGCCAGCCATGAAGTCTACAGATCTATTCACCTCGCGGAATAAATGAGAGAACTTAAGATTTCTAAACTTTCCCACGGGGGCTCTGATTTCATCTCTGATGGTTCTGATATCATTTGGGCATGAATACTCTTCCTTGAAAGTTTTAATGACGACCTCATTGTCTCCTTCAACTATTACACGATCAGCTCTAAGGAATATGGGGATGCCATCAAGAGCAGCAGAGACCTCGGCCACAATGACTAGAGCATTACCCAGCTTTCTAATACCACTGCGAAGGATCTTACCACTGGCATCTTTGATGACAAAACCTGACGTTGCCAACGTTCCCCTTTTTGCACCATCGAAGTTGATCTTTATCCGCCCTAGATCCGGAGGGAACCAGCTAACCCAACGATTTCTTTTCCCAGCAGTGGCCCTATTACGGTTGCGATCAACTTCATAACAATCAACCTTGGATTTACACTGCCATTCCAAATCCATTGTTCTAGCTCGATTAAGGGTCCGAGTGACAAGAGGTTTTTCCTTTCTGAATATCGCGGAGTGTCTATCCTTCCAGATCTGCCAGCACATAATCACGAATTTATCAATGTCCTTACTTTTCCTTCTTGCTCTGATCTCTTTTCTTATATCCCCTCGGGTTGGACGGAGAGGAATCCGCCTGGAGATTGCAGCTGAGTTCCAGACCTGTTTTGTTCGAGGGCAACTGAGAAACAAGTGGGAAGCGTCTTCATTACTACTGTTGCACCACGGGCATCTGTCATCCCAATCGCAGATGCGCTTTTTCATTTGGTCACCTGTGGCCAGATATCCATTGAGGATTTGCCAAAGAAAAATTTTTACTTTAGGTTGAACATCCAGGTTCCAAATCCACCGGAATTCCCAGCCATTTCTGTCTTCCCAGTTGATATTATGTGCTAGCTAGGTAGCAAACTTAACACTGAAGTCACCTGAACTTGTGTAGCCCCATTCCAATTGGTCCTCAAAAGGCAAATGAGGAATTGGAATACCCATAATGGAATTAAGGGTCTCAGGAGGGACCAAACCACTCAAAAGGTCACGATTCCACTCTCCATTAGAGATAACATCAGCCACACGGAGTGAGAAATCCACCCCACTAAAATTGGCACTTCTTTCCGCAATAAGGGGAGCCTTACCCACCCACTAGTCATTCCAGAAGTTTATCTGGTTACCCTTCCCTACTCTCCATTTCAAACCTTTATGGAGAATCGATCTAACAGCCAATATACCTTTCCACGCTGGAGAGTTCGTCTTTTTTGACCTGTATTCAAACAGTGAGTTTCCTTTTAGGTACTTTTCCCTGATTAGTGAATGAATGAATGATGAGTGATGTATGAGTTTTCTCTCTCTCTCCCTAATCTCTTCGTCTTGTTTCGCCCCCTTTCTCTTGTAATCCTCCATTTTGAAGGTAAATATATCAAATAAATATATTATTAGTTGTAATTTTCAATTGATATTAGCTAGATAATATTTAATTTGTATCATTCTAACGTAAAATAGGATACAAATAACGTAATCAAACTAAGAAGTTTGCATAATTTTGTAAACTCAATGTCTGCTTGTCCATGCGATATTAGATTGTCTTTGGTCCTCACACACCATTCACGCCTATCTTGTATCGCGATCTTGTCGCTATTTATCTAAAAAAGATTTGGCCTTCGTAGTGATTGTGCAACCAAACCTGGCACCAATATGTTTCTCTATTAATTTTCCTTTAACTGTGAGTGATATTGATGTTATTGGAATTCAAAAACATCCTCCTAATATCTCAAATCAACATTATCCATAGAACTTTAGAATTTTGTTCGATTACTTTACTTTACTATCACCCTCTATACGAATGTTTCTTAAGGTTATTTCCCTCAATCTCTAAAGACCATATTCATATTGTTGGCATCAACAATAACCATGGTTAAATGCTCAAGTTTCTTGCTCTAGCAGTGATACATTTGCCGCTGAAATTTAAGATTATGAATTATGTTGCCGTTTTAGATATCCTTGACTATCTTAGGTTCTACCCTTCCTTTCATATTTCCATTTATATAGAAAACTATCAGTTTCGACCCGACTTTATACAATACAATCAACATTATACAATGAAAAAATAATTTGATGCAATAAAAGGATAAGGAAATCTAACATGCGTCAAAAAACTGTTCTTTTAATAGAAAATGCTTTTATTAGAGATATGTTCTTCCTAAAAACTTTAATTTTTATAATTTAAAGAAAAAATATTATTTATTTTTTACTTATATTTAATAACATAGAACAACTTATGGTTTAAATGAAAAATATTTTTCTTTTTCAAATTAAGCACCCTCAAATCTTAATATTTTTCGGATAAAAAAGTTTGACTAAATAAGTCCCAAATATAAAGAATTCTTAAAGTTGTGGAAAAAAATTTACAAAAATGTTAACAAATTAATCATTAACAACTAACTATGCTCCATTTATGACATTTTCGTGCACCCGTATAGCTGACGAATTATCTCACATCTTGAAAAGAGAAAAGAACGAATAGCGGGCCGGATATTTTGTCGGATCGGGTACTCTTCGGGGCCACGGGTCACCACCCCCGCGCGCCAAAACCACAGAGCTAGAACTCTTGATGGTTTCTGTTTCTTTTTCTCTATTTTCAATCGATGCTTTTGTGTTGCATTGTTTCTCAACGAATCGAATCATTCTTCGGATCCCCGATTATAGCCATGGTTAGACCTAAGCGATCCAAACGGGTCATCAAGGCGATTCAATCATCATCAATAGATTGTAGCGAAAACCCCAAATCTGCGACACCCATTAAACCTAAACCTAAACCTAAACCTAAGTCCAAACCCAAATTGAAACGCAAACCTCCATTAGAATTACAACTGGAGCGTCCGATTGTGGGGTCCGAGTTGGATTACGAGAATTTGAGGATTTTGGGGTCTGATTTCTACCTCATTGACTCTCTTGATCTTGCTCCTCTTCTCCTTGGCAAGTTTCTCCGACGTGACGATGTCATACTTCAGATTACTGAGGTGGGGTTTGCGTATTTGTGTAATGCATTCTGTAGGTTCGATGAAATGTCTAATAGGAGTTGATTTGTTAAAAAAACCAACTATCTGAAAGCTTAAGTGAATGGGTGAAGACCCTGTTGGGTTATATATGAACCTTGGTTATATTGGGCATTGTTTATAAGTTAGAGGATTAGGTTAGTTCAATTTAGACGCATCACATACTACGGTTTTAATCTGATGGTTCTGCATATACATTAAGGATATGTATGTTAACGTGTAGGGTTGAGAATGATTGAGAGTTGAGACGTCTCATGTAACTTTTAAAGATATAGTGAAATTGTTGTGCTCCCCTTCATGGATGTAGGCTTCGACTGAATCACGTGAATTTCAGTGTTTTTGATTTTATACTTTAACATGCCATACCACGCGAATGTCCATGGGAATTGAAGCACGAATAACTCATACCTTATACATGATACTGAAAGTATATTAACATTGGGAGCGAGGGTTGTTGGGATTAAAACTCGTGACTGCTCATTCAAGGATTTGACATCATGCTAAGGAACCAACTATCCCAACAACTTAAGCTAATGGGTAAAGGCTTGAGAATGATTTTATACTCTAATATGTCCTCACGTGAATGTCGATTAGGTTGTGTTGAAAAAAATGTCGATTAGGCTTAAAGTATTGATAGTGCATATGCTTACCTCATATCCTACACATGATACTGAAATCATATTAACATTGAGAGTGAGGTTGTTGGGATTTGAACTCATGACCACTTGTTGAATGAGGCTTTGACACTATTAAAAAACTAACTATTTCAAAAATTTAAGTCGATGAGTGTAATGCCAAAGCATGGTTTATACTCTAACATGATTGACTTGCAGGTCGAAGCATATAGGGCAGATGATTCAGCTTGTCATGGGAGGTTTGGCATCACTGCGAGAACTGCTCCTGTTGTAAGATGTCTGAAACAGTTAAAATTCTTTCCTTTTTTTGATTAATTGTCATACTCTCAATTGTTTTCTGAAATTTTTACCAACCTTGAACTAGGATTTGACTCCCTTAGTTTTAATGGAAAAAACTTCCCAACTCATTTCTATTATTTTTTTGCATACTTCATAGCAACTATAAATATGAAAATTGCTATCCCCTATTGAGGGAAAATTGACTTCTCCTTAACGAAAGAGGAAAAAATTTATTTAATGGAGGGGAAAACGGTAATCTTACATCACATGTCGGATTCGCTCTTTCAACCTCAACTTAGTAAAATGTGAATCCTATATAAATTATTGAATGAAGTCATTTTCTTTAGTTAGAAAGACAAGTTTCTTAAGAAAAGAATACTTTCGACTGGAAATATTTTGCAAAGAAAAATTTGTTTTAAGGAAATATGTTGTTCTTTCGAACTAAATAGAGCTCATGTGAAGTTATATTCTAAAATCAATTTGTATTAGGTGGTAATAGTCACTAGAAATGTATATCAATCTATTCCATTTACACTTCAACATGGGACAATCAACAACTACCTTTGATACCTTCTTAGACTATGTAGGAGAACCACGTATAAGCCTAAGAAAATTTTTATTCCAAAACCAATTAGCATTATAAAAAAAAAAAAAAAAAATTCCAAAACCACGTATAAAAAAAAAAGAGATTACTTCACTAGACTTATATCTCAAACTATTCCTTTCCAGAATTCCAATGTAAAACTTGTCATTAGACTAACATTTGGGGTTTCGTATGTTAAACTGTTTCCTTTTGTGTGTAGTTTGGATCCGGAGGACATGCCTATGTTTACCTCTGCTATGGGCTTCACATGATGCTCAATGTTGTTGCTGACAAGGAGGGTGTTGGTGCGGCAGTCTTGATTCGTTCTTGCGCTCCTGTTCAGGGTATATATCGTTGGAAAACGTTTAAGCTACTTAATTTAGATACCCATTTGAGTACCCAATACACATGGCCTCTAATTATTGGACCATAGAAAGATAATATTAAATGATCGTTTTCCTGTGCTCATTTTGCGTTTGACCATGTCATCAGTTGTTCCCATACTTCTTTTCATCTCTTTGGTAGTTTCAGTTCCATACTGACAGTTCAGTTTTCCATTTCCTTGAGTGTGTTTGGTGGCTGCTTTTTGGGTGGCATTAGCATTTTTGCCATTCAAAATGCTACCCTGGGTGTTTGGTGGTTATCTTAGGGGAGCATTTTGGGGAAAAGCATAGCATTTGGCAACTACTAAACCCAAACTACCCCTTCGCTCCCCCTCTTTAGCATTTGGTTGTTCCAAATAGCATTTTGAATTTTTTTATGGTTTTAACATAATTGCAAAGTGTGACTCAAACTATTACATACAACTCAAACTGCTAACTACTACTTGCTATCTCTTTTGTGTGTTTTAGAAGAGCAAACATCATGTCAAATGGACCGTAAAACAACGGAGAACTGCGAAGCGAATTACCCCAGAAGGCCTTAAAACAGATCGTTTAGCTTAGTTACTCATAACTCTGTCATGATTCTGTCAATATCCGATCAGATATTGACAAAATCATGACAAACTCTCTTGGTTGAAGAGACTGTATCAGGTGCTTCTTACACAACTAAGAACATATTGTTTAGTGTCTTCTGAGACTTTTTACATGGACATATTGATCAATAAATTGATAATACAGAAATCCATATCAAATGTTGAGAGTTCTAGAGCACCTGAGAATTATTGCAGGTTTGAAGACCATACAGCAGCGTCGCGCTCAGATAACAGACAAGCCTGTTCTTCTCACTGGGCCAGGCAAGGTTAGTGCCTGTTCCTTTTTCTAGTTCCTCATCTCTCCATTGTATTGTGCAACGAATAGTAGCATTTTCAAGTAACCTTAAGCTAAAGCTCAAAATGGTTTTAATACTTTAACATTGCCACCTTGTGCGTTGGCCATTGGGCTTGAACCATAGATTGTATTGGTCCACCTCATACCTTGTGCTTAAAATTATGTTGATATTGAAAGTGGAAGCTATTGCACTTCGAACTTAAGACTTCTTGGTCAAAGCTCTGGTACTATGTGAAGGCACCAACGACACCAAAAATTTATGTTGATGGGCGAAGGCCTAGAAATTGTTCTATACAATGATAAACATTGTCGTAGTCAGATTTAGCAATCAACATATGGACTCTGGGCAGTCTTCTGTGCCATGGACATGGTTTCCCAGCTGGAGAAGTCAGGTTTTTCCACTAAATTTAGCAAGAGCTTTAATTTGTCAAACTTGGAGAGTAACCAAAGTTTTTGTTGATCGAGTACTCTGGAACTTATACGATGCCCCTCAAGAGTCCATAAAATTCAGTGTCAAAGCAGTGTAAAATGTTCTCCCTATTCCAATCCCTTGCATTTTGTAAGTTCCTTCTTCATTAGCATGTATGTTGCATCTCACATCATCTCTATGAACTTGAAGCTATGAGCTAGCTTAGCTGGTAAAGTCTCTGGAAGGTGATGCCTGAGACCTAAGATTGAATCCTGCCTTCATCACTTGGAGAGAGGGCTTTAAGGGGATCTGGGAGGGCCTTCCCCTTGTATAGCTGATGTGACTTCCTTACTGATTATAAAAATCATATATACGAACTTGCCCGTCCCCCATTGAAAATCTTATAATATTATCCTGAGCATCCAATTAGCAATAACTACAACAATTTAATCTTTCTACCAAAGAGGGCACCAATACGCCGTCACCGGATCCCATGAGAACTCCGAAGTTAAGCGTGCTTGGGCAAGAGTAGTACCACGATGGGTGACCTCCTAGGAAGTCCTCACCCTCAGATTGGGGGCACTGGGAAACAGCCTCTCTTCAGGTTAACACCCTGAAGGGGGAAGGCTGCGTACATTCGCCCCTCCCAGACCGTGCGTAGACGGGAGCCCTTGAGGCACTGGGTATGTTCCTTTTTACAACAATTTAATCTTTCTCCTAAATTTGCTTATTATTAACTTCTCTTAGGATCAAGGATTGCAATGTTAATTATCGGGGAAAAAAAAATTGACACGTGAGTAGCATGTGATGTTGAGATTCACAACCATATGCCCCTTTTGAAAATTAATTATATTATGAATTTGCTTCTATTGCATATCACCACTTCTCTATTCATAAATAGAGAAATAATGATCTATGTAGAATATATTATATATATTTATATATACAGTATAAATAATCCACATATTTGTTGGTATTATAACCTAAAATGGATTATTTGAGATGTGAGTAAGTTGGCAATCAAAATTTGCTTTAGATCCCTAAAATCTTGAGCTCAACCTTGATTGGAAGGTTTTAGACGCGAAGGATCTACCGCAAAATAGGGAATACAAAGCAAAGTTTGTGATCACTTTTTTGTGCACAAAATCAAGTATATTATAATGTTTTTCATGTTATACATTTCCTATTTCAGATTGGGCAAGCACTGGGATTATCAACAGAATGGTCAAACCATCCTCTTTACACACCTGGTGAGATTCTCAGCACTCCTTGTACTTGCAGCATTTCTGGGTGAACCTTTTTAGCCTAAGATTTAATATTCATGTGGTCTAGGCGGCTTAGAAATCTTGGACGGTCCGAGCCCAGAAAATATACTCGTGGGTCCTCGCGTTGGTATCGAATATGCATCGCCTGAGCATGTCAATGCACCATGGAGGTTCGCTGTTGCTGGCAGCCCTTGGATAAGTGCTCCTAAGAACACGCTCAGACCACTGTGACTCGTAAACTTGAACTTTGAGAGTTGAGAACGACACGGGGAAATGTTTGATCTTCAAATTATTCAAAGTTTTGTGGCAAGGATTGTTAATAGAAATGGCATTGTTTTGTATGTACAAGTTTGTTTTTGTGAGGGCTTTCCCGTGTATTATTGTACACGATGTGAAGCATAAGCTTTTTCAGTGAGTGTTGCATTTGTTCCTTTTGAATCCTAGTCTTTTTATTAGTGGGTTTGTCGATTTTAAATACTGGACCTTTTGTCCTAAGGTTTCAACCTTCCTATTGGTCAGTGAAAAATATTGATGAGTTGATTCTAATTTATATTTATCTGGGACCTTTTTTATTTGGCGGCATAATTTTAATGGTCGGATTATGGGTGGTTTTATATTGGGTCAACGGGGTATTACTTGCATTGATATAATTGTTCGTTAAAAATTACATCACTAATTTAACATTAGTTTTATCATAGGACTAAATGGATATAATAAAAATTACACATTGACAAAATAATACAACTAAAAGTTATTAAAAAAAAAAAAAAAACCCTGATATATGCAATAGCTAAAGTACTTGATGCCCGATATTGTTTGATTAGAGTTTTGCTTTTTTCCAAGAGACTGTTGACTTATACGAGAGTTAAAGTGATAAATTTAGCAAAATATATGTATCCAAAATGTATGTTATACACGTTCTTTTCCTTAGCAGACTGTTTGAAGTATAATAGATCAAAGATTTGATGAAGCAATAGAAAATGCAACACACAAAAACTAACCAACCTGAAAGCAAAAAAGTACTAATGTTCCATTTGGATTTGTTGAAATCATAGCATAGCAAGGCCAATGCTCTTACTGCACCAGAAAATGTATTACTCAATGTTGAACTTGGACAACCTGTTCAGTAAACTACATTATTCTTACCTCTTACTTCACCCCAAATGAGTCTTTATCTGACTCAAAAGCAAATTGGATATCATATAACACGCCGAGTACTCCAAATTACAGAAAAAAATACAAAAGTCCCAAAAAGTAGTTCGTAAATGACCCTTGGATCCATATCTAGTTCAGATCCTTCTCCCCAAGTTCGAGCAGCATAGATCTTGATATCAAAGCCGACTGACGTGCAACCTACAAAAAGCTTCACTCACCGCATACATTGAAAGCAGTAGACGCTGAGAAGAACATCCACAAGAATGTCTACTTGGAGTACAATTACAAATAGGGATTAAAGAAAGCAGTGGAAAGAGGATTCAAAAATTTCATGATGTTATGCTTGTGGTTCTGGGCCTGGTGGCTTCGCGTTTAGAAGAGGTTGTAAGGCCTTTACAACAATCGTCATATTTGGCCTGAAATCTGCTTCATATTGAACACAAAGCGCGGCGACTGCTGCCATCTGATAACAATCAAAACAAAAGAAAAAAGATTTGAACTTTATCCACATAACGACGATATCTAGATAATGTTTAATTCAAAAGAAATAACTTGGTCTACTGATGGAAATGAAACTAAAGAATAAAGAGTACTCTAGAGAATCAATGTCGGTATTAGAGGTAAGAGGGAGAAACCTTAGCAACTGCCTTAGGTGGGTAGGTGTCGTTGAGCTTGGGATCGACGCATTGCTTGACTTTATCCTCGCTCAATCTTGGCGTTGCCTGTGACGCGACAAAATAAAAGAAAAATAAAATAGGGTAATAATTCCTTTGTAAAAAAAGCAAAAAAGCAATATTTCCAGTGCCTCAAGGGCTCCCGCCTAAGCAGGGTCGGGGGGCGAGGGGGAAGGAGGGGTGGATGTACGCAGCTTTTCCCCTTCAAAATGCTACCATGAAGAGAGGCTATTTTCGAGTACCCCAACCTGAGGGGTGCAACACGAGGACTTCCCAGGAGGTCATCCATCTTGGTACTACCCTCGCCCAAGCACGCCTAACTTCGGAGTTCTAATGGGATCCGGTGCTTGCGTGTTGGTACTCTTTTAGGTATAATCCTATTGTGATTATGGCAATTAAGTGATGATAGAGGAGTACATACCCATGTAACAAGACTTTGTTGTCCCTTTGGCATTGTATGATCTACCGGCTTTCTCCCGGTCAAAAGCTCTAAAAGAACGACCCCAAAACTGTATACATCACTCTTCTGGGTTATCTGCCCTGTCATGGCATACCTGGTAAAATGGAGGGAACATGAGCCAACGTTGCTCATTGATGCCAAGCAACAAGCACCATCAACTGATGCAAGGGCTACAAACAACTGAGTAGGGGACATGAGCCTCGGACTCATTATCTCACGCTTGGGGGCTGGGAAGTCTAACCGTTGCACCGAAGCCCCCAGCTCACCATCAACTGACATATAAGAGTTCATAGAATAATAGTATTTTCATACCCTGTATTCTAGTTTGGTTGACATCATCTAGCTCTCAAAACCTTCTTAGGAATGATTCTTATGCAATTAAGCTTTATTGATTCCAACTACTTCAAAAGCTTAAATTGTTAGATAACAGCCTAAAATGGTTTATTCTCATACTCGAACGTTCCTCCACGTGAACGTTCATTTGGATTGTAGCGTGGACAGTGCACACTTGCTCTTCATGATATCTTTCGCAAAAATATGTCCATAACAAGAGTAGAAGCTCTGTTGGGATCCAAAGGCAAAACCTTTTCATTTGAGAAGTTTTGGTACTATATTAAGGAATCAATCCAGAAAGATTAACTTACTGGGTAAAGGTTCGTAAATGGTCTAATGTTTTATTCTCTTAGCAATTTTAGAAGATACTATCCATGATAAGAGGTGGAACCATGAAACAAGAAGTCAAGATAGAGAGAAAACGCATACTCTGGGGCATGATAGCCAAAAGTTCCAAGGACTCTAGTAGAGTGTAGCCGAGCTGCCGTATCAGAAGAGGCATTCGTCAAGTTGAAATCAGCAATTTTGGCGAAAAAGTCATCGAACAATAGGACATTGCTGGATCGGACATCACGGTGAACAATGGACGGCTGCACCTTTTCGTGCAGATACTCTAGACCTCTCGCAGCACCATAAGCAATTTTGACTCTCTGGCTCCAAGTGAGAACTGGTCCAGGCTCAGCCCCTTGTACACCTTTCCTCCCTAAACCCATAAGCCATTTGAACAAATCAAACAAGAACTAATGCTTTCAAGTTACAGAACATCGATAACGTTTCAGTATACGGAGAAAATACCATGTAAAATATCATGTAAAGAACCCACGGTTGCAAACTGATACACAAGTATTCTGTTATTTTGCTCCAAACAATACCCAATCAACTCCGTAAAGTGCTCACACTTTAGTCTTGAAACGAAAGACAACTGCATGATCAAGTCAAAAAATCTAAAGTAAAACAAACAAGATCATTAATAACATCCCACTGTATTAGCTTCAGAGGGAAAAATTATTTAGCTACCTCAGCTGCAAAATCAGAGTCTGAATCCTCTGCGGAACTAGCATCCAACCTCTTTATTGCCGCCTGAGTGCCATCGCTTAACTTTGCATGAAAAACTCGTCCATAAGATCCTTCTCCAACCAATGCTTTTTGACTGAAGTTACCAGTTAATTTATTTAGCTCGTCCAGTGACAAAGCTGGTATCTCTATAGGTAAAATTTTCTGAGTAGCTCCACCTCTGGGCATCATACCAGAACTCCTGGGCTCTCCTCTGTCCCCACCTATTACAATTTTGCACGATTCCTATTATACTTGTCTAACTTGTGCTTGGAAGATAATAGAAGATATGCTACATAAGAAAATACTATACAACATCCATGTACTCATCAAGATTTCATCTCACTTGAATGCACATTACCTTATGTTATATGTATCTATACCACACAGATACATTAAACAAAGCACATTTGCAACAACTTTTGCATTGTTTCATGCAGGAATGCCATATAAATCGACATGCAAGCTCACCCGGAACATGATTATTCCCTTTCGGCGGGGCATTAGACTGATTAGAAGGCGGGCCATAGTCCTCATCTTCTGAACCTCCGCAACAGAACATAGCTCAAGGTGCTGGTGCTGGTGCTGGTGCAGGTGCCTTTCAGTCTTGAATTTGACAAGCTGCTTAAGGCAAACCAGTTTTAACTAGTTTAACCCACCCAAATTCTATCAAATAAAATTCCTGCATTGCAAAGTTGAACGGTCAAAACTGAGTCTACGCCTTAGAACACAAGGGTACAAGAAAAGAACAAAAATGATCCTCATCCCTAACAAGAAAGTCAATTGAAGTTGTTGAGAACTTCACATGTAAGTATAGTTAAATTGTACCACATTGAAGTTAAGAGAGAAAAGATAAACACATAAACCTAATGAGCTACCATACCTAACACTGATTGGTTTTGGGATAGAACCCCACTTGGGCTTATATGCGGACCTCAAATATGTCAACTTTATGGATCTGGCTTAACACCCTTTGAAATTTCTTTTTCTTTTTTTTTTTTTTTTTTGAACACTCCTTTGAAATTGCTAAGAAGATAGAAGTTTAGGCCTATAAATCTCATAGAAGAAACATGGATACAATACAAGCTCAAAGAAATAGGCATTATTAGCCAATTTTATATATCTTATATATCAAAATTTCAAATTTCGGGAACAAAATTCTACCATATAAAGTTATCAACATATCTTATACAAAAAAAAAATGATTATCAAGATTCTACCATACCAAATTATCAACACATCAAGGGTCTTGAGACATAATTATGAATTGTAGGTCAAACGAGAACAACAGAGTCACATCGACATTTCATCCAAGACGAACCCAACACTCATACATAAACAGATACAACAACAACCCAGTCCTTTAAAGAGACACCCGCTAGCACAGGGTCAAAAAATGGTAAGATATACGCAACCTTAGCCCACTACGGGATGCTACCCTGTACAGAGGGTGTTCCACAATCATACTCAAACGGACAGAACCCTGAAATTAAATTGTTTTCGAATCACATTCAGGGAACCCAGAAAATAAAAAGAAAAATTTACCCAATAAAATTGATGCGGAGATTCAGAAAGCGTTAAAACTGATCGTAATGCCACAATTCACAGCAAACTAGATCAAATCAAACCCACCCCTGAAAAGGGTATGAATCAAACAGCAAAGAGATGGAAAAAGGAAGAAATTTATTGGTTTGTGGTTTGATATTTGTGATGGGTTTCTGGGTGTCAAAGGAACAGCAGAAGGGGTTATAATTTGGGGGGGTTGAGCGCGCAAAAATCGGTTAATGATATGCAAACCGCTAACGACTTTTGTTGATTGTTTTGTATTTGTATTACTTCGACGTGCCTCCCATGTCTTGCATGTCTTCCCCGCTTAGGTTAGGTGACTTGGGTCGTCCTTTTTTTTTAATTTTAAAGGAAGGGTTAAAAGTTTTTTTTTTTTTTTATTAAGAAATGAGTTGGGGGCAAACGAATCCAAAGTTTGATGAAATTTTTCGTGTTTAAGATTGCTTGGGGTTGTTTATGTTTGTTTCAGGGGGTTGATAGCTTATCAAGTTAAATTCGAGTAAGGTTGATAAATTTAATAAGTCGAGTTTGAATAGGAGGATGCTCAACGTGTTAACATTTGGCGAACAACTCGATAAGAGCTTATTAAAAACTCATTAAGGGTTGATAAAGACTCGTTAATAGTCGGTATTAGCTTAAAAATGGTTCAATAATTGATCGATAGTAACTCGAATAGCTCGACTCAGTAACGAGTTCGATTGGATAACAAGCTTGGCTTGATTAGGTTAATAAACCTCAGTCAAGTAGAGTATCGAAAGCAGTAATATCTTATTGAATTGAATTTGGACAATAGTTTGAAAGCTCGATAAAAGTTCGGCTCAAACTGAATTTCGATAAAGCTTATTGAGTTCGAATTCGAATAAAGGGGTGTTTGGCTTGACTCAGCTCATTTACATCTTTAAAAATGAGCACTATGGGACATTTTAATAAAAAAAACTGATGACTTCTTTAACACATTCTGTACGCATAATTTCTTTCCTTCATTCATTGACCAAAAAGCACGTGTTACACACTGATAAGATGTAAGATCAGCTTAGATAATCTACAATTTTACCAAGGTGAAATATCTAAAATAATACGATCAAATAGTCACAGTTAAAAGTAAGAAAACTAAATTCGTGATTGACAAAATATAAGATGACATAACATAAATAAATCTGAATTCATCTATGCATTTCAAGGGAATTCTCAGAAGATTACTCAACTTCTATGACAACTACTAATGGCTCACATGATAACATAAGGCAAATTGGTATTCCCAAACAATTTTGTTTGATTTTATAAAGTCAGGCGTATAAGTCCATTCTAAAACCGGGCCATCCATTAGACTTACATATTAATCTCTTTTCTTTTACAACTCCAATGTGGACCATTTAACTATACTCACCTGTGAAGATCTCGACATCTTCAATTGACTTTCTTGTTAGGGTGTGAATCATTCTTGTTCTTTTCTTGTACCCTTGTGTTCTAAGGCATACACTCAGTTTTACCGTCGAACTTTGCAAAAAATTTCATTTGATAGAATTTGAGTGGGTTAAACTAGTTAAAAACAGGTGCAGAAGATGAGGACTATGGCCCGCCTTCTAATCGGTCTATTACTCGTTGAAAAGAGAATAATCGAGCTTCGGGTAAGCTCACATTTGGCAGTCCTGCATAAAACAATGCAAATTGTTGCAAACATGCTTTGTTAGATGTATCTATATGTTATAGATCCATACAATATAAGGTAATGTGCATTCATGAGAGGTGAAATTCTGAAGAGTACATGGATTTTTTACAGTATTTTCTTATGCAGCATATCTTCTTGTACAACAAAAGTCAGACAAGTGCAATAGGCATGCATAAAATTTAATAGGTGACAACAAAAGAGAGCCCAGAAGTTTTAAGTTTGCCCCCAAAGGCGGAGCTACTCAAAAAATTTTACCTATTACCAACTTTGTCACTGGACGAACTAAACAGACTAGCTGGTAAGTACTTCACTCAAAAGGCATTGGTTAGAGGAGGATATTATGGGCGAGTTTTTCATGCAAAGTTAAAGCAATGACACTCGGGCTGCAATAAAGAGGTTGAATACTAGTTCTTTAGAGGATTTAGACTCTGAATTTACAGCTCAGGTAGCTAAATAATTTTCTCTTTGAAGCTAAGACAGTGCCATGTTGATAATCTTGTTGGTTCGGTTTTTTGTTTTTTCAAATGGCTTACGGATTTAGGGGGAAAGGTATACAAGGGGCTAAGCTAGGACCAGTTCTTACCTGGAGCTAGAGTCAAAATTGCTTATGGTGCTGTGAGAAGTCTAGAGTATTTGCACAAAAAGGTGTAGCCGACTATTGTTTACCGTCATGTCTGATCCAACAATGTTCTATTACGACAATGACAACAACAACAAGCCCAGTGCCTCCCAACAATGTTCTATTGTTCAGTAATTTTTTTGCCAAAAGTGTTGATTTCAACTTGATGAATCCCCGTTTTGATATAGTAGCTTGGTGACAAGAGTCCTTGGAACTTTGGCTATTATGCCCAAAGTATGCATTCTCTCTCTATCTTGAATTGTTGTTTCATGGTCTCATCACTTATCCTTGATTGTATAATCTAAAACTGATAAGAGTATAAGACATTAGACCATTTTTGAAGCTTTACCCACTAAATTAATCCTTTTGTGTTGTTTCCTTAACATGGTACCGAAACTTCTTAGATGAAGAGATTTTGACTTTTGATTCCAAAAGATGATTATCGAAAAAAAAAAAGATCCCAAAAGAGCTTTTGCTCTTATTACAAGCATATTTTTGCAACAGCCACAAGGAGTCAAGTGTGCATAATGTGCGCTATAGCCCAAACGAACATTCACATAGAGAAATGTTATTACAATATGAGAATACTACCATGTTATACATCTAATAGTTTAAACTTTTGGTCTATTTTTGCATTGATCTCTACCCACCATGTGTGGTCTCGGGTTCCGCTTTCGTGGGACGCTGATTTTTGTATTGTAATTTTATCGCTAATTATCAAAAAAAAAAAAAAAAAGGAATTCCATAGCTAGTTGATGTCAACCACACACATTAGAACAAGGCAGCAATAAGTGATGTTGGCTTCACATTGTTCATGTAACATTATCTCTCTTTCCTTCATCTTTGGTGCAGTCAGAGCATTTGCCTTTGCTTTGCTATGATTTCACAAATCCAAATGTAAACTGGTGTTTGGAAAAAATCACACAATCAAGTATAATAGAAACGTAAACTGTAAAAAGCATCAATATAACAACACAGATTTATGATAAAATTTTATTTCAATTAGAGGGAGAAACCACTGGACTCAAACGCATGCTTTATCTTCTATGTAGTTACTGCACTATAATTCACAAATTTTTCTTAATGTAGCTATTGCACAATGAGTTACCAACTTTTCTTAATATAACTTTGAATAGAGTAAACTACAAACTCTAATAAAAAAGCACCTGAACTCTCACAAGCGCACTCTCCCTCTACATAGGGTACCCCAGCACCTCTTACATAATCACGCAGACCCCTTACATGTTGCTCTCTTTTTGGTTACTCCTATCACCCCCTTTTATAATTTAGTGTTCCACCGTAATCTCAACTAAATTTCAAATCAAATCGAATTGGATTGGTTATCAAATTTTTTTTCGATAAATATCGGCAAAGCCGAAGAACAGCACAGGGGCCTCGACAAAGCGATCCCTGACAACTCAGAAAAACGGAGACGGAACTGGCAAACAAATCAGAGAAAAGACAATGGGGGAGGGGCAACAAAAAACAAGGCAAAAAACAACAAAACCGGAGACCAATATACAACCCACACAACACGAAAAAGGAGACCCACGAGCAACAAAGAAAAACACGAACAAGAAGCAACCCAAAAACTGAAAAACAAGGCGCAATAGATCTGAACAAGTATCGGACTGGAAAGAGAAAGGAGATGAGACCAAATCTAAAATGATCTGAGGGAGAACAACACTACGAATCCAAACCTTAGTCCATTTGAGTAAAGCGCTCAATCATAAGGGATTCATCCCCATGAAATCCCAACCCAAGCAACTTCCCGGTTTCCCAAGTGCGTTTCCCCTTCAGCAGTTGCTCAGCTGTGAAGCACTTCTTGTTCTTGTTTCGAGTCTTTTTCTTCCCTTTGGCCTTGGTCACTTTCTTAGGCCTCCTCTTTCCACTGCTACCAAGAGACATATCTTTGAAGAACTTTTGAAGGTTCCGTTTTTCTTTGAAGATTGGATTGGTTACCAAATCTCATTCAACTCTCAACAAATCATATCTCAATCAAATCACACTCAAATCATATCCTTCTCCCTTTTTTATTTATCTTTCTTCTTTTGGGAGATCATTTTTCTTATGATCGTTCTAGAAGTGTCCTTTTTTTTGGTTCATTAACAGTGTATTGTCTTGCTTGGTTCGTTTTTGTGTCTTCTTGTATTTTCTATTGCCTTATCAAGTCTTTCATCCATTGTACTTCAAATTCAGGATGCACATCGGTTCAATACCGGACTAAATTGTGGACTAGACCAATTAAAATTAGGTCGATCCAGTCGAATATCAATTAGAAACCTAACTAAATCGATTTGGATCGGTTTTCCACCTAGCAACTACAATTACAAGAAATAAAAGTTTCCAAATAGAAATTAGGAACTCATATATAATGATAATGATATGATATGATATGCATAATGTGTATATATATATATATATATATATATATATATATATATATGATAATTTAAAGATAATTATATATTAAACATATAATTGTTAAAATATAATATTTTTTATACATATAATATATGCTTAATTATATATTAAAAGTATGTATCTAAAATATTTAAAGCGAAATTAAGGTAAATCTATTTTTAGTTTGGTCTTTAGGTTTTCTGATCTTGGACTGAACCAGATTAAAGACCAATTAGACCTATATACTAGGACCGAAGACTGGACTGATATATAGTCAATCTAGTTTGATCCTTGACCAAAATGACCAGCCCGGTCCAGCAAATCAATCTAGATCCATATTTGTTCACCCTTATTTGAGTCTTCAACATGAGCGACTAGGGATTTTTGACAAAAACTTGATCAGCAGTATCACGTGTCTTTATAAAGATCAAATAAATTCATACCAATAAAAAAGCTGAGACCCTAGGACGAAAGATCTAGGATTTAAATTCGACAAACCCACATACCTATAAAGAAAAAGAAACTAAGATTCAAAAGGAAAAAATGCCACACTCAATGAAAATGTTTATATCGTATATCATATATAGCAGTGCCGCTCTGATACTATGTAAATTATAAACAATTTTTTTTCGATTGGAAGAAAAGAGAATACGTATAATGTGGCCTTATATAGGAAGTATATACCTAATCTTATTACAGTTATAACCGTAATATTATTATGAATATAGGGACATAAAAAGTAAAAAACCTTGAACCCTAGATGGGTAATATCAATAATAAATAAATAAATAATATTTATGGATTTTTTTATAAAATAAGGTAAAGTTGTATTATTTAATTGTATTAATTTAGTCTTTTTATGTTTGAAATTGTTTGAAATTTAAGTTTTTTTATTAAAATCTTAACATTAACTAACATGGATAAGGTATGTTCAGTTGTTGATTCACACCCCTTGTATGCAAAATATAATTAATAGTTAAAAATCAATGTTAATTTCAATATTGTATTTGATTAAAATAATTCGAATAGAGTTAATGACACAATAAAAATCTCATTACTAAGGGCCTATTTGGCATTGCTGTAAAAAAATTACTTTTTTCAGAAGTAGCTTGTGTTTGATCGAACTAGTAAAGAAGCGCTTATTATAATATTATAAATGTTTGACCAATATTTGGAATAGTACTTTTTTGTAAAATTAACAGAAATCTTTTATAGTTAAAAATAATCACCCAAGAATCATTTTAAATATTTAATATATTTTTTAAATATTTAAAATATTATTTTTATTATTTAAAATATTTTCTAAATATATAAATATTAAATACTTAAACTAATTTTTAATATTTTAAAAATATTTCGTTTTTTCTAAATATTCAAAATATTTTTTTTTCAAATATTTAAAATATTTTTTCAAATATTCAAAATATTTTTTTTAAATATTTAAAATATTTTCTAAATATAGTAAATATTTTAATATACAAATTAATTAACAAAAATGTTCTCAATTTTTTAATTTTTGCTTTACTTAGAAGGAGAAACATTAAATTTTTACTTTTCTTTAAAAGCAGAAAAGTAATTTATTTTTGTAACAGATAATATTTTTTATGATTGTCAAACGCTCTCTAACTTAAAAAAAAAGTACCTTTTCTAAAAAAATTATTTAAAAAAAAAAATTAAGCTAAGCTAAATAGCTCTAAATTACAATAAACACAATACTGCGTCACAGGATCAATTAGAACTTCAAAATTAAGCGTGTTAGCGAAAGTAGTACCAGGATAGGTAACCTCCTGGGAAGTCCTCACTTTCAAATTGAAGGTACTAGAAAACAGCCTCTCTTCAAGTTATCACCCTAAAACAAAAAAGTTATGTATATCCGTCTTTCAAACTCTGCATAGGTGGGAGCCCAGAGACTATGGATATGTTCCTTTTTACAATACTGCGTAGAACCCAAAAAAAATAAATAGAGTACACGCTATGGTATTATCGGGATGAACGCGTATGGATGAATATGGCCAACTACAGGTTCGATTCGCTTGTTTTCTTGTGGATTTTCGCTTTTCTATTCCTCCTTCAATCCATTTGGAGTTGGGTTTTATATATTAAAGCGGTTGAGATTGTATTTTCTTTCCATGTCCGTCCCAAAATCTGATGGGCATTGCTTATTGTTTGATTTGTGCTTGTTTCTCAATTATATGAAATTAATATGCATTAGAATCAAAAGTGGGAAATAGGGGAGGAAGAGAAGTTCGATTGATACAGGAAAAGGCAATGAAAATTAGGGTTAGGGGTTTAGGGATTTAGGAGTTTTGGGATGTCTAAGGGCTGTTTATGCGTATTAAGTGATCGATGAAATGCCTCAGAGGAAATGTGAATGGTGTGATGCTAGGATTGGCTTATACAGGGCAGGTTTAAGTGCAAGTGAGGAAGATAACGGGTATAGATAGGGTAACAACAACAACAACTTAGTATTTCAAAGAGGCTCCCGCGAAGGCAGAGTTTGGTAGGTATAGATAGGGTACACGTGGAAAATGTCCACCATGAGTGTGAAGCGATATGAGTATGATGTTGTACCTACTCCACCCTACTGCTTACCTACCACAGCCACCTCATACTCACTGCACTTTACTAGTCCCAATTTGTATTTAATTGATTTAAAATGAAACAGGAAATATGTATTTAGTTTTGTCTATCAAATAATGTGGCTGAATATAATTGGATTGAAGAAGGTAATTTTTAATGTTTATACATGAGCGAATATGAATAACTATGGGTACACAAATTGGGGCAGGTATGTGTAGGTACGGGTTAGCGAATGGATACGCGTTGAATACCCGCAAGTAGTGGGGCGGTATGGATTTTGGCTTATTCCCACCGGGGAGGATATGTGTATCCAAATCATACCTTTAGTGGGTAATGGGACAGATGGCGCTTATGGATTTGGGTATCATACCCGCCCTGACTCATCGCAATTCGTCCTACTCCAATGCGTTATTTACCAGAGTTAGAGTTGGTTCTCCTTGCTCTATTCCTTCCGCTCTGAGCTCTTCTTGTCACATCCTCTTGGTCTTCGTATCCTTTTGTGTGACTATGAACTTGGTGAAAATCCCGAGGGTTAGCTCAGATAGTAAGGCAGTAAAATGTGGGGCCTTATGAAACATTATATCTGGAGTGTGAATCCCACGGCTAAAAAGTATTCCTTGGACACTCACCTGGTATATTACGTAGAACTTCCTAATGGATGGTGCATGTAACTTCAGATTAGTTGAATTGATGGTAAACTAGATACCTCGATTACCAAAAACATCTTGATGGATTTCATGATCTTTACATATCATTCTCTCGCAATAGTTATGCGCATACATACCCTGACATCTTTCGATGTACATATATATTTGAGTTTTGATGTTCATGTGCTGCTAATTACAGGTCTATTAGGTGGAAAGATGAAGAAAACACGGAATTGAATTGCATCCCAGCAATTGTTTTTTCATACCCAACAAGGATTTAGCACTACACTAAGAGCGCCTCGGGACTAATTGGATTGCCATCATGAATTCGCTCTCCTTTACCTCATCTCTCATCCTTCCTCGAACTTCTGAGCACCCTCCATATCACAATCAATTACAACTTCGTTCTAACCACCACCGCATTTGTTCCAAACAAGCACGTCACCAACTTCATCCAATGCGTATCCACCAGTTGTCAGTTTGCGCTGCGTTTCCACCCAAAGAAGGGGCGGTTCCTGTCATCGATTTTGAAGATTTCATCGAGAAAGATTGGTCGTTTCTAGAGCCTGATAGTGTGAATTCCAAGGAAGAGAATGAACGAAAGATCAACCGAGTTATTTCTGCAGGAAATGTTGTCGAGACATCGAGAGTCCTTGTTTGTATTGGTTCGGATGATTTCGTGGACCGTTTGGTTGAATCTTCATCTACCCAGTTTATGCTTATAGTTCATGATTCACTTCTAATGTTAGCTGGGATAAAAGAGAGATATGACAAGGTTAAGTGTTGGCAAGGGGAATTGATTTATGTACCAGAAAAATGGGCACCCTTTGATGTTGTCTTCCTCTATTTCCTGCCTGCTTTACCTTTCAAGCTTGACGAGATTTTCAAAACGCTTGCAAATCGGTGCTCACCAGGTAATGTTTGGGTTACAATTCTCCCTACGTGGGGCTTGTTTTGCTAAGTTGTGAAAAGGACTGTCTTTCTCAAAAGCACTTTTGTGTGAGTACTTCTTTAAAATTTTGTGAATAGGAGTACTTTTGTTTCAAAAAGTTTTAGTGTTTGCTTCTACTTTTGTTTTAAAGAAGAAGCATTATTTTTTTACTTTTGCTTAAAAACAGAAAAATAACTTCATTTTTATTCAAAAACATTTTTCTTTCTGGGCCAAATACTTCTAAATTTCTGGGGGAAGGGGGGGATTATTTCCATAAAAGAAGCTTGAATAAATAAGCCCTAAGTCACATTCGCAAAAACTTCCATTTCCCTATCTGATAGACAATAAGTTCTTTTAAGTAAGCTAAGTACAGGGAAGGGGGTTCAGACCTAGTATCTGTGGATCTTGGCTCTCAACCTTGATAGTGTCTCAGCCGTATACAAAGGTCTCATTGGCATCCGTAGAACGTACCCACATAATAGACTTTTGAAGTTTGATTTGGTCATCGAATCTTTGAATTTACTTGCATTTGAGTGGGTAATTGTTTCTAGACTGATATTCATAGGATACATTTGAAGACCATGCTATTCATATTCCAAGCTTTAATACTCGAACTTCTAATGAATATTTTGTTGGCTGGACAGGTGCAAAAGTAGTGATAAGTCATCTATGGGGAAGGCAAGTTCTAGATCAGCAAAAACAGCAACACCCAGATGTTATTGTCTCTGAATTACCCGATGGGATAACTTTGGAGAATGTTGCAGCTCATCATTCCTTTTCAATAAACGAATTCGAAGATCAACCTGGATTTTACTTTGCAGTTCTTGAATTCAAGTCATGAAACATCAAATACTTACACTTTGAATGTATTGGTTTACTCTCAACTAGGCGATCTTGTGTGGCTTAAATGATTCACTGAAGCAAACGAGGCCTTGAAAGCTGCTTTTTCATTCAGTTTGGCTGATTCTGCAGAATTATGAAGTGGTAATTCTGTTTCGTGCTCGAAATTTTGATTGCAAGTAGTAACAAGTTCGATTTGTCGGTTTCGAGTTGAAAAAATTGCGGTTGTAACTAGTCTTGCAAATATTTGCAGATACAGTTTGGAGTGCAAAGGAAGCAATTGAAATTTAGTCATTTTTTTGTCTATTGCTGATTCAGAGATATCCTATTTGTTGTGGTGGTTCAATGTTTGATGTTATGTTTTTGCTTTTTAGGGTTGGGTGTCCTTGGAAAACGGCCTCTCTACAGGGTATTACCATTTAGGAGTAAAGTTGCGTACATCTCACCCTATACAAACCTTACCTTGGCGGAAGCTCTTTGAGGCATCGGCTTCTTCTTGTTGTTTGAGCTAGCAGTTTACTGTGTGAATAATGACAGCCTATGTTGTGAAAGTTGAGTAGGTACTAAAATGATGTAAAATTTGCCAATAATTGATATCAAAGGGCCTTGTGTCTTTGTCACCCAAATGATTTCCAGCAAAAAAAAAACGAAGAGAACTGGCAAAAAATACAATGAAAGTGCGAACATGATTTTGAAAAAAAATAAGGGCTAATGTTTGTCAAATACATTAGGAGCGCAACACATTTTAAAAAAGTAAATTGACTTTATTACTAGCAACTGGAACGATGATATGACAAGTAATATAGCAATGGAAAAGATATATTAAAATTGTCATTCTTTCCTTAGAAATTATTGCTCTTATTCTATTTTCATACCATGTCGCCCTCCTTAGGGTGTATACTAAACATTATGTTTTCGTGTTCATTTTCATAAACACAATGCTATAATTAATATATCTTTGCTAAAAAAATTGATGGAAACTTTAGACTGCAGTTTCATGGTTGCGTATATTTTAAACCTTCCAGACTCTACTTTGACGGAAGCCTCGTTGAGGCATTTGGTTGTAGTTGTTGTAACTTTCGATTAGAAAGTTGCCATGATATGTTCAAGCAAAGGACGAATGTACCCACAACAATGTGGGAGAAACCACTCTAGTTCATTCATGTCATATTTCCATATTTTAATGTTTATGAGTCGTGTTTGTCCTAAACATGGACTGTAAATAAACACTTCTTTCTTGGTGGGTAACCTTGACAATAACGTCAACTAGTTTAAATTGTTGAAAATTCTAAATCAACCTACATGCAACCAATTTGTCTCAACCTTGATGATGAGTTGGAGAAACCTAAACACCCAACAATCGGTCTTGAGATAAAATTTTATTTAGAATTTGTTCGAACATGCTGTGGAAAGAAGATTTTGTTTTTATATAAGCACTTTAATATAGTCACGTTTGCAAATAATAGGAGCATTTTTATGCAAAAATCTTTTAGTTTTTACTCTACTTTGAAGTATAAGCAATATTTTCCGGTTTCTGCTTAAAAAAGTGGAAAAACGATTTCTACTTGTATTTAATAGCATTTTTTTTTCATGTTAAACATCCTCAAATCCTAGAAGATGTCTTTTCCTTAAATAATCATTATTTTCAAAAAAAATAATTTGACCAAATAGACCCTCACACTGACATGTAGACCCAGATACCAACTCTTCAAAGTAAAATAAAAAAAAAAAGAAGTAACCAAAACGCAATAAAAAGAAAAAAACACCAGAAAAAACCTTCTTTTAATCACTGAATTGGACCAAAAAAAAAAAAACACCCTCACACCAACATAAAAAACAACCAAACATTACCACACACCCCCAACTTTTTATCCCTCTCCACAACATTGTTAAAAAAAAAAAAGAGAGAGAGAGAGAGAGGGACACTGAAATTTCAAATTACCAAGGAAACAAAGATCTTTATGCTTGAAAATTTGTGGAGGATTATTGTTGTAGCAAACTACAAAGAACTCAAACCTTCAACTATTCCACTTTCAAACACTCACTCTCCTCCATATGTATTTAAGAGATCGAAAATCGTATCCCGTTACTTGCTGCAAACAAGTTGTATTCTTCCATTTTCGATTCTTGTTTACTGCAAGCGTGCTCGCCATCAACATTATCCGAAGATAAACCTGAAGAAAGTTCCTCACCTGTCTTTTCATCTGAATTCTGGGTGTTTGCCTTAAACGTTGGCAGTGCTACCGGCCCACCGAATTTGAACAGGGAAAACCCGGTGTTCCCACCTTCGGTTTTTGCAGCTGGTGGCACCTCAGAAGGGTGGTGCATTGGTGGCACTGCCTTCTCCCGTTCTCTTAGTCCGCCAGAGATTGGAGTATTACTGGGCTCTTGCAAGTTCAACCCATTATTGGGTCTGTGAACCGGGTGGTAGACTGGAACTTGGCTCGGGAAAGGCGTTGCTAGATGCTGCATTGCACCGTACTGCATGTAGAAGTGTGAGTCTCGGCTCAAACCGTAGCTTAAGGGATTGTTGAAAATGTAGTGGTCGGGTTGGGGGTATGTCATGAACCCATTAGCTGGCATTGTTGACCAAGGGACCGGATTTTGATGGTAGAAACCCATCGTTGGTGGTTGGAAAACGGGATAGGGGATATTTGGATTATGGATTTGTGGGATGGCGCCTTGGTGTAAAGATTTGGCGCCAGACAAGATGTTTCCGTTCTCTGAATGCTGCATCGAAAGTTTCAAGGGGGGATCTCGAGGAGGAAAGCTTTTGGTGTACTCTGATGTCGTCTTGTAAGCGATCTCCTTGACTTTGCCACTTTGAATTTTGTCTTTTCCGACGTTGTGACCTTCAGAGAACCCATTCTGGCTACTGTCTTCGGAATCAGAGGTAGACGTGATATTCAGATGGTTTGGGGATGTCGCGTTGCTATCACCCTCGCTAGAGAAGTTATCAGAACTGGAACTACTGCTAGCAGAGAAGTCGGAAGTCCCGTTATAATTACAACTTCTTGTCAGATGTAAATCAACTTCCTCATCAGCGGGATCCTTGGGGTGGTTTAAACCTTTGCTTGAAGTGCTATCAAGGTGAGCGTCACTGAATGACTTCTCACTGACATCATCTGAACACAACTCAAGCGTGGGTTTGTCAAGGTTAGTTCCTTCAGCGTTGGAGGCACGTGATCTCAAGGTAATGTCAGAGTCGGAGTTGCTCCGAGGGTACCTCTTCTGTGGTTCCACAGGCTCCCAGACTTTCTTGGTATGAAGCAAATCTCTCCCAGATGAATTGGTATAGCTGGCAAGTTTGCTCTTAGTTCTTCCACCGATATCGGGTATTTGATCCATTTGGTTTAGTTTGTTTACATGATGGACAGACCGTGACGTATCTGGCACAGAATCCAGCTTGTTAACAGATCTTGTCTCCCGACCGAATCTAGTTGCTTTTCCAAGCTGTTGATTACAGCCACAAGAGTGCGAGTTGTTCCTCTCGGTCATCCTAATGTTGGAAGACTGCAACTTTTGACTGAACCTCGGAACACAATTTCCAGGGTTGGATTTCGTGGCATTTGATCTTGACTGCCAATTCGAACCATCGAGTCCCCTTGAAGAAATTTCAGAACCATTAGCATAACGTCTTGACTCGGATTTATAAATCACAGCCCCATTATCAGTATTCCGACGTCTATCAGGTGCATTCACAAAAGAATCTGCCTGCTTGTCTATGTTAATTTTCGACTTTTGGCAAGAAAGTTTTGGATTCTCAATGGAATCTGCCACATCAGCAAGCTCCTCATCAAAGCTACTGTTTTGTGGTTCCGAAGCAGTACAGTCATTTGAAGCTACTTCATCCTGAACATCAGGAGAGTAGGGGCTGGATATCTTAGCATCTCCATTCTCACAAAAGGACCCCTCGATGTTATTATTTGCTTCCTCATTAACGCATAGAGATGATACTTTCTGACCATATACACAAGTTTTCGTTATTTCGAAGCATTTCTTGTCTTTTTCTTTCCCCCTCAGCCGCTCCTTTCTTCGAAGCTTCTTCTCTCTTTCCTTGGTTCTTTTCCTTTCCTTTCGTTCTTCTTCTTCGCGCTTTTCCTTCTCTTCTTCTTCAAGAAGTTTCATCTACATGACACAAGTTTTCAGTGGAAAGTAGATTAGATGACATATTGCATTGGCTCTCGTAGTTCACATGTAATATTGAAAATCTTCAAATTCGCAAGTATCTAGACCTGCTTCTCTAATGTTATGATCTCCTTGCAGGCAACATGAACTCGGTCTTCAAGCAGATTCAATGCTAGACATACAAAATTGCTGTGTGCATTTTGGCGTGCCGTTCCTTCTCTAAAAGCCTTCTCAACCTGAAACGAACGGAATCACAAAGCCAATAAGTAGTGTGACTCAAAATTGTCCAATCATTCATAACAAGCCACAAGACCATTTCAAAAGAGCAAGCAGTTGACGTCTAAGAAATTATACTTTTCCATAAATATAAGCATTCGAAAGAAAGAGTTGAGTCACTTGAAATGGAAGAAAGGTCTGCAAGCTTGAAGTAAAATCGATATGCATGTCCTAAAGTCTCTAAAGAATATATTTCTATGGACCATTTCCATACATCTCGGAGACAGGCAACACATCAAATGATATGGGGTCAAATCAATTGCTGTAAAGTAAGGAAATTAGAATTTCGTGGCCTCCACAGATCCAGAAAGTGGCTACAGCTGAGTGAATGAACATTAATGAAGAGAGAGAGAGAGAGAGAGAGAGAGAGAGAGAGAGCAAAATAGTAAAAAATTGAACATGCCTGTTCCTTGAAAATTACGGTAGCAGCATCTAGAAGAAATTCACGTGCAAGTTCAGGACTCTTGGCATGCTTTTGAGGACGGGAGCATTCACCGTCCAACTCATTCCCATCCTTGTCCATGGAGTCGTCATCCTGACAGCATATCCAGCAAAGCAACTGTGAAGCTACTCCAAAAACAGAGAAACCAAAAACATATTTGCTGCAGAAGAAGTATCGGAAATTGGTGACAAGATGAGAATTTATGAGTACCTCTTCTTCTTCAGCCTCTTCAGCATGCTCAAAGAATCTTCTTATACTTTCGCCACGTGTAATTGTCACATAACCATCCCCGACTATTAGCCTGCAATGCACACACGGTTGACCCTTCATTGCATGAGCTTTGACTGAGAATTCAGTGCAATGACCATCTAGTTTCCAAGCCCTTAGCGTGATATGACACGCACTGAGACCACCAAGATCTAGGCCATTCACTTGAACGCTTCCCTTCATGCCCACATTTTCAAATTCTAAAATGTCAGATTTTCCTTCTCCTGTCCCTACCGCCCATTCAAAATGATGATATATTCCAACAGAATCGATAAATGTTTGGTGCCAATCAGCGTGGATTGTGTCATTGGATACCTGAGATAGTCACCAAAATAGTTTGATTAACCATATGTAATCTCTACAACCAAGAGGGAGGAGTAAGAGGCAATGTCCTAGATGGAGTAATACAGTCTACAATCACCGTCACGAAACCTATTAGGCAAAATACTCAAGAACTAAATTCAATTTGGATGCCAAATAGCATATCTAAAAGAAATTAAGAACAGAAGAGAGAAATGGAAACAACAGCACATAAATTTAGGTGAAAGAACCTCAAAACAAGGAGAAAATTATGTGTAGTCGAAGAAAGTTTTTCACTATGAGATTTGATGGAACATACCCAGTGCCTCAAGGGCTCCCGCCTACGCAGGGTCTGGGGGGGCGGATGTACGCAGCCTTCCCCCTTCAGGGTGTCAACCTGAAAAGAGGCTGTTTCCCAGTGCTCCTAACCTGAGGGTGAGGACTTCCCAGGAGGTCACCCATCCTGGTACTATTCTCGCCCAAGCACGCTTAACTTCGGAGTTCTGAGGCTGTTTCACTATGAGATTTGAAGAAAGAAAAATGAGAGCAAAAACACAACAACATATAGATATAGGCACAAAAGCACAACCTAGATGAGATGGGCCTACTAGACCAACTCCAAAAATAAGGTCCATAGTTTCTAAATCAAGACATAAATTCGAGGCACAACCTAGAAATAATAAATAATAAAACAAAAAATTAAGAAGATAATACATCCACTTGACTATGGCCCGTAGTACTCATAGCTGACAAAGCAATGGATCAAGGCATCAGAATTTCAATCAGTCGATAATCATTTTCGGAAAGATCACAAGTATACCTCATACTGGAAAGCTGTATCTGCAACACAGAACCAACTTGTGCAGCGAGGTTCTCTCCTTCTACGTTTCAATTCCTTGAGCTCCTTAAATTCGCGAATGACATTCCTTCTGCAATCTCTGCAAAATCTCTTGCTGTCAAACCTGTTACATGAAAAAACATCCTTCACAAATAAGAACAAAAACTGTTTTTTTTTTTTTTTTTTTGCCCAAGCATACTTCCAATTTTGTGGTAGATCTAAACTGGCATGTCAGGCATAGCAACTAACAAGCATGGTCAGAAGAATAAGAACAAGAAATCCAACTATTTTAAGTCAGTCCATTGTCTAACCCCAGGTGAGAGGCCAAATGTGCTGGAAGATGCAAGCATGGTGACTACAGCTGTCCATCAGCAATTTCGAGGGCTTCTCTTGGAAATGACGGAAAGAAAGATGAACATCCACCATAATGCTGCTCAAAAGATTGCACACTTATGCAACCAATTCTCATACAACTCAAAGAGGAAGCATCACAATTCTTTGCAATGCTGCATAAAGCAGATTTTTGCCCATGCAGTTTGTTAGAAATGTTTGGAAACATCACAGCTTGTTTGCAATGCTGTTGTCCAAAAGTGATATGACTTGATCACCCTCAAAATAACGTATAAATGCTGCTTTAAGTGAAAAATGGCTAGGGGACAATATCCAAACTGCAGGATGCAACCTATCGGGGAAAACAGATTGCATTTCCCATTAAGAGTACATATTTCTTTATCACCAAAAGTAACTTCCTCGGTGCCAAATAGCATATAAGTTCCCTAACTCAAATCTTTCACCAGAGAGGGCTTTATACTATGTACGTCCCCCAGATGAATACAAATATATCACACTGGAATCCTGGCTCATTGGAACCTTGTTTTCATTAATTAATGCAATTGCACATCATATCATGAGACCAGTACTAATATACCACGAAGTTATGTCTAGAGCTGTCATAGAGAATAACTTTGGAATTATGCAGAAGCTATTTTTCTATTTTACCAATTGATGGAGAGATATTGTGTGAGCAAAGGAGGTCTTCACATGGTTTAAGTTGACTTGGAGAAAGCAATGATAGTGTTTCAAGATAAGTTCTTTGGAGGGTGTTGAATAATAAATTGACTCAGCTTGCCTATACATAGGCTATTAGGAAGATGTAGGATAGAGTATTGACCAAAGTGAGAACTCTATAGCTGAATAGTTCCCTAAAGCAGTAGGTCTACATCACAGCTTGATCTTTTCGCTTGGTAGTAGATATTCTTACTAGGCTTACTCAAGATGAATCACCACGGTGTATAAATTTTATTGATGATATAATGTTTGTAGATGAATCTAGAGAGGTTACTGGGAATTTAAATTTACCAAAAGATGAGAAGGGCGTGTAGGGTTCTCTGCTATCGTAATTCTCGCTTAACTCAATGGATAATCCTGCAGGATGAGCAATAGACATGCAGTGCTTTATGGTTTTGAATGTTGGGAAACTGATTGACCAAAATGTACAAAAGAGAAGTATAACAAAAATAAAAATGTCCGTGATAGGTTTATGGGGCACAAGGAAAGATCAGATAGACATTAGTGCATTTGAAATAAGGTGGAAGGTGGCAACTATTGAGGCACATTTGAAATGGTTGACGGAGCAAGTCATTCTAAAATGGGAAAAGAAGACCAAAAAGATGATTATAATGCATAAAAACACCTTGTTTCAGGAGAGTTCAACAAAAATAAGATCCGTGAAAGAGCACAATGGAGTAGTATTTTGATCAACATAACAAACCCCACAAGAGGGTCAAATCTTAAGTTGTTATTTCAAATAGCATCATGATATTGTTATTAACCCACCAAAAAGTTCTTCCTAGAGATTCTATTTTGTCTATTGCATGCATAGCCTGACCTACAGATTTTCCTACAGAGTTGTGATCAAGTTGCTCCTCTGCTTGGATTATTTATCATCTCGTATCCCTAGTTTGTGATTCTTTTCTTGTAAGAAAAGAAACTACATTAAGAGAGAAATATAATGTCTAGGACAAGATGTTTGTGAACATAAAAATAAAACAAAATACACATTTTAAAAACTAGCAAAAGAAAATCCTCTAATCTCTCTGTAGATCAACTGAGGATATATTGACAAAGCATCCAAAGCTTTTTGCTCCTAGAAAGAACAATTCATTGACACATATTTGTCATTACCGATTTTGGCATTTCGTCCAATCCCTTGAAATGAATCAATAAAGCACTCTTTAGTGTACACAAATACACTCATATACTTCTCTTAAAAGTTAGAATAGCATGCACCATAAACCCTTGTGACAAAGTAACAGTAGATGCTCATGTGTTCCCTAGCTCTAGAACGTAACACAAATCTCCAATGACAAAGTGTTGTTAAGGCCTCTCTTTGTGCAAGAAAGTATCGGTATTCAGTTTGTTGAGAAAAATAGAGGTTCTCTAGCACAATGACACTTGACAAGAAATCAAAGTCTGGTGATTTACGAAGCTCATCCATTTTCCAGCTAAATTAGAGTATTCTTCCCTATTAGATCTTTAAGAAACCACAACCAGTCTCCTTCAGGTAATTTAAGTCCATACAACAAAAAGCCGGAGGACAACAATATTATCCTCCGGAGATTTTTCACCGGGGAACTTGATACTAAAGCTAGACAGCCAAGAACAAACCTGTACATAAGCCTCTCAATGAAGTCCTCCTCTTTCATCCTCAAAAGCGATTGTCTGGTCTCTTCCCCAAGAGCTGACCAGAAATCCACCAATGTGTCAGAAGAAAGTCTCGCAGTGTGCAAAGCACAAGTGTCTCTAGCTCCATGCCCTCTGCCATAACTTGCCATTCCTTGGCTTATCCAACCCCGACCACTCCCACCACAGGCATCAGGATAAAGTAACTCACGTTCTCTTTCCCTTGCACGAGCGCTATCAAAGACCTGAGTTGAGTGAAAAGTAAGCACCCCCGAGAAAAATGGAAGAAGAATGGGAAGACAACAATGCTAAAAACCCAAGGAAACAGCGCTACATCAGCACTCACATTTTGGAGTGCTTTAAGAGATGTTGCATGCAAGTAACAATCTAATAGAGTAAGTGCCCCATCTCTGGTAGTGATTAGACCTCCCCATGGATGGACGGAAGGATCCTGAGTTTCTTCTTCGCATAATGTTGTCAAGTTTTGTCCGTCATTTACCTGATCCTTTATTCCTAACCTGTTGCAAGGAAGGTGCCCACTTGCTCCTTCCTGCTGTATAGACTTTCCATACATGACTATCTGCAAAAAACCTCCAAGAAGTAACCCATTGCACCTTGAGCAGTACATGTTCTTACGTGCTTGTTCAAATAGAGTTTGCTTATCAATCCTCAGGAGATTCTGCCGAGCTTGCGGCGAAAGGTCATTCCAGAACTGCATAAGAAGTAAAAATTTTACACACTACCGCTAATAATCAATCCTAACATATCAATTGAATGCACATACAGCACACTAATGCAGATTGCAGAAGGTGCAAAATCAAAAAAGAAAAACAATTATATAGCAAACTTGGAGATGCTGGATCAACTGCACTTACTACTAAACCCAAAAATAGTCGGTCTTCTCAAGAATAACATACAACTCATCCCAGTGCATTAAGAAGCAAAGGCACACAATGTTTCACGCCATTCTTCTCCCTAGTTAAATGGATAAAAGTTTCAATATTATTACGATTCAGTATTGTCTGCGGTGAAACTATGTAACATGAGTAAATGTTAGAATATAAAATCATTCTTGGACCTTCACCCATCATCTTAAACTTTTAAAAGAGTTGATTCCTTGACATGGTATCAAAGTCATGTTGACCAAGAGGTTATGAATTCAAATTCCAACAAGCACAAGTTATGGGAGAGCCTGTAAATTATCTACACTTCAAGACCAATGAGCATTTGCGTGAGAGGACAATGTTAGAGTACAAAATCATTCCTAAACGTTCATCGTCAGCTTCAACTTTTGGGACAGTTGGTTCCTTAACTGTGATCGTATTACTTTATCTGCATAGTACACTGTAGGTAAAATGACATTGAAATAACACCAATACGACCAAATTCAACTTCTAACCCTCACTTATAGCAAAAACTAAACATCACATAGCGAATACAACAGCTCAGATTGATAAACAACTCACAAAGTAAACTACAAAATGGATCTAATTTGGGTTGAAACCACTGAATTGGCATTAAAACACTGAGATCCAATCTAACACTTATCAATTCAATAAACTTTACAATCAAAACAAATACGAACAAAGTCAGATACCTTCTGGAGCTGATTGTAACTGATACCATCGCTTGGCTTGGACCAGAATCCATTAGAGGATACTGATCCATTGCTGCTACTGGACAACGAATAATACGAAGATGTCGCATTGCTCAACTGATCATTCTTTTGCGCTAATCCAGGCATCTTATCAATCTCCTAGTGTCTCTCATTCATCGATAATCTCATCGCATCGTCAATCAATTCCATATCCATCAAAACAATACCGATTTCAAATCTAGACAGTTACCTATGAGTTATGGATCAATAATTGGCTTAATTGTGGCGGAAAACTCCGATTAGATTGAATCATCGATTTGCAGACGAATCTGACGGTTATTGAATCGAATCGAAGTCCCTCGAAGAATCGATGAAAATCGATTGATTTAGAAATGAAATTCGGAAGAGAGAGAGAGAGGCGACGTAGGGGTTTTCCGCGATGAGATTGGGTGCTGTTAGCGTTACATTCAGAGAGAGAGAGAACAGAGAGAAGCTCAGCGGTTAAAAAATGAAAATAAAAAACAAATTAAAAAAATAAACCGCTGTTACGATCTCATGGTTGCACTTATATAGGGTGGCGCTATGAGGTTGGTGATGACTGATGAAGGTGCCAAAACAATTAGTGAAACTTCAAATAATAAAAACATTTTATTTTATTAACCTAATTTATAATTATTTAATTATACAATATATATTGATATCGATTAGACATGACCTTACACACTCACCCATTTTCTTTTAAGGTTGGGGGTTCTACAAAAACTAATTCTCTTTAGAGTGGTACCCTATCAGGTAAGACTGTGTATATCTCACTTCCTGGGCCATGTCGTGGCGAGAGTCTCTATGAGACACTGGGTTGTTGTCAAGATACTATTTTTTTTCCAAAAGCTTAAGCTGATGGGTGAAGACCTCAAAAATAGTTTTATACTTTAACATGTCCTCTTACACGAATGCCCATTGGACTTGAAGAGTGGATAGTGCACAGGCCCAACTCATATCTTGTGCCTAAATAGTTTTAATATTGAAAGTAGGGGCTGTTGAGGTTCAAACTTGTGACCACTAGGTCAAGAATGCTTTAATACCATGTCAAGGAACCATCCGTCCCAAAAGCTTAAGTTGTTGGGAAAATTAGTTTCTTGATATGGTATCAGAGCTTTGTGACCAAGAGGTCAGGAGTTTGAATCCCAACGGCCTCCAAATTTAATATTAATACAATTTAAGCATAAGGTATGGGGTGAACCTATGCACTATTCACGCTTCAAGCCCAAATGGGCATTTGCATGAGGGGCATGTTAGAATATAAAACCACTCCTGCGCCTCCATTTATCAGCTTAAATTTTTGGGAATGTTGGTTCCTTGACAGTTGTAGTGTGGTTTTTCATGACTTTACACACCTAAGCCTTACTCAAGAAATAGCTTTATATAGAGTTTAGTGACTGTTAAGAATACGCGTGATCAACACAGCTATTAGGAGAGATGAGCACATTGATGCTGATTCACAATGCTAAAAGGCTTGCATGTTTATTATTATTTTATTTGACATAGATTTCTTAAATAATGTTCTTTTGGCCAGGGACCATATGAAAACAACCTCTCTAAGATAGCACTGTGTATAGGTAAGATTGGGTGTACCTTGCTCTCTTCAAACTTTGCCTTGGCGAGAGCCTCTTTTAGGCATTGGGCTGTTGTTGTTGTATCCCAAGGTTTGAAGAGTTATCACGTAAGTACTACTTTGACGTTTCAATATATATAATGTGGTAGTATATAATTTAAAACTTTTATAACTTAGGTATCCTGGATTTTGAAACTTTTAACCTAGATACCTTTGGCATTTAATTACAATAATATGTGATATTTTCTTTCATAATTCAATGTATTTTTGCCTGAAATTGCTAGGGTTAAATATGATTTCAACAATATATATATATTATTCGCACCAGGCTAGTGACTTTTTTGTCGGAATTCAACAAATATTAACTAAAAATATTATTATGAGACCTCTATATTACGACAATCATCCATATTAGCAACTTTTATCTAAAATTCACCGAATTCCCAAAAAAATCACCTAATTAAATTATAAAGTATGTAAATTATAAAATTTTGAAACCTCAAATTATTATATATATTGAGATGTCACGACTCGCGATTCCTGCATGACAAATCATCAAACTGCAAGACAAATTTTCCATTTTTGATTAGAAAAACATGTAAGGCTCAATCAATGTGTCTTAACAAAGTAATAATGTATTCACAAATAATATTAAATTAATGTTTAGAAAAGAAAAAATAATATTAATTTTAAATTAATTATTATTTATAAGTTATTAATTTGTTATGTATATTTAATATATAGTTTGAATATTTTTTAGTTATAAAATAATATTTTTTGCCCCAAAATAATTTAATCTTTTTTTGAACAAAAAAATAATTTAATCTTTTGACATATATAAGGAGTGATCTGGATATTTTCAACACTACCTTATGTATAACATATGGCAATAAATAATTAAATGTGTATATATATATATACAGCCTTTAATTCAAACAAGTTTCAATATATAAATATAAATCGTATATCTCACAAAAAATAAAATTAAATTAAAGTCAAATTAATGACTTAATTTTCAATGAAAATATCATTCAGATGAAAGTGATTAAATACAAATTCACTGCTAATCCAATTTAACTCACTCATTCCAAATATTGACACAACGAAAATTATTAAGATTTTAAAATGATACGATTATAAGTACAATAACTAAATTGATATACTGAATAAAGTGTGGATACCCACCACGTAAAACCATCCAAAAAATTAATATAATATTATTTCACCAATGACACAAAAAGAAAAAGACAAATTTTGAGTTATGTACATATTAGTACCATAACGTTTGTGGAAATAATAAAAAGGTCTCTGACCTATTTATTTATTTATTTAGTACCTTAAGTTTTCTTCGTATTAACATATAGAATCTTCTCTAGTGTGATGACATTATATTCTAAGAAGAAAGTTGACATATGACCAGTCTCTTTAAATACTACTAAAACATATAGATGAAAATACCTATCTTTACCTTTTTTCTAGAAAAAAAAAAAAGCCTCTCATAACTAGCTGTTAATACCTTCTCACTTTAGTGAGTATTTAAAGTGACATGTCAAGTCACGAGGGATATTTTCTTTAATATATACAATAAGTATTTAAAATGATTAGCCACGTCAGTTTTCTTCTCAAAATATGACGTCATCATGAAAATAGTCATATTTATTAATACGAAAAAAATTTAAGATACTAAAAGATAAATCAAAAAGATAAAAAATTTATTTATTACTTTTATATAAATCAGATACCAACGTGTAAATAATCCTAATATTTTTCTCATAACGATATGATTTTATTTTGGCCGAAAAAGAAGGGGAGGGAACGTGGGGGAGGTGATAGAGAGTACATATGGCCTCATTCTGTCGTTACACTTATGCAATTCTAGACCCATATTGTTAAAACAAAACAATTATATTTTGTGGTTCACATTCCTTATTCGTAAATTTTGGAAAATTATTACTTAGATATTTTAAGGTTTGAACATTTATTACTTGAGTACTTTGACATTTCAATATATATAATGGAGTATCATGAGGTTTGAATATTTTATCACTTAGGTACTCTACGATGGAATTTGATGATTTTTTGTAAGAATCTGATCAATTTTTATACTAAAAATGTAGATATATTACGAATATAACAATATATATAAGTTAGTATCAATATTTTAATAAAAAATTCAACGAATTGTGATTAAATATCTACCAAATATTGATGCAGACCGCCTAAAAATTAACATAATTATGTGTCATTTTTACATTTTTGGTAAAAAAATTATCAAATTTTAATAAAGATACTTGTATATTGTTGCAATTATGTTCAATTTTAGCATTTTCTAACAAAAATCTATCAAATATTTGACAAAAGAGTATTTGATTGATAAAATTTTAAAATTTTAAGGTACCTAAGTGATAAATGTTAAAATTTTAGGGTACCTAAGTGATAATTTTCTTATTATTTTTAAATTTAATATTAATTTCCATGCAACAATAATAATTTATTCTATATTTTATATTTTTAAATTGAACAACTATATACATAGAGAGAGAAAGAAATATTCGTTTACAATATTTGGATCGAGCGGAATAGACGTATATTTCAGAATTATAAGTGTAGTGAGGATGAGTTATATAGGTCCATTGTATCCTAGGCCTGGTGTCGTTTTCATTACTTGTATGAGGATTAAGTAGTGGGTCGTGATTGATGGTTGAAGTATTCGAGTGGGGGTCATTTCTTTGGATCTTGTGGCTTCTTTGTATTCGAGTTCAAGTTTGAGTAAATATATCAGCTCTTGCTGTTTGGCAAAAAAAAAAAAAGAAGAAAGAAATATTGATTCATGTATAATGAGATTTAATAATATATTTTTTAGATAGCCTCAAATTTTAAAATATTTTTAAGAAATCTTGTATTTTGGTTACTTTTTTTTAATATATGCTTTCCATGATTTCGTTATGATTTTATTAAATTATGTTGGAGTGACACTTAAAAAATAATGTAACTAATAATAAAAAGTTATTTACATTTTAAATAAATTTATATATTTAAAAATATTTTAAATAATTTTAAACACAAAAATATATTTTTATGAAATTTTATAATTTTCAAATTTATTTAATAGGAGTTTTAGGGAGTTTTAATTTTTTTTAATTTTAAATATAATTATATGTTTTTAATATTTAGAATTATTTTAGTTTCTTGAAATATTTAAAATCATTTCAAATATTTTTTAAGTGTTTAAAATTATTCTGAATACAAATAATATATATTTTTTTAATGGAGAATATAATATAATGAATATAAATAATATTTTTAAATTTATTTAAATTATTTATTATGTATTCTCTTTCTTCAGATGCTATACCAGTATAACTTAATGAAGCCCTAAAAGAGTTATAGAAAAAATATCTGAAAAAAATTATAGAAATTTTGGATACATCAAAAAGTATTTTAGAAATTAGTATGACTAAAAAATATATTACCAATAGGGTATTTGAACCTAATATTTTCTTCATTTTAATACAGGCTATATAAATTATGATTAAAAGTTAAGATATAATGATTTGTTTAAAGATCAGAATACGAGGGAAAAAAATAGTTATTCTATAAAAAATTAAGTATTGTTTGGACCACCCATGTATACCAAGTCAATTTGATACAATTAATTTAGATTGTATTTAGATTTAGAAAGAAGAATATAGGGGGAGAAAAAGATTAGAGAAAAATACGAGAAGAAGAGTAGAAGAGACACTAACGAGAAGAGAGAGAAAGAGTTCAGGAGAAGATTGAGAGAATTGTTATGATTCTTGTTATTGAATTACTCAATTTACATATATATTCAAAAAGTTACTATGTAACTCATCACAAGAATATCCCTAATTGATTTAACCAACTCAACTACGAATTCTTTATCTGTACAAACAAACTATCTACCTAAACGAACTACAATTGCAAGTAACACAGTGAAATAGTAAACACAAACTTGAAGAGATTGGAGGAAAACAAAGTATAAAAATTTACATGTTTCGGCCGAAGTCTACGTCCATGCAGGAAAAGCAACGAAATTCACTATATGAATAAATGATTACGATCTTCTTGCCCACTTCTTTACACCAGGCATTTGTTAGGACCCAAAATATGAATTAGATGAATACATGTTCTAGATTGCCATTTCCTAGGAGTTGTTACTTGTTATAAATACAGAGAATCTTCTAAGATGGATGGTTAAGAGTTAGTTACAAAGTGAAGTGTATATATAAGGTACTTTTATGTTGTAATGAGGGGATATGTGAATGATAACAACAATTCTTGCTTTCTATTCTTCCTCTCTTCTTTCTCATTCTACCTCTTGTTCTTCTAAACTCTATCTTCTTTCTCAATTCTATCTCAAACTTCTAATTCCTCTTTTCGATCCTAACAGCATTAGACCCTGTTTATAGACTTCCTCTAGTAACGAGCTAAAATGAAACCAATTATAAGATTTCTTTGGGCTTTTCTCTCTTTCTATTAAAATTAAGCAAATCGATATTTGTTCTACTCGATAAGCAAACATGAAGATCTAATTGAGGGTTACGATATTGGAAGGCTTCTCTAAGGATCGAGTTAGCTTATATTTCTGGTAAATAATTTAAGAAACTTTTAGAAGTTTCTCGAAAATTAGCAGACAGTGAGGTTATTAAAAAGTGTCTTTTATGGGCACAATTCCTTATATATAATTTATAGGAAAAGTTAAAATGAAAACACAAAAAGAAAATGCATTCATTTTTTTTTTTTTTTAATTTTTACAGAGGGTTCATTTATCAGGCACAAATACTCCGAATCCTATTAGAACTCCGAAGTTAAGCGTGCTTGGGCGAGAGTAGTACCAAGATGGGTGACTTCCTGGGAAGTTCTCGTGTTGCCATCCCTATAACCTCGGAAACAGTTTCTCCGTAGGGTTACACCCTAAAGGGGTAAGCCTGCTTATATCCACCCCCCAGACCCCGCTTAGGTGGGAGCCCCTGAGATATTGGGTATGTTGTTGTTGTTGCATTCATCTTTTACACAGTAAAATTATATACTTAATATATAATAATAGTTTACATACATGTACATTATTGTCAATAATTTGTATATATCCTTTCTCAATTTATTTATTTCCTTAACAAAAAAAAATATTTTATTATATAAGTTTTACCAAATTAGGCATCCCGAACATATCAAAGATACTAAAATCTTCAAATTCTAGATATAACATATAATACAGAGAATTTAGAAGATCCATCTCACGAATACCCCGGGGGGGGGGGGGGGGGGGGGGGGGGGGGGGGGGGGGGGACGGGGACAAAACTCATTCCAAATCCTATGACGCCATGAGACAAAAGAATAGCAACTCTTAATTTGAATGGTCTTGGAAACGGTCAATCAATATATTCACAAGTCCTAATAATTACCGGATACCGTAAATTTTGTATATAAATACCCTATGAAGAATCCCTCCAACTGTTAAAATATAAAACTATTTATGAAATTTTAAATTTAGTGGGTATTTGCGGGAATGGACATCTATTAAATTATAAAACTATTATTGGGCCCTCACCTATCAGCTTAAACTTTTAAGATATTTGGCTTATTGACACGAACTCTTCCAAAATAGTAAGTTAATCTTAATTTTTTTGGATTATTTATGCCAAAGATCCCTGTACTTTTTTTATTGGGTCAATTCAATCCCTGTACTTTTAATTGTGTCAATTTAGTACCGCTATAATTACTATTGTGTCAATGTAGTCCTATGTTCAAATTTAAGTTAAGTTAACGACGAAATTTTTAATTACACAATCATATTAGATATAAGTAGCTCACTATAAATTTACTTATTAACTCAATTTAATCTAACCCGTGACTGATCTACTAAAAGTTTCACTAATGATTTAACATAAATTTTACTCTGATAACCAAATTTATATAATTTGAATTATACAAGGATTATATTGATTTAATTAAAAATATAAGGACTAAATTAATACAATGAATAAAATACATAGCAGAAACAAATTGGGTGTGATGGTAACGGTGTCGCCATCGAATTCTGGGCCCCCGAAATACAAGGGCAAATTTATTATTGTTACGAGTTCTGATGTAGGTTTGTCATGAGCCCATGGCGGTAACTCAGACCCTTTTGCATTTATTGCTGCATAGCGATGGCCACCGGCTCGGATCGACCTGTATCCCAGTGTGCGGGTGAGCGATATACGTACGGATTGGAGCGAGTTGGGTCAGATTCGTCCATACACCTAATTAAAGTGGATTGGGTCTAGAAGAAAAAATTTTCGGACTTAGTTTAACTGGTGACACGTATCATAAGTGGATGAGTTGAACTTGAAAGCAAGTTTGACTCATGTCACCTTGGGTTCCAATAGTTTGGTTGTTGGCGGGTCAAATAACATCAAGATGACATGATTCGTCATGTGTCATAGCAGATTAGTCCTGGATGGGTTCTCAAAAAAAGAAAAAAATTAACCTGTAGTCATGCCTACTATAATGCACAGATCGACCCCTAACTTGTCAGACCAATTTGTGTTGAATTTTTTGATGGGTTGAACCAAATCGAGTTGCAATTTGTCCTGTAGCCACCTTCATTGTGCTCATTGGATTTGAGCATCCGCATGGCCAATTTGAGCAAGACGAATTATATTTCGTGACTTCATAACTAAGACTCAACATGCTTTGAACTTGATCCTATATGTTTAACTAAGCGAATGCCTTCATTAAAAAAAAAAAAAAAAAAAAAAAAGGTTAAGCAAATGGGTTTGAGTACGATGAAACTCAAGTTTAGTGACTAGCGAATTTTTTACTAAGGTGCTTGATTTCTTTTACTAAGGAAATTTTTTTGTTTTTAAAGCAAAAACTTGCAACTTAAACTTTGTACTTATAATTTTAATAAAGTAATATTATTATTGGTATAAAATTATTATTATCAAAATAAAATTATCATTTTTAAATTAATTTTTTAGCTTTTATTTTTTATAAGTCACACTATTACTCCATTTTTTTTTTTTGATAATTGAAAATTCATTAATCATGAAAGTAATTACATAAATACAACGCCCAAAAGTTTTAAAGGGCCCAAAAAAATTCCACAAACAACAAAATGTGGAATGATACAAAAGACTAATCATTTGGAATGTACAATAAAGATCACTATGAGGACCATGCTATTAATGGGGAAGTCCTTGAAACAACATTTTTTGCCAGCGAGTCCGCAACCTGGTTTGCCTCCCTTCTTTGATGGATGATGGAGACCCATGAGAATTGTTTCTTTAGCATGTGAATTCTGTTAACAATGTTGGCAACTTTCCACGGCGAAGCATCAAAGCTATTGGCCCATGTAACTGCATTCTTTGAGTCTGATTCAATAATTATTCTGCCTTGTTTTAGTGTCTGACTTTCTAATGATGTCTCGAGTGCAATTCTGATCGCTTCAATTTCAGCAAAGTTTGAGTCTTGTATGCCAATTGGGATGGAGAACACACATATGATGTTGCCTTGATGATTCCGAAGGACACCTCCAATGCCCGGTGTTCCCGGCTTGCCGTTTGAAGAACCATCAACATTCCACTTCATGACACCTTGTTTTGGTGGGGACCAAACAATCACAGGTCTCAGTTGGTCTTTCTTTTTCCATGTTGATACAGTCTGGATATCTGATGTGATTTGGTGCACCGTGAGGGAAGATCTTCGTGGGTTGCTTTTATCCACATTGCAGCTTGGTATTTGACAAGGTCAGACACTTCTTGCGTTGTTGCATGTTTATCATTGAAAATTCTATCATTCCTTGCTAACCATATTGACCAGATAACCGCAAAGAATGTTATATACCAACATTTTCCTCTGAAATTACCTGCGTGTATTCCTTGCCACTGTTCAAACCAACATTTTACTCCATAATAACATATTGGATTATTTATGCCAATAGTCTATGTATTTTTCTTATTGTGTCAATTTAGTCATTGTACTTTTGATTGTGTCTTTAGTCCCTACATAATTTATATTGTGTCAATTTAGTTCATTAGTCAAATTTTAGTTAAGTTTTTGACGTAATTTTAATGATATAATTTCGTTAGATGCAAGTAATTCACTCAATGATTTAATTTAACCGAATCTATGGTCGAATTATTAAAAAGTTTACTAAAATTTTAACATAAATTATACTATAAGAATTAAATTGACACAATATAAATATTATATAAACTAAATTAATATAATTAAAAATATAAAAATTAAATTAATATAATAAATAAAATATAGGAACCTTTCTGTATGTTTCGGGGGGAAAACCGCATTCTAGGAAGTGGTTTTCTCCTCTTTCTTTATTAGGCGCATCATTAGCTCAACGATGGAAAACTTTTTCCCTCAAATGAGGGAAATTGACTTCCCTTTCAAAATGGGGGAAGTCGTGATTCTAAGTGGCTCAGAAACCTTGACAGTTATCATCACGCAAATCGAGATCAAATTAAAATAAATTAAACTGTACTGTAGACATTTAACGTCAACAACGGACAAGAATTAGACTAAATAATTAAAAGCAGATTGAATACTACTTATTATTGTTGCAAAGAACAACTTTAATAAAGTTGAATTGTTATATAATATTATAAAAGAAAATTATCTAGGTAATATTTTATTTTGTTACTTCATATATGTTGTATTATTACTTATGTTGTTCTATAAAAAGATATAAAATGATTGGTGAAAAATATTTTTTTAAACACATACACGAAGACATCACAATGGGGAATTAATTTTTTCTTTAAAACAAACAATAGAAAACCTCACTTAAAATTTATATTTTCTTGAAAAAAAATTTTTAATAAAAAATTAATTTCTAAATTTTACTTTTTTGTCTAAACAAATGGAGGCCAGTGTAAATAAGGCAAACCTATTTTACCTCTTTGTGATATTGCTCCTACGTAATTCACCCTTCCACTCTACCTCTCCGTCTTCTCTCACAACACCGATCTCCGAAACCCTAGAGAGAGAGAGAGAGAGAGGGTTCAGCCATGGCGACTCCATTCATGGCGGGCTTCAAGTACGGCGACAGCCTAACGGTGGTGGCGATCTCAATCTGCACCGCCATAGTCTGCGAATCCATCTCTTGGCTCCTCATCTACCGCACCGCCTCGTACAAATCCCTCCGATCCGCCATTGACAAGTCCTCCAAGAAGCTCGAGTCCATGAAAACCCTAGAAACCGTCAAATCCACCTCCAAGAAGACTAAGAAACTTGATCGCGTCGAAACGAGTCTCAAAGACGCCAGCCGCGATCTCTCTCTCTTCAAATTCAAGTCCGGCGCTGTCGTCGCGCTTGTTCTGTTCATGATCTTCGGTCTTCTCAACTCGCTTTTCGAGGGAAAAACCGTCGCGAAGTTGCCGTTTGTGCCGATCAGGATTGTGCAGAAGATGAGTCACCGTGGATTGCCAGGTGATGATATGACTGATTGTTCTATGGCTTTTTTGTACTTGCTTTGTTCGATTAGTATTCGTACGAATTTGCAGAAGTTTCTAGGGTTTTCTCCTCCTCGTGGTGCTGCTAATGTTGGGCTTTTCCCCATGCCTGATCAGAAAACCAGTTGATTGAGGATCTGATTGCCTGACAGCAGTGATTTGAAGTTGAATTTCTGTTCGAATTTGTGTTTATGCGGATTGATCTGTTGAATTTAACTGTTGGAACTAAGCTATTGGAGCAATCCATTTGATTATTGCATTAGAATCGTGATTAATCTGTATGATGCATTGGAAATCAGTGGATCTATGATGGAAATTATTCCATTATGTGATCTATATAGCGCTTGTGCAATTGAATCGTATACTTGTTTCAGTAGAGTTATTTACAGCGTTGGTGTTGGTCTTGATGTTTTTAAGTTTGTTCAAATTGGTTTATCGTCTTTTCTTTTGTTTAATGCAACCCTTAATATTTGTAACTTTGTTCAAATTGGTCCCTCGTCTTTTCTTCTGTTCATAATATTCCCTAATGTTTAATTTTACGACAAAATTAGTCCCTCATCTATAACATCAGGGACCAACGGTGTAAATAACTCGTTGCAGTAGGGTTCTTATCTTTTATTTGTTAGAGAAGTTCATTTTTCAGCTGACAGAAGTTTTCGGAGATAGTATGCAAAATATTTGCTGTTGTGCTACTGTTTGTTCATGGCAGTGTATTAAAATAAAATTCCTGATGTCAGATTTCTTCAATGAAATCATGGCTGGGGCGTACTTTTGTGTTAATGCACACTCGATTGAGCTCAACCCTTGAATGATGTTCTGCTGGGCATCAAAAATCATATGTATGGTAAGACGTCTACATTGTACAACCCTCTCCAATCCCCACACCTTGATGAAGGTGGTATTGGATCCCAGGTCTTACGCATCATGGTATCAATATGTTGTCGCAACGACTCTATGATTATTGTATATACGGACCCTTGTTGGCGTCAGTATTGTGTTTGTCAGTGTGTTTAAACCGCTCTCTAGGAGAAACACTCTCAAATCTAGCTCTTTTGCCAGAAACTCTCACAATACAAATAAAACTGCAATACTTCACAATAATGCCAACTGCAGCCTACGTATATTTCTCTGGAAGGTAAAGATTACGTTTTGGGGAGTAGGGAAGTGAGCTTCTAATCCCTGGCCACTCCGACAGGGTTGGAGTGAGGTAGCTAGTCCTATGCTGAATCCCAAAAGCTCAAGCTTGTGTTTGTGTGCAACTAGAGACTGCATTGGGAATTAGGGATTTGGACTTTGATTGCTTAGGAGCGAAGAGTTCCACCTTTTAGTTTGTGGACTGTAAGCTGGTTCTTGTGGTCAGCAGGATTGAGTGTGAAGGGATTTGAACTTAGAAACTCTCGTTTTAGGGTCGCAATCCTAATAAAGTTTTACCACATGGAGTCGGTGAGTTTAAGCTAATAGCTCAACTCCATTTTCTGCTTACAAAATCCCCATTTTGGTCTTTGTGTGGTATGTTTGCTGTAACATTGTGGTTAGTATCATGACTCAGTCTTGCTTGTAACTCCACGTCTAAGTATAGCTGAAATTTGCAACGTGGAAGATATGATGTGGAAGTAGTTAACATATAAGTCTATCGGACCATTCTATCTACTATGAATTGGTTTTGAGATAGAACCTTTGTGGACTTCACATATTAGCTCCTTCAGTTAGGCAAGAACTTCTTGGAGCCTCTCGTTAGGGTATCATCCTGAAGGGCTAAGGTTGCGTACATCCCACCCCTCTCAGACCCTGCTTACGTGGGAGCGCTTGAGGCACTGGGTTTGTTGTTGTTGTTGGTTAGGCAAGAACTTCGTGATTTCCATGCATTCTTTGTGTGAATCTTCCTGTTTGGCCTTGTCTTGTTAATGGTGGTGGCTTGGCACCGCCTTGGGTAAGACTTATGCATTCTTATTTGGTGACTGCTTATTTGTAGCTAATGCTGTTTTAATAGGAGATTGTATTATCATGCATTGTTCATGATCAAGCTTTGTATCATTGCCCTAAATCATCCTTCAAGGAAGAGATTAAACCTTGTGCTCTCTACTAAAAAGAAGAATCCATTGATTGAGTTCAAGTCTCGTGCCATTTTTTAAGTTTTCAAACCCAAATCGTCCTTCAAGTCTAGTGTTCTCTACATTGAAGAAGAATCTCTTGATTGAGATTAAGCCATCATGCCCCAAAGCCAAATCATCTATCAGATAAGAGTTCATATCACGTCTTCTACTTAAAGAAGAATTTCCTTAATTGAAATCTGACTAGGTCGAAACCATCAACAAAGTACTCATCCAAACTCGAGGGGATCGAATTAGAGAATTTTTATATATTAGTACTCATCCATATTTTTCTGACGAAATATAAACTTTTATTTTTGTGCAACATTAATCCATTTATTTATTTTATTCGAAATTTGTTCGTACATGGGCTTATAAATTTGTTAGACTGGATTTGATAGAGAATTTTCCTGTGGGTGGTCAGCCCATCATATAGCCCATTATATAGCCCATCATATAGCCCATTATATAGCTCATTAAGACCAAGATGCAACCCTAGTGTCGATGGTCTTTGCTATGTAGCTGTATTAATAGAGAGCATTGCAATGCAATCCATACTAAATTTATGTATTTAATTTTTATACTAAGTATTTAATTTATTAGCTTATGAACAAGTAATTGTTTAATATTAACTTTTCGGTTATTTGCACAAAAGGTTCTTGTACTTTGCTCATATGTCAATTTAGTTTTTATATTTTTAATTGTGTTAATGCAGTCCCTCTACAATTTATATTATATCAATTTAGTCCTATGGTCAAATTATGGTTCGGTTAATGACATAGTTTTAACTTCATAATCACATTACATTCGAGTAACCATCTACTACCGATTAAACTAACGACTTGAATATCAAATATACTATATTCTTAAAGAATGAGTTTTAACAGTGTTTCAAGAATTTGATTAACACTTAGGTCAAACATGAGCTTATAAAGATTTATCAAGTTTACGTACGAACAAGAGAGTAACTGACTCAGCTCGTTAATACCCTCTTTCTTAGAATGGTTTTCTATAAGAACTATAAAAATGTTTTCAATAATGAATGGAGTGTTTGTTATATGCTTAAACGAAGCACATAGTGAGGCTTTGGAAACAATGGAGTACCCATGACCCATGAGAACCGAAACTGAAATCGGAACTGAAAGTCAAAATTATTATTTGTGGGTTTGGGTTGATTATGGACCGATTATTAGTTAAGTTTTAATGGTTCTGTTTTAAAATTAGTCCAATCTAGTCCAACCTGTCCCATTGAACACTTCTATTTGGTATAATCATTATGTGATTGGATAATAGATAATGCTTTAAGCGACCAAATTAGCAAACTAAAAGTTGTCACTTTCTATGTCCTATACCAAAATTCGAGATTTTATGGGTTCTGTGCAAGTTTGATTGCTAGGATTTGTTTCTTGAGATACACTGTTGAAATAGAATCACATATAAAGAGAGATAAGATCGTTGGAAGTTTACGTCATGTTGCATCAGATGAGCCTGATTCGAATCTTACATAGTTAGGCTTTTATTCTATTTAATGCTAGATGGTGATAACTTGTGACACAATATTCGGTACAAAATCATCTTTATACTTTTATTTAACAACCTAAGTTATTGGGTTTTTATCACGTATTAGAAACTTATTGATTTCATCCAAGATAAGAATCTCAATAACTGCATTTTTAAATATTAATATCTTTTAATGTTAAACTTAATATATGGAGTCTGATTCTAATAAACCTTATTTAGGTTAATCCAATTTAGGCCTGGGTTTAGCGTGTGACTCTAGTACGCATGCGAGTGATTAGAACTGTAAAAATTGTCTCTTGTACTATTCTCAAATAAGGAAATTATTATACTTCTCCCTTATTGACACAAACTCCACTGTTTATGGCCATTTGAGTAATTAGAACCGTATTGTCTCTTATATTATTCTCAAATAATAAAACTATTATACTTCTCCTCTATTGATGCAGACTCCGGTCTAACCAAACAAATCTGATGCTTCTGTTTTCCCTCAATCTCTTGCCAAAGCGATTCAAAGTTCATTATTAGTAAGTAACCCTAACATCTCAAACACGAAATATAAATAAACATAGACACTATATACGCATCGCATTGTATCCCATAAACATCCATGTAAACCAACATGTGAAAAAAAAAAATCAACAAAGATATGCTGACATTAATGTTAGTGAAATCAAAGAAGAGAGCGGACACATAATTAATGACAGTAGAATCGTTACTCATAAATTCTGATGCAAAGAACACGTTTGCTCTCTCTGCACATACACACCCATTCATGATGTCCATGTTCATTTTCTTTCTTTGCTGTACTTCCTTAAACATCTTTCATTATTAACTCTCTAGAATCCCCCATTTACTCACTTTCCCTTGTTAATTTAATCTCTCTTCGTCACTTCCTCCGTGCATAATCGGCGTCCTATGTGAAATACTGCTCGATATATTCTAATTTTGATCACGAAAAGAGTATTTATAGCTTTTTAAATGTCTCTTAGAAGAGGTATATCTTTTCATAAAGAACACAGAAACACTAGCATTTTACTTATTTTGAAAATACATTAATTTTTCATGATCCTAATTATCTTACACACACCCTTTTTCATTTCCCGCCATGTCGTTTTTAATCAATGCCCACATCCAAAATCATCCCTTTAAATACCCCCAGAAATTTATTTTTTAATTTACCCCCAAAAATTTCTTTTTTTTTTTAATTACCCATTAATTATTTTTTTACTATTAATCATGAAACGCCGCCACCCTAGCCCCACAACGTCACTTGACAGCACCGCCACGTCACGCCCATGCAAGCCACGGCGGCCACCGCCACGGCAGCCGGCGTCTGGTGCCGGCGAGATGACGTGTCACACATGCAATAGGAAGTTCCGGAATAGGTTTGCGCTGTCTGGGCACATGCGGGTGCACTATAAAAGTAACGGTGAAGTTTCTTCTGGGGGTAGTGCATTACCGGCTGTGCCGGTGATGAGGAGCCCACTGTTTTATTATCACCGGCCGGGATTGGGCCTCGGTGGAATGATCCCAGCAGCGGCGGGTGGTGGCGGTGGAGAGAGAGTGGCGGTGGAGCAGCGGTGGGGCCCGCGGTGGCCGAGGGATGCGCCACCGGAGTGGTTGGGTCTTGGCGGGGTTGATTATGGTGGAGAGGAAATTAGGGTTCTTGATGATCATAAATTAGGGTTTGGGGAATGCATTGATAATAATTTTGTTGATGAATTAAATTAAAAAATGGGGGTTTTTTTTTTTTGGTGAATTGGAAATGTTGAATGAAAGATTCAAATGTATAATTGGAGGGTTCGTTTTACCGGTTTTAACGAACTTTTAAATACATGGGTGCATAAAATGTAAGGTTTAACGGTTTCTGATAAACTTCGGAATAAATGAGTGTGTTTTGTATATTTTAGTGTCAATTGTTTCAGTGAAGTTTCAAATGCAAATGCCAAGCGTGTGCTTTGTGAACATGGCGGGAAGTCTGAAATATTTGATGCACGTATATTATGGCAACTTTAACAGTTTTAACGAACTTTTAAATGAAGGAGTATCTGTACATTACCCTAGTTTGGTCTACAGTAGTACAATTAATTGCAATTACTCAATGAAAATTTCAAATATATGGGTGGTGGGTTAATTTTAACCATTTGAATGACTATTGGATAGAAGAGTGCATGTTATGTAAGATTCAACAGTCTTGATAAACTTTGGAATATAAGCGTATTTCTGTATTTAGTTAATTTCAATGGTTTCAATGAAGGCTCAAATGCAGCTGCAAAGCACGTGCTTATGACCATGAGCAATTTCGCAGGAACTCTCAAATATTTGATGCACAAGTATTGTGGCAACTTTAATGGTCCTAACGGACTTTTAAATGAACAAGTATTTGTACATTACCCTAGTTTGGTCTAAGAAAGTACACAAATTAGTACAATTAATTGTAAGTATAATGAAATTTTCAAATACATAAGTGGCGGGTTAATTTTAACGGTCTTAACAAACTCTAGGATAGAAGAGTGCATGTTATGTTAGATTTAAAGGCCCCGACAAACTTTGGAATAAATGAGTGTATTCTGTACATGTTATTCCAACCATTTTAGTGAAGCTTCAAATGCAACTACAAAGCGTGTGCTTTATGACCATGGAAAATTTAGCGGGAACTCTCATATATTTGATGCACGCGCACTATGGCAACTTAACTGTAGTAACGAACTTTTAAATGAACGAGCATTTTTACATTACCCTACTTTGGTCTATGTAAGTACACATTAGTCTAATTAATTGGAATCATGCAATGTGATTTTCAAATATGTTTTAGGTTTCTCATTAAACTTTTATTTGAAGAGAGGAGCTGTTCTTAAACTTTATATTGGTAACAAGTTCTTCTATATAGCCTGCCTTTCCTATTATCTTTATTTATCTCCAGGTGTTCTTATTTTTCTCTGTCTCGTTTATCTTAGGCCTTGGTTGTATTTCTAGAGTGAGGGGCCCGGAAATAGCTACGTTGGATCTCTACTTGGACAAGATGGTTTATGGGTTAGGAGAGATAACCCCAAGAGGGTACCAACACGCAAGCATCGGATCCCATTGGAACTCCAAAGTTAAGCATGCTTGGGCGAGAGTAATACTAAGATACATGACCTCCTGAATTTTTCTCTGTCCCGTTTTATCTTAAGCCTTGGTTGCATTTCTAGAGTGAGGGGCCCGGAAAGAGCTACGTTGGATCTCTACTTGGACAAGATGGTTTATGGGTTAGGAGAGATAACCCCAAGAAGGTACCAACACGCAAGCACCGGATTCCATTGGAACTCCGAAGTTAAGCATGCTTGGGCGAGAGTAATACCAAGATGCATGACCTCCTGAGAAGTTCTCATGTTGCACCCCTCATGTTGGGGGTTCTTGGACCTTGAAGGGGTACACCCCCCCCCCCCCCCGGTGGACCCTACTTAGGTGGGAGCCCTTGAGGCATTAGGAATGTTGCTTTAGAGATAACCCCAAGACATGCATGTCAATGGTATGGACAAATTTCGAAATAAATGAATATATGTTAATTTCAACGGTTTTAGAGAAGCTTCAAATGCAAATGCAAAACAAGTGCTTTATGACCATGAATAATTTAGCTGGAACTCTGAACCATTTGATGCGCGTGTATTATGACAACTTTAACTGGCCTAACGGACTTTTAAATGAATGAGTATTTGTACATTACCGAATTTTGGTCTTCGTAAGTACATATTAGTACAATTAATTCAAGTATTCAATGTAATTTTTAAATGTATAAGTGGTGAGTTAACTATAATGGTTTTAACGAACTCTTGGATAGAAGACTGCATGTTATGCTACACTTAATGATACTGACAAACTGCAGAATAAATGAATATGTTCTGTATATGTTAGTTTCAACGACTTTAGTAAATCCTCAAATGAAAATGTAAAGCATGTGCTTTGACAGTAACTACTTTAATAGGAACTCGCAAATATATGACGCACGTGTACTATGGCAACTTGAACTGTCATAACGAACTTTTAAATGAACAAGTATGAGTTGTACCTTGAACTGTCATATCGAACTTTTAAATGAACAAGTATGAGTTGTACTGGAAAGTTCTCTCTAATTACATTCATTAATATTTATAGTTCTACTAAAGCTTAACAAGTCATGAGTACTTGATGATTAATAGCACGCCGATGCACTAAGAAAATATTACTCTTTAACTCATGTGGTATTTGTCGATAAAGGAGAAATATAAGACTAATAAACAACAACAACAACAAATTTAGTGGTATAAGGGCTTCCGCCAGAGTAAGGATGCGAGGGATGAGATGCACTAAACCTTCCCTCTTCAAAGTATTACCATAAACAGAAGCTACGTCCGAGAGAAATATAAGACTAATAGTTATATTTAATGGGTTTGGTGCCATGTAAATAGTGTACATATCGTTAATTGATTTACCGATGGGATTCTTTACCAAAAAATAATGTATATTGAGAATCTTATCTACTGTAAAATACTGAAATATATTATACATACTAATAGAAATTGATGTGATGTACAATTTCATATTGTTGATGATAAAAGAAATTGACGTTATTTTTCGAATATCTAAAGCAACATTCCGAGCATCCTTAGAGTTCCCATCTAAGTAGGGTCTGGGTATTTTTCGAATACCTATTTTTGTTAAATCTGCCCAGTAATTAACTATTTCAAAATCTTTTTTTTTTTTTTTTTTTGGGATGGAAAAAAAATTTATTGAATAAAGGTCCAACTATAATATTATAGAATTTATTATTAGATGCCATAAGGCTTGGTTTTTTTTTTTTTTTTTTAACTTGAAAGGTTTGATAATTTATCACATAATTACCTTAATATTTTAATATATACAATAAAGTACTCCGGGATATAAACTTTACGGGTATTTTGAAGTTTAAGAATTTTATCAATTAGGTAATATTTGCCAAAATTTAATAGATTTTTATAAAAATTGCAAACATGGAATATGATTATAATAATATATAACTGTCCTCCATCATAACGATATGATTTTTATTATAAAATGCTAATATGACATCATTTCGTTAATATATAATATTTTCCATCATTATTTTGTGAACTTTTTTTTCGTAATATGCTTAAGTTTGAAACATTGATGTAACTCAAATATGTATTAGGATAATATTTTATGGTGAAAATTGATTAAATTTTGACAAATATTCACCAATATGTGATAAAATTTTGAAACTTAGGATACTTCATTGTATATACAAAAATATTAGGAAAATTAAGAAATAAATGTCCAAACGTTATGGTATCTAAGTGATAAATTTCCATAATTTTATTTATTGACAATGCCTGAAAGCTTAGATCGAAAAGAGCGCAAAATTCCGGCTGACATCTCATATTGAAATTATGTTAATATTAAAAGTGTGGTTATTGGAATCTCTTGGCTAACAAGATTCCAGTTATAGTGTCAAATAACTAAATAAAGCGAAAGATTTAGTTGTTAGGTAAATGAACAATAAAAGTTCAATACTTCAAACTTGTCAACCTTTTGTTCGAATGTGCTTTTTCCCTTGGGACCAGTCGGGTAATTATAAATAGAAAAATTATTACTTAGATACCTTAAGATATAACCATTTATCATCTATATACTATAAAATTTTATTATATATAATGGAATATCTTAAAGTTTAAACATTTTTATCATTTAAGTATATTAAAGTTTTAAATTTTATCAATTAGGTACCCTTTTTTTAGTCAACAATCAGGTACCTTGTATCGAAATTTGAGAGTCTTTTATTTGAAAATGCTAAAATGAAACATGATTCCAACAATATATTAATATCTTAGTTAGAATTTGATGATTCTTTTGTCAGAAAATACTAACATGACACATGATTTTAACAATATTTTCTCATTTTATTCTGGATTTTTGTTCCCATATTACAGCCACCGCTTGATGGATTGGATTCCTTTTTTGGAATGTCGTGCTCTGTAAGGCATTTTTCGCCACTTATCAAAAAAAAAAATAACACTCGGGAAATTTCTTATCGTAATTTGTTAAATTTTTGCTAAAACTTTGACATATCTTATACTTATTATCATAATTATGTATAATATCATCATTTAATATATAAATTAGTTATATTGTTATAGAAATTCATCAAATTCCAACATAAAATACTGAGTAAAAAAATATTCAAATCTCATAAAATCTCATTATACAACAACAAACTCAATGCCATAAAGGGCTCCCGCATAAGCAGGGTATAGGGAGAGTAGATGTACACAGCCTTCTTCCTTCAGAGTAAGCTTATTTCCGAGGACCCCTAATTTGATACGCTAGTCCGCAGCATCAAAGCATGAAAATCTCATTATACGTAGGTAATAAATGGTCAAACCTCAAGATACCACAACTATAATTTCGTTATAAATAACAAGACTAATACCTTAGGATCCATATGATCTTATTTTGATTGTTTGAATCAAATTGCAGCCACCAACGTTCATGAAACAAGAAAGTTAATTTTTTGCAACTCATTCACAATATCATGTTTAAGTAATCCTTCTCTTTATTGTTTCCCCTCCTTACCCCTCACTATCCAATTCTCAAACAAAGCCTTCGTTGAGTCAAGTCAGGGCTTGATAAAAGCTTTAGACTCAAAGATCGGCCCACCATTTAGATGAGCCAAATTTGGCCTAAACCACCCAAAACTTGGTTCAACTGAATTCAAGTTCAATTGAGTCGAGCTAAGCCAAGTTGGAATACAAGATCAACCAAACTCCAGCTCGATCTCTCTCCCTGCTCAGCAAGCTTCAAACAATGTCTAGTTCGTCCGGTCAGGGCTTGAGCATAGCAATCCAAACTCGACTTAAGCTCAATTATTGCCCAAGGCCAAACAAAAATATGGGCAAACTAATCAGCCAACAAGAGTATTTTCGACCTGATTGGTATAATTACAAGGGACAATCAATCAGGTAAAAACCCACAGTCAGAAACCTCACACCCCCCAACCCACTAATGTGTATCTATCATCAAAATCTAGCCCAACTCCAAGCTTTTGCAATATACACCTCTCCTCTCTCTCCCCCTCCACCACCATTTACAATCAATCTCAACTTTATGAACAAAACAAGAAACTACTTACCATTCCCCAATTCTCTGGGTTTCCCTTGTCGAATCTGACGCGTCTGATTCAGCCCCATGCGATTTCTTCAGCTTCGCAACCAGAACCCACATGTTAGCTAGTTCGTTCTCCAGACACGCCTCTCTTTGTTTTGATTCTTCCACCTTATTGTGCAGTTCAAGCTCTCTTTGTTCTTTCTCTTGTAGAAGTGCCTCATAGGCAAGTTCCCTTTCTCTGCTTGCTGCCAGTTCTTTCTTGATTTCTGAGCCCATGGCCAGTCCTTGTTCGTGTCGTTTAATATGACCGTCTCTTCTTCCACTACGAGGGGGTCCACTAGGTTTACTGCGCTGAGCTGGCGAGTTCTTTAGTGTTGTGAGCTCAGTTGTTAGTCTCTCGTTCTGATTCATCAGCTTGGCGACTTCCTCTGACAATGCCTTTAGCTCAACAGCAGCAGCAGAGGCTAATCCTTTGGCGTATGAACTTTCCTCTGCTAGTTTCTTATTTCGGAGTTCGAGTTGTTCTTTTGAATCTGTTAGTTCAGCCACTTTCTGTCTCAGTTCCTCTATCTCACTAGCCTGCTCGAAGAAGAAGCAAGAGCAGAATTCAAATGTTGATCAAAGTACTTTTCCCAAAATTGAAAAAGATACCCAAATTGAAGCAAGCATTTACTCTTCCAGCCATTATGAACTGATTCTAATAAACAGCCAGGATCGGTTTGGAACATGGAAAATCTGAAGGAAGAAAAAATATAAGGATAAAAAATTTGAAGGGAAAGAAAATAGGAAAACAGAGTTTTTCCCCTTTGTTTGGATGTCAAAGACAAACACGGAAAAAAATAGGGTTGCAAAATGATTAGACCCGAAGAAAGTAAGGTTGAATTTTTTGGGCTAGAAGACTCTTTGAGTTAAAAATGAAAAAGCTAGAGCGTTGGGCTCGCATATTTGGGCCACATTTTATTTTCTTTCCAATTTTCCTGTCCATTCCAAGAGGAAAATGATTTTTTTCATAAAATCCTACTACAATTTTTTCAAATTTTCCATCCAATTTTTCCTTCTGTATTTTCCTTGTATTCTGAATACAGAAAAATATTTTCCTTTGAATTGTTGTTTCCTTTGTCCAACTTTTCCTTTTCCCAATCGAAGCTTAAACTTAAATTTGGTCGAAATAATAAAGAAACTCAAAAGTCAATTTATCATCTCACCTAACTATTTCAGTGCGTGTGTCCATAGTCATTATTAAACAAACATATGTAGGCAACATAAAAACAAACTTCATTAATATTCAAATTGGATTTTATTAACTAAGTAGTAGTATTTTTTTTTTTAAATAACTGGATTATTAGGCTCATTGTATGCCTGTTTGCCTCCCTTCTTCTCAGGTTGGGGATCCTCGGACACAGCTCCCTTAAGGGTAAACCTTGAAGGGGTAAGGATGCATACATCTCTCCCCCAGACCCTGCATATGCAGGAGTCCTTGAGGCACTGGATTGGTTGTTGTTGTTGTTGGATTATTAGGTTCAGATAATACCATCCCCAATTGATCTGCGATGTTTTGAACTTGGATTCAGATCGGATTTTTTAACTTAAATCTGACCAGTTCTGTGTATGTGCGTGTTTGACCATTAAATCTAGGCTATTTGCTATAGAGATAAGTACCTAAAGAGAACCAAACCTGTGCACGTTGAAGCAACTTTTCACTGATGTCTTCCAGAGATGACTCTTTGTTGCTATCAGGAGATGGCCATGGTTTCGAATATCTGGGCTCCAGTGTATCAGAAAGCTGTTTTTTCAAGGAGTTAATCTCTTCCTGCAATGCTTCACATTCTGAAATCTGGTAGAGTAATATATTTTTATCAGACCAATATTTCCACCAATAGACCATTTCAATGGGTAATGCAATTGTATTAGTTTCTCATACCTTCTGGTTCAGCTGCTCTTGGATTATTCGATTATCCGCAGCTTTGACCTAGAGATGACAAATAGAAAAGAAAATCAAACAAAGGTCCATCTAATTTCAAGCAATTTATTGCTCAACATAGACCGATGTGAAAGACCCAGGATAAAGACACGCTTTAGTAAGGCAGAAAGCAATAAACTAGTAGAGTTACCATATATAAAATAAAGATAAGTTCAATTTGTTATGTAACTGCCTCACCTCAAGTTCAAAAGATTTCTCATTTAATTGCCCCACAAGTTCTTCTATCGTCTGTAGCCAAAAGAACAATAAAAGTTGCTTAGACAAGGAATGTTATCAAAACGAGGAACTTCAATTTTTAAGACGGATGAAGCACCCACTTGTGACATCTCTACTCTATCCATTTTGTCATGGGAGTTTACTATAGAATCAGCAATTTGCTTCTCAATAGCAGCTATTTGTTCGTTTTTGATTTTGATTTCTTCTCTAAGCTTCCTCATTTCCGCCTTCAAGTTGGAAAACATCAGATTAGTCACGTAAAGATGCTACAGAAAATGGGAAGAACAACAAAGAGAAATAGAGGCATTACTTGTATGTGCTCCTTTGGATTCTTTGCTGCCTCTTCCGACAATCGCTTCAAAGAACTTGAATGGAGAGCAACCTCTCCAGACAAAATCTTTTTCTGCTCTCTCAGGAGATCAATTTGATCACTTGATTTTAAACTGGTCTGTTAACAAATACACAACAGCTCAGAATTATTTGCATACACGCACATGAATAGGGGGGCAGTGAGTACATACTCATGACAGCAAGTGATTAAATTGCTACAGAAGTCCAAAATAGTAATTTGGAGATACAGGAGAAAAGATCAAGCTCTTGATTTAAGGTATTTGATGATAATTTAAGATGTTGTAATTTTTTATATTTTACAAAATTTATCAGGTGAGAATTTTATTAGGACTAAAATTCAATTTATTTGATATTTATTAAATTAGTTTATTATTATCAGTTCAAAAGTATCTTTTCTTTTAACACTCTAGTTTCTTCTCTATAGCACTAATGTAGCCATAGTCTAAAGAAAATTACTAGACTATTTGGACAACTTCGAATTTTTTTTTTTTTTTTTTTTAATTACAAGCTGCTTAAAAAGCTAAGTATAAGGAAGATTTAGTTGGTTAGACACAAGGTTGTTCAACTATCTTCCTGAGCACAAGAATACTGAAGAACCCCTTTGATTCAACACAATGATACTTAATCTCTATCAAATAATCCCACTTTTAAACTTATTTTCTATTTCCTTTGAGCAGGAAAAACCAGGAAGATATTAGCTCGCCCAAATAAATAATTTAGACCTTTAGAAAAATAAGGATCGGCCCGAATGAGAAGATCCTTTCTAATCCACCCTGTTTAAACATTCATAAATGGTCTCATGATTGGAATATCAGCATAATAAATACAAATAAGCCCAGGAGAGTCGCAGACCTGGACTATTATTTCTAAAAATCAATTCAACAACAGGGCATCCACTCACACTAGCCGACATACCACAGAAATTCTTCAGCAATGATTTCACTACCTCCAAACCACCAAAGTGAAGGAAAAAAAACCCTTAAGTAGTAGTGGTAATAGTATTAGTAAACACAACATTAATAGAAGCGGTTGTCCTGTTTGCCGACCCTCCATCCCTCCTTCGTGAGTGCTAAGAGGGGCATTTGAAAAAGATAGCAATTATTATTGTGAATGTTTCCGATTGCAAACATTCCTCACTTTCACTTATTAAAATTCATTCCACACTCCCCCCCCCCCCCCCCCCCCCCCCCCCCCCCCCCCCCCCCCCCCCCCTCTCTCTCCTTCTAGTCCCACGAACACAATCCTTCCATGTAGAAGTCACACAGCCATTTGGCGAGGACAATGGACTTAAAAACTAGAAGTAAATATATTCCATGAACTTTCCAGGATTAACATATCGATGGAATAAACCACATACCATAGGAGTCTCCTGTCCAGAGAAGTTATCCTCAGGAACTTCTCTGTCCTGTCTGGCTTCTGCGGAAAGCTCAGCAGGAGTTTGTTCAGCAAGCAGAGACTGGGAATGTCTGGATTCTGTAGGAAAATTTACACTTTCTGCTTGTGGTGTTGATGATGTACTGTTTGATTTAACCCCACTTGACTTGTCACTGGAACTTGTCACAGTCCCCAAGCTACCATCTTTTTTCTGGCCATGAATGAAACAAATACACTAGTGAGAGAAACAGATATGGTATAGGAAATATGCATAAGTTGACATGCACTTCAGATATACATGAAACCAGGGTTGTAGATCATTTAATGTTCAATATTTATGACAAAGAAATTCCCAACAAGTTAAGAAAGAATGAGCATAGTCAGTTAAACAGGATGAGTGCAAGCAAATAGCAGATGCCTGAATGTTTTTGAACGCTGCAAAACTGTGTATGATACATGAATCTACAAATATAACTAATACAGCTGATCAAAGCGTCATCCTTATCAATGCTTAGCATGAGAGTGTTTTTTTGCTAGTAACAACATTACATACCCGGGGCTTTAGCCAGTTTAGAAGTCCATTTTTTCGGGATTTCTTCTCCTCCTTCAAGGTACCATTTTCAGTGTTCCCTTCATGTGACATATATAGGTCAATGTTCTCATCATCCAGGATTAAGTCACGCCTTTTGTATGGAAGATATGCCAGCTGCACATTCAACCAAATGTTGCGATCAAATAACAAGAAATCAGGAAATCTGGGAATAACAATGCCGATTTCTCTGAAAAAGAACCATCGAGCAGCAAGTTACAAGGACATAAAAGAAAAAATTTTGAACAAGTTGCCACCTCTTCCTCCCCAAAAGAATGTCTTCTCCTCAGGCCAGGACGGTTTGGAAACCTTGAAGATTGAGGAGCTTTTGTGGAGACCAAAATTAACTTTGTGAGACGCTGTATTCTAGCCAACAGAGCAGCTTTAGCTTCTTCTTCTTGTTCCAATCTTGATTGTAGCTTGACCTGACCATCTTCTAGCTTTACAAACCGCACCAAAAGTAAGCAGTACTCGTATGGAGAGGCAATCATTATTTTTTTCCTCACATCAACAAAGAAATCGAAAAAAGAAACTATACAAGCCAATGTAAATGAAATTAACACAATTATCTACCGGCGTCTGAGTCATGATATGCGAACCTTTTGCTTTAATAGTACAATATCTTCTCCTCCGCTGCCTTTAGGTTGAGGAACACCAACAATACCCTTCTTCAACTGTTCCAGCTCTTCCTTCAGCACGCGTATCTCATTTTGATACTTCTTTATAAGGGACTTCTCATCAATTATCTGGAATCAATCGAATGATATATTATTTTCAATAACTTAATCAAAGCAAAGCTTTTTGTGCGGAATAGAAATATATACCTTGTTTTGTGCTGCTTGAATTTCAATGCGTTTTGCACGGTGGGCAAACTTTAAGGTGTTGTGTGTTTCTTCTGTATTGCTTGATGCAGGAGTCACAGTGCAGATGAGCTGTATTAAAAAACAGTAAATGCAGACCCTTATCGATCTAGCTGGCACCAATATATAGTCTATTGAACTCTGTTGTACCCACATGTGATTATTTCAACAGAGATTGATTTCAGACTTACAGACACACGCCCATGCCCGCTCAATGAAGACTGAAGAAGCCTCGTTAATTTTGAATCCCTGTATGGTATATGAGAGGCCCTACCCTCAGTTAACTTTGATATGACCTGTGATTGACCAATACCCAGGGATAAGCAAGAAAACTACAGCAATGATTGAAGGACATACATGGGATATCAGAAAATATGAGTTACAAGTACTGGGGGAAAGCAAGATCCAGATTATGCAAAATAACGACCAGCACAACCCAAGGGAGACAATATAGCTATGCAAGGGGAGCAAGACATGGCTAGCAGCTAGAATGCTGGGGGAGCCGAGACTTCTATGTTCATTTCAGATTAGTAAAGAGCAAATACAAACACGTTTTGAATCACACACAAACCACTGTTCAGAGATCTTACATCTCCATAAGTAAAAATATCTTTTACAATGGCAAGGAGGTACAACATTACCCTATAAAAGGCCACCATGAGCTTCGATTCCAAGACCTCATGTTTGTGATGGGTAACCTAACTACTACACTAAACTCAAAGAGTCAAGTAAAAGCATATAGAGTGTAAGCAAGATATAGCATGTGGCTTTCAAAGTAGATTGGCAGAGGACTTACTGTTCCAAGAGTCAGCAGGCTTTTGTTTATATAAGATCCTTCCTTCCGCCGAACACCAGTCGTTTCAGCTTTAGAGCTCTCAGAACCTGCCAGATCGATGAGATGCTGCAGGTTTAAGTTAGATAGAGGAAAGCTATAAGCATTGAGTGGACTATAAAATCAATAAGATAAAGAACCACCAGAAGTGAATTGCTCAGAGCAATGCTTTAAGGCCAAAATAGAAACATACCAGTTGTGAGAGGTTAACAGCTTCTCCTCCACTGTTTTCACCACAACGACTGCTCTCAATTGTCTAAGGACAAAGCAACGCCAAAACAATTAGTAGAAAAGGAGAGCTACAGATGAAAAAGGTAAGGACATGAGGATATACAGATATATAATTTGATACATTCGTAGATGCCATGTGGCTTTCAAATGAATGAGGTGTTCAGTTCAGAAATTCTCTGATGTCCATTGTTCCAATAGAGTGCAAGGCTTTCTCGCTCAAAGTGATCCGAAAATGAAATTGGTGTAAGGCTACCAGTTTACTTTAACTTCTTGCAGTTCCAAGAATCAAATTGAATCTCGAATCCAGAATTACTAAATCCATAAATTTCATTGAAGGCCAAACTTTAATACCACCTTCTTGAACTTTGAACACTTGATGCCCCTTGCCATCACTGTAATATGTGTTCTAGATAGCAGCACATAAAAATCGAAAGGGGAGGAAACAAAACATATAGATTTATTGGACTTAGGATATTTGTGGGTTTTGCAGACTATGTCTGTTTCTACTTTGCATTGAGGTTGAGCATCAACTTCTAATTATCAAGAAAGTGTTTGCAGTGTGGTGATTATTGTGTGGGACTACTTAAGCTCCGACTGAATAATATATTTTGTAATCGAAGATATTTCCCATTGGCTGCAGCCTAGCTGAATAAGAAGCCATCTTCCAAATGGAGACTTGGTTAAAACTTTTTATAGGGTGTTTGTATTGAGTTCTACCCCTCCATTCCTACCCAGCAAGCACCTCTAGAATATGGAAAGTCCTGAATTATTGGAGCAACTCACCAAGGTAAATATCGTATGACTTCTGCTGCTGAGAAGATTGAAGTTGGTGGACCCCACGTGTCTATGCTCTGTCATTTACACCAAACTATCAATTACAAGCCTCAAAATACAAGAAGAAAGGAATCCATAATCATCACAATATGCCAAGAAGGCCAACAATCCTAACCAAAATCGTTTACATATCTTGGCAACTTCACACATTGTTAGAAAGTCCAGAAGGTCAAAATTAAACAAATATTTTTAGAAGACACATAGTGGTGGATCTAGGATTTTGATTGAGGGTGGGCTTAAATTACAATTACTTTCACTTTCCACTTTATTCAATTTATTTGTCTTATATTTGTTCTATATTATCATTTGTACTCAAATGTAGCTCTGAATGTCTCTTAAATATAAGACATTTATAAGATAATTTTATTTAAGGCTCCCGACTACACCCACACACACCCACACACCAACACACACACACACATACACACACACATGCATATGGGAATGTGATAATTTTCAAATTCAATTCACACTTAAGTTTGGGTTTTAACATTATTTAAAATAATTGTATAAAAATTCCCACAAGATAACATACTTTTATTGATATATGTAATCAAAGGAGATAATTTTAAATGTTAAATCTAAATTTGTGACTCATGAGAGTTTAATAATTAATTTTAGAATTATTTAAAAAGTTTTATATTTAGTTTTCAACTATTACATGTAAGATATTACATATTATTCCTATAAGTAAAATATTATAAATAAACTTAAACAAGAATCGATTTATAAATATAAAAGTATAAATATACAACTTACATGATTTAAGTTACACAGTCAAAATTGTTAGAAAGAAAATTTGAAATACTTTGTGAGACCTATTAAGATATAACAAAAATATTTATTTTTATTTTCTTCTAAAATAAATAATATTTAATATTATGTAAAAAAAAAAATCTTACAAATAGTAAAAACCACATACACGGACAAATCACCCAAAATCTTCAAAAATAACAAGAAAGGGCCTCAGCTTGGGACTCGATCCTGGGTCCCTGTTTAAATATGTAAGCCCCGCTACCACCAGGCTGGAGCATTCTTTTTGCTTATTACAAGGTATTTAATATTTGAGGGGGGGGAGCTTGAGCCCACCCTCAATTCAACGTGGATCCGCCACTGAAGACACGAAAAAAAGCCTCCCCCAAACAAATAGGTCATTTCCAAATAAAGTCAATTTTATCTTATGATTCTTATCTCTAAAGCGAAAAGTATCAGAGATTTATTTACAGAAGTTATAAAATGAAGCTTTTGCAAGAATTGAAATTACGCAACTGATGCCGTTGGGCATGTATCTTTTATCTATCTACGAGATGAACCAGTACTGATTATAATTTACAAGTAAAACTTCAATAAGCACTTAACAGAAATACCTTCTCCAGCAGCAATCAGTGAAAGGGCATGAGCAGGGGATAAGACAACCTCCTCTTTCACTCCTTCAACAAAGACTCCCTGCATTCCAATAATATTGCAATAATGAAAACATACAAAAGTATCCAAATTAAAAACCCTATAAGCAGAATTTCAACATCTTAAAAAATAACTACAACAGACTCGAGAGGCTAATGTTGCATCCATGCTTACATGCACATCTCTAAATTCCAAGGTCTAAAAGTCAGTTCAAGGGCACACCAAATTGATGAATATAAGGTGTCATAAGAATAGCTCATCCATATCCCTTTCAGTCATTGTGCCAGGCATTACAATAACAACAACAACAGCCCAGTGCCTGAAGGAGGAATATAGCATTAACAGACAAAAATAGCTAAGACGCATATCAAGTAAATGGTTGGTGGAACTAACGATGACATCAACGTAAATAATTTAAGTACCGGACTCTCATGATAAGTACCTGATGGTCCTCCCTGATTCTTAAATTCTGTCCAGCTGGATTCAACAAGTCATTGACAACCTGAAATACATGAATTATAACAATAGTAATATCACCATGCAATTTATCAAGAAAACACGGAAATATCCGCTGCAATTACAGTCAGACATAAGAAGCTGCATAAGCATGATACAGCATCATGATTTGCAAATGCCAACAGAACATGTCTCCCCTATCATAAATGAAGCAAAATACAGCCATAAAGGAATAGAAACATACCTCATTATAAATCTCTATGTATGACACACGAAGAAGAAATTCGCGGCTAGGAGTCTAAACATTGGATAAATGTCAGCAAAGCATCCCAAAATACCAACATGCTTAAGAAACTTCTACTCGGAGTGATGAAAATAGATACCTCTTGGATGATACCGAAAGCATCCTTTACAGCCAATGGTATAATCCCAGGGGACCTCTGATCGCCCTGCAGTAGCATTCATCATGAAAAGTTTTGAAATAGATTGAAAGCCTCAGATCTAAAAGTCAATGGGAACAACAGAAAAGCTCTAAAAAGGCACAAGATAAGCCCAAATAATCTCTTCTACGTCATAGCTACACCGCACCGCACCGCACCGCACCTTACCTTTTTGGTAATTACAAGGAAATGCAGTAAAGACTAGAAGCTACCCCTTACATTCCATCTCCCCCTCCTCAGCAAAAAGAAAAAGGATTGTCGGCCATATCTTGCCATTTTATCAAAGTTTCCAGAGGCAGTTCGGAAGAAACCTTTATAACCATTAGAAATCAATGTGACCAAACTTAAATCAGTGTTCCAAAACATCAAGTTATGAATAGTTTATAGTACGAACAAAAACCTACCGCAGAATAAATTGCTCATTTTCAGCCTACCATGTTGCAAAAAAGAAAATAACTCAAAATATTAAAGAAGAGAGGTGGTGGCCACTCTCTCTCGCTATGAAAAGTCTGGTGTCCACCATGATTTAGTGGGCCTCTTCTACACCTTTATTGTAAAGGAAACAAATGAGATTTTTTTTTTTTTCTCAAGAATGTCGAAGTGATATGTATATGATTTCCACCTCCTAGGATACGTTAGCAATGCAACTCAACAAGATAACAGCGTGAAAATCTTGCCATATTACTTGAAATTAGGGTTTATCTTTGATCTTTAGGTCACAGTGAAAAAGGAGCCATTCATATCTTCATGCTACACCAAATGTAGTAGATTATATGTGGAGATGTAAAACTATAATTTGAGTACAAGCTAATGATAAATCTACCCAAGCATTATCATTGATCCTGCAAGCAGTATGATGATGCATCCTCAAGAAAATAGATATTACACAGAACGCATGGCATGATGGATCTCACATGCATAGTATGAGTCTTCCCGCTGCTTGTCACACCATATGCAAAAATAGTGCCTGCGACAGGAAAAAGGAATGTCCAAAAGAAGTCGCATCAACAGCATGGCGATCAGTTACATAACAAAAAAATTTCAAGAACAGAAAAGTGGAAACAGAGAGATATTATGGCAAGGAAAGCAAATAAACAGAACCAATTCAAATTCATTCCTAATCCACAGAAAACAATGTCTAAAGTCCAGCCCTTTAACATAAAATGCTAATGTCAGAACTAAAAACAAGAAACAAAATTATGATTCTACAAACACAAATTTGATAATGTATGCGCCAATAGTATCACATTAATCAAACAGAACAAACATCAACTCATCTATTCTATTTTCCCTGGTGCAATCATAAAGACGGGGTTTTTCTGATTATAGAAGACAGCCTATTGAATTCATTAAATGTTCCCTGAGACTTCACAACCTGCTATGTTCATGTCTTGGATAGGATATATTCTTTATGTGACATTATCTTAAACATGGAAAAAGGAACCACCATGTCTCAACCTTCCAAACTAGCCATTAGCCAAGTACTGGAAAGGTTACAGAAATAAAAATAGAGCTAGTGGAAGAAGCAACAATAGTAATAGAGGAGGCTATGCTCTCAGGTAACAGGGATACTCATTTCAAAATCTCTCTGCTTCAATGGAAGCATGTGCAGGAAAAAAAATTTACAGTTTCCAAGTTTTAAACCTCCAAACTGTATCATTGTCACCACAATAGTAACTAATTTGCAAAAGCCTCAATTCAACCAGCAGAACATTTGCAGCTCACCGAAGAATGAAAAAGAATCAAAAGTGTGCAAAGTACCAATCAATGTTCCGTTAAATATACAAAAAAACTGCCACAAAACTCGGTCAGAGCTTAGACAACAAATGATTATTTATAATAAAAATGAAAAAGAAGACAGGACATTTTCTATAATAGAACCTTAAATGCAAGGTTTCACGCAAAAACAGCCAAAAAAAAAATAGTACACTATGGGTCATGTTGTCTTATAATCCACAGACGACAAAGTCACATGCCTTTACCGGGAAGAATACTATCGCTCAACTTGATGGTGAAAATGGTGGTTGTTTCATGTTGAGCATAGAGATAACCATACATCAAAGTGCTGAAAGTAGCTCCTCACAAAGATAGCATACAACAATCGGAATACAGTCTGACAAGGACGCAGGAATGGAGATAAGCTGTAATAAAATCATCCAACTCTCTATTTACCGTTTATTCCCTCCATGGCTCCGCTAACAACATGCTGAGCAGCAATATCATAAACATGGCGTGTCGTAGTTGTGGGCCCAAATACGCGATCTACAGTTGCAAAAGTGAATGAGAGCAAATTTTGACAGAAACAAGATTTGGATGAAAAACAATATGAAACACAGACTCGGGGCGCCTTGCCACACTTATAAAAGTTTAGAAATAATAGTGATGGCGACAGTTATGATGAGAGTTAAATAGCACACCTTAGCCTTATAAACAAACTTGTATCTTAGACTCAGAAACGCCCCCAAATCAGCTAGAATAAAATCGAAACATTGCATTAACAGTCTTAACCTAGCCTCCCAGTTAATCATTGAACTCTTATGAGATGGTAAGATTCTCCCTCGAGATTCAGACAAAATTCTGGACAACCAGCCTGTTTACATTCTATTTTGTCCTCCGAGGATTAGAGGCATCCTAGTTACATAATCATGACAACGATCAGTGTTAATTATGCCCTCGTCATCCCAAACATTATTTTCTCATTTTATGCTCGACAAACATGGAATGTCTTGTGAACCAAATGTGCCACACCACAGAGGAAACTAGCCAGCCGGGACACGACTGAAGTTGCTTGTCTTGCAAGGTAAATGTGTTTCTTTCTCCAGAAGCATCTCGCATGCTGATAATTTTATCAATTTCTCCATACAATGTATGAACAAATAGAGACCAAATGCTGTGGCTAGTACTTTGACCCCTTCAAAGCCTAAAGAAAATACGATAACCTCAAGCTTTTAAGTATGCAAATTAATAATACAAAGGCCACAGCAACTAGTAACACAGGAGAAAATTCAGCGTGGGATGATCACATGACATCCTGGCAACTTTAAATCAAAAACTTCCATAATCAGCAATTATACTACTGCTATTCATAATTTCATACTCCTTTCACAAGAGACTTGCAAATAATGAGCTCATATCTATTGCATTTTCAAGTAAACGCATCAATTAAGCAATGTTAGGGTTTGCATTGATAACAATCACTTAATCCATCCCACCTATAATGCCGACACAGTGAAGCAACTATGATAACACCTTCCCTCCCGCCATTTCACCACAAAGATAGATAAATAAATGTATAAACAAATAGCAGAAAAGGCAAAGAAATTGTTAGCTTTTAAAACCATTCTTGGGCCTTCACCATTCAGCTTAAGCTTCGGGATAGTTGACTCCTTAACGCAGTATTAGAGTATCGTTGACCAAGAGGTTACGAGTTCAAATCCCAACAGTCCTCTCTAAATATTAATCTATTTCAAGCACAAGGTATGAGTAGACGAGTGCATTATCCACGCTTCAAGTCCAATAAACATTTATGTGAGGGGGCATATTATAGTATAACGCCATCCTTAAGCCTTCACCATTTAGCTTAAAACTTTTGAAATAGTTGGTTCCTGGACAAAAATAACAAACCAATTTGTGCATGTTCATAAATTACCGTATGCATACGCAGTGGAAGGATTGTGCTCGCTCCTCACAATTGTCTCCCCGTCCGCATACCACGCAATCTCCTCTCCTTGTCGAATTTCCTTCGGACTACTCCCCGTAAAACATAACAAACACATATTAACCGACTGCATCCTACAACAACAGGCAGAATCAGAAAAAAATGAATCACCTGAGAGGTCGAAACCGCACGGTAACCGTCACATTCTCCTTAGATCTCTCAGTATCCTCCGGCGCATTATCCGTATAAAAGTACGGCGTCTTACTCCTCACCGACGAAGACGCCGGCGAACTCAAACCGTCGATTGAGTTCTCCAAACACTGCTTCGAAGACGACGTCGTCGATGATGAAATCGACTTCGCAGATTTCCTCGCCTTGAAACCGTACTTTGACGCCATTGACACTCCAATTCACTACTGAAACAGCAATTGGAGCAGCAAAACTAGCGATGAATCACCAGAACATTGTTAATAACTCCGATGAAACTGCAAAAAAGGTGAAATTTATAAGCATATCTTCATCGAAACAGGAGATCTAAGATAAAGAAAAGAGAAAGAGAAGCAATCAAAATCAGAGTGAGAGTAAAATGCTAGCGGTATGAAAATGCAAAAATTAGGGTTCATCGTTAGAGGATTCATAGCTTGCCTTGGAAGCGATGCTCTATGCTGAAAGGCGAACCAATTTGCCCCAGTCCACTTTTTCAGAGGAGAGAGAGAGAGAGTTGAATACGAGCAACGTCCAGCTAGAGACAGAGTTAGACATTTAATAGTTGAAATAACGATGTATTAACTAATAAAGCACTCCTCCAGCAAATATATCTAAGGTCATATTTGGTTCTCATGTAAATTAAATTTTTGTAAAAAAATTATATCATATAAAAATTTAATTTTTGTATCAATTTTTTAACAGGTAGGTGAAAAAGCATTTGGTTGTCAGTATGAAATATAGAATTTCTTTAGTGAGATTAGTTAAAAATAAATAAATTATAACTTACTTAGAATGATAAGTAAGTTACTTTTTGTGTTTTGAATAAATTAAAAATTGCTTAGCAATTTTTACTTCTCGCAATCTGCGTACTTCTTGCAAGCCAAACAAGAGCTGAAATCTCTACTTCCCCTTGAATTTCTACTTCCCGGATATACTTTGTGCATACCAAACAAGACCTAAGTTTTATCATATATAGTATAGTTTTTTGAGATGTTTTATTAACAAAGGATTTTTCTAACACGTGCATATCCCAAATACATTTACCTTATTATTAAAGTTCTCCTTCTTGTATTTTTTTTCCTGTTCTAATTTTCAAATTTTAGGGATTCGGAGTTCGATTATTTGTGACAATAAAAAGATAAATTAACACATAAAAATCATTGAAGTGTTAAAAACTTCATTAACCAGTATTTAAATAAACGAAATATATAACTCAGATATTTTGATATTTTAGCATCCATCGCATACGTATCTTGATATTTTAATATATAAAACAAGTTACCATTTGATTAATCACAAGTATAATACTAAATATAATTATTTTAAATTATAAAACCATGTATAGCACGGAACCGCAGGACGAGAAGTCTTGATTTTGAAGCTCACTCTATTCCAATAAAGCTGGTGTCTTTATTTTAATTAAGATTATGTCATTCTTTTTCACGTAAAAATACAAGTAGCATTTTAAGAAGAGAACATGAAGCACTATATTGTATCAACAAAGGTTAATTATACTTTACAACTCCACAATATTAGTAAATTAATTTTTTATTTGAAAATTTTAATTTACTGGTTATGATGAAATAAATTTTAATATAAAATTCAAAGTACAATATCACCTCAATTCTTTCATCGTAACCAAATAACTAAAAAGTCAAAACATAGAGTTTGTAAATTTAAAAAAAAATCATCAAAACTTATGATACTAGAGCATAATTTACCCACAAATAAATAAGACAGTATAGTCTTTAAGGATAGAAAATAAACAAGAAAACATGCAATTAGTTTTTATTTAAATTTATATTTTGTAAACTATTTCTTTAAAATAAATAATATTTTATTCCATATAAATATATTATTCTATTATATTTTTTATGTTACTTATACAATAGGATTAGGAGATCTACAAAATTACTTTTTAGTCCGCAAGTTTTAGGAATTAATTTCAAATTCCTTCTTTTAATAAAATAAAATAAAAGTTTACTCTAAAATATATCTTATGCATAACATTATGACATGTAATGTAATATTTTATAAAACATCCCCAAATTTTGAATTACCAAAATACTTCACACTAACTCTCCGAAATGCCCTAGCTAACCCTATCGTTGCACTGCATCACTACCACCACTATAAATGGCCCCGCCTCCCCAGCTTATCACCGCCAACGACGAAGGTGGATCAATAGGAGGGGGTGTAGGTACTGGTTAGGGTTACACCTTTAAGGGGAAGGGAAGGGGGTGTTAACCGGAAGGGGTTGTGAATCGGCGCCAATATGGAGGGTTGAAGCAACACGGTGGGGTGCTGATTGGCTAGGATCAAGACAAGAGAAACTGTTAAAGTTAAATTAAAGTAATCTTTTAATATAAAATTGGCCCGAATTTTATAAATATTTATCAAATTTTGATAGGAATAATTAGATGATAAAATATATAAAACTAAGTATATTTCATTGTATATTCAAATATTAGAAAACTACATAAATATTTAAAACTAAATATAATAAATTTTCAAAAATTTAGTAGCAAATACAACAACAACAGCAACAACAACAGACCCAGTGTCTGAAGGGCTCTTGCATAAGCGGGGTCCGGGAGGGGTAACCCCGCTGGGAGACTGTTTTCAAGGACCCCAATCTTATAGAGTTCTAATGGAATCTGGTTGCATTAATGTCTAATAAATGAATCCAAAAATTTAAAAGCAAATAAACTAAAATATTAAATAATTAGTATTAACTTTTTGAGACGAGCATATTACTAGGAAATCTATTACGTCTACAATACGGGTCCCGCTTGTATATATTCGAGCGGCGGTCCCCAAAGGAACCGGGTCACAAGAGTATCGTGTATGAAGGGCATGCATCGTACCAATACCATCACGCCACGTGGATGCGCCATGTTAGTCTTACCTAGTCCATATAGTACTACACTATGGGTGCGGAAAAATATTCTCCAATCGAAATAGCAAACCTAATTTCTAAAATAGCGATTCGAAAATACGGTTGAATTTTTGTGAAAGCCTTTTATTTTCTTATCTCTAATGGAAGTTTTATTGTTGGAGAATGTATCCTAATTTTTTGGTGAATTTTCGATTGAGGTACTCTGGTGTGGTTAGTGATCTTTTTATTTCGGTTAACCGATTAATCAAAATTATATATATTATGTATATATTTACACTGTTCATGATATTATGTTGTTTATAAAGTATGCTTTTCTTGTATATAGTTGAACTATTGTATAATACATGATTAATATTATCTCTTTCTTCATATTCATATCTTATCGTAAAGTACTTGTGTAATACTGTTATATCTAAAATGCAAATTAAGCACTATTTTGTTACTATTTGTTTATTCACATGTTGATTAAAATGAGATATTATATGTTTAACTTTTTAGAATTTGATTATACGTTCATAATTTGTTGAATATTCTCACGTTTGATGCATTACTTTAAAATTTTACAAACAATTAAGAAGATATATTATATATCATGAAGATACATTGTATTATTTTTCGGTTACTAGATAACCATCATAACCAAATCGAATAACCAATTTACCTAAACCTAGTTAACCATTCTTTCTTGGTTACGTTACCGGTTATAGGCTTTTGAATATTTTAATTATAGTTAGCTAAATCAAAACACATTTCGTGGTACAGTTAACCGAACTATGAACACTCATGTAACACACTGCACCAAAAGCAAGCGTTTCATGGTGGGGACGCGCCGCACCTGATTCAACTCCCTGGTCCCAAAAATGGCAAAAATCTCGTGTTACGTGGGGGTTGCTATGCAACGTGGCTGAACCGCAGCCGTCGGATCGGAAGGTGCGATTACATGTAGAGGCAGGGCGCGTAGGTGGTCCTTAGAATTTGTCTGTCTTAGTATGGAGAAAAATACAAAAGGCATTTTATTTTCAATAATTCATGGTGGTATCAACTTCAAGGGAGGAGAGTGTGCTTTTTGGAGTAACTCACAAAATTCCTATGCATTTACTCTTTCTTTAACTTTACTATCCTTTTATCTTTTTTTGCCTCGTTTGGTATATAGGAAGTCGTGTATGTTGACTGCTTCGTATTCTTATTATCTATCGCCTTGTTGTTTTATTGCATACTTGCTGCTTTTTAATCTCTATATGTTTGCTATATAGCTTTGATGTTATGTGGCGTTGTGTTTGCTCTTACACCTAGATTCTTGTACGCCTTTTGCTTTTTGCTTTCATGCTTCCATGTTTTTCCTACTTTTCATGCTTTTCAGGATAGAGGTCCTTGGAAATAGCCTCTCGCTAGGGTAGCACCTTGATGGGGTAAGGCTGTGTACATCCCACCCCTCCCAAACCCTGCTTGTGTGAAAGCCCTCGAGGCAATAGGTTTGTTGTTGTTGTTGGTATACTGGAAGTAGATGCGGATGTAGAAATTCACGAAAAATACGAATTTTGAATCTTATATGGTTGGCAGGAAGTAGGCAGAGTGCTGGAAGTTGAAATTGCTAACTAATTTCCAGTTCATTCAAAATGCAGGAACTGACTTACCTAATCCCTAGGTAAGTTCTAATTCCTTTATGTTTAATTAACCTCCGGAAGGAAGTACTATTTTTCATCTTGCCGACCAAATATATTTTAACTACTTCATGGAAAGTTAATATAGGAATTGAATTCCTGAAAAATACAACTACCCGCAAAAATTCAATTCGTGTGGTAACCAAATGAGGCCTTTATTTTAGTTTTTATGAGGGTGAGGAAAGGTCTTCATTACTGGTGACACTGTAAATGGTCTTAGCTGGATAGGTTATTGAGCGGTGTATTCGATAAAGCTTAACGAGTCAAGTTCGAATATGGATGTTAAATGGTCTTATTTCTTTCTTTTTCAGAATTTCACGCCAATAAAAACTAACGGATGTTAACAGCGTCACATTAAAGTGTGGCATTGAAAATTTTTGGAAAGTTTAGGTGTGACATTGAAAAATTAGAAAATGTAGTAGGTTTCTGCACCTAAAACTTAAGTGGTTTTCAATTAAAACTTGTTTCGGGATTGAGTGAGTTATTTAATAGGGAAAGCCGAAGTCAAGCTCTTCGAGGAAAGGAAGAGGACCAAGTTAATTCACGGATCTCCCCTTGCCTCTCAATGGCCTTTTTTTCTTCTATTTGTAGCGGAATGGGATTTACTTAAGGTGATCAATTTACTCACGTGGTGCCATTCTAATGGTTAGATGGACGTTTAATCAAGTAGTAGCTCTAAGTGATTCCTTAAGGTGGGAGATAACGTATGCCAATCTCTTTAGGCACGTGACATCACTAAGCGGTTAGCCTATGGTAACCTGGGAGAAGATATACGGCATGGGAAACTATCTACCCGAGTTGCTGCAGCTTGAGTCGTCACCCTCCATGGCCAATCTGCCAGCCAATGGCTAACTCGTCAACCGAGTAACCTATAGCCTAATCACTTTCATCTACCATCTGGGGCAGCCAAGTCACTTGCATGTTTGCTGGGTTATCTCATCGAGCTAATCTACCACCAATAGCCAACTCATGAACGGGTAACCTGCAACTGAGTCACTCTCACCTCCTACAGGGTTGGCCCTCATGGGCAACCGAGTCACTTACATGCTTGCCAGATGGACTCCACACTCCGCCAAGTCACTCCCATGCCTAGCTGGATAGGCTGTGATGCTCGAAGCTCGCCTAGTGCCAATCTTAACCTGGATACTGAGGTGAGCCTTTGTTAAATTTTACCAGGTCTTTTAGGTCCGACCCACAAAGTTGGAACACACATGAGATTCACATATAAGCCCAATTAGGGGTTCCATCCTAAAATTAACTAGCAATAGGTGGAGTAACCCACTAGACTTATAAGATGATTTTTTCTCTCTCACAACTTCAATGTAGGATTCTAATTCCCATGCTCACATATGAAATCTTAACAACCCATTTCCCGTACCAAACTTTAAAAGAAATATTAGACTATAGAAAATTAGTGAAGTGTATTTATACTATACTATAATATAGTTGTGGAGTTGCCTCCCCCCTAAAAAGCCTCCAAACCCTCAATCCTTTTTTTTATATTTTTCCTTTTTTCTTAAATGCTCCCTAACCCCAATCCTTTTTATTACATATTCCCTTTTTCTTATTTTGTTTTTTTTTTCTTTTTTCTTATTTTGCTTTTTTGGTATTTATTTATCTATTAAACAACAACAATTAATTTAAATATAGCACAACTATATCTCAACGTATTAAAGGGATGACAATGGGACGGGTATGATTATCTATACTTATTTTCTTTTATAACATTGATAAATAATTGGGATTAATGAATTTAAACATGTATTTTTTCATTTGAAGGTTAACTACATACAAAATAAAGGTGGCGGGTATGGAGCGGGCCAGGCCGGGTCCCCACTTATACCCATACCTGCCCCAAACGGGGTGGCTATTCACAAGCGTTATACCATGCGCCATACTGAACTACCAATTCAATATGTTTTAAAATCAAATTTTTAGAGTTTCATTATTTTTGTGTACAAAAGTTGTAACTGGGTTATTTTGATGAAAACCCTAGCGCACTATGCCAAACGTATATTCCTGCATAAAGCAATAAATTTTTAATTTAATACTTCTCTTATGTAATCCAAGAACAGGCCACGGGTTATACCTCAAAGAACAAAAAAAAAAAATTAAATTTAAGACTTTCGTATTTAGTCCACGAAATGCGGCATTTCGCGTGGCTACGGTAATGAAGGATTTATTTTCACCCGGTGATATATGTGAAGTTTGACTTTGTTTTATAAGATCTATGCATTAGAGAACAAAACTAAGATACAACAAAACTTAATTCATTAAAGATCCAAAAATTAAAAAAGAAAACAAATTTTCAATTTAAGACTTTTCATATTTAATCTATAAAAAAATAAAAAGGGTTCTTGCCACGGGTACGAAGTGCATACCCATACCCTCCCAGCGGATACAGACCCATATCCCTACCGGCCTCATTGCCCGCGAGTATCCATTACCCGGCCCTTACCTCCTCAATGTGCACACATAACGATTATCTATACCCGCTCTTATTAGTTATTTAATATTATTTTTTAAAAAAATTATTTATTTTATAACATTGATAAATAATTGGGATTATTAAATTTAAACACATATTTTTCACTTTCAAGGTTAACTATATACAAAATAAAGTTCGGCGGGTATGGAGCGGGCCGGGATAGGTACCCACTTATTCCCGTACCCGCCCCAAACGGGGTGGCTACCCCCTAGTTGCGGGTTTTAACCGCCTCATTACCATCTCAATATCTCTTAATCAAAAAATTACCTAGCTCTAACTTTTACTTCAGGTTGGGGGTCCCCGAAAACAGTCTCCTTTCCAGCCGGAAGAGGTAAGGCTGCGTACATCACCCCCCCAGACCCTGCTTTCTGCGGGAGCCGCGAGGCACTGGGACTGTTGTTGTTCTTGTTGTTGACCTAGCTCTAACTTTTCTAAAAAAAGGTTATAGCTACATAGTTTGATAAAAACCCTATCCTACTATGCCAAACATATACTCTTATAGGAAGCAATAAATTTCTAATTTTAGACTTCTCTTATGTAGTCCAAAACGGGCCGCGGGTTAGGCCTCCAAGAACCACAAAAAAAAAAATAAATAAATAAATTTAAGACCTTTTGTAATTAGTCCACGAAATGCGGCATTTCGCGTGGCTACTGCAAGGAAGGATTTATCTTAACCCGATGAGATATGAAAAGTCAAAAAAGGAAAAATAAAATTCATGTTCAAGACTTAAAATAGGAAATACTTTTTGTCATATTTTTTTAATACTTTCTTATATTTTTCTTTTTTTTCTTATTTTTGTTTTTTTAATTCTACTCTTAAATACCCTTTTTATCTCCATTTTTTTTTCTTATTTTTGATTTTCGAAGAAAAATTAATAAAATAATTTTGTCACCCAATTATTTTGTATATTTTTTTTATTAAATAACATGAACTAAAAATTTATACAAGAACTAAAAATAAATAAAATAAATAATTTTTTAATTTAAGACTTTCTGTATTTAATCTATAAAGGAAAAAAATCCACAAAAGAAAAAAGAAAAAATAAATTTGCTGTTAAAGACTTAAAATAGGAAATACATTAGTCATATTTTTTATTTAAGACTTTTACGGTATACTAATAGTTTTCTCACTGAAATTGACTCAATACCCTTTAAGTTCACCACATAAAAATATACATCATTTTCTTGATATTTATAACCAAGCAAATGTTCAAAATTCTACACATACATCATACTTCGCAAACAAATGTGTGGACCATCAAGGAAGCAATTGACAAAAATATTTTCATCTTGAACCCAGATCCTTTTTCATGGAGCAAATCTCAATTAATTGCAATTATATTGGTATGTTAATATTTTTCTTTAGTAGTTTATAGCATCTTTGATTAAATTAAAAATGAGGTGAGTTAGAGTGATTTTCACTAATAGTTTAGAGGCATTAGAGATGAAATTATGAGTTCAGGGCCACTTTAATTTTTATTAATGATATAATTTGAAAGGTCTTATGCTATTTGTGCTATAACAAAATTAATCTATTACGACTTTGCTTGGTGTACACAAAATATCAAGTTAAATGTTAAAATATGGAGAGATTCACATGTAATTGTGGTTGGCGAACATTGAAGATATATGAGATACGGGAGGCATCATGGGCAATTTAGAATGTTATTGAATCTTAGGTTAGGAAAAGGCCTCTAGAAAAGTTTAAAATATGGTTTACTTTATATTTTTTAATCAAAAATTATATTTATTTTAGTATTTGATTTGTTTGTGTCATCAAGGGAGAAATTAATGTTTTTAAAAAAAAAATATCAAGGGAGCAATTGACAAAAATCTTTTCATCCTGAACCAACATCCTTTTCCACAGAGCAATTCGAATTAATGGCAATTATATAGGTACATTAATATTTTTCTTTAATACTTTGTATCATCTTTGATTAAATTAAAAATTAGGGCAATAAAATTCATTTTCACTAATAGTCTAGAGGTATTAAGGATAAAATTATAATTTCGGGGCCACTTATACCCGTACCAGTCCCAAATGCAGCTGTAATTTTTCTATAAAAAAATTATCCAACTTCATTTCCTAACCGAAAAAATACCCAACTTTAACTTTTCAACAAAAATAAACCGGAGCGTCATACCATGCGCCACACTTAATCACCAATTTAGTAGATTAAATAAAGTTGGATTATTTTTTGGTTATTAAATTAAGTTGGATAATTTCTCATATTTACTCCATAGAAAGAAAAAAAAATAAACCTCCAAGAACCAAAATAAAAAAAATTTATTTAAGATTTTCTGTATTTAATCTATAAAAAAAATTCAAAAAAGAAAAAAAAAAATAAATTTCCCGTGAAATACTTAAAATAGACAATATATTTTATCATATTTTTTTATTGAAACCTTTTTATGGTTACTACTATAAATATTATATAAACTTAACAAAATTGTGGACAACTGATCAAACAATATATTAGTTTGATGCAAAAATTCAGGGCTACAAAATATAGTAATTAATAAATACCACCCGTCCATTGTACGGAAACAAAACTAGTTTGACGTATAATAAAGTCCAGTCAGTTAAAAAAAAAATTATATATATAATAAAGTAAAGTATATTTATTTAATTGACTTTTCTTTTCCCCGGTACCTACGCCTTTGGCTTTGACATTTGCTTTTTGGTGAGTTGTTGTATTATAATTATTATAATAATAATAATAATTATTATTATTATTATTATTATATTAGATTTATTATGTGTATATTATTTAACGCAGAATATTTGATTTGCCCATGCAGAAGTCAATAAAAATTATAACCTAAGGTTGCCTTTTTTTTTTGAACATACAAAATACGGTATGAGAATTAAATTATATTAAATATATTTATGTATTGCTCAATATTATATATACAGATTTTGCTTAAATATTTGATGATAATTTATATAGAATTATATATGATTTATTTATGCCTGTAATTCTATCAATTTGATTTTTGTTCGATGATATTCTTCATAATAGCAACCAAAACACCTATAATTCAACAGTTTAAGAGTTGAAGTGATATGTTTAATAAAATATATAAAATAAATATACAACTAAGATTATCTTCAATTGATTATTATTTGTTTTTTACACAGGGAGAAATCATTTAGAAAATCAAGCATGTAACAAATAGAAATCAATACACGTGAAAGGAGATATACACAAGAACTAAGCATGTAATAAACGGAAATCAATACACGTGAAAGGAGAGATACACGAGTTTGGTAAAGCATTCACCTAGTGGAAAACTCCAAACTCTCGTGCTATTGTCTCTGAGAATATTAACTATATCATTATTCTATTTGGTTTAGTGCTATAAAAATGATGAAAAGAAAGTTTAGCCAGACGAATAAACACCTAATTGGGTTAGTAATTAATTATTTATCATCCACTTTTAGTATATATTATATAATATGAAAGTATAATGTATAAATTAACAACCAATTTGGTGAATGCGAATGATCATAGTGCAATATTATTAATTAAGAAATCTGAAGTGCAATGATTAAGAGAAATTGATAATTAGCGGCAGGTATTCACCATGGTTGGACATGATTATTAGAAACCAACAACTAATGTTAAATTATGGTTAATTAGTATCTAACTTAACTTCATTAGAGTTTGTTTAATTTATCCACTTTGTATTAACACTTAGCATTAATTCTTAGGTCTATACATGAAATAAATGCAAGTAGTAGAAATTTATGATAAATATTAATTTTGGTTTTTGTTTAGAAGATAGAATATAAAATGAAGAAGCTGTGTTTGAAGTGGTTCAGGCACGCTAGGAGGAGACCAACCACTGTTCTAGTCAGGTAATGTGATCAGCTTCGTACCGCGCTAGGAAGAAGAGGATGAAGCAGGCCAAAGGAGCGACGACCGCAGTCGTTACGGCAGGACCTCACCTACCTAAACCCACGGAAGGAGATGGCCTTAGATAGAGATAAATAGAGCTAGAGCTCGAGGGAGGACTAGTTTAAGGGTAGCAGATGTAGCGGCCTCACACTGTTGCTTATTCTGCTATATATGAGTTCATAGGCATATAAGCCTATTAGGCTGCAACTATCTACCTGTACGCCTATTTGTCTACTATCTGCCTATTTGCTTATACTAGCTGCCTTGAAGGGAAGGTTTTGCCTCGTAGTCTCCTCTATGGCGTTATGCTTTGTATTGCTTATTTATGCTATTGCTTACTATTTTGCTTTCATGCCCTATTGCTCACAGGTCACCATGATGCAATGAAGACATATCTCTCAGGTTGGGGGTCATCGGAAACAGCCTCTCTTCAGGTTGACACCCTGAAGGGGGAAGGCTGTGTACATCAAACCTCCCCCCCCCCCCCCCCCGACCCCGCTTTTGTGGGAGCCCTTGAGGCACTGGGATTGTTGTTGTCAGAAAGTGGGTAAAATGCGGGAAGTACAAATTTCTTAGCAAATTTCAATTCTTTCAAAACGTAGGAAATAACTTAACCAACTCCCTATAAGTAGAAGTAAAAGTAGATAAATAAAAATTTCAGATAAAAATACCCATACTGGAAACATTTTTTGCAAAATTACTATGACAAAACGTAATTATAAAAAAATAGTTATTTTATAATTTAACCAAGACCCTTTAAAAACTGGTGTGAAAATCATTTGCTTAGCAACTGGATAAAGAGGGATAAAGGTAAATAGGGGTAATATCCTACCATTGTTTGGATATGTCAAATGAAGAGGGATAAAGGTAAAGCGAGATAAATAAGTTACCCTTGTTTGACAATTAGGTAAAAAGGTAAGGGTAAAAAAAAGTTATAGTTAAAATAAGGACAAAATTATACAAAATCTTTAAAAAATTAATCTTATCCCCTTTAGCCCACAATTTGGAGGTTAAAGAAATTGGGGATAAAGAGGGATAACGAGGTTACCCCCCTTACCCTTCGAATGCATTTGCCAAACAGGAGTACGCAATTATCCCCCTTTACCCTTATCCTCCTTTAAGGGTTCATTTGCCAGGCACCGGATCCCATTAGAACTTCGAAGTTAAACGTGCTTGGGCGAGAGTAATACCAGGATAGGTGACCTCCAGGGAAGTCCTCGTGTTGCTAACCCTATAAGGTTGGGGTCCTCAGAAACAGCCTCTCACTAGGGTTACACCCTGGAGGGGTAAAACTGCATACATCCACCCCTGCCCCCCCAGACCCCGCTTAGACAGGAGTCTTTGAGGCGCTAGGTCTGTTGTTGTTTTTACTCTTATCCTCCTTTACCCCTCTTTATCCCGTTGCTAAACAGAGGTAAGAGCTGCTACCATTTTCTATTTGCAATTTTTGATTTTTAAAAAGTAAAACCAAGTTTTGATAATAGTTCAGTTTTGATTTTCAATCAAACCAAGAAAATTTTGAAAACAAGCGACCAAAAATCAGAGAAAAAGAGTTTATAAAATATGATCTTCAGCTTTCAAAAATATAAAAAAAATATAAAATTATAAATAAAAAAGGTTCCAGACATGCACTAAACTTTTACAAGAATTAAATAACTATAACTTTCCACAAAAGCATTCTAATCTTATCATTATTATTATAGGGACAAAAAGACAGAAATAAAAAGGGTGCACAATTTGTATTTATATTTACTTTAACACAAGAGGGCTCTACCCATACCCAATTCCAAGTTTGGCCAATCATCTCCACATACTTGGTCTCCCCCTGCTTTGCCATAACCAAATCTCAACAAGACTGGTCACGACCCCATACAATTAAGCAGTTAATTGGCACTGTTATTCTATTATATGTCGCTTTTTGAGAAATAGCAACTGGTCACGACCCCATACTACTAGTTTATTTTTACGGCATATCATCATTCATAACAGCAAAAATAACAACCCGTGTATGATATATTATAAATGCATATGAACACACATAAACAACTGCCATATTAGCCTTAGTTGCTGAAAAAGGGTCCACAGACCAAACTGGCTCTGAGACTTCGAAATCTCGAGAACGACCCTGATAGGTATGCTCCAATGCCTATGTATTATAAAGTGATTACAGAAGTATAGCTTCACAACAAAGATCAAAACCCAGTATTATATGCCATCGGATACCATGAAAAGGACACTATTTTACTTCATCAAACATTGTAATATGCTATAAAGGACTCAAAATTAAAGCTTTTTCGTTGAACATAATGAACAGCAATTCTCCCCTCTTCCTAAGAACTTCAACATGAAACAGTATATCGCAATCTTATTGTTGATAAACTCAGGCAGCTATAGAAGCATTCATCTCGCTCAGTACGTGGCAGAATGCAGCGTGATCTGATGTGTTTTTGAAGCCCGGAAGGAAGTCAGAGAAGAATCTAAGCACGGTGGCTAGATGTTGCGAGTCCTTGGAAGCGTAAGCTGCTTCTAGAAACAAAGATGGTCGGACCGTTGTAACCTGAAAGTCCACATGCATTTTTAGAGTTCAACTTGCTAGCTATTAGCACATAGCAAACCTTAGGAAGGCGCCAGCTAGCTCAGCTGATAAAGTTTGTTGAAAGTGATGTCCGAGACCTAGGATCATCGCAGACCTTTGGAGAAGAGAAAAATAATGACCAACTCCAGCAATCTAAGGCATTTTCCCAGTAATTAGGGTCGACTAGATAGATCAAATAATGCCACTGAGCTCCATCATGATCATGATTTCATTCAGTTCCAGCGGAAAAAGCTCTCAACTTATGTCACTTACACGGTTGGACAGGATTCTAGGCAAACCAAGCAATCGCTTAGGGCTCCTAACTTGTTAAGAGCGCCTTTTAAAAATTAATAAGATCATAAGTTTGTTTCTACTGCATATTATCATTTATAATTAGATAAATAACAATTACGTATAATAACTTACAGACATATATTTACATATAATTAAAGTGGGATTATTCAAGATATGCTTAATAAACTCCTTGAAACCCCAAAAAAACCCACCTATCACGACTCATTTGGGCCCCTAAAATCTCGGGATTGGCCCTAGTCATCTAACCATGTCTTTTTGGGTCACCCTCTCCCTCTCCCCCCTTGACATGGTTAGCTCCCATCAACTCAACATTTTCACAAGAACATGAACAAGTCTTAATTTCAACGTGTTTCTCTCTTCTTATCCTCAATGGGTGCCACGTTCACCTTCACGAATAATACCCATTTCTAAGCTTATTCATTGTCCGTACATCCATCTAAGAATCCTCATCTCCACTGTTCTGCTAGGAAAAAATAACGATTTAACTGCAAAAAGAAAATGCCTGTACCAATAGATACCTTATGTTTCCGAGCATAACGCAAAGCTTCCAGGTAATACCCATCTTGTACCAGCAATAACACGTAGTCATGATGTAAAGAGAGCTGTCTAAGCATATCCACGCCCAGCTTCCTTGTTTGGAGATTCTGACGACCAGATTCTAGAAGTTGATATGCAACTTCTTTAGAAGGTTCGATAATCTGCAAGGTTAAAATGTATCAGATTCATGCAAAGGCCACAATCTAATTACAATTATCTCAAAGCAAAAAGAACTGCACATAATTAATGAAGACCTTGTTGATGATAAACAAGCCTAGTTCTGCATATCGTTCACTGCGAGCTAGCAATTGTATTGTCAACACATAGAGATTTTGATAAACTCTGATTCTTTCCAGATTAGCACTGCACAATGACGAGAAATGTTAAAGTATCATGAGGGAAAAGGAAGTGTATAGAGAGCGAGCAAAAATCATGAGAAGAAAATAGAAATTCACAAATGATGCCAGTAACAGCAGTAGCCTGATTGTTCTGCGATTGGTATAGCCAAAAGAGATCGGAAACACATACAAGAAAGCTTTTAGACAAGGAGATATTAGCTCCAACAACAACATCAACCTTGACATTGCAGGAAACAAATTAAACCACCCCAAAAGGATCCACATATCCCGACTGTAAGGTTGCTTTGAATAGAGCTATATCATCTTGCATCTGTCTTAGATAATAGCATTTTAACTATCCTAATATTTTAGAGGGAAAAAAAATATTTTTGAGAGAAAGCGATGCAGCATGCAAGAGGCGATTTAGTGATTTTAAAACATGTGTTAATTTAAATTATATCCTATTAGTTGTGTTAGGAAGTTTGTTAGGATCATAATGTAGCATAATGTTTATTTCATAGTTAAAGATCTTACATTTTATTAGTATGTATCTCATTAGTTAAACTCCTAGGGATTAGTTTTGCCCATAAATATAGCTTTGTAATTCAATATTTTCAGTTTTGAAAGAAATATGAGTTGGACTTTGGGTAGCTAGTTGTGCGATATCAGAAAGCCTTCGTACAATTGGTGAGACAAAATTATTGATTGTGACCTAAAGACCATGCGTTCAAATCTCAAGACAACCTCTCTACAATGTGGGGTAAAGCTACTTATGCCAAACCTTTCCCAGACGCAAGTTCAGTGACAGTCTTGGACATTGGACCGAACCCTCTAATATTTCAAGCACTTGTCACACAGAACGTGCACAAAAATGATCCTTCAGAAAAGTTGCCCTATTCTGCAGTCCTAACCAACCTCATTCACAAGCAAGCTGATATAAACTGTGTCTTTTGGTAAGTATGGAGATAAATATAGCGTACCTTCGTAGAAACTCAACAATTATAGCTACTAAGTAAGCAGGGTCTCCTGCCATCTGTTCTTCAACAGGAGCAAACACATAGCGGTAAACCTCATCGGGTGAAATGGCTGCTGAAGTGATTGGAGACTCGTGCTGCTCTGTAGCATTAGCATCCAGTGGGACACTGCTGGGACCAGACAACTGAGACTGCAACGACGACGGCTGAACATTGGCACCAGAAGTTTCTGCACCGCCCACAAAAGTAAGTGTCAGGAAAAAAATTTTCCCAGACCCAACCCAGTTCGACCCATCCATACAAACATGACCCACGGGTTGAGTAACTAGTCAAACCAGATCGACCAGTTAGTCATCAACTAGTCACCTGAACCAGATTTTAGCTTGCCAACTTTTTCATCTTCGGTGTCCGAGGCTGAAAATGTTGAGCTTCCTACTCCAGCAGTGGATTCATTTTTGACAGAATTCCTCCTTTGATTTTCTCTTATGGAAGATTCATCATCCACAGTTCTTGGGCTGTTGACATGCTGGTAGCTGGATGTGGAAGTTCTCTCAGGTTTCATGCCCTTAAAGTAATCGCCCGTCTTAATTGCGTGAGAGTACGAAGTAATTAATACATCCATTACTTGAGCAACAACGGACAATGGTCGATGTTCCAATATGACAGCTCGCGCTATTGCCAAGCACAACTGTTTGGCCTGGATGACAACAAAGACTTGGTGTCAGTGGCACTGCACCCTGAAGTGACAATATGCTAACTATCTCTATCGATATGATACGAATTTAGAACCACTGCCTCAAGAGTTTCAATAATTTTTCTCTAGCACAACATGATTATAATATACTGGTTATTATCAATGAGTATATGTATAATATATTGCAGGACACAAGTTTCTAATTTGAAACAACACGACAACGATAAGAAAGGGCACCAAAGGTTTTATATTCACATTAGAGGGGCTAGAAAAGCATATGATGACGATATGCTACCTTATTGGCTTCCAACTTCCGTCTCTGTAGGAACTCTAGCATCAATGGTGCTTCCGAGCTGCTGGCAGATATAGCCTGAAGTAAATAAAAAGGAATCAATGTAAAGATAACAAACTGCAATTTGATAAGCTCCATGAAGAAAAAGTAAAGAACTCGCCTCCAAATCCAAATTTATCTTCCATAGATATCCATTCGCCTTATCACACACAAGGTCGGGAACGAAAAAAGCCCAGTCATCTCCGTAAAGGGTTGGTTCATGATCAGGCATTTCCTGAGCCTCTGAACTTCCATCATCTTTGCTAGGAAGTGCAGAGGAGGATGTAGATCTTGGATATCCCCGAAAAAGTAAGGGAAGGGGAGCAGATATTGGTGCTCTGGAATCTGCAAATATGTCATACAGTATCACAACTTTCGCATCCACTTGGTGAATAAGCAGCACATTGTCAACCACACTCACAGCAATTTTGCTCGAGTAAATTGGAAGAGATCCCTGAAAGTAGTAAAGAATATCATATCAAGAATAAATGCAGGAGGATATCAATTGTGTATCATTACTGGAGCAAAGAAAAGATGCATCAATGTGAACTATTATTGCAAAATCCATTGCATGAACTCTAGTCGGTCGACATTTAGGGCTGGTTTGGCCAAGCTTCTATTTCTAGAAAAAATGCTTTTTCCCAGGAGAAAAGCACTCTTTCTAGATTTCAAGAATGTTTGGCCTAGAAAGAAAAGTGTTACTAAATAGAAGTAAAAGTGACTTTTCTGCTTTTAAGCAAAAACATGAAAAATACTGTTTTTCCTTTAAAACAAAAACAAACATAAAACTAAAAGTTTTTCAACAAAAATACCCTTATTGATAGCACTTTATACAAGGGTGCTTTGTCACGATCCTTGACCGTGACCTTGTACCTAACAACCCATTTTTTGCTTTTATTATTTTGTATCGATTATGTAATATAAAAATATTGTAGTTTAAATTTTTGAATTTAAATTTAGGTGGGAGCCGGTTAGGGTGATTAGGGAGGCAAAGGGTAATTTTGAATTTGTAATCATGTAATTACATCCTAGGGTCTAGCAATAGGGGGCAACCACCCCTTCCCTCCAAAATACCCCAAGCCTTGTCTATTTAAACCCATGTATTTTGTGTAATTGGATAACCAAGAAATGAAATGAAAAATTAAAAACTTCTCCCTCCCTCTTCCTCTCTTCAACCGATCCCCCTCTCCCTCTCTAACTTCTAATTTTCTCCTCCCCTTTTCTAACTTCTAAACTCCTTCTCTTCATCTCTTCTTCTCCTAATTCTCTTCTTAATCCTCTACTTCTCCTCTCAATCTCTTCTAATCTCTATTTCTCTCTCTCCCTCTTTCTCTCTCACTCTCTAAAGTCTATTTCTCTTCCTCCCTTAACCTCTATTTCACCATCACGAGCTTAGGTTCGTGAATATCCCCGTAACGAACATCAAGGTTCGTTACAATTGGTATCAGAGCTATGTTTCGAGCAAGTCGGGCAAAATCGTGAGGTTCGGTGCTGCTGTTACTTAGCTGAACCGAAGCTCTATCCAAAAAAAAAAAAAATCAAATCAATTTGCTGCTTCTGAAATCCAGAAAAAAAAAAAAAAAAAAGAGAGAGAGAGACTTTATCACGGCAGGCATGTCGTCAACCGCTTTCACCGAAATGAGGGCGGACATGGCGGACATAAGGGTAGACATTAGGGCCCTAACCGATGTCATTAATCGTTTAGTAAAGGCTCACGAAGCTGAGACCGTGGCACCATCCACAGTTGCCCAGGACACCGCCACACCCGAAAGGTCCGGCACCTGTTCAATAGCCGAAGATGAGATCCTTCCGCCACCGGGTGATGAAGAACAAAGTACAAGGGAGGCGGTTGATATCATTGAACCGATTGAACCACCGCTTGATGAGCCACCCCTTGTTAAGCAAAACCTTGTCACGCCAACCATTGTTGATTCACACGCCACCGGAGTCCCGCACGAGCTAGAACCGGAGAAGGAAGGGACAATGGAACTTCAAGGACCCCAAAGCGTCACCCTAAGTTATGAACCAAAACAACCGGATTTTGATTCACGTGGCGCCAAGAAGAGGATTGCGCATCCACCAAAGGAGGGGACCAGACCGATCAAGAAAAGGAGAAGAAAGGTTCAGGCATGGGGACCCTTTCCAAGAACAGGGGTTGGCACTAAACGCTCAACCCACGAACACCGAATTTTACAAAGGAACCCTGAGGACGAGAATTATCCCTATGACCCGGGGGGGAACCGAAGGCTAGAGGTTGCACACATGACACATCCTTGAGGACAAGGATGTTTTCAAGGGGAAGGGTTTGTCACGATCCTTGACCGTGACCTTGTACCGAACAACCCATTTTTTGCTTTTATTATTTTGTATCGATTATGTAATATAAAAATATTGTAGTTTAAATTTTTGAATTTAAATTTAGGTGGGAGCCGGTTAGGGTGATTAGGGAGGCAAAGGGTAATTTTGAATTTGTAATCATGTAATTACATCCTAGGGTCTAGCAATAGGGGGCAACCACCCCTTCCCTCCAAAATACCCCAAGCCTTGTCTATTTAAACCCATGTATTTTGTGTAATTGGATAACCAAGAAATGAAATGAAAAATTAAAAACTTCTCTCTCCCTCTTCCTCTCTTCAACCGATCCCCCTCTCCCTCTCTAACTTCTAATTTTCTCCTCCCCTCTTCTAACTTCTAAACTCCTTCTCTTCATCTCTTCTTCTCCTAATTCTCTTCTTCATCCTCTACTTCTCCTCTCAATCTCTTCTAATCTCTATTTCTCTCTCTCCCTCTTTCTCTCTCACTCTCTAAAGTCTATTTCTCTTCCTCCCTTAACCTCTATTTCACCATCACGAGCTTAGGTTCGTGAATATCCCCGTAACGAACATCAAGGTTCGTTACATGCTTTTGCAAAAAGTAATTCTGAGAAAAACAATTTTTCACAGTCTGACCCATCAAGCCATTAAGAAGCATGAAAGGAGGGAAGGTTTCCTGCCAATACATATCCAGATAAATGACTTAAGCACATCAGAAGATAAACACAGACCATGCAAAGAAGATACCTGTTGAACAACAGCATTACAATAAAACAAACATAAACTAAAAAATTTTCAATAAAAATGCTCCTATTGATAGCAATTTTTACAAAGGTGCTTTTGCAAAAGGTAATTATGAGAAAAACAATTTTTTCGCAGTCTAATCCATCAAACCATTAAGCAGCACAGAAGGGGGAAGGTTTCACGCCAAATCAGAAGATAAACACAGACCATGCAAAGAAGATACCTGTTGAATAACAGCATCACGATAAAATCGATAGGAGTGGAGCAGCATGGCAACTCGATCAATTTGCAAGCAATATATCCTCCCATATCTGAAAATGGCAACTTATATTAGGTGAGAATACAATTGTAAATGCTTCAAAGTACAGAGACAAATTGCCAAGTAAGAAAATCAACAAAAGCATACACTGTAATGATATGAATATCTTCGGCTGCAAGCACGGGCTTACTGTTGGCCTCAGACTTAGCCATTACCATGTCAAATTTAGGCAAGCGGATGATCCCAGCAGACGAAAGCTTCAGGAAAGAAATTGAATGTGTGTCAATTGAATGGGAAAACAAATAAGAGAAAAAAGAAGCTGGGATCTAGCAACTACTTGTATGGCTAATAGACTTAAAAAAGCAGCTCTAAGAATAGGCAAGAGTGCCCAACACTTCCTCTGACACAACTGTGATTAGATAAACCATCTCTCAGAGTCAGAACAAAACTCACAGTGCCAAAAACTTGACGCCAGTACCATTTGTGATGCTTTTACTGCTGTTTTTTCAACAACTTAACAGCAGCAGCAGTGCCCATAAGAACAAAATTACACGGCACCATAATAAAGAGTGTGCAAGAAGAATCTGCTCTCTTATGTCAACTATCCCACCAACAGGCCAGGCTCCTCTCCCCCACCAAGAAAAGAAGAGTCAGAAAAAGAGAGAATCTCTTGGCTCAGATGACTCGTGGACAGACAATTCAATCAGGAACACTTATCAGTGCACCCGGTGATTACATCATATCACTATGACATGGAAATGAGTATAATTGTGACACCATTAGATCCCCGAATGTACCCTATTATTATGAGGTTATAACGTCGTAGGTTTTATTTATCTACAACTGCTCCATACAGATGGCGGCTTAAGAGTTCAATTCAGCATTGTTCCTCCGTCTTGGAAACTGCTTATACTCCTCTTCACACAGGAGATATGGCATGGGAATAGGATAAGAGGTAACATTTGTTTAAGGGTCCTCCATGCAGTTTAGATAGAAATGAAACAATTTATTGTGATGATGGCCTAAAATCTAGTATGGTGATTTGTAAAACTCAAAACCTAAAACCTCTTGCCTAGTACGAAAAACAGAAAAAAGAAAGAAAAGCGAACAAGGAAACAGGTTTTGCACATGGATCCATGAACATAGACAAAAGGAGGTATGTCAATAATCTGATTTCGTGGTTGAGAATGCAGAACCTATACCTGAAATCCTGTGAAACTCTTGCACTGCGCTCCTGAAGCAAGGAGAAGCAAACGACTTTCATGCGTATACTTATACCAATTCACAATCATCTTCTTCGACTCCACCAGTCGAAAGTTTCTCAATTGAGAATCATAGGTCAAGAAGTCCAGGCCGCTGCAAAGTAGTACAAGAAAATGAAGAGACAAGTAATAGCTTTAGCAATGAGGTACACAAAGCAACAACACATGATAAATATTCAACGATCATACTGAAGCTAAGTCAATCCCAAAAAAAACCTTTAGAATAACGGACATTCCACTTAATGGGAAAGAAACCAACAAAGCTTACTTAGCGCTAATCCAGTCAATATCCTGCCAAACGCACGCCTAAGATTTCTCAAGTATATACCTGCTCTTAACAAATACAATATCAGAAGTGGGGCAATCTGTCCAGAAAAAACCCAGTATGCCCTCTGACCTCTGGCTGAAACTCTCACTGGTTTCTTTATTCCAAAACTGAATCTCATGATCAGATCGTTGAATTGCTAGAAGCTTAGCATTGAGAGAGTAGCGGATCGACATTACTTGCCCTTCACTTAATGAATCAGATGTAGGAGAAATATAAGGATCGAATGGTGCGACCTTCCAGGAAAAGACCTAGAAATTAGGAAGATAACAGAAGAATGGTTCAGAATATAATTCACTGCAGGACAATTAACGCTGCAGCTCTGAAGTCATAATATAAATGCCATATTCTTAGGCAACGATGTACTATCACCTGATTGGAAGTTGGAGACAATAGTAACTTATTTCCATCATCATAGAACAAACCCTTTGAACCTGGAATTCTGCATCTTAAAGTTGGATACTGGATATACACATGAGACAGAGCACCAGCTCCAGTTAGACCTATACTGGGCTGCGAACTTGATGCTTGACTGTGCATCTTTGCAGGCACCGGTCCTTTAGCACTATACTATTTCTCTGATAGAGAGAAGACACGAGATTACGAGAAGCCAATGCACTCAATGAAACTGCAACAAGAAAGTTAATTATTAGAGGAGACAACGGAAAACAGTAAGGAAAAGAAAAAAGGGTGGTGAAATCATATCAAGAGATCAGAGAAATTCTTGCACACACAAGAGCACTAAAACATTGTCATTCTCATGGGGTCCAACTCATTTCAATTTTTTCTTAAATAGAAAAGAGGGTTTAGAAAGAAAAAAGATAATCACCTCAAGCTGTTTCAAACAACAAGTGCCAAGCAATTTCAATCATACCCCAGTCAGCCAAGGAAGACACTGTATTAAGACTTTTGCTTAACCTATGAACAAAAATATAAATTGTTAGAAGAAAATACGAGCATAGGAAGTCCTAGAGCTTTTAAGATGCTTATATAAGCCTTAATGATCTTCATTAGGGGGTTTAGTACCACGTTGTGCATGCAGTTCTTTAGAGAAAGAAATTCCTTAAGACACATATCACGCTCAACTTCTGGAATCTTTGCAGCAACACAACTGCCGTACTGCTTCGCCTGCATAAGCAGAACTCCAATCAATTACAAGCTAGTGCATTGACAGAATCTGTCACCCCCTTGCAATTGTTATCGTGTGGAAACAGCAGGTTTAATTGGAAAATCATGTTTGATGCAAGTATAACTATATTTCAAGTATAAGAACCGTCTAACAGAACACATAGGATAAAAATTTTAATGGAAATAAACAAAAGAGATTGAAGAATATTAGCTTTGATGGCAGAACCTTAAGGCATAAAAATTGAGAGGAAATTATTGATAGAACAAAGTCAGCATTAGAAACATATATGTGTACTGTTTTTTCCCTTTTTTAAGAGAACATATTTTTGTGCGTTGTACAGATCAAGATCTCATTGCATATGCTGTTTCTTAGTAACTCCCATAACAGCTAAAACAAGGCTATCTGTTTCAATCAGCAACCAACAAAACAAACCTGTATATGGAATATATTAGCTCTTAATATAAGTCGGAAACACACAGTTTCACTGAAATAGATAAATTACATCCGCTCTGGGTATCAAGCCTGAGTTAATCATCCGATGGCTATTAACTTATTACCGAAAGAGTGTATGGTGGTATGATACACGCAGTCAAACATCTATCTCATCAAGAACTTTAAGCACTAGCCTTCACTGAAATTATTGTAGACAAAACCATCTAAAGATGATAAAACACACTCACAAAAGCATCATCTCTCTATATCATGAGCCTAATTCACGAACCTGGGATCCACAATTCAATAAGATGCGCTGGAAAAGCGAAGTAGTCCTCTTTTCTTTCATGTCTGCATCTCTGAAGAAATGTTATTAAAATAAATAAATAGTTAAAAACCAATGCAGCATGAACATATCAATACAACGAATTCGTCGTAGACATGACTGAGTTTTAATCCAATGGGGAGCATGAAGAGCTCAGAATTTTTAGGGAATCCTACGAGCCTTGGACACTATTAGATTCTAGGAGTAATTAATTAACTAGTGTATGGATACAAGAGTCAATGGCACATGCATAATGAAGGTCCTATGTGGGACAGATAGATGTTATAGACTCCACGTATGAGTCTAATAAGAACCTCACACTAAAGTTGTGAGAGAAAGAAGATCAATACATAAGCCTAGTAGGCTACTCCATCCAATGCCAATTGGTTTTAGAATAAAATCTCACTTGAGCTTATATGTGGACCTCATATATGCCAAATCTGTGGGTCAGGCCTAAGACTTGGTGAAATTTAACATGGTATCAAAGCAGGTGGATAGTCTCAAGCTCTTATTTGACACACTGTAGAAGGCGGGGGGTGCAATTAAAGAAGACTCACATGTGAGCGTGAGAGTTAAAGACTCGACATATGAGCCTATTAAGAATCTCAAAACTGAGAAAAAATCAATATATAAGCTTTGTGGGCTACTCCACCTAATGTCAATTAACTAAAGAACACAAAATGAATCATACTCATCCGTGTGATACAATAAACTCAAGTTTTGGGTGCTAACACAAAATTGGCCACTAAAATTAACTAAAAGATGACCAATTGAGATGAAATCGCTAAGTTTAATCCAACAATTAATCCAAATCCGATTCAATTTCGACGAATTCGGGGTTGATAAGAAGTCATAAGGTAAAGAACAGTAAAACCCTAATGAAGTTCATCAAAAACTCCCAAATTCGTCCCGATTAGAAGTACCTAACGCTAGGGTTGATCGATTGAATTAGAATTCATGTAAATCAAACAGCAGCACAGCTAAATACACAAGCACAAAAGAGAACAAAGATCAATACAAGCTAAGATGACAGTTGAAGTACCTGTAAACCCCAACTCAGAGAGAGAGAGAGAGAAAGAGAGCTGCCTAACGGTCTCCCATGTCGCGAGCAACCAAATTCTTCTAGGCGTGGGAGTTGGGTTGTTAAAATATGGTACGAAAGGTTCCATCATTCCATCAATCTGTTTTAGGTTTTTTAAAACTACTTATATTTTAGGTACGATTTAAAAAAAAAAGTATATAATTTTTTAAAGTTATATCTTAAGTTTTTACAAAAAATCTAATGTTATACTTAATATTGATACTGTTAACGACCTGTCAAATGAAACGTCGTATTTTAGAGTATAAATGTATAAAAATACTAAATTTAACTTAATTTAATTAAATTATATTAGTTAAGTACTTTAACCTATCAGATTGGGGGTCCACGGAAACAGCCTCCCTTCAGGCCAGCCCTAGAAGGGGGAAGGTTTCGTACATCTATCCTCAGACCCTGTTGATGCAGGAGCCCTTTGAGGCACTGGGTTATTGTTGTTGTTGTAGTAAGTACTTTAACCTAAGAGGGTACCTTTGACCCAAAAAAAAAATAAAAAAAACCTAAGAAGGTACCAACATGTAAGCATCTGATCCCATTAGAACTCAGAAATTAAACGTGCTTGGACAATAGTAGTTACAAGATGGGTGACCTCATGGAAAGTCCTCGTGTTGCAAACCTCAGGTTGTAGGTTCTCGGAAATAGGGGGAAGGCTGCGTACATCCGTCCCCTCAAACCATGCTTAGGCGGAGCCCTTGAAGCACTAGAAATATATTTTTTTTATATTAAGTAAGTACGTTGCAAATAACGAAATTACCTTTTACATCTGAATTTATAAAATTATTAATAGCTTGGCATGCTGCTTAAGCCTTTTGCTTCCAAAAAAATTTAGAAGTATTTTTTATTGATAAAATTGTTTATAATTCTTTTAAAAATTCTAATTTTTATACAAAAGGAACATACCTAGTGCCTCAAGGGCTCCCGCCTATGCAGGGTCTGGGGGGCCGGATGTACGCAACTTTCCTCCTTCAAGGTGTTAATCTGAAGAGAGACTGTTTTCTAGTGCCCCTAACCTGAGGGTGAGGACTTCCCAGGAGTTCACCCATCTTGGTACTACTCTCGCCCAAACACGCTTAACTTTGGAGTTCTAATGAGATCCAGTGACGACGTGCTGATGCCCTCTTTGGTACAATTTTTATACAAAGTTTTCTGAAAATTGAAGAAAAAATGTTAAAAATTAAAAAAGAGTTGAAAAAATAATAACAAATTTCAAGGTTAGCTATGAGTCATGAGAAAATCCTAATTATTACAAACAAAAAAAGTCAAATTTTAACTCATTAAAAACCAAAAAAAAGGTTTTATTAAAGGTAATTTGGTAATTTTCTATTTATTTTAACCAAATCTAACAGTCTTAGGATTAGGCGTGCCATTGAAAAGTTTAGGCGTAACTTTGAAAAATTAAAAAAATTTAAGTGTTATTCCGAAACTACACCTAAAATGTATGTGATTTTCAATAAAAAAAAAAAAAAATCATCTTTTTCGATCAATCAAGTTTTTTATTCAATTTTGTATATTTGATCAAATGTTTGTTTATTTGTAAAAGGATTTTTATAGGATTATTTCATGTCTACAACAAATTTTCAAGAGAATTTATTATTTTATGCATATAAAGAGGCACTAAAACGCCGTCACCGGATCCCATTAGAACTCCCAAGTTAAGCGTACTTGGACGAGAGTAGTACCAAGATGGGTGAGCTCCTGGGAAGTCCTCACCCTCAGGTTGGGGGCATTGGGAAACAGCATCTTTTTAGGTTAACACCCTTAAGAAGGAAGGCTGCGTACATCCACTCGCCCCAGACCCTGCGTAGGCGGGAGCCCTTAAAACACCGGGTATGTTCCTTTCCTTTAAGTGTGAGCATGTTAGGTAATAAATGCTCAAACTTTAGATTACTTAATGATAAATTCTCATCTTTCAATTATGTCGATTTTACTTTTGTTAGATAGTTTTATCCATAATATCAGTAGTTAAAAGCATAACACATAGTTAAAAATATAAAATATAAGTCAATTCTTTGAGAGTTAAAATAAAAAATTCAACAAAATATAGAATATAAATATTTAATTTAGATAAATAAACTAACTAATCATTTTTATTGTAGTATTGATAATAGTTTCTAAACACCATTTTCAATAGAAAAATAATAATATATAGTTAATATGTCAATTGTACGTATCTTAGCAAACAATGTTGAGATTCGTCATGGGCTCGCAGGCTCATGATCAAGCATATGAAGTATGGGCCTTTGAGTAACCTCCCATTAAAGGCCCATTTATACGTAGATTAAGGCCCATTTATCTGTGTCTCACATCGGGCCTATTTAGATTTTTATTTTTCGGTAAATTATATATTAGTGAGATTTGGTGAAATAATTTTTTACTCCATAAACTCTATAAAATAATTTTTTAGTCTATATGTTAGAGTGAAATAATATTTTAGTCCAACTGCAGTTAAATTTTTCTCTAGAATTTACGAAAAGACCAAAATACCCTTTACTAAACAAAACAGAAAAATAAATAAATTAATTAAATCATGACACCTCACCCCACTATTGCCCACCGCCACACTCCCAATGTTGCCACCAACGTTGGTCCAATGCAACGCCACCATCGCGCCACCCGACCACCATATGTCCCTTACCCCCTTTCTCTCCCCCCTCTCATTGGGCTCCACCATCATGGATAGAGTTACATAAGATATCACAAATTTAAAAAATTTTGGGGTACTTTTGATTCTTTGATTTCGCTAAGGGGAATGGTTGGAAATTCGGTTTGAGGGGTGGGTACGAAATATTTTTTTGTTGAAGGAGCAAGAGAGGCTGGCAGTGGAAGTGAAGGAGGAAGTGGTGGTGGCGATGGTGGGAGAGAGGTGGTGGGTGGGCGGATGGGATTTGGGTGAGGTGTCGTAATTTAATTGGTTAAAATTTTTATTTATTTTTTATTTAGTAAAGGGTATTTTGGTCTTTTTATAAATTATAGTGAAAGATTCGGCAATTGGACTAAGATATAATTTCGCCTTAACCTGTAGACTAAAAAATTATTTCATAAAATTTGTGAACTAAAAAGTTATTTCATCATACGTTAAGGTACTAATATATAATTTACCCTTTATTTTTTGGTACTTATAAAAGTGTTCTTTACGCAAAACAACCTGTAGCTTAGGTAACACAAAGTTTGAAAAATGATATTTTGTTTACAAAATTTGTGGCATGCGCGTGAATACTGGCGAGATAACTTAAAATAGAAGACAAAAATTATGGACTAATTTAACAATATTGCACCATTTAAAAAAAAATTAGGAATCTGCCATGTCAGTAAAAAATTTTAGTGAAATGGTACATTTTACTGTACAATTCTTAAACACGCCATTTCAAATGACGTGCATACACTGCGCCATTATGCACACCATTTTAAATGGCTTGCATTTGAAAAAGTTAGGGACATTTATCAAACTTGCATAAAGCATGCACGTTATTTGAAATGGAGTGCATAATTAAATGGGGTGCAAGTTTTGTACGCCATTTCAAATGGCGTGCATAATGGTTCAAATGACGTGCGTAAGAATTGTATAATAAAATTTGTCATTTGGCTAAAATTTTTTTGTTGACATGCTAGATTTCTAATTTTTTTTTTTTTTTAAAGGTGCACATTGCTAAATTAGTCAAAATTGAGCTGGATGGACAAATGATGCAATCCGTATTGATGGGCCGGGAATAGGCAACTAAGAGTTTTGATCCGTGTAAGAGTCTTCTAGTTAGGAAGATGCAGATTGGTTAGATTTATTAGATTTATCTTTATTTTAATTATCTTGAAAATAGAAGATATGTTTAGATAAAATTATTTTGTTTTTATTTGTTTAAGACTTTAAACTTAGCTATAAAAACTCCTCTATAAATAGAAGGAAGTTGATTAGGGTTTTGATTTAGTCTTGATATTAGATTTTTAATTATTTTGTTCTTTCCAATTTTCTAGTAAGAGAATTGAGATTACGAATTTTTTCCTTTTGTTTCTTATTAGTTTTTGCAATAGAAATTTAAAGAAAGTCTGTTGAATCCTTCCGTTTCTAATCAATTATCTTTTGGCGCTGCATAAAAATAACTAAAATAAGTAGATATGTTTATTCATGCTTGAGTTGTTAAGATGAATAATCTTGACTCAAACTATACTGTTGTTACTCAAGATATTCTTTGTTCAAATATTACAAGTTTGCATTGTTTAACAACCTTAGTGTATACACTACTGATAAAATTTTTTAACAGAATATTAATTATGTTAATCGAAAGTGGTCGATTGAATTATGACGGTTAAATATAAACAGAATGCTATTATGCATTATTTTATATGTCTATTCAGCTTGAAGTGTGAATATATTATACACACTTTACCTCATATCTTATGAAGTAATTACATTAATATTAAAAGCGAGTAAAGGTCAAAGGTCGATTATACATGTTAGAATATTATTGCCTTAAAATAGATTTTAAATTAGACTATGCTTAGGGAGAACCGTCAAAGAGAGAAAAGACGTGAGATTTTACAAGTTTTGTAAAAGGGTGTCGAAAGATAGAGTGATATTTGTTGGAGTACTTTGATTGATGGTTTACAACATTAATTGTCCAAAAATTGCGCTCTGAGAGAGCTTTCGAATAACTTTTAGGCTTATGTTTAGAAATTGTAATTCCAATATTTCATAGTGGATTGGGCATTCAAACTCCCGTGATTTTTCGCTCAAATCGAAAGAGAATTTTTCCATCAATATTTAATTATTTTAGTGATAGTTTTTACGCTTCCGTTATGCCTATTTACGCGATTTACCAACCATGGTTAAAAGTTGCCCCCAAAGGACAAAGACACAAGGGGGGTTGGGATGAAAACAACTGATCAGTTTGCATGAAGAAGAAAATAATAAAAGGGGTCCATTTCCATATAATAAAGCAGATTGCACTTTTTCTTATTTTCATAAATTAATTTTGTATGGTACAAAAAATGAGAAAGAAAAATTGAATAAAAATGGGTAGTTTTACATTGCAAATAGAAAAATACCCAAAAAATGTAACATTAAATTGCCATTTCCACGTCAATCCCATAAAATTTACCCCATTGCTTCAGGTTTTAGAATCTTACTAAAATTGCCTTTATTACTACAAAGACAATTACCTCATCTGTCCGAGCGACATGATCAAAGTTGTGTGAATTTAGCACATTAATTTGAGGGATCAATGATGCTAGATTCTTGGTGATGTTAAATAGTTGGGGGTATTTTGAACTTACTTATGTGTTCTTGAGGTATTATATTAGTTATATGGTGGCTACTGAATATAATACAATCCGTTATTAATTGTATCGTTTGGTCGCATGTCCCATTACCTGTATGAAGTGAGAGAGTAGCCTTAGTGGCTGAGTGGGAGATGTTGGATGCTGACTTGGTCAGCCACTAAATATATCTCATTTGTTGAGATATAGTGTAGATGTCCCCACTTAAGTAGTGGGGGATTTCCTCCCTCATTTTAAGGGAGTAATGGATTAGAGGAGAATTAGATTTAAGTACCTTATATAGAGTAGTTATCTCCTCTCCTTAGTAATAAACTCATTCATCTGATATGAAATCAATAACTTCTTCAATACTCACCTCTCTCTATAGAGTTAGCATCCCCGATTCTTGGTTTTATGACATGGAAAACCTAGAGGACTCTGGTAGCGCTTCAAGTTGATACTTCAAGTTTCTAAGGCGATCTAGCAAGGCAATAAGGCAAGTCTCGATCTCGTTCCGCAATTGAAGTATTCCGTAAACTTAGTGTTTATCATTTATCTATATTTTCCCACATTGTGTTTGTCTAATAAAGTAATTATTTTTATAAAGTAATAAATTTATATCTGTAAAAAAAATAAAATTAACAAAGACAAGGGCAAGTATTGAAAGATAAATCTTCATTTTGATTGAATGAATTGAAATGAGATACAAACCTTCACTTAAATAGTAAAACAATAAGAAAATTAAAAGACATAAAATTAAACCCTAGAGTCGGATGTTACATGAGGAAGACAAGCAAGTAAATGAGGGAGTAAAGCTCATTGAGGGTCGGTTTCTCATGCCAAGGAAGAAGAAGGAGGAAAAGTCTTGGTGCCTTAAAAGTCTTGAATACCATGAATGTCTTGTCTTGAATGCCTTGAATGATAATTGTAATGTGTCAAAGAATATTCTATCTTACCTATATACTTGAAAGAAAATACAAAGAAATACATAAAAATACATATAAACAAATACTAGTATTTAACAATATTATATAAAGTTAAATGTATAGTAACGTACATAAATTTACTGCCCTTTTTTTTTTAATAACCCACTCATCCAATCCATCTCTTTGATTTAACTACATTTTAGTTACGTATTTATAAATTATTAAATCATAAATATATATATATATATATATATGTATATATATTTATGTGACGCTTCCAAACGTTATACCGAATTGGCTTAAGTTAAAAGGGTGCTACACAGCCGTATTATAATAAATTCCCTCATCATAGTACGAAGCCAGAAAATTTTAATCCATGATTCCTCAAAATTTTCATAAAAGTTCTCATAATATATAAAAAATAATCCCAGATACATCAATACTAATAATTAAAAACTAGTAATACGGAAGCTCAAAATTACATATCTCAAATAGTCTATTATATCCTACTACATAATTATATATATTATTACAAACTATAATATTAATTAATTTATATTAAGTAGATAATCAACTACTTATTTTCAAATAAGATTTTTTTAAAAAAAAAAACTACCTTAAAAGTTATCACTTTAATTTAATCACCATAACATTTTAAATTTGTAAAAAGTTACCTAATATATCTCAATCAATCATCTTCAATTAAAATTATTGGTAAATTTCAACATGTACTCTAATATATATTTTTATTTTAGTAAATAGCGTTAAAACGCATTACAAACTGGCTCGGCTCTCGGGGAGCATACAAAAGGATATTCCAATACACGTAGGATTGTTCATTCACATTTTTTTTCCTCCTCCCCCATCTCCCCTCATTCTTCTTTAATGGACAACACGAAAGAAGCACGTGACTTAAATCCCCCCCTCCGCCTCTTCGGCTTCAACTTCTCTGCCGCCACCGCCGCCGAGAAGAGCAGCCGGAGATTCCAATGCCAGTACTGCCGCCGCCGCTTCTCCACCTCCCAAGCTCTCGGCGGCCACCAGAACGCCCACAAGCGCGAGCGCCACCTCTCCAACCGCCCTTCCTCCGCCGTCTCCGCCGCTGCATACCCTTTTTACCATTTTACCCCTCCCCTTCACCACCCCCATTATTCCTTTTCTTTTCCACATCAGGGGAGGCCCTTGCCTACGTGGCGCATCCCAGCCGTCCAACCCCAGCGTGGTACTACCGATGATGATGATGTGAGTAATCCTGACCGTCCGTTGGGCACCCCACTGGGCCTGTTGGGTTCATCTACGGTTAATATTAATAGCAAGGTGGCATTAGGGCAGAGTAGTAGTATTAGTCCCGGAGGTTCTCCGAATCCTATTGATCATCATCCACTGAGTTTGGATCTCCATTTGTGATCGTTTTTCATTAGCTAAATTACACATTAGCATCGTAAGTTTGGTGTATTAGATTTTTAATTCGCAAATTTTATGAAACAATTTGTTAGTCCAAAAGTTACGTGTAATTAATAAAATAGTTAAAACAGCGGTTTATAAGTGTGTAAAATAGAACTCTTATCCAACTATTTTTTATTAGCAATGTCACAAAATTTCCGTTCATGTATGAAATGATGCGAACAGCGAGGGGACAGTGGTTTTACCAATAAATAATGGTGAGTTTCTAGTCTTTCACACAGTCATTTCATTTGGACTGTTACTAAAAGCATGTAACTTTTGGATTAAAAATATTATTTCATAAAGTTTATGAACTAAAAAATTATTACTCCATGCTTTTGGGTTAATATGTAAGTTACCCTTTTTCATTTTAGTTAATATTTAGTTTAATTTTCTAGAGAATGCTATATGTATGTAATTTATGTACTTAATTTAAATATTTAATAAAATTTGAAAATATGGCTGAATCATCAGATATAATATTAGATAATATTTTTTTATGAATTAGTAACTTGTATCATGTAACCTTGCTCAGAGGCCAAATATTGTAGGTTTACAGATGCAAAAAGCCGTGGACCCAAGGATAAGAGGACTTTTGTATATAAATGAAAATTTATTAAACTCTAAAAGTAGTATTAAATTAATTACTTCAAATCATATACGTTAAATATATTGAGAAGGCGACAATGAGGTTATTATCAAAGCTCTCCATGGTACTTGCTCAAAGCTAATAGACATTCAGAACATTGTGGTCGATATCCATGTTAGTGCTTCAATTGAGCATATTTCTTTTAAATATTGTTACAGGGAAACTAATAGATCAGCTGATTAGTTAGCAAGTGCTGAGCATGAGGGCTCTAGTGTTTCAGTCTAGGATCATACTCCCTCCTGAGCCCTTCTTATTATTTTCCGTGCTGATACCTTAGGTTTCTTTCTTAAAAGAGGGCAATCCTAAGGGACCTCCTCTTTATCTCCTATATATATATATATATATATATATCAGGGTTGTACAAATGCATGTGTGTCCCAATCAAAGAGGGTACCAACACGCCGTCACCGGATTCCATTAGAACTTTGAAGGTAAGCTTGCTTGGACGAGAGCAGTACCAGGATGAGTGACCTTCTAGGAAGTCCCGACCCTCAAGTTAGGAGCACTTGCAGACAGCCTCTCTTCTGAGGTAATAACCTAAAGAGAGAAGGTTGCTTACATCTACCCCCCAACTCCTGCTTAGACGGAAGCCCTTAGGACACCAGATATGTTAATTATATTATGAATTCAGACACATAAATGAGAGAAACAAACAGCCAAATGAGTTAATCATTAAATGAGAGTTCCTTACAAATATTTATTTAATGGGGGAGACAAACTTTAATTTAATGTGCGTATTTTCAGGGTCACTGCTTAAATAACTCCGCTCCTCAAATTTTGTACTTCAACTATCATATTAATATAGCATAATTGCTAAATATATTTTAAGGTTATTTATATTTTAATACTCTATAATTTATAAAAATAATAAAAAAAATTTAATTTTTTAAATTTATATTAAGTGATTGTAATTACCATTAGGAGATTCAGGATTTGACTCAAGTGCATACCTTTTTTGATAATTAGCGACAAGTGTCGCAATATAATACAGGCAAACCTGCAAAAATAGGGCCTGAGCTAGCTACATAACAGCGTCCATTAAGTGCATACATTTGTATTCACTTTTTAAAGATAAAATAAAATATAAGGTTCTTGAACACACAATCTTAAATTAGTAGATCTCATGTCTGACTCAAAACCCCAATGTCGTTCTCTTGAACTGTAGACCACTTTTTTAAGACTATAAAATGATTCAAGACGAAATTTATTTGTGTACAAAACTACACAAAAAAATTCAAGAAACATTCATTTTGAGTTATTCTTTTCTTTTTCTACGCACCTTGAATCCTTGATGCAATCACTTGTGATGCATCCAAGAACTAGAGAGAATTAGAGAGAATTAGAGTTAGAGATGAGGAGAGAAGGAGAGAGAGAGAAGAGAATTAGAAGAGGAGAGAGAAAGTTGTATTTGTTATTCATACTAATCAAGATGACTTATACTACTATTTATACTAATTTCAACCTTACACTAATACACTCTAATATATGTATCAATCCTGCACTTTTTATTTTAGAGTTATTAATTCAACGTTTGCTTGAATTTTTCATCAAATAATAAAATAATAATAATAATACTATTACTACTACTACTACTAATAAGAAGAATAATAATAAAAGGCTAAATTCTGTGAGTTACAATGCTACATATGGCTATTTGTATGATAACATTATTCAACAACCCGAGGGCATGGTAAATGTTCGTACCGGCTATTTTATATAAATAATTTAAAATTTTAATAATTTTTTAAATATATTAAATTTTAAAAACAAAATAACTTCTCCTTCTCTCTTTCACTGCACATGAGCGATGGACAGAGTCCACTGCTCTGGATCCATACCCTATTTGTACAGCTCCGATTTGATAGGTGAAAACCTATTCATTATTTTACATTTTAATGCGGGTTTCCACTCACACAAAACATCCCTTGGGCTTAAAAAGCCTCGACAATGCACATACTCAGTTTATATATTTTATTTAAATTATGTTAATATTCAAAACAAAAATTATTAGATTCGAACTCGTAATATCTTGTTCAATAAAACTCTAATATCAGGTCAATTTTTTTTTTTTTTTTTTAAAGGCCCCTAGGATGAGAAAAAGCTGGAATAGGTTATGGGGTGTGTTTTGGAGCATGAAAAGGGTAACTATAAGAATAAAGCATTAACTGAGCATGTGCAAGAATATTCATAAAACATATAATATATGACATTAAATATTACTTTAAATAAATAAATATATATATACAGGGACTCATTCAGTAATGAATTATTGCATTAGATTTGAGCTCCATTGGCCAACTAAAGTATGAATTTCTGATTGATCAAATTGTTAAAAAAATATATATATCTTTTTGAGAAGTATTTTTTACAAAAGTACTTTTGAAAAAATGAAGCGCTTTCATAGAATGTATTTTTGTCAGAAAGTTTTTAAATTTTGCATTTAATTCTACCTCAAATGAGAAACATTATTTCCATACTTCTGCTTAAAAGAAGAAAAATAGCTTTTATTTCTATTTAAGAGCATTTTTCTTTCCATCTCGAACACACTTAAATATAGAACAAAGTATTTTTTCAAGGAAAAAAAGAACTTTTTTTTTTTTCCAGAAGATTATAAGCTTGCTCAAACAGGCCTTATGTGTTTCTCACAGAGAGGCACTTATCCCATCCTTAAAAATCTCGAAATTCAAATTCTATGTGTCTTAAAGTATGGCTTTCCAATCTATGTCTATCAAAGTCGGTCAAAATCTCGAACAATGTTGCTTGAGACCCTAGACTCTAGAAGCTCCTAAATTATGTGGTCCTTAATTTATCCACGGTTGAAATTTCTATTGCATGTTCAATCTAATTAATATTTATGGTGCTAAATATATAAAATATTAATATATATCAAAGGCCTCGTTATAAATAACATATTTGGACCCTTAAACTCTTAAGAACCGCTTTTGTTGCTGTATCTTATAAAGAAATTCTTTCCCCCCATAAAAACCTTCAAACTGATGTCTATGCAGTATAAAATACGACTTTCCGATCGTCTTATAATAACACTACAAAAAAGAAATTACCATCACATAATTTCAAGAAGCAATAATATCAACTGAATAATTTATTTCAATTATGTATACACATACATATATGAGGCTGGCTTAGTCTGCTAGATTGACACAGTTGCGTATATAATTATTTTTAGGATAAATTACAGAAAATTCTCCTGTCTTTTGCTTCAAAAACAGAAAACCCCCCTCACAAATAAAAGCACTCACAAAATCCCTCACTTTTAAAAATTTATCACTTAACCCCATGTAACTTATTTTTGACCATTTTGCCCCTAATGTTTAATTTTATTTTTAGAAAAAAGTTTTATATTATTAGACAAAAATTAAATATTTTATGTTTTTAGCAAAAAAATTAAGAAAATTTTCTATATTTATAAAAATATAATTATTTTTAATTAATTATAGTAATATTATATAAATTCAGAAGATAAAAAGTATTTTTAAAATTTTTAGGAAAAAATATTATGAGATAAAATATAACTTTTTTTTGGTTGAGGGGCAAAATGGTCAAAAAAATTTATTTGGGGGCAAAGTGAAAAATTTTCAAAAGTCATGGGATTTAGTGAGTGGTTTTATTTGTGAGGGAGTTTTTTGTTATTGAAGCAAAAGTCAAGGAAATTTTCTGTAATTTACCCTTATTTTTATATCTTCAGCTGAAATTTTAAAGTTAATTTATTAAACTTAGTATTAACGTGTTATTAACCAAAATGACGTGGATTTGAATCCTAACAACTTCACCTCCTAATAAATATGTAGTTTTTGTTAAAGTAAAATTGTGAAAATAGTTTAACTGCAGCGGAAATACAGCGAAATTATACAGCAAAAACTGCAAAAAATACAGCAAAATAGTCCAAAAAACACAGCACAGAATTACAGAAAAATGGTGCTGAAAATTACAGAAAAATGATGCTGAAAAATTACAGAAGTATTTCTGCTGTAAAGTTCCAGAAAATTGCTGCTGTATATTTGGCGTATTAGTAAGCAAATTCAGTAACGTTGCAGTAAAACAATATCTAAACACAGCAATCAAATAAGTAATTTCATAAGTGGGAAAACCACTGATCTTTTTTAAACAGATTTGAAGATTTTTCCGTAAAATAAATATACTCGTTTAGAAAAAGCTCAACCACGCCCGAGCACTGCGGGCGGGCGGCGTGCGAGTGTGGTTCCCACTCTTCTTTCACCCATGACTTAATTCAAGTGAGTTACTGATATATACCATTATAAACTCAACTAAACCCCTTTAATTTGTCTATGTGGGATAGATGACTTTTTATTTTATTCTCAATAAGGGATGTAGTTTTTTCCACAATATTTAGATTTAGCTGGTATCATTTTTCTAACGGTTTTAATACAAAAATATTCAAAAAATTCTACAAAAAAGATATAAACTAACTTTATACATTATCCACACTTCAAATTCAATGAACATTCATATAAAAAATGTTAAAAGAGTATAAAATTATACTTGAGGCTTTACCAAATAGTTAGAGTAGATGAAATTATGTGAACAAGGAGTAAATATTGCGGGAGCCCCTACCAATTTATATAAATAAATGCCCATCTCTGTTTCACGTGGGACAAGGAAAATGTATTTTTCACTCAATTAAATAAATAAATGTCGTCTTTGTCGCACGCATAAATGTCCATTGGGCTTTAAATATGAATTATTACACAGATTCAACTCATACTTTATACTTAAATTGTGTTAGAGAGAATTTATGAAACATCGGCCCACTCCCTTATGAGGTTGCTCCACGAGGTACGCACTTCATTTATACACTCTTCTTTGTGTGTATGTTTGGTAAAGTTGTGAAAAAAATTTGCATAAAAGGTTTTATATCTTATTATACTGTCATTTGAATTATTTTATTAAATATGTATAATTTTGAATTTAAAAAATTATTTTACAAAGTTTCTGCACTAAACAGTTAATACATTAAGACTTGGAGTATTAATATGTAATTTATCCAAGTATGTAAGAAATACATTCAATAGAGGTATTTCTGTCTAAAAAAACTTTTAATTTTACTTTGAAAAAGGTAATATTTTTTTTTTCTATTTCTTCTTAAAAGTGGGAAAACAGTTTCAGTAAATAAAATCAAACAAAATTACTGGGGCCAACTTAGGCCTCGTTTCGTTGCGACATGAATTAAGTTCCTACAGGAAGTTGTATTTCATGGAAATTCAATTCTCAAGTTAACTTTCCAAAAAGTAGGTAAAACACATTTGGTCGCCAGGACGGGAATAGAACTTCCTTGGGGAGGATAGTTGAAAACGAAGGAATGGAAAAGGCTAGGTAAGTTTGAAGGAGTTAGAAATTGCTTAACAATTTTTACTTTCTGTCAACTAAACAAGAGCCAAAATCCGTACTTTCCATAAATTTTTAGTTTCTTTATTTACTTCTTGTATACCAAACGAGGCCTTATACTCATTTTGTGATACACCAATTTAGTGGTGTATCATGAATTAGGGTTGAATTAGGGAAGAATTAAGATTGAGAATTAGAATTTGAGAGAAAAGAGAGAGAGAGAGATAGAGTTAGGGTTAGGAATTTGGGGAAAGAGAGAACCGAGAGAGAGGAGAGAGAATTGGTTTAGTTTTTCATTAGTCTCAAATGAAGCTAATACATCCTTATTTATACTAATAACAAGTAATTTTAAAAGCTAAGTACAAGTATTATTATTGTTTACTATTTATACGTAACATTTTGATTGTTCTTATTTAAGAGTGTTCCAAGCCTCAAAATATTATAGATGGCCTGAAGACTACAAATTTCATAGAGTATCTGAAAGTGGAAACATTAAGGAACAGATTTTTCAAAAAAATTTAGGTTGATGGATGAAGATTTAAGAATAAATTTATATTTTAATATGTTTTCTATACAAATACTCACTAGGTTTGAATTACGAACGGTGCACAAATTTATCTCATAACATGTGTTTAAATTATGTTAATATTAAAAGTGGAGGCTGTTGAAATTAGACCTTGTGATCTTTCAGTAAACATGTGATACGGACAAATCTAATCCCATATTGGTGGGTTAGTTAATAGAATGCCAATTTATATACCAAAGGAGCTATTCCACCTATTGTCAATTGGTTTTTGGATGGAACCTCATTTGGTCTGTAACATTAGTATCAGAGCCATCGATCTTTCGCTGTGGATCGTCGGTCATATGGGAGGTCAATGTCATTCAGTGGTCGTATGGGGGGCCTACGCATGACGTGTTGCAATGTCGATTATCACAATTCAAGGAGTTCATTCTCGATCTCATGGAGGTCCCTGGGTCTACTCTGGAGTTGATCTCGGCCTAGTACAGTCTTGGGCCCTGGTTGACGTACTATTCAGTCTCTCATTCTGAGTCTCAAATGGTGACGTCGGTATTGCAGTGTTCGCCCAGGACTAGAATAACTCTAGTGCAAAGCTATGTTCATTGCGTGGTGGTGACGCCGGAATTATAGTGTTCTTCTGGGACTAGAAATCCAGTGTAAAGCCAATTCGCGTGGACGTGAGATGCGGAACGTGGCGGTCTGATACAGGCAAAAATCCCATATAGGTCTACTCTGGAGTTGATCTTGGCCTAGTAAAGTCTTGGGCGACGTACTATTCAGTCTCTCATTCTGAGTCTCAAATGGTGAAGTCGGTATTGTAGTGTTCGCTCGGGACTGGAATAATTCTAGTGCAAAGCCATGTCCATTGTGTATTGGTGACTCCAGAATTGTAGTGTTCGCCCGAGACTAGAAATCTAGTGCAAAGCCAACTCGCATGGACATGAAATGCGGAGCGTGGTGGTCTGATACAGACAAATCTAACCCCACATTGGTGGGTTAGTGAATAGAGTGCCAATTTATATACCAAACGAGTTACTCCACCTATTATCAATTGATTTTGGGATAGAACTTCGAGTAAATAACTTGTCTAAAAATTTAAACTAGCAGGTGATAATGATTAATTTTTTCAATTTTTTTTTTACATTGAGTTTTTATCTAAAAGTAGAATGTAGCCTCAGGCCAAAGGAAAGGCCAGGCCCAGTTTTGCTTCTTCGTCGGCCCAAAGAGCTTATGTTTGTCTGAACTCTCTGCTTGTTATGGGCTTGATTTTGAAGTTTGAGTAACTTTTTGGCCCATTTATATAATAAAAATGTTAGAGACTAATCACTGATAAATTATAGAAACCCTCTATCTTTTGCCTCAAAAATATAAAACCCGTAACATTTAAAACCAATCAAATTTTTAAAAACCAACATTTTAACCAAATCCCTTAACTAGACCATTAAATCAAAATTTTATAACTATTTACTAACTAAACGTAAAATGTTTGATTTAATTTTTAGAGAAGATTTTTTATTTTAAGTAAAAAAATAGAGATTTTTTAATTTCTTTTTAAAAATAGAGAGAAATATGTGAGTAATTTACCAAAATGGTACAATTTTTAAAAAAATTACCAAATAGCATATTAGGAAAAAATTTTACCAAAATGGCACATATTATTGTTTATTTATCAATGTACGCCATTTCAAACGGCTTACATTCAATTGATGCTGTTGTACCCTGTTACAAATTTTTTTAGATTTAGAAATAACCTACATATTATCGTTATTATTTCCTATATTAAATATAGTAAATAATAACAATAATGTATATAAATCATTTCGATATTTTCAATAAAACTTTAACGAATACCTAATTGATAAATAGTAAAAAAAATAAATTTATATGTTAAAACTATTTTACATAAATAATTTAAAATTTTAATAATATTTTAGATATAATAAATTTTAAAATTAAAAAAAATAAAGTTACCCTACCCTCCTCTCTCTATATCTCTCAAACCTCAACAAATTAACTGTGCTTCTGTAAAAAAAAAAAAAAGTATTGTTCATTCCTTGCACGCTGTTGCAAACGGCTTACAATGGCGTACATTGATAAATAAACAGTAATATATGCCATTTTGATAAAAAAAAATTTCCTAATATATCATTTTAGTAATTTTTTTAAAAATTATGCTATTTTAGTAAAATTACTCGAAATGTGTGTAGTATTATTAAGTACCTAAACTAACTAGACATAAAATTAAAGTTGATTTGATGTGTTTATTACAATAATTGCATCTCATTAATTTAGACCAAATAAAAAAAATTGCACGGAGTTTAATGCAGAGTTAGGTAGTAAAATAGGGAGATTATATGAGAATATATATTTAAATAGTCTTTAAAGTTTGTTACATGGCAACTATAATTTTGCAATTTATGAATTGTAAAAGAAAATAGAATAAGAGATTTTAATTTTTCGTTAAGCAAATTCATATGCCGACTCTTTGGTTAAGAATGGGATGTCTAGGAGTAGTCCACTTAATATTTGATTCTGTTAATTTTGTATTTATTCGAGTCTATGAGATCCTATGCGATCTTTGTGTTTAAATTTGTATTTTTGTAAGACTTTTGTTATTGAAATAAAGACTTAATTATAAAAAAAATAAGGTTTTAAATTTAATGTTTTTTTTGGTAATTAACATAGAAAATTTTGTTAATATGCTTATATATATATATATATATAAAGAGAGTAAATATTATGTCATTTTTATTTTTAATGGTATTCTTACTAAGGTATTTTTGCTATTTCGTGAGTGATGGCAACCTTCGATATATTAAATTAATATATTTAATTTATACAAGTGTATCTGGTATATTGGCGGGAGCCCTTGGTGGCACTGGATTTGTTGTTGTTGTTGTTGTATATCCGGTATATAATTACTCGCATAGAAAAATAATTGTTTAACATTGAATTTTATTTACCTAGAAGCATTGACAATTGATTGCATAGCAATTTTATATTTTTCGTAATAGCATTGACAGTTGATATGTTGATCTGGGCTTTAAGCTTGTTGCTTTGCTTGCAGTGTGCCTGCCGTGAGTTTGCTATACTCATGCATTTGATGCTTCTTCTATTTTTGTCAGATCTTTGGCTCTTTGCTGCGGACCAGCTTCTCAGGCTGGGGTTCCTTGGAAACAGCCTCTCATCAGGGTAGCCCCTGGAGGGGGAAGGCTGCGTACATATAACCCCCAGACCCTGCTTTTGCGGGAGCCCTTGGAGACACTGGATTTGTTGTTGTTGTTGTACTCTAAGAATAATAAGGATTATAAAATTAGATACATTAATTTAACTCAGATGTTAATTTTTGTAGCTTAGAAATCGACCTTTCTTCAATGAGGTTTGGTTCATGACACTATTACATAACAAATGTAATATAAATTTGATAATTTACGAAATACGGTCTCAATTATATATCAATTAAGTTATAAAAAAATGTAAGATTCTCGTAACACGATCATTTTGGTATTAATAAGAAATTCTTGAAATTACGTATGCCTTAAAATTATGTATGTCTTTTATTGTCCACAAATAATAAAGCAAACTTTGAAATACACCAAGTACTATTAATTAACTTCTCACAAACCCAAACTTCCTCTCTCTTTGGGAACAAAAGGACATATATATTACATCGTAACATAACAAAACATGAAAAATACATAAGACACTGCACAACATAGATTGACTTTTACGGGGCCTCAACAACATTATTCATTATTAAACAAGTTTAACTAATTATTACCTTTGTCGGATTTTATCCTATTATAAGAACAACACAAGTCTAAAACATAAACCTATTGGCCTTGACACGACACATTTGCCACTTACGACTGCAGATCAATAATGAAAAACGTAAACATTATATTCCACAACAGCATCTCCAGTCCGCGGATCAAACTCATGGGTCCGAGCTTGGGCATACCCGCGGGCGAACCGGAACACCCCGCTGCCGCCAACAATAGGCATCTCTCTCACTCCCGAAAGCACAGCGTTTCGACCCAAAACGCGGAGCGTACTCCCATTATACTTACCCTCCTTAAACGCAAAATTCATAACCATAAGCAAGCCCACCTCGTCTTGGGCCGCCGAGGCATACACCCCTTGAGCCCGGCCCACTGCCTTCGAGGCCCGGCCCGGTCCAGATGTCAAGGGGTCATCCACCATGACCACGGTGCCAAAGCCGGTGGAGGAGGTGGCTGTGATGGCAGCACGAGCCACCTGGATCGCGGTGGGGTGGCGGCCGCTGACGATGTCGTGGAAATAGAAGTGAAGGTGGGACAGTTTCTGATTGGCGGCGACAAGCCCTAGTGAATCCCGGGGTATGGTTTTTGAGAAGGGGTGTGAAATTTCGTCAGGCTCGGGAAAAGCTGACAAAGTTAATATATGAGATCTATATATAAATTCGAGTGCGACGAGAAAGATAGTGAGGCGAGACAGTGAAAAATTAAGTTTTGACATTTTTCTTTTGTTTTTTTTGGTGGGGTGTTAAGATTTTGGGGGGAATGGATGGGTGAAAAAAAATGAGGACATGGTTAATGTATTTATAAGGGTAAGGTATGAGTGAATTATATTATATAAAATGTTATATTTACTAAGATGTATAATCAATGCATATCACGCTAGTCAAGAGATTGCGATCAGCTCCATACTACGCTAGGCAGGAGAGGATGAAGCAGGCCAAAGAAGGGAAGATTACAGTTGATATGGCAGGACCTCACCCACCGTAACCTATGGGAGGAGATGGCCTTAGATAAAGCTCGATAAGGGTAGCAGATGTAGCGGCCGAATACTGCTGCTTATTCCGCTTTATTAGTTTTCCTAGGCGTATAGGACCTATTACGGTGCATCTATCTTCTTATCTGCCTATTAGTTTACTATCTGTTTACTTGCTTATTTTACTAGCCTTGTGGTGCATGATATTGCCTTGAAGTCTCCTCTAGGACGTTATGTTTCGTATTACTCACTTTATGCTATGTCTTGCTCATATGCATTGCTGCCCTATTGCTTACAGGTTGCCATGATGCGATGACGACATGTCTCTCAGGTTAGGGGTCCTCGGAAACAGCTTCTCTTCAGTTTAACACCCTAAAGGGGGAAGATTGCGTACATCTACCCCAGACCCCGCTTTTGCGGGAGCGCTTTAGACACTGGGATTGTTATTGTTGTTGTTGTTGTATAATCAATGCGTTCCCAATATTCATGATATAAAATTATTGGACTATAAAAAAATAATAAATTAATTACTTTTTATAAACTAATTATCTCGTGTAAAGTATAATTCATATACAATTGAATATATTATTTAGGTACATGTATCAATTCTCTTATATTATATAAAGTCACTTGTTTAATACAAAAAGAAAAGAAAGAAAAGAAAATATTTTTAACTATTTTAATTTAGACAGTATATAATTTATATTATGTGAAACTAATTCTATAATAATAAAAGTGTTGCTAAGTTGCCTGTAAAATTTTTAGCGATCGAGTCAGTTTGGATTCAATTTGTGTCAATGATTGAGTTCGACTTGAGTTATTTGTATTTGATATATGACTGTAATGTTAAAATTTATGTTTTTAATCTAACTTCAATGCAATATAGAGTTAGATTAACGGTAATCTAAATTTTACATAATTAATATACGCTACTAGAAGTAAAAGAAAAGTCAAACAATTGACAAAGCACAGAAATTTTCACCATTATTAACCCAAAAATATACATTAAAGTATTTTCCGTATTTAATTTTTAAAAAATTATTTTCCCTATTTAAAAAAGAAAAAAAGAAAAAAAGAGGATGCGATGTGAGAAGCCTGACTAATGGGTGGATTTGATATTTAGTAAGAAAATTACTAAATATATTTATTTTTTAAATATTAAATTTATATATTACTTAATATAATAAAAAAAATTATTACAAAATTGATTTTAAATTATTTATTATATTTATACTTGATATATAATTAAGTCAATTTTTTATATTTAGTAGTGATGATGTATGAGAGAGAACCAAAATGGCTCAATTTATTTACTACTTCAATGTAGAAAACACATAGGTATAAATAATGGTAATCATCTATTTCCTAATAGTTAATATGATGTGGATGACGATCAAAGGTGAGACGAGAAAGTGAACTGATCTGAAAACTTCTTATTTTGTAAAATAGTCCGTGTAAAATTTACTTCTCTGGAGGAGTATAGTAATCGAACAATGAATGACTAAATAGTTAACTACATCATTGCACCGCTCTCTAGTGCATCTTTAGGTGATCTTGAACAAATTACATCATATATAAAGTCCTATACTCGAGACATTCTCTTAGGTACTGATTGAAAACCGTTAAAAAGTCAAAAAATCCGCAAATAAAATCAATAAGAACTATACTCATCAGCTATCCATGGCGCGTGAGCCTCTAAACTTTCTACTTGGCCAATGCATTTGCAGCATGGTTAGACTATACTCAATAGTGTTTTGGCTCAAAAATTTTACCTTAATTTTGCATCCTTTTTGGTGTAATCGGTTGCATTTTCACTGATTGATTGCATTTATCGACTTTTATTTTTGTATTTTAATAATGTAGCAAAGTAAAAAGAATTTTAGGAAAAAAACTCAAGCAATTATATAAAAATACGATCCAATATAATTCATCTCAAATTGTCACGCAGGATGGAAGCGGGTTTCAAATTTGTTAAGTTTGTAAGAAACACGAACGGATGTTGATCAAGTTTCGCTCGAACGGACATATTCGGAATCCACCGAAAGAAATCTCTAAACTCGGAAAAATAATAAACCCTTAAGTTATATTTTATTAAATAAACAGGAAGATGTTTCCTTTTAGAACAACATAAAGTCCCTATTTACAGGGACAAGAAACCTAAACAATATTAATTAGAATAGAAATTGAAAATTAAAGTAAAATCAAAACCTAACTATAATAAAAGATAACACCAAATAATCTTAATCTAATCTAAACTCAATAAATCCCAAAAAATAAACTAATATCTAAAGAATTAAAAAGTTATTAATATACTCAAAATTCTTCAAATTCAGATATCTTCACTAATCTCATAATTTACATTATACTCGTACCGTGTAAAATTGACTCTTAAAGAGTCTTGATAATCAAAGCTACCACACTCCCAACAACCCAATAACTGTAAGTAGGGTGAGTTTGCACCTGTAGGTCAATTCTATTGGAAATTGATCAACAAAGTCATAAATACACTTTTTTCTTTAAAAAATATTATTATTAGGATAAAATTTACGTTCGATTCAAATGAAATTGCAAAAAACTCAAAAAATTAAAAATAGAATGAAAAGTAATACACAAATTTACATAAAAATCATCACTTTAAGAGAAAAATAAAGCGTTTTAGATAATTTATGTTGGAAAAATGGCGTAAACGGGTAATCAAAGGATACACTAAGCATAAGTTTTTAGTCAAAAGCATAAAAAGATATAGGCTTAACTTTAGAAGCAAAAGAAAATAGGAAGAATTTTTAGCTTATAAGAATCTGTTTATTTTGATTAATTTTTTATTTTCACATTTTTATGAATTTTAAATATATAAATGGTGTAACAATCTTTATTCCCGTGGAAAATACTTTCCTTCATAAAAAATAGAAAAGTTGACTTTTCTTTAAGAAGAAATAATGACATTTTCTATTATAAGATGGAAAATATTTTCCGTCATAATGTTAAGTTGTATGTCTTGCTTTAATTTAAATTTGAAACATAATTCTAATTTTATTTTTTTTCGATAATTAGCAAAAAAAGCCACTCGACTAGGTGAGACCTAAGACCACTCGAAAAGAATGGAGGCCACAAAAGATAGAAAAAAAGAAAACAAAAAATGGAAGATAATCAGAGACAATCAAACAACGAGCCACAACCACGACTCCTAAAATAGGATGATCAACAAAACACTGGAAAAAAAAATGATGCACTGAAAGCAAAGAAGCACGGACCTCAAGGAGAGAGAAAACAACCAAAGCCAAAGAACAAAACAATCACAACTAAAGAAAAAAACCGCTGAACCGGATCATCACAAACCTTCTATGAAGTATGGCACTCAGCATAGGCGTGTCGAAGTCATCAAAATTCAGACTTAGTCTTTCTCCCATTTCTACTACTCGTTTAGCCTCCTCGATTTTATCGGCATCAATACCGTTGTCCCCCCGATTCGCTATATTCCTCTTTTGTCTTTTTGTCATGATTCTGAGGATTTCTCCCGGGCAACATGTCCTTCAAGAAATCTCTTAATTCCCTCTTCTCCTTCTCTTTCATCTTGCGTTTAAGAGCTCGCCTGCTCCTTTTTGATGTCTGCATTTTAGTTGTACTATTCCCCTCCATAAATGGCACCGGCACATGGTAGTTCTCAGGTATACTGTCCTCTGTCTGTTGGTATCTGAGCACTTCAGGGGGTTCGAAGCCTGGTGGGAATTCAGGACCGATGTTGCAGAGTCATTATTACTCATGATGTCCCGCCCTTCATTCTCATGCGGTGATGTCTGAGCATGATGCTGCACTGTTTCGGCATTATCATCCTCAATCCACGGCAATAGATGAGGTAGATGTTATTTTTCTCGAACATCCTAAATTGGTACTTGAGCGGCAGGCTGGGGGAAGTAAGGGGGCCGAGGTGCGCACAGGTCAGAACATCCCAAGGCCCAACTCCCTAAGTACTGGCCATCAATATGAATAAAGACTCGGCCCAGTGTATGACCTAAAACACTCACTCCTCCATTCGTTAGCCTAGGAGGACGAGTTTCAACATCCTCACAGTCATCCAAGACATTCGTCACCTACTCGCGAAGAGGTTGAACTGCACTAACTGTCTTGCCGTGTCACCAATGGAAAAGAGGCATGTTCCTTTTCCAATCTAGTCGAGGCTGCGAGGGCAACAACTCTAGGCGAGTAGTCTGGAATGAACACTGAATTACGCTTTTTGACCAGAACCAAACGGAAACTTCTATTTAACTGAACTTGAAGCATCTGATGAATGCATGTTGTGAAGCAGGTGTCAATTAGGACTCTGGCAACGTCAACACATCTCATGGCAGATGTCCTCGAATCCACCCTGACAAACTTTTCCCATATTTTTGCATTGTCAGTAAAGCAGTCCTCAGACCAACATTGGATAGGCAGTCCATATATCTCGATCCACACCCTTCTATTAAGGGAGCCAAGGATCTCGCCGGAGTATTTATACACTTCTTTAAATCTCCGAAGTAAGGTCTCTTTGCGCTTGCCGAGGCAAGAATCCAGGATGCCATTAGAGTCGCAAACCAGGATAAAATTGGTGTTGCTTAACCCTCTAGGGGTTAATCCATACAGGCTGTTCTCCGTGATAAACGTGAGGATACCGTCCAGACTAACCTCATCAGTTGAGTGCGCAATTATTGATCGATTGAGCCAACCCTCCACACTCTTATTGACGTTGGACGCCACAATCCTCAGAATGTTCGTATTCACGACATCCCCTTCCCTATTAGTTGGAGTATTCCCCTTGTCATGATTACCTCCATTGTCTCTAGACTGCTGAAAACCCTTGATTGAGGCTGATTTTGGTCGGATGATGAAGTTGATCTTCTCCATCGGTTGGCCCATTGAACTCTTAGTTTAACACCCACCACCCATTTTCCATTCGTGGATGTAATTGCCCTTGCAGCTTCACTCGAGTCATGAAATCGAACAAAGCCATAAGAACATCTAGACCTCAACCTTTTCTTCATAGGAACAAAAATGTCATAAATTGTTTTGAATTCTCGGAAAACCACCTTAAGCCATGAATTCGTCATCCTTTCTGGTAAGCCATCAATGAAGATGGACATCGTCTCTCTAGCAATTGGCATTTCAAAGTTGGTTTTTGTATACGGTATTGGGAAGAGAGAATGTTGGATTGGGATGGAGATAGACGGGGAGGTTCGGTGGTGAGGTTTGAAGAGGGTGGTGGTAGACGATGATGGTGATGGTGGTGGAGAGATTGTGGTGATGGAGGAGGTTTGTGGTCAGTGGCGAATCCAGAAATTTTTTTTACTGGGGGCACGTATAGAAGATCATAGTGAGCGGCAATCAACAAAATGTGAGATTTAGACTATTATTCATAAATTAGGACAACATTGAGAATTTTGTATGCCAATGATTTGAAAAGATATCCCAAAAATCATATAACTACATCAATACAAAAGCGATGTGTTTGTGTACGTATAATTTACATGCAAAATTATAGATATGTAGTTATGTTTGTATATGTGTGTATGTTGTTATATGTTTGAATTATTCAAATTTATGTATATTAAATAGATAAATTAATAATGTATCATATTAACTTAAGAGAATACTTAATTACGTTTTTGGATAAATCTGCCAATGTCCTCAAAGAAATGCAAATTTTGCTTGATGTATGCTCACTTATGATATAATGACTAATAGTTCCATCGTGAGCTTTCCTCTCAATCAATGGAGGCTAGCCACTACAGAGCAGGATGAGAATAGAACGAGCAGAGAAATGTAGTAGGGGGCATTGTCATGATTTTGTCTCAAATATATTAGTTATTGTATAATACTTATATGTTACTTTTACATAATTAATTAATTAAAAATTAAATATATAATTATTGAAATAAAATTATAATAAAATATTAATTAAAAATTAGAGATATTAAATTATTTTTATTTTATAAATTAATAAATTTATTCAATATAAAATAAAATAATTTATGAAAGAGAATAGTGGGGGAACAAAATTTGAAAGAGTGGGAAGTGATATTCAAACTCGCGACCACTAGGGAAACAGGAAGGCATATACACCACTAGATTACCAGCTGAAATTGTAATTTAAACTTATGCATTTATATATCTATTAAGGCTCCGTTTGTTTCAACGGAAGTACTTTTCCCACCGAAAATGCTTTCCTTTGAAAAAGGTTTTTAATGAAAAATGTTATTCCCGTTGAGGTTTTCCGTTATTTGTTTCAACGGAAAACATGTTTTCACATTTCGATATTCCTTACTTGTTTTAAAGGAATTATCTTTTACCAATCATCTTATACCTAGTTATAATCATTTTTTACCAATTATTTTATGCCTAGTTATAGGATAATATAAGTAGTAATACTATATATTTGAAATCATTTAGACTCTGTGTGGTGTGGTTGAAGAATTATTACTAAGATACCTGAGATTTGAGTATTTATTACATATCCTGATATTTGAATGTATATAATGACGTACCTTGAAGTTAAATATTTTATCACTAAGGTACCATATATCAAAATTTGATGAATTTTCGTAAGAATCTGAGCAAATATAAAAGCGCCAATATAATGCATAATTACGATAATATTTACAAGTCATGTCAATATTTTTTGCAAATTATGATAAAAAAAGTCCATCGTATATTGATGTAAACTATCTAAACATGGTTGAAATCATATGCCGTGTTAACATTTTTTAGGAAAAATCTAATGACAATAATTGTATATTATCGGAGTAGATCACTTGGAATGATGACTTCCCTTTTTTAAAAGGGAAGTCATTTTCCCCCATTTGAAGAAAAAGGTGAGAAAACCATTTCCGTTACTAATCTTGTGTCAAACAACGAAAAAGGGGAAAACCACATCCTCTAAGCAAACGGAGCCTAAGAGAGAAACATTGACTGGGGGCCGGTAACCCCAGTGCTTGAAGGCTGCGTCCGCCCCTGTTTGTTGTGGTGGTAGATGTTACCGGTGGGGATGGTGGTAGATTTAGCGAGGACGAAACAGGGCCTGATGATGCTGATGGTCCCGTTAATGGTGGTGGTGGAGAGACTGTGGTGGCTAATGGTGGCGATGACGGTGTTTTGTGGTGGTGAATGTTACCGGTGGGGGTGGTGGGAGACGAAGGGTTTGGTTGCTGAGGACGACACGGGTTTAAGTTGATGATGGTCCCATTGACGGACGGTAGAATAAGTTGCACGACATGAACCGGTGGGCGAAGGCGATTCTGTTGGTGCAGCGCCGGTGCCGGGAATTCCAGTGACGCGCCCTCACGCGCCGGACATTGGTGGCACGTGGATTTTGAATTTCTGAGCGTTTTGAGTGTTTAAGGGAAAGAGGTATCTTAAAACATAATTCATATTGTTTCGGTCAAATTTGGTTCAGTCAGTGAGCCTAACTCAAATGCCTCAAGTAATAAATATTTGTAAGTTCTGGATGAGAGTGGGACTCAACCCTCACTTGAGAAAGCAGCTACTGGCGCGTTTAACCCGATCTCTCCTGCAAAACGAGCAAGGCCGTCAGAGGGACCCACGGCGGTTTAGCCTAAGTCAGTAGGGGAAGTGGTAGCGGCAATAAATAGATTTACGTAAGGTAAATGATACCTGGTAAGCAGAAGTCAGCTCATGGAGAGAAAGGCACGTCGGATGATAACTGCAGAGGGGAGGGAGCAAACCCGGGTCCTAATAAAGGGAGAGACATGAGGTCACTTAGGGAGAGGGTGAGGCGTGAGGCCCTGGTGCTGGTTGCCTGTGTGGGGCGTGAAGCCCTGGGCTGAATTATAGAGAGAGAGGGTGGAGGAGCTTATCTTGAATGGGGGAAGTGAGGCTGGTATTTATAGGGGAGGGGGAGTTGGTTGGTGCTGGGCGGTAATGCTGGGTTGGGGTGGTATCGCCTAGCTTCGCATTGCGTGGAGGTGAAGGTAGCTGATTGGTTAAAGAGGAGGTGGTACAGCCTGGGTGATGAGGAGGTGGTACCGTCTGATGGTGATTGGTGGAGAGGGGCGGTAGTACCGCCTGAGTTTGTGCATGGTAGTAGAAGGACGATAAGTGCATACCGTGAGTGCTGGTGAAGGTAGGCGGTAGTTGGGATTGGCGGTACCGTGGTTCTTCATGTTAGGCGGAGATGAGCATGTACCATTAGTGTACTGATGGTTGGCAGGGTTAGCGGTACAGAAGCTTGTGGTAGGCCTATGTGTGGGATAGAGGTGGGCGGTGCTGGATACCGTGCAATCCATAGGTTGGCGGTACCGTGGTTTATGGTAACTGAGGCAAGTGGCGGTATATCTAGTGCCACCAATCTAGTGCCATTATGGGCTTAAGGCAATTACTTGTCATAAGGCGTAGAGGTGCCGCCAGAACTGGTACCGTAGTTGACTTATTGGCCTAGTTCACTTTTTTCCCCAACACATATAAACATAAAGAGTAGTTCCATACGTCACGAGAATATGGCACATGAAAGCGCACGAGGTGACATCATCACAAGAAAGTTTAAATATTTTATTTACCCAAGTATATCACAAAGGGTTATAGCTCATATGGTAAAGGTCGTGCCCAACACGCGGTAGGTATGGGGTTTGAACCCCCACTTTTGCATTTTTCGTGTTATTCTTTTCATGGTATAGAGCTTTTTCGAAACTAAATAATAGAATTATTTTCTTCCGCTAAACAAACAAATTTCTTAACAAAAGAATATTTCTTAACAAAAATATTTTTAAAATATATATATATTTTGCAAAAAAAAAGTATTAGCATAAAAGGTGCTTTCATCTCAGGTCGGTCTATCCAGGACAACATCCTGGTGGCCCATGAGATCATGATAGCCATTAAGAGGAAGCAAGGGAAGGGTGGGACTGGATGGCCCTCAAGTTAGACATGGAGAAGGCTTACGACGGAATAGAGTGGACCTTTCTTGAACAAGCTCTAGTGAGGCCTCGGTTCCACTCGAAGTGGATTGATTGGATCATGGATTGTGTGACTATTGGGTTGGTTTCCCCCCACTAGATTACTTGTTTATCCTCTGTCTTGAAGCCTTAGCCACAAGTCTGTCAAGTCAATGCCAAGAGAAGAAGTCTTGAACGGGTATAAAATTTTATTGCAGGGCACCTACTATTCCTTGCCTCTTTTTTTTTTTTTTGATGACTGCCTTTTATTTTGGGACACTGGCATGGAAGTGATTGGTAGACTTTAGAATGCCATCCAGAAGTATTGTACAGATTCGAGGCAATTAGCGAATGTGGAGAAGTCTGCTATTATCTTTTTAATATAGATAGACAATTACCTCAGAGGATAAGTGATCAATTACGCATCCCGACTTCCCAAAATCTGGGGAAATACCTTGGTTGTTTTTTTGGCTCAGGTAGGTTCAACACAAGGGTTGCTTCTAAGGTAGTGGGTAAAATGTCGGGGAAGATTGCTAATTGGAAGGTGGGGCTCCTTTCCAAGGCCGGGAGAGTGACCTTGATTCAGTCTTCTCTTGAATCCATACCTAGTCAAATTATATAGTGTTTCAAGCTCCCTAAAAGGGTGTGTAATACAGGGGATAGCTTATGCAGACTTTTCTTCTGGAAGGCTAAGGATAAGGATGGTATGAACATGATAGCTTGGAATAAGATTTGTAGGCCCAAGGGAGCAGGGGCATTAGGCTCCGCAAGTTGGATGCCATTAACTTGGCTTTCCTCTGTAAGTTCGGATGGAAAGTTATTAAAGAGGAGGACAATCTGTGGGTGTAGGTTGTAAAAGGCAAATATCTCAATAAGGAAGATTTTTGAGTTATAAAGGTAAGAACTCGGATTCCCCTGCTTGGAAGGGAATTATAGGTACCATATCTATTTTGAGAAAAGGTATAGGATGGAAGATTGGGAATGGAAAAAAATGTTAATTTTTGGCTTGATCAGTCGGCTGCGGATGGCCCTCTTACGAACTAGCTTGAAGAGGATGGGAGGGAGGTTGACACAACTTTGAGAATTGCTGACTTCAATGAAAACGGGAAATGGATCATGGAGAAGCTAAGAAGGATGGTTCCCCAGAGAATCCTTAATCGTGTCTTGGGGGTCTCGGTGGGAAAGTTGGATGTGAAAGATAACCTCTATTGGGTCTTCACAAGTACAGAAGACTTTAGCGTCAAATCTGCCATTTGGCTAGCCCGTATTCTAGAGTGAGCTGATAGAAACTCGTAGGAGTTTAGATGGATATGGGACCTTGACATTCCTCCGAAGATTAAGGTCTTCCTTCCCGCTCTTGTGCTTGGTATGGGTTAGAGAATGAAGACATTTCTCATATATTGTTGTCTTGTCAACGTGCCATTAAAATTTGGGAAGTAGCTGCCTCGTTGTGGTGGATGGATTGTCTCCCCCATGGCCACACTTCTGTTGAGGATATGAGAGTGCAAAAGACTAAGGAGCCTCCCCAAATTCGCTGTCCTTTGTTGGCAAATTTGGAAAGACAGGAATAATGCCATTTTAAAGGTGTCAAGTCATATCATATCAAACCAATTATCCAACCTAAACATATGGCTTATGAATGGGCTTAGTAAGCTGGAGGAAGGGATAGTTCGAGTCAACACACATAGCAGAACCAATAAGAGACCACCTAGATGGATTTCCTGGATCTGTCTTAATCAAAGATGGATGAAGGTTAATTTCGACGGGTCTAGACGCGGGAACTCATCTGTGGCCGGTTTTATTGCCCATAATAATAGGGGTGATATTATTTTTGCAGGATCAAGAAAGCTTGGTGATGCTCCGATTATTGTGGCTGAGGCTGTTGCTGCTAGAGATGGCCTTTTTTATGCCATCAGAAGGGGGCTTGGAAAGTTATTCTTGAAGGGGATAATGAAATTGTTATCAAGGTTCTCGAGGGGTTGTACTTCTGTCTTGCGGATATTGCAACCATTGTGTAAGACATTCGGACTATCAGTACTTCTCTTGAACAGATTTCTTTCATCCATGTCTTCAAAGAGGCAAATAGATCAGCAAACTGATTAGCAAATGCCAGTTATGAAAGTGCGGGTGTTGTTCTTTGGGATCATGCTCTCTCCCGCACTCTTCTCTCCATTTCGCGAGCTGAGGCCTTAGGACTCCCTCTCTTAAGATCCCAAAGTTCTGTTCTTATCTTTATTAAAAAAAAAAAAAAGGCGGGGTTCAGAACAACCTAAAAACATTGGTGGGCATTAACAAGGGTTTCAAAATTGACCCACCAAGTCTTGCTTTTTCATGATGGTCCTTGAAAAATTGCTCTGCTTCCGAACCCAAACTATTCATAGTATTTATAAGAATATTTGGTATTGTTCTTCATTTTTTATTTTTTATTTTTTAAAAAATTAAAATTTATGTTTTAGAAACTATTTTTTTATTTTAAATTTTACTAAAAAATAAACGTAGAAAATTGTTAAACTTACGTTAGTTTCTCGTAAATTAAAGCTGCGTACAAAAAATAATACCAAATATGACCAAAAAGGTTATCAAGGTACTATTTTCAATTTTATGTATAATTTAAATGCCCAATTAAGTAATAAACATTTATAGTAAAAAGATTATTTACAATGACAAAGGAGGAGAAAATCACTATTACTATCCTTTTCATTTTAACATTTACTTTCAGGTCATCAGGAGTGGATGGGCTCGGCATTTCCCGAGTTATTAATGATCTGATTTTGACTTGGCTATTAATTAAAGGGTCTCCTTTTTTGAACAATTATTAATGAAAATACTTGTTTTGACATGTTGTATAACATGAAAGAACCTGATCTATTTATGATAGAACTCAATAAGACAAGTTCGATTGGATCGAGTATATAAAAATGTTGAAGCATGGCTCGATTCAACTCATTCCCGGCATGTACTAAACAATTAAAAATATCAAACTCGTTAAAACGTATACCATAAAAGATTACATTATCAAAGATTCTCATATAGTTCTAGCCCCAAAATAAAGCATGGGCCTTATTGTCAAAAGGAAAAAAGCTAAAAGGAACGAGTAATATGGCACAAAAAGAGCACGAGTGGGGTTTCGAACCCCAGTCCTCCTCATATAAGGCATTTCCAGCCATCATCTATGCTACAACTCCTCTTATAATTTACTTGGGTAAAAAAAATCTATAAATTTTTTTATAATGATGTCACCTTGTGCCATTTTCAAAATATTACAATTACCATTCTACTGATGTCAAGGAACCATCTTTCCCAAAATCTTAAGCTGATGGGTGAAGTCTCGGGATTAGTTTTATACTCTAACATGCCCTCTCACGCAAATGGCCATTTGGGCTTGAAGCGTGGACAATGCACAGGCTCACCTCATACCTTATGTTTAATTATTTTAATATTGAAAGTGCGGGCTATTGAGATTCGAACTCCTGACCTTTTGGTCATCAAGGCTCTGATACCATGTCAAAGAACCATCTATCTCAAAAGCTTAAGCTAATGGGTGAAGTCCCGAGATTGGTTTTATACTCTAACAACTGATGCATCATAAATGAAACGCACTCAAAAAAGGTGTTAACAAATGCACATGAGAGAATTGTACACCTAGTTGGCCAACCCACCCACTATTGACTTAAAGAAATAATGTTATACACTATTCTTAGTAAAATACTCGTATAATTGGCTAATTGATTATTAATCACCATTTTTATGTTTGAAATGAATGTTTATGTATTATTTTTAATAATAAGATAAAATAAATAGTTTTTTTTGGTGTTAGTGATATAATGCAATTTTTGTGTAGCACATAGCTGCAGTTATCATTGAAGAAAATAAATGATTGGTTGAAAATAACGTACTTATAGCAAACTAATTGTAAGTTCTTTATTTTTCTGAAGTTATTATTTTAGCTCTCATACTATTGACTTGCACCTTAACTTTTACTATGGCCTCATTTGGTTACCGAAGGAATTGAATTCCTATAAAAAGTCGCATTTTTTAGGAATTTACTTTCCTTGTCAACTTCTTAGGAAGTAATATAAAAGTGTTTGGTTACCCATACAGAAAATAGAACTTCTTGGGAATTTAATTCCTATCTTTTATTTGGTTAACACAACACTTCCTACGAAATACAATTAAAATGACTATTATGCCCATGTCCAATCTTTTAACATCATTGATAGAGAGAGTAATGGAGAAACTTGCCACAATCACAAATTAGAAGGGATATAATTGTCATATGCATTAAAAGTCATGAAGGAAGTAGAACTTACCTGGGTGGTTAAGTAAGTTACTTTTCCTATTTTGAAGCAATTGGAACTTACTTAGTAATTCAAATTTCCAATATCCTACTTAATTCCCGCATACCAAACAAGGCCTAAAAACGACACTTCCCATGAATTAAAACTTCCCTCATCTACTTCTTGCACACCAAACGAGGCCTATGTGTTGTGCTTCTTTGTGCCACTATTATGGTAAGACAAGTCAAATTAATAAAATCATATCCATCTCCACCTAGTCAATATTTTAGAAAAAGTTGTTATAAATATAAATATTGATCCGAATAATACGTGAACATATTGAATTTCATTTTATTCTCATACCCTATTCTAGTATGCCATATATGTATACATATAATTTGTACGCCACCAATTAAATATCTAATTCTATATGATATCTATTTCATTATTTATAAGAAAGCAATTATTTAATATATTTTTTAACAATTTAAATACATTTGAAAACATTAAATAGCTAATTTTAGATGCATGCAGCATTTAAATCCAAAACGCAAATAAAGGAAAAAAAAAAAAAAAAAGAAACCTAAGGATGAAGGTGATACGGTTAGATTGTGCCACGTGGAACATCTTCGAAAAGTGTTAGTGGGCCTTTCTGGGCCTCTGGGCTTTGACGGAGCCCAACCTCCAAGGTTGCAGGTCCAAGAGCCTATTTGCCCTTCTATGTATGAGAAATATATGTTTTTAATGAAAGAAAAATGTATTTTATTAAATTTTTATAAATGTTATGGTTCATATATAAATTTTTTCGAGTTGTAACAATATCGAGCTTTTTTTAGCCTCTTCATTTTTCTTAATTTTTATCTCGCTTTGTGCTTGTTTTAAGGGTTCAATTGATACTATGGACGCTAATTTGATATGAGAATTGTGACGACAGTGGAGGGCCTTGTTGCGGTGTTGTAAGGAAGTATGATGATGCCGAGACAAGCTAGATACGTAGGTATATGTGGCTACATGGTGTTCACAACCTTTTGATCTAGTGGCGATGGTGGTGGATCTGTAAGTGTGACGGTTTCTAAGATCAAGTGTTAAGAGTTTGAATGTTTGGTGGCGCGTGTTGGTGTAGGGGTGGGAATTTCTGGAGACAAATGTGGGTTTCGTTGGCTCTCCATCATCTATTGTGGTGTTTGTGGTGGCACGGGGATTCGAGGAAATTGAAGATGCCTAATGAAGGTGTTTGTTGTTGGTTGAGGTGGAACTCGTTGCTAAAAGGTCATATAGCTTGATGGTCCTAAAGTTTTTGACCGATCAAGCTTGCAACACCTCACTGGTATCACGATCCATGCCACTGGCCACCACCATTATCAACCATTATGGCTTGTCACCACCGTTATCTACCACTTCCATACTCATCACTTGTACCACCTTGTCCTGCTTGACCTGCAACACTCAGTAACCATGGATCGCCAGTGTCATGATTCACTTGGGCCTGTTAAGATACCATGCAGCTAGAATAGTTGCTTAAGACTCCCAATCCAATAAGAGCCCGTTTTAAAAAAAATAGTTACATAATTAGTTTGATTCTACCACATGTTATCATTCACAATTTGAGAAATAACGACCAATTACGATACATTATATTAATGCATATGTACAAATATAATATAAATGACTCATATATTATTTGACATCATAATATAAAGTCGATTATTGAAGATGCATTTAAATGCCCAAAACACTTAAATTATAAAAAATGGGGATCGTTCATCAAACTTGAATTGACTCCCTAAAATATTGACACCAGGCCTATCCACCTCCATCTACCTTCACGATATCCACCACCGAGGTTCACCCCATCGATATAGCTTACTACTGTTCACCATCACACCTTGTCACGAACATAATTTTCTCCACCGCTGTAACCCACCTCCATTCACCAATCACCACACAGTGCCACTAAAGAACTCTATGTTAAATGATATATGTTCGTTGAGGATTTTTAACATTGGATTCGACAAATGGGATCTGTAGTCGTCTTGCAACCTTATGGGAGTCGGGGCAAACTCTTGATTAGGCATTTTAGACAAATTGTCTGAATGTGAATTGATGTTCAACTACGATTTTTAACGTTTATTAGGATTTACATATGAAATTATTAATCGTTATTTTAATATTTTTAGGTGTTAGACCAATCCATTACTGACTACAACAACAACAACATACCCAATGTCTCAAAGGCTCCCGCTCGTGCAGGGTCCGGGAGGGGTAAGATGTACGCAGTCTTATCCTATCAGGATGAGACCTTGACAGGAGATTATTTCCGAGGACCTCCAACACCAATCCATTACTGACTATTGGCTAATAATTACTAACAATTTTTACAATTTTTGAGGAAAACAATATGATCCTCAATGAGCTAATCCAAGTCAAGAGCTTTAAAACTAAACTCAACTCGGTGACAAGAAACAAATCCTCCTATATTGCCACAACAAACTAGTTATTCACTTCATTGGCGTATGATTTTCTCTAAAAAAAAATTTTGAGCAGAACAAAGCCCGAAGGTGAAAAACTGTCATTTGAAAACCAAAATCTGAGACAAGCTTAGATACAAAAGAGCGCGAGGAATTAACCCACCACAAGTGATCACATCCATGCTTTGCATGTTTACTAGTGACTTAGTAAGCAGCTCTATAGGAGTCCATTTACAAAGAAAGACATTGAAAAAACTAAAAATAGCAAAAATATACCGAATAATCGCTTGAATTCCCAAGAGATCACTGCACTACATGATTTTTTCAAGTGTATTTAAATTCATTTCAATTTTTTTTTCTCTCGTTCATTGTAATTTAAGTTTGTTCTAACTGGAGTCTCGTGTTTTTCTTGTTTAAAATGTCTCTTAGGCCATATTTTATGACAAACTTAATCCCTAATATCTTTATTTTTACTTAATTTTAGTTAATAGAAGGGAGACTAAAGCCTCGTTTGGTATATAGGGAGTAAACGCAAGAAGTAGAAATTTAGGGAAGTATGAATTTTGGCTCTTGTTTGGTTGATAGGAAGGAAGGACATAGAATGCAAAAAGTGAAAATTTTTAAGCAATTTTCAATTCCCTCAAAACGCAGGAAGTAACTTACGTGGTCCCCCCAGGTAAGTTCTAATTCCTTCATTTTAAACTATCATCCCCAAGGAAGTTTTATTTCTCATTCAGATAACTAAATATATTTTACTTACTTTCTGAGAACTTCACGCAAGAATAAAATTCTATCAAATACAACTTCTTGCGGAAATTCATTTCATACGACAACCATACGATGCCTAATTTTATTATAAAATAAAACTTTAAAAAAACTTGAAAAGAAAGTACTACAATAACAGACCCAATGCCTCAAGGATTTCCACATAAGCGGGTCTAGGGGTGGATGTACGCAGCCTTACCCCTCCAGGCTATAACCCAACCGAGAGGCTATTTTCCGATGACCCCCAACCTTATAAAGTTGGCAACACGAGGACTTCTCAAAAGTTCACCCATCCATGTAGTACTCTCGCCTAAGCACGCTTAATTTCGAAGTTCTAATAGGATCCGGTGCCATAATGGCCGGTAAATGACAAAATTACAAATATAAAATTATCATAAACAACAGGAGGAAATACAAGGATCAATCTCAACAAAACACATCAACTCCACAACACAAGTCACAACAAAACAAACTAAAGAGAAACATAAACATTATACTCAACAATGGTAGCCCCTGACTTCACATCCAACAGCGTCACAGTCTTCGCCTGCGCGTACCCACGCGCCATCCTGAACGCGCCGCTGCCACCCACCACCGCCATTTCCCTGACATCATCCATCACTTGGTTCCTCCCCATGACACTCAGCGTACTCCCATTGTACTGCCCCTCCGTGAACGCGAAGCTCATCACCATCAACAGTGCCGACTGTGCCTGGTCCGCGAACCCATACATCCCCTGCGCGCGCCCCACCGCTTTCGTGCTCTGGTCTGGTCCCTCCGTTAGTGGGTCATCGATCATCGCCAGCGCTCCGAAGGTGCTGGGTGAGCTCGCGGTGGACGATGCCTGAGCGATGCGGACCACGGTGGGGTTGGGGCCGGAGACAACGTCGTGGAAGTAGAATTTGAGGTGGGTTAGGTTGGACGAATCAGCGGGGTGAGATGGGGGGATTTGGGTTAAGATTAGGAGGAAAATGGATGAGATTAAAGTGGGGATTGAGGGTTTCGCCATGGAAATTGTGGGGTTTGTTTGAATTTTTGTGGGTTGATTTTGATTTTGATTTGTGATTTGTGATTTCGATGGGCATTTGACGTTTTGGGTCAAGGAGAGGTAGAGAGAAGTATTGTAAGGGGGCGATTAGGTGAGTAGGTGGGTTGATTAACAAATTGAGGGAAAATAGGGAAAAGTCAGATGGTGGCTCCGACCACAAGAGTTATTTATTTATATATAATTTGATATGCAGAAAATAAATGTAAAAATTAAAAAATATAAAAAGTATAGATTTTGTATCCTATTTGGTTGAAAAAAAGTTGGTAGAGTATAAATTATTTAATAATTTTTAATTTTGTTAAAATATAAAAAGTAACTTATTTAGTCTCCTTTATTTAGGAAAGTTCTAATTCTTTTATTTTTAATTTGCCTCCTTAAGAAAGTTTTATTTCTCATTCCGACAACTAAATACTTTGTACTTACTTCATAAGAAGTTGATATGTAATTGAATTCCCTGAAAATATAATTTTATGTAGGAATTCAATTCATATAGCAACCAAATGAGACCATAGATGAGTTTAAATTATTTTCTCGTTTTTCTTTTTTTTACATTTATTTTATTTAAAATATTTTTTATATTTTATTTAATTATAATATTGGTTTCTTATCTAATAATTAAAAAATAAAGAAGATTATTTTAAATAAAAAAAATTAATTTAAATAAACTTATAATAATACTTTTAAAAAATAAAGGACCAACATAAGAGATGAGCAACTCCTCCAGAGGTATTGGGGGAGTGGGTCAACGGCTGAAGGGAATCATTTTCAGTTGGGAAGACCAATTAGGCTTTTTCTTTCTTTCTTTTTTTTTGTTTTTTTTTTGTTTTTGTGGAACACCAAGAAATCCGAGGGCAAAATTAGATTACTTGAGCATCAAAAAATACAATCGGAGATAAGAATGGTGGAATATTAACCCACCAATTATAAGTACAACAAGAAGAACAATGCCCTTAGCAACAAAGTGGGCAACTCTACTATATATTTTAGGGCACCAAATAAAAGATAAAGAGTCAAAAAACGGAAATAGAGAACAAATGTCATCAACAATAGCCTGAATCTCCCAGAACATCAACAATTAGTCAATGACATTTTTTTGTATGAACATGAAACTTACCCATAAAATACGTTTGAAGTTAATGTGCTGGTCCTCATTTTGTTCCAATAACCGGAATAGCAGTTGGGCAACTTTGAAATATAAGTTTAAATACGGCATTCTCCTCCCCCAGAATTTAACGATGTTTTAAAAAAAAGGCTTGTGGCTAATGCATTCCTAATTTTTCCTAAAACACATGCCAATTTGGTGTGAAGTGTTGAAAGATGAGGGCAGTTGTTACTTTTCAAATTGAGCTCATAAACGTTAAATAAGTCACAAGTTAAGCTTTCTTGGTATATCTTCTTACGAAAGAATTATGATTGCATAAAGAAGTCTCTAAAATGCCAAAATGTTTGAAGTTAACTTCTAATCTCTCTATTATTTCGATTTTCAGACTGTATTAATCCCGAGCATCAATTTTTCAAAATCTAACACCTCCATCGTGGAACCACATGTTGCACTATTTGATGACCCTTATTACACGGTTAAGTCTTCTCAGTAAGGCCAAAGTCCTCCAAAATGTTCAATATGGGACCTTTCAGAGCTTTGTCCACATTTGTAGGAGAAAAGTAGGCGTGATGTGATATTGTTGTGTTTTTGTTAAAGCATAAAACTAATATTGGGCCTTCACCCATCAGCTTAAGCTTTTGGTAAAGATGGTTCCTTGACATGGTATCAGAGCCTTGATAACCAAGAGGTCAGGAGTTCGAATCTCAACAGATCCCACTTTCAATATTAAAACAATTTAAGCACAAGGTATAAGGTGAGCCTATGCATTATCCACGCTTCAAGCCCAAATGACTATTTGCTTGAGGGGGCATGTTATAGTATAAAATCAATCTCGGGTCTTCACCTATAAGCTTAAATTTTTGGAAAAGATGGTTCATTAACAGTTTTTGAAGTAGGTAAACGAAACATCCTTGAGAATGACATGTAAATGAAAAGTATTTTGCATTGCATTATTGTCAAAGTGTTGTCATTTATTCATTTGTAAACTAAAATATAACTTTGATTTACGCGTTTTTAATATTCGCTTTGTTGGTACATGTAGTTGTATGCATGTCATGCGATGACCCCAACGCGATGCCGCCTCCTCTAGTTATTAGAAAGTATATACCTTAAAATTGCCAACTTTAAAAGTTTATTCATTAAAGACATTTTTTAATATTTAAAAGATTTTACAAGAAATTATAGGACGATTATTAATACGAGGTCAAGCCAGTAGGATTGTCCTACCCTACCCCTTGATTATGCGTTTTCTGTTGGAGTTTGGAATATGGGTAGTTTACTTCTTTGTGCCTTGGTGTTTTTGTTGTTTGTGTTTTGTTATTTTGTGTTTTTTTATTGTTCTTTTTCGGTTTTGGGTGATTTTGTTTCATGTTGTTAAATATTAATTCTTGTTTATTTGTTAATACTTGTATTTTTTAGTATTTCTTTGTATCTTCTTTCATGTACATATCTAAGTTAGAATATTCTTTGACACATTACAATCATCCTTCAAGGCATACATGACAATCAAGACATTGAAGGCACCAAGACTTCCTGCTTCCTCTCCCTTGGCTTGCATAACCGGCCATTTATGGTTAACATCACCATTTACTTACTTGTCTCTTTCATGTATTCTAGGGTTCGAGTCTTTTCATTTTCTTGTGATTCTTCTATTTAAGTGAAGACTTGTAGGGGTGTTCATTGGTCTAACCCCGGACCGGACTGGACCAGACCGGACTGAACCGAAGACCGAATAGCTTCTTTTGAAGGCCAAAGACCGGACCGGTTACTTCATGGACCGAACCGATTTGGACCGATTATCATTTCTTTCATTTCTAATATAAGTTCACAGCACATTCTATCAATTTTGAACAACTTTAAAAGCATGTAATAGGAAAAAAAGATAAAAAATAAAAAAATAGAAATTATAGTGTTAGGAATATGCCTCAAATTTAAGTAATTTAGTTATAAGTCTCGCCGTGAGCAGCCGATCAATCGGGGGAATGTTCGATCGATCGGGTGCAGCGCTGGAGCATAGGAGCAGCATAGGGGCTGCTGATCGATCGGGGTGGCGATAGATCAGGAAGGGCCGATCGATCGGGAGCCCAAATATGAGTGACCTAATTCGTTCAGTATAAATAGACCCTCAGGGCTTCTATTTTAGGTATCCAATTAAAGTGAGCCGCCGTCACATTAAGTTTGAGAGCTTTATGAGAGTTTAGAGAGAGTGAATCAGTAATTCTCCATAGATCTCGTTCAGAGGAAGTGTCTTTGTAATTCTTCCATTATTTGTGATCAATAAAGAATCTCCATCTCCGCCCGTGGTTTTCTCGCTCTCGATTGACGAGGGTTTTCACGTAAATCTCTGCGTTCTTCGTTTGTTCTCTTTTATCCTATTATTTATTTCTCTTGTTTATTATAGTATTTGAATCGAATCCAGTTCTGGGGTGTTGAATTCCGCGTTAAGGAGGTATTAATTTCCTAACAAATCGATATCCGAGTATATCAAGTTTTTTCAAGTTTTTAGGCTGGGGGTCCTCGGAAACAGCTTCTCTTCAGGGTAGCCCCCTGAAGGGGGAAGGCTGCATATACCTACCCTCCCCAGACCCTGCTTTTGCAGGAGCCCTTGGAGGCACTGGGTTTGTTGTTGTTGTTGTTGTTGTTGTATCAAGTTTGTTCAAGTCTTTTACCTCAACAATTGGTTCAGAGCCTTACAAATAGAAATATTAAATGATTATTCCCTAATACAACGGCTCAAAGCAAATTATATTCACTAAACCCGACCCCGATAATTTGGCCCCTTAGATTTGATTCACATTTCTCAATTCTCCACTAATAACTAACGAAATTATTCAAAAATTAACTAGAAATAGTTATACATATAAGTCGTAATAATGTACATAATACAATAGTTTATTATTAAAAGAAACAAGATAAGTTAATATAGTATTCATGGGCTATTTTAAAACTAATTTTAGGCCCAAATTTTATAAGTTTAGGTAGTTTATTTATAATCAAGGAGGCCCAACAACATAATTCGGGTTTTTGGTCCAGTCTCGGGTTTTTCGGGTTTGAATTGGACTAGACCGAAACCCGAAATAAGGTCAACATGAGGACCGAGGACCGGACCGAAATTGAATCGGTCCAGTCCGATCTTGGACCAAATGGTCCGAACGGTATTTGAACAACCCTAAAGACTTGTATTACTTTTCTTTTCATTCAATTGAAAGGAAGATATATTCTGCATACTTGTTCTTATTCTAAGTTATTTTATATTTCTACACATGTGGATAGGGTGCTTATGTTATTTTGATTTATTGTTGGCCACTGAGCCATGTCCTGCAATTTTGTGTATTTAGGGCTTCTATTCCAATTATTGAAAAGAAAACTCCGAATGGAGGGCATGTTTCATTTTAATATTAATCTTATATCAAAATAGTGTTATTTAATTAATTTTGATACTTCTAACAATAAGTTCTAATGAGGGACGATTGAATGAGCACTCATTGGAACAATTGGATCGAAAACTCAGACAAAGAAAATATCGAGGAAAAATCTAGATTACCTTATTTTTCTTTCTATTTTCATAGGAATCCTTTTTAGTTAGATTTTTTTTTCTAGTTTAGCTTTCCTCTTCTTAGTCACGTTAAATTCTTTTAGGTTTAGTTTTCCTAGTCTTATTCATATTGATTGTATTTAGATTTTCTATATTTATAAATAGGGACCTTACGTTATTGTAAGATGCAACTTTTTCTTGATAATTTAATAAAATATTTTTATATTTTCCCGAGTTAAGGGATTTATTTCGGTGAATTCTGAATATGTCCATTCGAGCAGAATTCGATTAAGACCCGTCCGTATATTTTACGAAGTTAATAACTCTGAAATCGCTTTCGTAGTGTGCTGGTTGTGTTTCATTAATAAATTCAGTTTAGTTCTCCTAACAAGAAGAAAATTCAACATGTTATGTCATTTTTACATGTGAAGAAACGTGAAAAATAGATATTTTATTTCATTGCATATGCTCATATTTGTATATTTAATAAGTCAACTCAAAAACATTTTTTTTTTTTGTTGGTGCCCTCTATTAATTCTCCTATAAATACAAAAAATTATAAAATATAAATAAAAAATTATCATGTAGGTAATTGAAGTTTAGCCATTTATTATTTAAGTACCATAATATTTTAATATATACAATATAATATCATGACATTTGTATAATTTATCACTTAAATCTCTTAAAGTATAAAATTTAATTTCTTATCTTAAAATTCTATAGATTTTTGTTGAAAAATATTAGTATTAAACATGATTATGACAATATATTATTGTCTTATCTGAATTTGGTGATGTTTTGGTGAAAAAATACAAAAATTACTCATAATTATGATAATATTTAGGTAATTTAAATTAAGATGCAGTGAATAGTTTATGACAATTCGTTGAATTGATGAGAACATTGCAATGACTTATACCTGTCATTATAATCATGTTTTATATTAGCATACTTTGTATAAAATTGATCAAATTTTGACATTGTGTGATAAAATTTTCAAATATAAAGATACTTCACTCTAAAGTGTACAAAAAAAGGTGTTCCATTGTATTGAAATGTAAGGATATTTAAATGATAAATCCTGAAAAAACTTTGGATACTAAGGCCTGATTTGGTTGTCAAAGGAATTAAATTTCTACATGAAACTGTAATTATCAAGAATTCACTTCTTTTGTCAACTTTCCAGGAAGTGGTATATAAGTGTTTAATTGCCCATATAAAAAATAAAACTTCCTGAAAATTTGATTCATATATTTTGTTTGGTTAATATAGGCTGCGTTTGCTTTAGCTTTTTAACAGTTTAAAGCTGTCAAAAAATCTAGTTGATTGTAAGGCTTGCATTCTGTTGACAAAAAAGATCATTTTACATTTTTTTTACAATTTAAATAGAAAGATAAAAAAATAATTTTATAACTAGACAGAAAAATATGCAAAACTGAATTTTTTTCACAGCTTATGTCATAAATATGTTTTAAAAAAGTTATACTAATATTAACTTTTCATCACCATCACTTAGTTTTATTTGTTATCACCAACCCCACTCGTGACCACCATTTTTATGCCCATGGGTCGCTACACTCACTACCCTCCACTATCATGACCAATTATTATCGTAATTCTCTCTTATCTATTATTATTAATTAATTTATATTATTAAGTCATTTTTATAATTACAAAGATAATTTTTTTAAAACTTGCATCCAAACACTTTATTATGTTAAAAAAGATCTTTCTGCACTGTACAACCAAACACTTCACTGTAAAAAGATACAGATCTTAAATGGACATATCTTATTAAAACTAATAAGCTGAAAAAAGTTAAACTGAAATAAGCTGAACCAAACGCACCCATAATAACTTTCCATAAAAAAATAATTAAAATGACTATTATAACCACGGTCAATCATCCAATTCTAACTAAGGGTAAAGTTGATAGAAGGACTCATACCTAGAAGGCTACGGTTGTCATATTTACAAATTAGAATGGATAGGATTATTAAATAAATTAAAAGCTACCATGGAAGTAAAACTTATTTATGAGGGTTGGTCAAGTTATTTCTTATATTTTGACGCAATTTGAAATTGCTACTTCGTGCCTTCTGCCACTTTCTGCACACCAAACTAGAGCCAAAATCCCCAATTTCCATAAATTGCAGCTTTCCGCATACCAAACGAGGCCTAAGTGATAATTTCTCTATATAAAATTATAAAAGTATAAAATATAAAATACAATACTTATCTGAAAAACATTATATAAAAAGCTCAATCACACAAGAGATTCCAACTCAAATTATTGATCAACGGATGAAAATCTAATCATAAACAACTCATGAATATTACATACCTACTAAATTCTCCACAATAATTACAACAAAATTTCCCATTAAAACAAATTCAAAAAATACACAAAAAATAACAAACCAACAAACGAACCGGTCAAGCCGGTTCGACCAACCCCACCTCTAGCCGCCTCCCCACCAGACCCAGACGGCCCAGATACCTTCTGCCCATCCGACGAATCAGAATGCGACACGTACATGTCATACTCCACCACAGCATCCCCGGTTTTCTGGTCAAAAGTATGAGTCTTAGCCTGAGCATACCCTTGAGCAAACCGGAACGTGCCGGTTCCACCAATCACAGGCAGTTCCCGTACACCTTGATTTACCGGATTCCTCCCCAACACACTCAACGTACTCCCCTTAAAGTCCCCATCCATAAACGCAAAATTCATGACCATGATCAAAGCGGCGTCGTTTTGATCGGCTAATCCGTACATCCCCTGGGCCCGGCCCAGTAACTTGGAGGTGTTTTCTGGGCCGGAAGTGAGGGGGTCGTCGATCATGGCAAGGGATCCGAAGGAGTTTTTGGATTGGGAAGTGGAATTAGCCTGGGCGATCCGAATGGCGGTGGGGTTGGGCCCGCTAACGACGTCGTGGAAAAATAAGTGGAGGTGGGTTTGGGTTTGGGCTTTTAGACCCAGTTCTTCACGGGAGATTGTTCTTGAGAATGCTTGTGTTGATGGTGTGGAGGCTAAGAGGACGAGGATGATGGAGAGGTAGAAGAGAGATTCTGCCATTTTCAGAGAGAGAAAGAAGAGAGAGAGAGGAGAGGGGGAGCGAATAGTATTTGGGGTTTACTTTATGTCCATGTTTTTGGAATATATAAAATTTGAGGGTGGAGTAGGTGAGTAGGTGGGGATGTATAATCATAGTCCAATATAATCCAAGCGATTCAAGTAACCGCTTAGAATTCCTAAATTTTAGGGGCCTCCTTTTTTTGTGATTACCAAAGAGGGTACCAACACGCCGTCACCGGATCCCATTAGAACTCTGAAATTAAGCGTACTTGAGCGGGAGCAGTACTGGGATGGGCGACCTCCTAGAAAGTCCTCACCCTCAAGTTAGAGGCATTCGAAAATAGTCTCTCTTCAGGGGTAATATCCTGAGGGGAAAGGCTGCTTATATCTGTTCACCCTCCCCCCTTCCCCAAGACCCTGCTTGGGCAGGAGCTTTTGCGGCACTGAATATATTGCTTTATTTTTTTTTTGAGATTGTGGTTTTTCAAGTATAAATTATTAATATTAATAGTTATGTGATTAAAATTGTTTCTAATTCGTTGTAAATGAAGGGCCTCAGTTTGAAAATTTTGCTTGGCGCACCAAAAATGTTCAAACTGGCCCTGTGTATAACATAAAAGGGGGAAAAAGAAAAATTAAAATACTACGTTTTGACTATAAGAGAGAAAATATCAATATATAATTCAAGTAGGTTACTTTATATAATGTCAATTAGTCTTATAATGAAATATCACTTGAACTTATATGTGAATCTCATATATGTCAACTCTGTGAGTCAGACTTAAAGTTCGAATGAAATTTAACATGAAATAAGTTGAAAGAGCTGCAAGTGAAGAGGGTGGGGTAGGGTTTGGTTGGCTACCTAATGCTAAATGGCAGGAAAGACACATGGAGATGCAGTGGTTGATTTCCCTTGGAAACCATAAAAGGTATCTCTAGAACGTTCTATAACTTCTACATAATTTTTAAGGTCATTTTATAACTCTTGTTTGGATACATCGCTTAAACGAGTTCTTGAGCACCAACAAAATAGGGTAACTTACTCGGGCAAGTTTTACCCGCCATCCTGAAGAGTCACCAGCAAGGTCCATAAAGGCAGAAGCCATTCCACATCCTAGATCCGCAACCCATCAAGATCTTACTTGCCAAGCGGGATCCAGGAACGAAACAAAAACGCCAAGGGCATGGAATGACACGTATGACTCTACCTAGGGAGTCGTACTCGCCAAAGGCCCTTCTATTCTCGCCAGGCAAATTACATATGGAGTTCCGAGACACGGCCTCATAGCTCTATCTTAGGCTGTAAATATATGTAGTCCCCGAACAATATGGGGGCAAGCTCTTCTCTCTCTACTTAAGGAATGCAAATAACAAATACAAGACGACTTGAGATTAGTCTTCCATTTAAAGGAACCATTGCATCAACAATTCTTAATGTTTGTAAGTCACATTATTACTCTAACAATAATAATTTTTATCCTTATAATAATTTCCTTTAAAAATAATTCAAATTTTAAATAGTGTAATTAGGAGTTAGATTATTCTTTAATCAAAATCAGCACCTTGACAATTCAACGGTTTCTTTTGCCTTGTCACTTTCACACCGATATTGTGGCTCTTAAAATTTGATATAAAACATGGCATGACTTGGAATTAAACATAGAGGGCCTAAATTGAGACTTTTATTTTCATGTTTGATTATGGTTTCATGCAATGGTACTCGGACTTGGGAAGAAGGGCCGGGTACGGGTATGAATCCGAGGGTTGGACACTTGGATTATAAAATTCTAAGATATGAGAATCTGGTCAACAAGTGTCCTGACTTTTTTATTGGGTACGGATACTACTCGGATTCAAGCTCTGCTCATTTATTAATTTACCTATGTATTTCAAATACTAATGAAAATATAATTTTAAATTGAATCTTATTTTATCATTTATAATAATATTTAATTAGTTTTTCAAAACATCAAGATTGTAATTCATTTAATGAAAATTTATTATTATAATATTAAAATTTTCATTTACTGGAAATGTAAATTTCTTTTTAAAAGCATGCATAGCTTTCCAAGACATGGGGAAGACAGACGTGTCATATGGAAAAGAGAAATAATAATAGCTGTCAATTAAATCTGTAATAAATAATATCATTAAAGTACCTTTTTACTCAAAAAGTAAATAATGTCACTTCTTTTTTTTTTTTTTTTTCCAATTTCGTTTTGACCGATTCAGAGTCGGATCGAAGGGTCGGGAAGAAGGGTCGGACATGTATCCCAGGTCGTGTCGTGTCGACCTGGGTACGTCTGGTAAAATCAAGGATCCGGATATCATGGGTTTCATGTTCCTAATTCTTTTGGCTAATTTCATTGCAAGTCCTATCATTGCTAAGACAACACATACACTCGCATTTGTAAATATAATGCAAGGCGAGAGGAATATGGATATGAGAAATTGATTACCACGTTAAAGAAAGTTTAATATAGAATAATAATTTATAATTATGCAATTTGTTTGTTCTGGTGTAGGATCTTCCGTAAGCAGAGTTTTAACTCAGGCTTTTAAGAAAAGAGAAGGGATAAGGGGTTGATGTGTGCCGGTCTTTTGTTTAGGGTATTCCAATTTGTACCCGTCTCCCCCCCCCCACCAAAACCATTCTAATTTTTAGCTTAGTATTTATAGGAAAATGGAGTAGGGATGAACTGACCTCGGGGGCACTTAGCATTATTACTTAGCCGGCATGTCAACTTGGCGGTTCTGGTAGTGCTCCTTTGCTGTCAAGTGGCCTTGGCGTTGTTTTCATGGCACCATATAGCCTTGGCGTTATTCTTTAACTGACACTTGTTCATGGCATCCGGTGCTTGAGTGAGGTGTGGATAAGTATTGAAGAGGCTCATGAAGGATAAAACTTTAAGAAGTACAATCCGCTCATTAAACTATACTTACCAACGGCATACTGTGCATGATCTCTGAAGCACGCTGCAAAATCCCCAGAAGGTCTACCAGTAAGTTGGGATGCCATGGATCGATCGTACCTGTTACAATAAGAGCATGAGGAGCACTTTAATTCGGTAAAATATGTGTTTTCAGAATCTAAAATGATTTTCATTGGTTACTGAGAACCTTGAAGTGTATTAATATATGTCATACCTTTATTATATACTTTCTTGAAAACCTCAGAAGACACAAAAACTCTGTTATCTCTTCTTGCCATGATTTTTCTGCAGAATTCACTTGGTTGATCCCACCCTTGGGACAAGGTGTGATTGCTGTTATTTTTTTCTGCTTTGGCTTGTGTCATCCTTCAAAGCCAGAGTCCAATAGGCCCAAGCAATCCAAACAACTACTTTAACCCCTAAATTTTAGGGGCCTCCAATTTTTTGGGTTATGATTTTTAAAATATCAATTGTTAATATTAATAAGTTTTATGATATATGATGGGCCCCATTTAAAATTTTTGCTCGAGGCTCAAAAATGTCAGAACCGGCCCTATTCAAGGCTTGGCAGTTAACTAGCTTCGACTATGTTCTTGTGAACCCATATATCTAATTTTCCTTGATTATTTATGATTGTTGCAATGAAGAAACGAAGGCAAGCAACTTTCAAAAACCAAAGCCGTGGGATCAGCTTAGTTGATCTTTTGGTGTTAAAACGTATTTGTAAAGAGCATACCTCCTTAATTTTGTGTTGACTTCTCAATTTGCATTATTACCCATTTTATATCCTTGTTGCAGATATCGGGTACATGATAATCAAACCTTTTGTCTGTAGTATACATCCTACTAACCCAACCACAGGGTAGTGCTCAAATTGTGGTAAAGCTGAATTTCTTGTTGCCGACAGTTTTTTTTGGCTCGGCTAAATGCTTTAAGGATGCATGGGCGCAACATCATCATGTGCATAACCCTATGCCTATGAATGAAACAAGAGTTTGGTGGCTTCAATAGCTCAAATTCAAGAGTTATGAACACAACTTGTTCATATCTTGGTGTAGTTATAGAAAGAGTGATGAAAAATAGCTTGAAATTGGTTGTTTAAAAACATATGCACCTTCAGTTTATGATATTGGTCACGACCAAACAACGAACTGAGATCATTGAACAGGAGTTTGAGTTGGAGCAAGAATGACATGTGAAGTTGTAGCTATGCTTGAATTCCAACCAGTAGCTTAGTTTCCACATCTACAACATTACTTTCAAACTTAAGGACATCACCAGTATAATAATCTGAAGGTGTATATGTTTTTGAACAACCATTTTCAACTGCTCTTTTCTATAACTGCATCAGGATATGAATAAGTTGCGCTCATAACTCCTAAATTTGAGCTACTGAAGCCACCAAACTCTTCCTATACAGCTCCAATTTCATTACAGGCACAGTAGGGTTATGCAGATAACGATGTTGCGGCCATGCATCCTTAAAGCACTTAGGCGAGCCCAAGAAATTGCTGGCAACAGGAAATTCAGCTTTAATACAATCTAAGCACTGCAATGTGGCTGACTCGGTAGGATATACATTACAGACAAGAGGTTTGCTGTCATGTACCTAATACCTACAACGAGGATATAAAATGGGTAATAATGCAAATCGAGAAGACAAAAAAAAAAAAGAGACATGCCCTTCACAAATAGGTTTTAACACCAAAAAATCAACTAAATTTATCCCACGGCTTTGGTTTTGAAAGTTGCTTGCTTCATTTCTTCATTGCAACAATCATAAATAATCAAGGAAAACTAGATATATGGGTTCACAAGAATATAGTCAGAGCTAGTTGACTGACAAGTCTTGAACAGGGCCGATTCTGACATTTCCAAGCCTTGAGCAAAAATTTTAAATGGGGCCCATCATATATCATAAAATTTATTACTATTAACAATTGATATTTTAAAAATCATAACCAAAAAATTGGAGGCCCCTAAAATTTAGGGGTTAAAGTAGTTGTTTGGATTGCTTAGGGCTATCCGACCCTGACTTTGAAGAATGACACAAGCCAAAGAAGAAACAATAACAACAATCACACCTTGTCCCGAGGGTGGCATCAACCAAGTGAATTCTGCAAAAAAAATCATGGCAAGAAAAGCTGACAAAAGTTTTTGTACCTTCTGAGATTTTCAAGAAAGTATATAATAAAGGTATAACATACATTGATGCATTCCAAGGTTCTCAGTGACCTATAAAAATCATTTTAGATTCTGAAAACACATATTTTACTGAATTGCAGTGCTCCTCATGCCCTTATTGTATCAGGTAAGATCGATCCATTGCATCCCGACTTACTGGTGGACCTTTTGGGGATTTTGCAGCGTGCTCCGGAGCTTGTGCACAATCTGCCATTGGTAAGTACAGTTTGATGCGCACATTGTACTTCTTAAAGTTTCATCCTTCATGAGTTGAATTCGATATCCGATGCATATTTTATAGGCAAGCGCGTATGCATCCTTTGGAATGGCAACAGACCCATCTTTAGAGGAGCGGAAAACAAGAATGGATCTAGACTCTAGAGACAAATGAACCTTTGTTTACAAGCTTCACCCGTGATTTTATGGGAACTCATGATTACATATTTCACTCCGACAAGTACCCTCTTATGTTGTATCAGTTTATTTTGTACAAGCGTAAATAAACCCGACATTTGATGAATTACTAGCGTTTGAAATTGATTATGGCTCGTTAACAATAGTCTCAGTGCCTCAAAGGCTCCCGCTTGCGCAGGGTTTGGAAGGGGTAGGATGTACACAGCCTTACCCCATCAGGGTGAGACCGTGACGAGAGACTGTTTCTGAAGATGGGGGCTCGATAGCTTATTAAGAGGAATTCGAGCAGAATTATAAGCATAACGAGGCGAGTTCAAACCGGGTGTGTGTGGCTTCTATAATGGTTCCTAAGTAATTTGAATAGCTCAGTTCAGCAGCAAGTTCAACTTAATACTAGGCTCGACTTAATAATGAGCTCAGGTCAGCTTGATTAGGCAACAAGTTAAATTGAGCCTAGTAACACACCAATATCATGTCAAACTGAGCTCAAACAAAGGTTTCAAAACAAGATAAGAGCTTGGATCGAAGTCAAGCTCAACAAGGCTTATCAAGCTTGAGTCTGACACACGTTGTCATTGAACATTGTGCGATTTCAGCTGACTTATTAAAAGTGAACACTCTACTAGAACCGATGGACCAGGACAGCTGAATACAGCACTTCCTTCTCTAGAATGGTCACTCTAATCATATTTCTTGACCAAATTTTGCTAGAAACATATATCATGCTGTTAACTTGAGTTTCCAGGCCAATTCAATGTTTTGATTGTTTTTCCTTTCCCTTTCTTTTTAGAGTTTGAAGGCCTTCGAAAGCAGTATATCTACAAGGTAGCACCCTATAAGGGTAAGGCTGTGCAAATCTTACTCTCAAACCCTGTCTTGGCCAGAGCCTCTTTGAGGCACTAGTTATTATTGTTGCTGTTCATTTCCCCTTTCTCCTCTTTGATTTTGAGTTAACTGCTATCCAATTATAGGATGCTACCCTGTAGAGATATTGGTTCCAAAGGGTCCCAAACTCTAAAAAGAAACGGGAAAGTTAAAACAAATAAAGTATTGAGCTAACCTGGAAACTCGAGTTTCGGCGTGGTATACATTTCAAACAAAATTCAGCCAAGAGTGCAATATGATCACAAGACCATTCTAGAGAAGGAAGTGTTGTGTTCCTCCTCAAACTCTCCTGGTCCATCAGTTCTAGTAAAGCTTCCACTCTCAACGAGTCAGCTAAAATCACACAAGGTTCAATAGCAACATATGTCAAACTTAAGCTCGATAAGCCTTATCGAGCTTTAGAAACTTTGTTTGAACCATTATCTTCTCGAAGACAAAGCGTTAGGATTGAGGGGTTTGGGGACCAAAACCCATGATCCCAAGGCCCTAAGATGACACAAACCTGAAGTGACTTGAGCCTCACCCAATCCAACTGACTTGTTAACAGATATCGTGTAGGAAGTATGTGATATATTGTAACACACCCATTTATGCTTCATCAAAAAACCGAAATGGAAGACGAAAGATGAAAAGAAGGGCTTAACAAATTTTGCGTTCGTTAGAATAATTTATTATGGACCGAATTTGTTACTAAGGTCCATCAAGACTCCAAGCAACCCAAGTTGTCACTTATACTCCTCAACTTGTTGAGGGCCTTTTTTGAAAATTTATTATATTATTAGTTTATTTCCACCACATACAACTATTCATGATTAGAAAAATAACGGCATATGTATGGCATATTACAAACGTATATATACATGTACACTATGAAAACTAGTTGATATTATAAAGTAAATTAGTCAAGATGTGCTTCAGTAGACATGGATATATCTGTTAATCAAAAAAGGATATATTAAACTAAACTCACTTTGGCTCCTAAAATCTTGGGACTGGCCTTGAACCAAGAACAACAACAACAATCCCAGTGCCACCAAGGGCTCCCGCCAAAAGCAGGGTCTGGGAAGGGTAGATGTACGCAGCCTTCCCCTTTCAGGGGGCTACCCTGAAGAGAGGTTGTTTCCTAGGACCCCCAACCTAAGATGGTGGTCTTGCATCCATCAGCCAAAAAACCTCGCAAACATCAGAGAGCATAAGTATGGGCCACAAAAAAAAAAAAAAAAAAAAGGTGGATGAGAAACGGAAAGAGAATGAGAGAGAGGATGAAATAGGGATAGAAAGATAGAGAGGGATAGACAGATAGAGCTAAAGACTACCCTACTCTAACCGGGTCATCTAAAACCCCTATGCTAGCCCTCCATTGGGCCCTATCTAAGGCCATCTTCTCCCGAAGGTTTAGGTGGGTGAGGTCTTGTCGGATCGTCGCAAGCCATCTCTTCTTCGATTTGCCTCTGCCTCTTCTGCCTAATGTAGTAATAGGCTGTTCGCATCTTCTGACTGGAGCTTCGTCCGGTCTCCTTCTGACATGTCCGAACCACCTCAATCGATTCTCCCTTAATTTATCTTCAATGGGAGCTACGCCCAATTTTCCTCTTATGATGTCGTTTCTGATCCTATCCTTTCTTGTGTGTCCGCACATCCACCTCAGCATTCGCATCTCCGCCACCTTCATCTTCTAAGTGTGCTGTTGTTTCATCGCCCTGCACTCCGCCCCATACGCCATGGCTGGCCGCACCACCGTCTTATAGTATCTTCCCTTTAGCTTCAAGGGGAATTTCCTATCACAAAGTATTGCAGAAACCATCCTCCACTTGTGCCAACCCGCTTTGATCCTGTAGATGACATCCTTGTCCACTTTGCCGTTGTGCTGTATCGTGGACCCTAAATACCTGAATCTTTCCGTCTTCGAAATGGCCTCGTGTCCAATCTTGACTTCTTCTTGGCTAGGCGTGGTAGATGGATCGAACTTGAGTTCCATATGCTCGGTCTTGGCTCCGCTTAGTCGCAAGCCCTTCGACTCTAGAACCCCTCTCCACAGTTCCAGTTTCTCATTGATCTCTTCCCGTGACTCCCCCACCAGTACTATGTCATCAGCAAAAAGCATGCACCAAGGTACACATCCCTGGATGTGCCTAGTGAGCTCGTCAATAACCAAAATGAACAGATAGGGGCTCAAGGCAGACCCTTGGTGAACCCCCACGGTTATCGGGAAGGCGTCTGACTCCCCATCCACTGTACGCACCATAGTCTATGCCTCATCATACATGTCTTTGATGGCTCGGGTGTATGGTACGGGGATGCCTCTCCTGTCCAAAACTCTCCAAAGAACCTCCCTTGGCACTCTATCATATGCCTTCTCTAAATCAATGAAGACCATATGAAGGTCCTTTTGTCTTTCCCTATAATGCTCTATCGTCCGCCTTAGGATGTGGATGGCTTCTATTGTTGATCTCCCGGGCATGGCCTTGAACCAAGATAACGACCTAATTTTTTGCCATTCCGAAGACATTCTAATAAAATTGGAATAATATAGAGAAGAAAGCAACTTAATATTCTATATTATGCTAATTATTTATGATTGGTGAATGCTTTTTATCGAGATCTTTACTTGTTGGATCATATTTATTTCTGAATTTGCTCATAAATGGTGCATGTTGTCAACAGGTAGCATAGAGAATGTACATAAATCATCGGCTTGAAAGGACCCATTAGTTCAAAGATCTGCTCAAACAGAGCTCGGTGATTCGGACTGAAAAGTGCAATCTTGGAGTAGAAAACTACACCGAGAATGGATTTGATAAGAGCTGGTCATTTCAAGAAAAGAAGCAGTTAGAAAAGATACAGTGTCGTTAAATAGAAAAGAAGCTTGTATAGTTATAGCTCGAGGAAGATATAATTCATGATAGAGCCCTTTCTTTGGTATTTTCCATCTACTGTTGTCCTTATCTCATTATTCAGTAGATGTATTAGGTCTATCGTTCCTGATTAGGATTTGTAATACAATTTTGAACTTTGTAAAGAAAGTAAACACTATTCATACTCGTTTTAGAAGCAGTACTCGATTCTTTAATGAACATTTGTTCTTCTCATTAACTTGGTTGTGGATCCCACATAGCCATTTTTGAACTTCTTTTCCTCATTAAGAGTTGCTAGTTCTTTCTTTTTTCTTTTTTGTTTTTTGGGAGTGATCACTGAGATTACATATCAAAATAGCAAATGCTGAAACTTAATTTTCAGTAAGCAATGAAGTTTAACACTAGATATTTAAATTTGGATATAATTAAGTGTACTTGGCATACTCTTTTAACTTATCCGTACCCAAAAAGATTTGTATTAGTACTTACTATTCTAGTATTTCTAAAATATTTTTCATGAATTATTTTCTTTTTTTTGATTGGTTGGTTGGATAGATAGCGTATAAAGTGTGCTTATAATATACTTCATAACTATTTTGTTTCTAATAAATAGCAAATATCTGTAACATCCAGCAGGTAGTTTACAACATTTTTTAGGACAAATTTCGAAATGTCAATGGAGATCTCATATGGTTTGCATGGCATACCTTGAATATGACACTAACTGTGAACTTTGAAGCACTGCAAATGTGAAAACTTCTCAAGCAGTTCTTCTCGGCTACGTCTCTACATATGGAACACAAAGTATGTTAGTAAAGTATGTTAGTATGATTAGAATTAATTACATGTTTGCTATCATTTTCTAGTTGCAGTTTTGGATTTTTGACAAACTAGAAACTGACGTTGAAAGTGATTTTTTCTAGTTCTTGGTCTTTTTTATTTCAGTTTTTTCCAAAACTTGATTTTTAGTTTCTTAAAGGTAAAATGTGTAAACAAACAACACCAAATAGGCTCCAAGACTAGTTTTGGAGTAGTGACGAAAGAGACAAAAGCATTTAAGCCTAGTACTTTGTTCTAACAAATGCCAGTTAGTTTTGCGATACAACTTCACGTGGGTGCATGTATAAGCCTCACATGCTAAGCTCATTAGACGATGTTGGGGCCAAAAAAAAATTGACAAAGAGCCAATTTAGCTACAACAACAACAACAACAAACCCAATGCCTGCAAAGAGCAAATTTAGCTAAATTTCTTTTTTGAAAAAAAGCACTTTTTTAAAGAAAAAGCACATTTTCAAGATTAAAGGTGCTCAGCCTACGAAGTCAAGTGTTTTTAAATAGAAATATACGTTGTTTTTTTTTTACTTGTAAGCAGAAGCAAAAATATAGTGTTTCTCTTTTAAAGAAAAAGTAGAAGCAAAAACTATAATGTTTTAGACAAAAATGCCCTACTAAAGCACCTTATACAAGGTAGTTCTGCAAAAAAGTATTTCTACAACACAGTTTATAGTATCCAACATAAAAACATACCTTAATGTTGATGCATCCATTCACATCAAGAGTTTTCAAAGTGCTCGAACAAGATCTAGAGAGTGCCTCCAGGCTTTGATCTGTCACCCCAACAATTCCAAACAAGCTGCATTTTAACTGTCAAACATTAGACTGAAAACAAGCCATACTAATCAGAAGGGCATATTACATCAATTCAAATAATTTTTTGGGTCCACCCATAGGGGTATATTATATCGGAGTTTGAACCATGCCATTTAGTTGAATTAATCTTTTGGGGCCATCCGCTGCATCTATGCGTTTCAACATACCTTGTACATACAGAAACTTTCAAGCAATCGGTGCACCCAAGCAAGAATTAATCGAGGTGCACATAAGTTGGTCTAGACATCTTGGTTATCAAAATCTATGCGGGCAAGGTAATACAATTTTGTTTGTTTTGACGGAAAACATCTTCTATCTCAATTCTTTTTTTTTTTTTGTTTTTTGGTATAACTTTATAGGAATAACCACAATTATGAAAATTGTTTACCTACAATGAGGAGAAAATTGATTTCCCCTCAATGAAAGGGGAAACATTTTCCTTCACGAAGAGGAAAATATTTCCCATTGTAATACTACAGCATGGGTTTCACTTCGATCTCAACTTGGTAAAGCGTGAACCTCTTAGAAGTTTATAGAAATGAACCATTTTTCTTTAGCTAAACAGTCAAATTTTTAAGGAATTATATCTTAAATGAAAATATTTTGTGAAAATAAAGTCTCCATAAGAAAAATATTTTCCATTAAATCAAACCAAGCTTAATACTCTCTCAACCCCCCTTGAGGAAGAGCGAATTCAATGTACATGGCCCAAGATGAGAAAGACCCAAAATTTTAATAGCCTATTATAGATAAATCCATTCCCTCACAGCTCTACAATTAGACGTACCTCAGTAGTTCAAGAGATGTGCATCCTTGTGCTAGAGCTATGACTCCAGTGTCAGTCACTCGTACACACCTGTTGAGGTAAAAGGACAAGGCGATGAGCGTTTGAGGAATTGTGTCTCCTAATAATCTTTCAAAGCGGCTCGTTAAATTTACCAACTCAAATTGAGAGACACCAGATGCCTGCATTTGGCAATGCATGTCAGTCCTTGATCAGTCAGATTCTGCAAGGGAATACCCAATTAGTACAATTTTGTCATGGGTTCGATCACAAACCCAAAAGGTGTAGAAATTCACCTGAGCTCCGCAAAGATCTAAGAATCTAAGATCGGTTAGAAATGATATCTTCTTGTAAGCTTCATCGGTAAAGCTGGAATAACAAATGAATTTATCTTCATAAGTACACAACCATACTAAAAAATGTCCTAATAGTGTGTTCCCTTCATTTGTTTTCAAATTTATTTTTTCGAACTTATTTGTTTCAATAAGACCTATATGTCAAAGATCTATACCTTTCTACAATGTGGTATTTGGTTATGTAATGTAGAAAGAACCTTTTTAAAGAATATAGTGTTCAAATACATATTTAAAAGAGAGACTTATCTATTACAGCCACAAAAAGAAATAAGCTTATTTCGTAAAAAGCTTAACCAAATATAGCCTAATTATAGTCACCTTCTTCTAGTACCTAGAAAGGGCGTATAAGTTTAGATTTTTGAGAGAAGAACACTTCTGCAGTATACATTGCAAGCCACTATCACTCAGTTTGATGCACCTACAGTTATCAAAACAAACAGTCCGTAATCAGAAAGACCTGCCAAACAGGAAAAGAATCCTCCCAAATGGGGTCATGGAGCGAAGTAAATGCTTACAGCAACACGATGAATACCTAGTAATGTTCAATGACTCCAGTTCTTGATAATTGTCAGCGATTAGCTGCATGCTTTTGTCTGTGATATTCTGTAGCCCGTATTAACAATATACATCAAATCAACACCCAAAATAAGTAATTCGAGAGCTACGCTAGAGCAGTAAACTATAAACTGAAATGGGTTAAGATGCATTCTATTATTATTCAAATAGTATTGATGAAAGTATATGAATTCTTTCCCACACACATCGTCTTTTTCTGAAATCCGGAATCTTACCCCTGGACAAAGGATAAGTTTCTAAGCATACTACATTACAGAGTCAACTAGGTGAATATTCCCATTGCACTTCGTCAAGATTCAATTACCAACTAATAGAAAACCACCCATGCTGCTAGGGATGGCAATGGGACGGGTAAAACCCGGGTACCCATCCCATTTAGGGTGGATATACGTATAAGTGGGGTGCGTAGCAGGTAAGGTTTGGTGTACCTGCCCCGTACCCGCCACGAGTATGGGGCCAGTACGGGTACGGTGTTGTACCCGGCCCGCCCTGCTCCATACCCGCCCCCCCCCCCCCCCACCTTATACCAGCCATACCCGCTCCATTTCATACATAGTTAACTTTCAAATAAAAAAATACTTGCTTAAATTCAATAACCTAAATTTTTTATCGATGTTATAAAAAAATATATAAGTGGATCTTTAAAAATAGTATTAAATAATTAATGTGAGCGGGTATATTATAATCGTTTTCTGCACACACAAGGGCGGATAATGCATACCCATTGCATACTCGTGGGTAATGGAGTGAGTACGGGTATGGATTTGGACCAGCCGAGGCAGGGTATGGGTATCCACGTCATACCCGTGACGGGTAATGAGGTGGGTATGGGTATGTATTTTGGTGGTGGGTGTGGGTACGGAGAAGGCAACCCTCGCCCGGCCCCATTGCCATCCCTACGTGTTGCAGTACATTCAATCTTTTTAATTTAACATTACACATAGTTTCATGTCCCTCCATGGACTATTTTTCACAAATATTCTCACTCAAAATGGAAAGGACTAGGGTTATGAACTTATAATCTGTAAATGGCGACTGAGTCAATTCCGTGATCACAAGTTCATTTCATACCAGAGCAGACTTGACTAGAGTAGGGTTATATACATTCTCATTATGAGAAGGAGTCATTCAACTGTATCTCAACTGATACTATTAAATAGAAATATGCCAACACTCCACCTTAGTCAAATAGCACATACATTCTCATTCTTTTCTCGTATTATATTATATTACTTCTCCAAATTGCAAACTTGAACAGAACGCCTCCCATAAGTGTCAAAAAGATCTCTACCTAGGAGCCTCAGCGAATTTAAGCTACACAGTAAGTTTCCAACGATGACTGACATTATGGATAAGTTGCAAACTTGCCTGGCATATATTAACACGAGAATGGTAAGTTGCAGCACACCGATATTAAAATGGAGAACACGTGTATACCTTACAGCCACTCAAGTTCAGATCAACAATGAATTTGCAGTTCCTCACCAAATGCTGTATGCCTAAATCTGTTACCCTGGAGTCCAATGACAACCGTCCATCAGCAACAATAAACTATACATTTGGATAACAAGTTAGTTATGGTATAAATTGTATTCTTATACCTCACATTCCAATAAATAGAAAAGACCTTCAAATTTGGACAAGTGCTAGCTATAGCTTCGATGCCTTTATCGGAAATCTTTTGGCAACCATTCGTATTCAGAACCTCTAACTTTTGGAGTGAGCCTGAGCACTGCGTATTCAAACCCAAAAGTTCATCAAGACGACATGAAGCGGATCAACATGTAAAATGAAGAGTCTCTAAGTGAACAATCTTATCACTAAATCACAAGCAAAGTTCCACCTGGTCTTTGAGCTGTTCGAGCTGTCTGTCCTCGATGTCCTGTGCAAACTCGAGGTTTATATGGCGCACTTGCTTATACCTTGGCTGCAAGGCATATAAACTTGGCCTTAGATTGGTGAACACTTCAGACACGTTACATATAAACAGTCCACGATTTAAGCAAGATCAGCTGAAGGGTATTTCAAATTTAAACTTCTGCCAATAAGGCCTACATCAGGTAGCAAAACAATAGCAAGGTTAAGCCCTTGAGATGAGAGTTCCTACATTCACATCCCAAACCCATCCTGGAACTTAGATTTAGAGCTAATACAGAGATTTAGGAAACCAAAGCAAGTTTTGATCCATGGCCCCTTCTCTTGGTACGATTGTATTGTAGTTCGCTTGAGCATATCTTGAATAATTCACTTTATATAATAATACAAGCTAATATGTGATTTCTTCATAGCATATATGAAAATATCTTGGCTTAGCAGGAGCCCTTGAGATATTAGGTTGGTGGTTGTATTTGTATATATGCACGTATACGTCTATAATGTATCATAGATATGTCCATTATTTCTCGAATTACAAATGGTTATATGCGGCAAAAACAAACTCATTATATAATTAATCTTCACAAGGAGGCCTTCACACATTGAGGGGCACCAAGTTGTTGTTTGGCGTCTTAACTGACCTGCTTAGATTAAAACACTAATTAAAAACAACTGACCAGCTTCAACACTTAGCATACATCACTAACAACATCAAACCGTAACACAACGCATATCCAAAACCACGAATTCCCTTTCATATGCAAACTGACCAGACAGACCGCAGCTAAAAGACGATTGCCCGCACTGCTCATTTCACGAAAATCAAGACTCTGCAACAACATCAAAGTCATCACAATCCATTAAAACACAATTAATTAGAGTACAAATTAATGGAAGAACAATTCAATCAAGGAGAGTACCTGCCAGAGAGAAGGATAAGAGGAGAGAGTGCGGTGGAGCCAAGGGCTGACGAGAAGGAGAGAGACGAGGTCTCTCTGAGGGAGGCGGGAGCTGACGATTCTGAAAACCCTAGGCACCGTCTCTCTCCTCCATGTTATCTCTGCCTCCGCCGCATACGGCGGTGATTCTCTCTCCTCCATCTCTTCTTGCTCCGCCTGCCTGTCGCTGTTCTTTTAGTTGGGTCTGTAGAGAGTTTTAATGATGTGACTCATGTAGTACCAACCAAAAAGAGTACTAATACGCAAGTACTATATTTCATTAAAATTTTAAAATTAAATATATTTGGTTATGAGTAGTATCAGGATAGGTGGCCTACCAGAAAGTCTTCCCTATTAGAGTTAAGTCCAAATTTATATACTTAATTCATTATATGTATTAAATCTAGTACTTAATTTAATAAGAGTTATATCTGGAATTATGGTTTTACTTAATTCTAGATATTTACTTAATCACCTATAGTTAATTAACTAAGGTTAATTAAATCAGTTAGCTAACTATGGTTAGAAGGTTGTTAAGGTTGTACTTAAGTTCTTAATTGTATCTTGATGATGTATATAAGAGCTTTTGCATGCTCTCCAGCTGTACTACATTGAATGATGCAATGATACAAAATCTGTTCATTTTTCTCTCTCTCTGCTCTTCACCCTACTGCACAAGATCGAATTCTTCATCTTGTTTTTGATCAATTTTTCAGTTCCAACACTCACCCCTTAGTTGGAGGTACCCGAAAATAACCTCTTTTCATATTAGCGCCTTAAAAGGAAAAGACTGCGTATATCCACCCTAAATCCAGCTTAGGCGGGAGCCTTTGGACACTAGAAGTGTTGCTTTTTACTCATGTCGTACCAAGTTACATTGAAGAGTTCTTGTAATCATAACTAAGTGACTCGTCACAGCACTCTATTTTGTTGAATTTGTTTTTTATTTGGAGTGAATAGTTTGCCTTCGAACTCTTTTGTTCAAAAAAATAGGTGATTAACGGGGCAAGATAACTTGTGGCTCGATCCAACCCACTCCCAACCTTTCATGTCACTTCTTTTTCTCGTCGAGCATGAATCAGGCGTGTAGGTAACACCGGTACAAATGAACCCATGTCTGGCACGAGTCTAACTCGGCAACAACTTGTTATTGGATTCTTACAAGTCAAACTCATATCAAGACGCAAGTTTGAACCAAGTCATTTTTATGTATAATTAGTATAATGGGATATTTTGAATTAACCATCATTTGGCATATATAATCAAATAAAAAAAATAAAATTATTTCATAAAAATATTTATAAGTTATTTTTTATGTTATAGTTTATGTATTATATTATAAATTATAAATAAAATTAAAAAATTATTTAATTATATTTTATATACAAAGGCGACAACATTAGCTCCATTATAATTACCGTATCAATTGAACTAAGTATAAATTGATTTGTTTATACAATTTTTATGTAAAAGTTTTAATAGATGTTACCATGTTGATTAATTCTTTCCCACAATATAATTCTTAGTATAAAATAAATATATTTATTTTTCTTAACAACTTGTACATTTTATGTTATAAACTATCTCTATAAATTCATAATTTATCTTTTTATTATTTACTAATAAAATCATAATTTTATTTATTTATATTTTATGTTTATACATTTGCTATATATTTTTAATTTCTTAATATTTGCTTAAATAAAAAAAAGGATTTTACCCAAAAAAAGATAAAGCGGGACAAGTATTTCTCTTGTCAAACTTGCGACCCAATTCGATCTGACCTATCTCAGACCTGTATCATAGATTGAATCGGGTTAAGAATTGCCCCCAAACCAGACTTGTGTCAACCAATCCATAAACCTCTGATATGCGGATTAAGTCATAGGTTGACATAGATTTACCTGACGGACACCTCTAAATAATTGGGACAAATTTGGATTTAGACTGGATCAACCTACTTTTAGTACGTTTGACCTATTATGTGTCCCTCAAAGTGTGATTAGATAGACGCAGCATTTCAAGCAACTTGTTTTAACACATAGTCCTCATCTGGCATGTGGGAAATAAATGCAAAAAATATAAATACATGAAAAATACGAATTTTAGCTCTTATTTGATTGCTAGGAAGTAACTAGCCTAGCCTCCTAGATAAGTTATAGTTCATTCGTTTTTAACTAATCTCATTAAAAAAGTTATATTTCTCACATTAACAACTAAATATTTTTTACCTTTATTTTAAAAAATTAACATATAAATTAAATTTTTATAAAATATAATTTTTTATAAGAATTTAATTCATATAATAACCAAATAGAATCGAAATCAAACGGCTCCATTCAAGTGAAGGAGACACGTGTATGGCTCCCATTTTATCTTCTCCCCTACAAAATCCTCCACTTCCTCATCGCAGTGTCACTGCAACGCCGGCCCCCTTTGATAAGCGCCATCGCCGCTGCCGCAGCAACCACCGCTAAGCCCTAACATCCGGTATGTTCTTCCGTTATGAAATTCTCTCTCTCCTCGTCGTAATTAAGCTCTTTGATAAGCGCCATCGCCGCCGCCGCAGCAACCACCGCTAAACCCTAACATCCGGTATGTTCTTCCGTTATGAAATTCTCTCTCTCCTCGTCGTAATTAAGCTCTTTGATCGCTGATATGTACAGTTCAATTACCTATTCTACGATCGGATCGTCTTTTAACATGCGCAATTACAGTCCTATCACGGAATTGAATTACATAGATTTGGATTGCGGTCTAGGGCGATGCGATCATTGTTGATTACCAAACAGGCCTAGAGTAATACGTTACCTCAATAAGAAGTAGAGCAGGCTCGGCCCAAGGAAGGGCCAAACTCTATATATAGAGGTAGCAGTTTGTATTACCAACCGAATGATAAAATCATGTCTTCCTTTCTATCTTTCTGTCTTACCTTTTAATTTCTGAATTTTTATTCAATTTTTCAGTCTATTTCGATTTCAATTGGTATCAGCCATCAGAAGCTCGCTTGGCGCTGTTAAAAACTGTATGATCTTGCCATCAGAAGTGTGATTCATGAGTCCTCGAATGACTTGCTGGTTGAGTGGAGTTGATTTTTGAGTAGTTTCTTTGCTATTACCTAACTGCTTGGTTGTTCTGTTATCATCCTTGATTTCTTGTAGGTCGTTATCACATGATTTTTCCCTCTCGTCTGCTTTTCTTACATGAATTATGGTTTTACATGCTGTTAGTGTGAACGTGAGAAAGAGATGAAGATACAACTATCTGTGGCAGATTGTTAGGGTTTTTTTTGTGCGTTAGGGGTGTTCATGGGTTGGGTATATTTTCAACGTTGGGTCTAATAGGTCCAATGTGCTTTGTACGCATGGGTATCGGGTATAGTTCCGGGGTTACCCATGGGTCGGCATTCATTATCTTGGAACATTTTCAAATTAGCCTAAATAATGAACCTAAACGAGGCGAACATATCATCTGTATATCAAGGTTTGGCTATTTAGTATTTAGGTATCCAGACACTTCAATATATAAGTGGGATACCTCGATGTTTCACTATTACTTAGATATCCTGACATTTCAATATAAGTAGGATATCTTGAGGTTTAACTGTTTATTACTTAGGTATCTGTCGTTTCAATATATAAGTGGGATACCTCACATTTGACTATTATCATTTCGGTAACCTGACGTTCCAATGTATAAGTGGGATATCTTGAGGTTTAAAACTTCTATCAATTAGATACCAGGATGTTTTAAAATTTTATCAATGCAGTGTCCTCTTCTGAAATTCAATACATTTTTATTGAAAAATGTTAAATTAGAACATAATTCTAATAATATATGAGTATTTTTATTACAATTTGGTTATTTTGACAAAAGATGTTGACACGACATATGATTTCGGCAATATATACAAGTAGTTTACACGAAAATATTAATATGACTTTTGTATATTATCTTTGCATAAAATCTGTTAGATTTGTAAAAAAAATTTCTATCAAATTCCAACATAGGATATCTAGGTAATAAAATATTTAAACTTAGATTATTTCAATTGTATATATTGAAATAGGGTACATAGATAATAAATGTTGAAATTTTAGGGTACCTAGATGATTATATGTATATGTACGCATGTGGATGATCTAAAATAGAACAATCCTCATTAATAATTGATAATTAGATCCCCTTCTTAGCTTTGTAATTGATTATTTACATTAAACTCAAATTAGAGTTAGTTAAAATCGGAACTTTAATAAATGCTCATGCATTAACCAAACATGACTCGACCCAATCCAACCCAACCCGATCCAACCCAAAGCCATCGCTCTACCATTTGATGGGTATGGATAAAATATTGGATAGGTCATAACGGTTCTCGACCCAACTCACCCAAACCCAACCCACGTGCACCCCTATTTGTGCATTCAATAAAATAATGGATTTACATTCCCAATATTGAAGGGTTCGCTTAAGTGATAAGACACTTGATTTGATCTTTATTGGGTGCAAGAAGGGAAACTTCTCCCATCTCAAGCGGACTTGCTTCTTAGTGCTCCGTTGGATGGGGACTCTTTCTTGGTTTGAATGCTTTGATGCTGTTAATTAAGTAACCTAGAGATTAGTAAAGGTGCATGTTCATGACTGATGTAAACTTTGAGATAGTGTCCTTTGTTCTTTCTTTCATATCCTTTGTTCACTGATATGAATGAAAGAATGATGTGATCCTTATTCTTATCGTTAACACCCGTTAGCTATAATGGATGCAATGAGTCTTTCCTTCATCACGTGAGATTTCCAACCCGCTTTCCTATATATCTATGATTGAGTTACGTCTTCAAGAAATTTGAGTCGCACAAAGTATATCTTGGAAAAGAAACATACATTTTTCCAAGGTTTCGGCATGTGCAAAAAGCAAGGAATCCTTCGTCACCCGGACATCTTCGATTTTGACTAGTGAAGATTTGCTCTGGTGTTGGAACTTGAAAGGATGACATTCCCCTCTTCCCCCATCCTCCAGTTCTATTATCTCGTTGAAATTTTTTGTTGCACACTGTGCTTTCTTTCCCGATAGAAACAGAAATTGCTTTTCTGCTTTAAGTTTGAGCAGAAATATAGCGTTCCTCCTTTAAAGTAGAAGCAGAGGCCAAAACTAAAATTTTTCAGAGAAAAATAATCCGATGAAAATCACTTGTTACAAAAGCATTTCTACAGGAAGTACTCTTAAAAGAACCCTTTTTTTTTGTTTTTTTTTTTTTTGGTTTTCCGCAGCTTGGCCAAGCAAGCTTCAAATAATGAACTTTCTAACTGAATTTCCACCACTCTTATGTAGAATACTTGGCAGAAACAGGAGCAGAACTTGAGCATTGCATTCTGAAATGGATCTTCAGGGGTGACAGATAAAAGGGAAAACTGTAAAAGGTTGGGGATACAACTTTTCTTATAATTGCAGTGCTCTACTTATCCTTGTTGTTCTGGCGTTTGTTAAACGTGTGGCAAGTTGCAACGATTTTGGGAATGCCTGTCTAACTACAACAATGTGAAACTGAAAACGGTTCAAATTGTGAAAATGGTTCAGATTCACGGCAAAGGCTAGGAAGCGTCACGTAGGCAGAGCTATGGTTTACGCTTTGTGCAACAGCAAGAAAGACTTCCAATGACTTGCATAAAATCTTTTTTTTTTAAATTAGTGAGAGAGGATATCACGGCTCCGTTTGTTTTAACAGGAAATATTTTGTCTTAATTTTATTATATTTTTGTATAATATTATAACAACCATAAGTATGAAAAATGTTATTTTTTAATTTGGGGAAATTGGCTTTTCCCAACAGAACGAAAAAATTTTCCCGTAATCGGTCAACCATGAACCATATTTAAATTTATAGAATAAAATAATTTTTTTAGATAGGAAAATAGAAAGTTTCAAGTAAAATTATTCTGTTGAGGAAAAAAGTTTCATAATAACAATATTCTCGTTTAAGACAAGCGAAGTCCTATATGTTTTTTGTTCCTTTCCCACTGCTTCTAACCCCTTGGCTCTTATTGACTTGCAGGTTTGAGATCATGAAATGAAATACCTAGAAGTGAGATGATCATTGATCGGTTCCTGTTGACTGCAGATAATAAAAAACCGAGTCGTGTCATACTGTGTTCGAGCCAATATCAGCTGTACATTTATCATAAGATTCATATGTCGGTTAAGCTCAAATGTAATGAAGATCCTTTCTATGCAACATAATTTTGTTGGGGTTTCCATCGCTTTCTATTGATATTATTACCTCCCATCAACTTGTCTCTTTTATCACATAGACTATCTACACATCTTTGCTTTAGCCTATTTTAAACCATCTCCAGTATGTTTCTCTCATTTTATCATTGCAAGAGCGGTCAAAACAGGAGGAAAATGTATAAATAGAAGCTCTAGTGTTGTCAAAGCTGTTATATCTGCATGTTGGAATCGGTGCAAGAAACCAAAGACATTGAGATGACTAATTCTGGGGGGTTAAATTAAAACTCATGTAGATTGGTCTTCATGGTGATCACGGGAGGGACAAAACCCGTTATCTGTGAATACCCATTCTGTTTGAGGCAGGTGTTGTGCAAGTGATGAATAGCAAGTATAGCAATATTCGCCACAGTTATGAAGCCAACATGGTTATCAGTGTTGTACCTGCCATACATGCCAACAAAACTAGACTTCGAACATATTCCAAGCTACTTTTCCAACAAGCAATGTTCCTTTAATTTCACCTCTCCCTTTCTGGTTTTAAAGAGTTCAGTTTGGACAGAAAATGAACGTGAAAGCAAAAACGATGACCCAGTTTTAGTTTCTCAAACCCAAAAAACTGTAAACGAAAAAGGAAATACTAAACGAGCGCTAACTTCAATAAACAAAAAGCCAGAGGGTCTGCCTAGAAAACTAAAGATGTTGCCATAAATAAATGCCGCCATTAAAATTGGCAAAATGGCCATTCTTCTTCGTTCCGACTAAGACTTCACCCCCTCGATCACAACATCCAAGCATCCCATCCACCCGGACAAAACATTACAAACAAAATTCAAGAGATTCATCGTCATCCATTTCATACGCATCAACCACAAAAATCCTACTCTGTTAGTTTGTGTATAATAATATAATAGCCCAAACCTAGCCAATTATCACATGCCACTACTCAAATATTTTATATAAATATTATAGAGTCAACCCCTTCAATTATTGCTCAAAATTTAACCCCTTTTAACTTTCAATTTCGTCAAACACAACCCCCGACTGTCAGTTCGTATTAGTTACACCCTTTTCTACAATCACGTCCATAGCCACATCAAATCATGTGATGTGAACGTGATTATGGTTGTTCATAGAGTCGAGAAAATATAGCATAGGGTCTAACTGGATAATGTTTGATTAGATTGAAAGTTTAAGCAGCCACTTTTATTTCAAACAATAATTTAGGCCATCTCTATGATATTTACCCACTTAAAAAACAAAAAAAAAAAAAAAAAATTAGAAAAGAGGATAATACTTTTATATATATACCAGGAGGTGAAGCAGATCTAGCTTGCAGTGGTAGGTTTAATCCCAAGCGCTGGGACCATAACCTCCTCCTCCTCCATAGTATCCTCCGCTACTGTTGCTCCCTCCATAGTAATCGTTAACGCTGCCTCGATTGTATGAACTCTCTCTCCTGAAATCTCGGCCACCAAACCGACCACCCCCAGATCTCCGGTTCCTTCCGCCACCAAAAGATGCCCGAGTTGCGTAACGTAGGATCCACTCTGGCACTTCCTGGTTTGCTTCTTGCATTACCTCACTCAACGGTCTTGCCAATGACATGTTATTCTCATTAAAGAAGGCAGTGGCCAATCCCGATTTTCCAGCTCGTCCTGTACGTCCGATGCGGTGAACATAGTCATCGATGTCGTTAGGAAGATCAAAGTTTATCACGTGAGCCACGTGGGGGATGTCTAGACCTCGAGCTGCCACGTCAGTTGCTACCAGAATCGGCGTGTTTCCACTTTTAAAAGATCTTAATGCAAGTTCTCTTTCCTGCACACAGCATGGGATCCTTATTAAACCCAAAAGGGGACATTCTATTCTTTTAGGGCTGGTCAGGTATGGTTTTATATTTGCAACTTTTAGTTGTTAAGAAACTAAAAACCATATAAATTGAATCAATTTGTTCTAGTTTTTGATTTCTTGATTTCAACTTTTTTCTGTTTTGAGTGAAAATAGACAACATAAAACAAAAATACTAGAAAAACTCGCTTTCAATACCAAGTTTTTAGTTTCTAAAACACCAAAAGCTGCAAACAAAAAACCGACGCCAAAAAGGCCCTAATATGTAGCCAATCGTGATATCATTGACATGCAATGACCCTGGTGCATTAGGCTAGTCACTAAGATGCAAAAATGTATTTGATGACAAAGCATAGCCACCTGGCCCAGGAAAATTTTAGCTTTATTAATCTTAAAGGTATATAGAGATGAATTGAAAATGTAACATGCGTCACCGCCTATAAAACTCAAATACAGCTATAGTCATCGATATTGAAAAAGCAAAGACAACAGACACTATGGAACACGTGACAGATACAATCAACATCCTCTACATTGAGTTACTCTTGCATTATTGAATCCCTCGAATGGTTAGAAATGAAAAGAACTGCACATTACCTGGATTAAATTTTCTCGTTTGACAGCTCTAACTGGAAAAGGGAGAGATTTAAAAGAACAGAACTGGATAAGTTAAGCATTACCCTTAAAGCCTTTTAAGATAAAAACTTCGGCAAACATTGATCATTCCATATGTGTCATCTTCTATAACAAAGATTATGGTTTCATAAGAACTCAGTCACTCAAAGATAAGAATATATTATCGTACATCAACGATAATCGTTAATCTAGGCTCCATTGCTCATTTGAGCTATTTTCATACTAATGTATCCATATATTTAGATCAGTCAAACATCTTTCAAACAGTTCTTTAGCATGTGCAGCCTGTTCAGAGCAGGCTGGGCAAACAATGCTTCTCGCTGGAAGCCACCTGATGCAATGAACATTCACTGAATCAGCAACGCAAAACCAATGTAATTATGCACCTACTACGACCAATCTCGTGACTCATGATGTTAATGATGCTACAGCTGGATTTGACCCCCACTAATGATCGCAAAAGGCAGGAAAACAGAAAATCTCGCAAACAGATACAAGAAACTTAATGAATGTAAAAACAGTAGATATGAATTTTCCTCTCTTTGAGGAAATCTGATTAGAGATAGGAGACCAAATTATTTTCTTTTACTATGTCAGTTATCAACATAATTCAATAAACGCACCTGTTGTGTTCGATCACCGTGGATACTGGTAGCTGGAAACCCATTGATAGTCAACCAATGTTCCAATGCATCTGCTCCTTTCTTGGTCTCCACAAAAACAAGGGTCAGTGCTTGCTGCAGAATGAGTACGTGTCAATACAGTCACAGTATAGTAACTTAATGAACTCGGATTGAGAAACCGAGAACAACTGATAAATCAATAAAACAAATCATTGCACAACACGCCAGCTATAATGAAGCACTCCTAAATTTAAATTACCTTTCCATGTACTCCATTTGCCCTCTGTGCATGAAGAAGGTCCATTAGGTGGCTTCTCTTGTCAGACTCATGTACAAACTCAACTCTTTGTACAATTAAATCAGTGCTTGAACCCACCCTCCCAACAGTCAAGAAAATGTAGTTTGACAGAAAATCAGATGCGAGCCTCTGCAGAATCACAAATGGGAAAGAAAGATGTCAATAAGCCAGGTATTATGAAAATACTCAAAGAGTCCCAATTTGTTTCAGATTCTTAGAGACACACAGTGGGTGGATAAAAAAAAGTGCTAGAATCAGATGGGGAGAGAGAGTACGGTGGATATGCAAATACCCAGCACGGAAAAAGAGACGGACTGAAGGAGAACAACTTAGTTAAGTAACTTTTTAGAGCCCTGACAGACTTTCTACAACTATTGCATCGAAGTCACATCGCCACTCACCAGAAACAGATCCGGCAATTGGGTAGCGGGAGTTAGAGAGGTAAAGGATTATCCTAGTCTTGTTCGGATCTTGTTTAAATATGTTTAATAAAGAGGCGCAAATGGGTCACTCTTGTTTGGCAATAGGGTAAAGGGGTAACAATAAAGAGAAGCATAGTTAAAACAGAGACAAAATTATCCAAAATTTGCTGAACTTTTCCCTTACCCCCCTTATGACTGCAAATTGAATTGAGGTTACAAAAACTGAAGGTAATGGAACAGGGGGTCAGGGGTCAAGGAAAAGGCAAATAATCAGACCTGTATTTCCTTTGGAAAGGTTGCACTGAACAGCATAGTCTGTCTCTCGCCAGTTGGAGGCATGTCAGTTTGTTCAACTATCTTTCTAATTTGGGGCTCAAAACCCATATCCAGCATTCTATCAGCCTCATCAAGAGCCAGATATCTGATCATCTGCAGTGATACCCTAGCCCTTTCAAGTAAGTCAACCAATCTTCCTGGAGTTGCAACAAGAATATCAACTCCTCTCTCAAGTTCACGCAACTGAAAACAAACCACAAACCACAAGTAAACAAGAATGGACCAAAATACACTGCTTTACCAATGCAGATAACTACATTCTTGCTAGGATCCGTGACATCTAAACTCGAGATCAGGCAGAAACATGACAGGCGTTGAATGTAGACATGCATGTCAAAAACTTCAGCTTTCTCTAATCATACGTAGAAGGTAATGACATACGGTGAGATGAGAGCAACAATTATACATATTACTGTTCATATGCTAGTTTGGCCCTTTTTTTCACAACAATCATAATATAAACATTGCTTAAGAAGCTAAAACAAATGAATCCCTTGGACTAGCTTTAGTTTACAAATTATTGGCCAGGTTTGACTCTGCAGCAAAAAAAACATAAACAGTACTCAACTGATTGAAATCACACAATAAGTCCCACAACTTGTATTTAATTTATATGTTACAAATGTCTGCCTATTTATGGCCTTACTATGAAGGTGATATATCTCTTAAGTAAAAAAGTTGCAAATACCAACTACTCCAGCTCCAGTTGCTGCAATCACCAAAGGATTGCTAAAACAAAGTAAAAACAACCTCTTCCAACGGAAAATCTAGAATAACCGGAAGAGAACACGCATCAAAGTATATGAATGAGGCATATGTAAAGTGGATAATGGAATGGCCCCATTCAGGGATAGTAGTTGGACTCAAATTTGTTGCATATCTATCCAACATGACCATTTATGATGGATTTGAAAGTACAAAAGGGTTTTAACTAATTTAGAGTCAAATATTGATTAAGGGTTTTGGTTCAAGTACGGTTGGATGACATCAAACCCAATCCAAATATGACCCCAAATTATATTAACAAGGTTGACATTTTATAATTATTAAAATTTGAGTCTTGAACGCACTAGACCAAATTCCAACATTCTCTAGTGTGCCAACATTTTGGAGTTTGTTCTAGCATTGTAATGCTACTTTTTTGAAACCCAGGTTGTGACCAATCTACATATAAGGTTTACCAATTACAATTTTTTTAATAATTGCCTAATATTAGATTACTACTGCTATATATATTAAAAGGAAAAGAAAAAAGGGCCGCAATTTGGCCAAATATAGGCTTTTGGTGTACCGTTACTGTATCCTTATTTTTATATTACAATTTGTTCTAGAATTTAAAAGGGTTACGAATATGTAACAAATATCTGTTCCAACCTATTGGATTTGGATTTGGTTGATTTTATAGAATAAGTGCGTTTTCTTTGGATTCGGGTTGGGTTGGGTTGGGTTTCTATTAGATTGGATCTGAATGGAGGAAAACTTCACTCATATCCGACCCATTGCCTTCCCGAGCCCCATTGACCCCTCCAAATAGAGGAAGAAGGGATAGGGAAAAAAGAAATGCATAAGATAGTTAGAGGTCCAAATTGGACCAACCTAGATAAACCTTCAAAAAGGCATTGCTTATAATATTACGACGGCACAAATTACAATCAAGAATAAAGATAGATATACCTGTTGGCTGATTGGAGCCCCTCCATATGCAACTACCACCTTGACACCGGTTTGGTAAGCGAACTTCCTAGCTTCATCATGTATCTATAAAAGAAAGAAAATAAACATAAGAGACAAAACAAATGGGAATAGGGGGGGAAAAAAGGGTAGAAAGAGCATAAGTCAGGTTACAAGAGGCATATCATACCGACAATATTCAACAATGAACTCACCTGCATTGATAACTCCCTTGTAGGGGAAAGAATAAGGGCAAGTGGGTAGACAGTTCGATAGCCACGAGGTCTCTGCCCAGTTTTCCCCCTCATTATACCACTTATAATAGGAAAGCAGAAAGCAGCAGTTTTGCCAGAACCAGTCTGAGCACAAGCCATTAAATCCCGCCCAGCAAGAGAAATGGGGATCGCGTGGCGCTGAACTGGTGTTGGCCTCACATACTTGCATCTTTGAATATTCGCATTAAGCTCCTTACCAAGGTCTATCTCCGCAAACGTATTTACAGGAGGTGGCGCATTATCCCCACTCGTCTCAACAGGAATATCCTCGTAAGCATCAAAATTGATGCTACTACTATCCTGCTCAGCAAACGATTGTTCTGAATCAACATCATCATCATTACCGAAAGGATTCACTTCCCGGTCCCTGCCACGTTCCCATCCACCAGTTCTGTTGTTCCACCTGCCCCCACCTCGTCCACCACCACCACCATATCCACCACGGCCTCCAAAATCCGATCTATTACCACCCCATCTTGACCCACCAGGCGGTCCACCATAAGAAGACCTATCATTACCATGCTGTGGTGGCGCATTCGATGGAGCAGCCACCTCTGTGGACGTCTGACGATTACGAAGATGTGGTGGCACATAAGTGGGCTTAGCAGGTCGGGCAGTACTGCTAGCCCCGGTATCATTCTCAGCAGCAACAGAATCCGCCCATGAAGTTCTCATCTTTCAATACTTGATCAGTACCCTCTCAATATCCGAATTATAAACTGCAATTAATAATTAGGTCTAAAATTCTTACACCAAATTTCAACCCAATGATTTCAAATTTCAGCAACTAACTCCAAATATCTAGAAAAACCTTCAAATTCACGGATTTTTCCCTACAAAACAACAGATCAAAAACCCCAAACTTAACAAATCCGTTCAGGAACAACAATTGCTAGCAAGCATCTGACAAAAAAGAAAATCGAAATTCAATCAAACCCTAACATGCAACTCAATCCAACGAGCATATACACCATAAACCACAAAATACATCCCTCAAACAGACCACAAAACACCCAAAACGAACCAACCTCCTCAAATTTGACCTAATCTTCAACAAACAACAGCAAAATCCACATCAAACCCCAACACGAAACCACATTGAACAACAATCACTCAACACCAACCAGATCGAACCAAAAAACACAAAAATTACAGCTCAACGATCAAGAATCACAACAAATCAAACAATTTAAGACGAAACAAAAAGAACACAAACCTTCACCAAATCTCGAGAGAAAGCGAACCAAAAAAAAACAAAAGCAAACCCTAGCTTTCGAAATTGAATCAAACAAATATTGCAAGAAAATATCTGAAAGCGGAAATATAGATAGATCTAGAGAATTTTAATGGAAGGATTTTGGCTCTCAAAATTTGGAGTCAGCAAAAAATTTAGCAAAGAGAAATCGGAATATAAGGTAAGCTTGGACGGCGGAGTCAAATTCTGCGCTGAGATCAAACGGTGGGGCGTCAATTTTCTTAGTCTTCTCTTTTTCTTTTTCTTTTTCTTTTCTAATTTAATATTTCTGACGTTTAATTAATTTTAATTTATCGTACTATTGTGTCTCCATTGATGTTTTCCCTTTTGCCCTTTGCATACCCGGATGATATTTTTGTGCAATGAGATACAAATAAATTTTATATGTATATATATATATATATATATATATATATATATATATATATGGTTACGTTTTTGTAAAAAGATGAGAATGTGAAACGGATAAATCATAATCTTTTATTAGAATGGACGGCAAATATTTGTTGGACATTAAAAAAAGGCAAAATATAGTAAGACTCCCTAAACGTTGTAATTAATCACAACACACCTCCTGCACTTTCAATTTTAAAAAACAACCGCCTAAACTTTGTTATTACATACGCCTTACCCCCCGAACTTTGTTACTAAATGTAACACACTATTTAGACATTCATAAATTTCAAAATGAAAAAGTATGAAATTAAAAATTTTGAATAAATTATAAAAGATTTTTGTTGGAAAAAGTATTAAAAAAATATAATAATAATTTTTAAATTTTATTTTTCAAATTTTTATTAAAGTTAAAAAATATTATTATATTTTTTGAAATTTTTCATAATTTTTAAGTTTCGCATATTTTTTAAATTTTAAATTTTAAATTTATTAATGTCTAATGAGTGAGTTATGTTTAGTAATAAAGTTTAGGGTGAATTATGTGTAATAACAAAGTTCAGAGGGCTATTTTATGAAATTAAATGTACAGAGGATAGGTTTTGTGTAATGAAATGACAAAGTTCGGGAGGTTATTTTACGAAATTGAAAGTGCAGGAGGTGTGTTATGCTAATTTACAAAATTCAAGGGGCTATTTTTTTAAAATCGAAAGTGCATAGCATGTATTGTGATTAATTGCAAAGTTCAGGGAGTCTTACTATATATTTTGCCCAAAAAATAATAATTTACAGTCAATATTTATTGAGTATTAAAAAAATAATTTCCTTCCCTATTCTTTCTTTCTTTCTACCTCGTTAAAGGGTATTGGCCAAATTTGTTGAATATTAAAAAAAATTAATAATTTACAGTATATGGGGTAGAAAGGAAGAAGGGCAAGGGAGAAATTTTTTTTTTCAATACTTAACAAATCTTGGCCATAAATTATTATTTTTTTAATGTCCAATAAATCTTTGCCATCCATTATAATGAAAGGGGTAGGATTTGCCCCTCTCACGCCCTCACCCTTTCATAAGAACACCACCACCACACACACACATATATATAGTTATAGTGTTATTATGAGGATAAAATTATTATTACTGTCAGAACAAAATTGCCATATTATAGCAATTTTGTATTTACTATTTTTATAAGTTATGTTATTATACTAAAAATATTAATTTATGTTATAATAATAGAAACTATTTATTTAAAAATTTTAAAAAATATTTTAAAAATATTTAAAAAATAGACTAAATATTTGGAATGATTTTTTAATGATTTATTTCAATTGTATAAAACTTTTTTTAATATTATTTCGAGTAAAATGATTGAAAAAAACGCTGATCAAATATTCTTAATAATGCCATAAGTTTTTCTACTTACTATTGGGTCAAACATAAACTATTTTTCAAAATAACCTTTTTTATGAGAGTTTTTTTTTATAAAAAGTGATTCTAAAAAATATAATTTCTCACGATACTATCAAAAATCCTTTAAATTGGTCATATATGAAAATAAAATACCAAATTTTGAAAAAAAAAGTATTTAAATACTCAAGTTTTTAGACTCAGTAAGACCTAATTATATTGAGTAATATTACTGACAGAAAAAAATGCTATTGTTAATGCAATTTAGTGAAATATTATGTAGCAATTATTTACTGAAAATTAATATTTATTGTCAATGCAATAATAATCCTCTTTATATATCATAAACGACAAAATATTTATACGTTAATATTCTAGACATTAGATGATGTATTTTCCAAATGGTATTGTTAATTATTATGCTTACTGCAATAGTTAAGAAATAATATATTTAATGTTTTATATTATATCTTTTACAAGATGTAGTAACGTGTTGATTTTTTGTTTTGATAGCATAAAACTACAATAATATTAAACTAGAGTATTATTTATTGGTTAAAATTTAGGAAGTTATTGCGCTAGTTATTGCTATAGCACTAGCATGACTTATAAAAAATGAGAGTAATAAAATTATCTTAAAAATAACCATTTTACTCTAATAATAATAATTTTATCGTGGTAATAACATTATTCTAAATTTACGAATAGTTTTCAACTTTCTTTTCGTACTAATTAGAATTAAGAATAGAAAAGTCATGTCCCAAAATTTTAGAGATTAGGATATTGAGGTTTTTGGTAAGGCAGAGAACTTTGTTTTATATATATACATATACACTAGAGTTTTTCGTGCAACACATGCATGTGATTAGATTTAAATAATTATATTTATATATTATAAATAATAAATTGTATTATTAACATAAATAAAAAAAATAGAGTTTGTTAGGTAATAACTTATATACATTTAAATTAATAGAAAAGAATTGATTTTATCATAAATAAAACCTTTTATATAGATGTAGGTATGAAGTTAGGGAGGAAAAAATAGTGGGTCTAAAATTTTGGGTGAGAGTCCTCATACACAGCCTTTCTTTGGGGTAATACTCTAAAAGAGAAAGTCTGCGTATATCCACCCCCAAACATTGCTTATGCGGGAGTCCTTGGGGCACTGGAACTGCTGTTGTTGTTGGGTAAGACTGCATATATCTCACCCCCATACCCTGCATTAGCGAGAGTTCTTGAAACATTGGGTTTGTTGTTATTGTAGTTTAAAAATTTAAATATGGAAGAGTGGAAGCTTTTGGAAGGAAAAAATTCTAATTAATATATGATACAGATATAAATGTAGATAGTAGATATACTAGCATAAAAATAATGAGATATGGTCTCCATAAATAATAATAAATTTTGAAAATTAATTATTTAATGTCATATGAGCAATTGTTAAATTCTTTTTTCCTTTTCTAAGAATTTATTTAGTACCCTTTTCATTTATAAATTTATTTTTAAGAAATTAAAAATTAAATTTTAAAATAATATAGTCTATTTTTAAAATTCATATTCTTATTAATTAATTCAAAAACAAAAATATCAAAAAAAAAAAAAAATAACGTTAAAGAAAATTTATAACTTTTTAAGAAGTAAAAAACTCCGTGGAAATTACGAAACGTCAAAGGGCTCACCAAGCGCGTGAAAACCACGCGAAGAATGATTGGGTGACCAGGGTGCTGCCACGCCCCCAATGTTGTAGATATTTTCTTTGCCTTACTCATAGTGTTTTTTTTTTTTTTTTTTGGATCAATTACTCATAGTGTTTTAATTGCAAAAAATTAAAGGGTAAATCACGTATTAATATCTTAAATTTAGTGTATTAATTTTTTAGTTTATAAATTTTATAAAATAATTTTTAGTTTAAAAATTTATATATATTTAATAAAATAATTCAAATATTGGTATGAAAGAACGAAAGTGAAGCCTATTTTACACCTTTATACATTGCTATTTATATTATTTTATTAAATTTATGTAAATTTTTGGACTAAAAAAATTATTTCATAAAATGTGTGGATTAAAAAATTAATATACCTAATTTTATGGTACTAATATATAATTTACCCAAAATTAAAAGAGTTGTTACTTTTAGGGCACAAATTGTTATTATTACGTGTTTAAAAAAAAATTATTATTATTAGAGTAATAATATAACTTATAAACAATGAGCATCATAAGATTGTCTTTAAAACTACTATCTTATTCTGATAATAATAATTTTATCCCGCTAATAAAATTACTCAAAATAAAATTTAATAAAATAGTAGAAATATAATTTATGAATATTTTTTTCTTTTTTATTTTCTAGTATTTGTAGAATATAGAGGTGGCCAATGGGCCGGGTGGGCCCGGAAACCGGCCCGGGCCCGGGAGTCCTCCTAATTAAAAAAAAAATTATATTACTTTTACTTTGTATTTTTTGATAAATAAATTTGTACTTTTAAATATTAGGTTCCCATTGTATTGTATTTGTACTTGTTACGTTATTTATTTACCATTATTTACTATTACTTATTATACATTTTATTTTATTACATATATTTAGTATTATTAGTGCTTGTGATAAAATGTATTTGTATCTCATATTATTTATCAATGAATTATAATAATTTTAGTACAAAACGACTTTGTATTTTTTAAATTTTTAATTTTTTTTAAAAGCTGACAAAAAAGGGCCAACCGGGGCCTGCCCGGCCAGCTACAGTGCCGGGCCGGACGGGCCTCGGCCCAAGCCCGGCCCGTGGCCACCTCTAGAATACTATGAAACTTTTACAGGTGTATTTTTGGCAACTTGGTAATGAACGAGTGGTAGTATATTGGGTGGTATTGATGCTTGTCCTTCGGATATTCCTTAGAACTAGATGTCTATTTTTTGAATTTTTTTAAAAAATAAAAGTTGAATTTTAATAATGTTTTTTTGATTTTTTAATCTGCCAAACTTTGTTCAATTACAACTTAAAACCTATTATTCTCAAATATTTTGTTGGTGGCACAACTCAATTTCTATATATTATAGAGAAGTTCTCCCCTTTTTAGAACTCCTAAAACCTCATTTGTAATAATTATAGAGTAGGTCTTTTAAACTCCCATAAAAAACAATGCCTTAAAAATAAATTGTAAAGCCTTAAATCTGCTATTAAAAAAAAAAAATAGAAAATTAAGATTAAGATTTAAAAAAAATAAAATTAGGTTAATGAGAAGTTCAAAATAACAATTTAAATTTAAAACAATGAAAACATGCTGCTGTATTAAAATCTTTTAAAATGGAAATATTTTTTATGTATCACACAGAATAACACTAGTTCACCATTACGCAAATGTAGTTTTCAGGTGAAGAAGTTTGTACCAATACATGAAATTACGAGATATCCGAGCATGGTGCACCTCTGAGGCTCGAATACTACATTTACACATCTCTTGATAACTTCATTCTACCTCTAATCAACGATTCCAGCCAACTAGGATGCGTTTTAAAACTATGCCATCTGGACTGAAGAATGCCATTATAAAACTGTCATCGGCAGTGTATAATCGCATCATCATGTTCTTTTCAAAGTTCTTCCGTCTTCCAATGGCCTTCATGTCCATAGCATTCAAGAATATAGGTTATCATCCTTTCCACTTTCCTTCCCCTTTTTCATAATGAATGGACGTGCTGAGTGAGATCCCACCAATAAAAAAAATTTCATGTATATTTATACGTTTCTTTCTAACCGAATGTCATGTGGATGGTTTTCGATAAGTGACATCGGAGTGCCGATACAAGACAGGTAAACCGAAAAACGAGGCCTGACGCTAGACTGAAGCTAGCCGCAAGATGACTAAAAAACAAAAACACCAAAAGAAAAAGAAAAAATAGGACCTCACAAGAAGCAAAAGAAATACGGAGAGGCAAAGACCCGACAGGAGACCAACACAGCCACAACAAACCACGCAAGCGGACCCAAAGAAGATAAAAACTCAGACAGACAACCGAAACGACAAACCTAAAAAACACACAGACAAACGGCCAAACAAAAACAAAACACAAACACTACAAAGGAGCCGGAGCTAAACCAACAAACACGGAAACCCCAGCAACAACCAGCAACAACAGCTTGAAACAGGCCCAAACCACACAAGCCAAATCAATGAGCAAGGATGTCAGCCACCTCAACCGGGTTGAAACCATCGAAGTTGATGCCCACCCTTTGCCCTATCTCTATAACTCGCTCCGCAGTCTGGATCCTCTCATCATAAACTTCTTCCGTGATTTTCTGGATTCGATTACCCCTATTTCGGTTTTTCTTCTTTTTCTTCGCTGACTTAGGTGATTTTCCAGCATTAGTTGTAGGAGACATATCCTTGCGGAAGTCTTGCAGCTCTCGCTTCTCCCTATCCTTCATCTTGCTCTTAATCGCTTTTCTCTGTTTTCTTGTTGAGGGCTCTTTTTCTTTTATTCTCCAGCCCAAGCTAAGCCCTCCCATGGAAGGAGCTAGAGGTGGCCAACGGGCCGGGTCGGCCCGAAAACCGGCCCGGCCCGGCCCGGATGGCACTGTAGCGGGCCGGGCCTCGGGCCTAATTTTTTCAGGGGCCTGGGCCAGGCCCGGCCCAAAAGAGCCAACGGCTCTTTTGTTGTACAGAGCCAACGGCTCTTTTTTTACCCAAAAAAAAAAAAATTATATTTTTTTTTTCTATAAATACTTAAACCTCCCCAACTCATTTTCTCACAAAATCTTCAATTCTCTCTTCTCTCTCTATACATTCATCATCTCCCATCTTCTCTAATTTGCTAATTACAAAATTGTGCTCTAAAGTTCGAAGTTCGTAAAGTATTTGGCTGAAGTGTGAATTTCATTGTTCTCTCGTTTCTGTAATTTTAGTATCGTAATTTTTTTGATTCGCATTTTTAGTTATTTAATTTGCATTACTACTTGCATTTTATAAATAATAATCATTTATACTAATATGGCACACAACTCATCATCATCATCTGGAGCCGGTAGTGCTAGTTCTAGCTCTTCTCGGCCATCCAGAATCCCTAAAAGAACTAGAATTGTCTTACTTGATACTGAAGAACGAGCTTTTATACAACCAGACCCAACACCCCAATACACTGATGATAGCATAGATTATATCTTTTCACAACCAAAAGATTATCATGAGTCAGGCAATGGTGGGGTTGGAGACTCACAAACTGATGAGGAACCCACCCCCACCACCGAAGCCCAGTCTGAAACTAGTACCTTGACTAGTAGGTGTACAACTAGTGGGGTATGGAAGCACTTTACCCTTAATAAGACAACTAATAAAGCAACTTGTAAATTATGTGACCCACCTAAGGATTTTAGCCATCATCCCGGCAGGGGGATGGGCACACTAAATAGACATATACTTAGGTGCCACCCCGAGCAATTCCCGAAAAAGAGCCAACAACGTTTAGTATAGCAAGTGACCGGTGCACTTGCTAATTTTAGGTTCTCTCAGGAGAGCAACCGTAAGGGGCTAGCTAAATATGTAATTTTGAGTGAAAGGCCTTTTAGTACCGGCTAAAACCCACATTTCGTCGACTATCTCCAACGAAATGTGAACCCCGCCATTGTGAGGATTCCTCGGAACACCGTAAAGCGGGACGCTTTTACGTTATACCACAATATTAAAATTGGGATACATACACTTTTTGCGACGAACACGAGCATGTTCTCGTTGACGTCGGACGTATAGACGTCCAAACCCGGCCAACCTTATATGTGCATAACGGCACACTGGACCGATGAATCCTTCATCATCCAGAAGAGAATAATTCATTTTGGGCTTTTAGATTGCCCCCATACTGCCGAGGTAATTACGGGTGCGATTATGTCGGCAGTCACCGATTGGGGCATAGAACAACGTATCTTCAGTATTATGTTTGACAATGCTTCCAATAATACTGCATCCGTAGCACATTTAATTAGGAAAATGAGACCCATGTTAGGTGGGAAGTGTTTTCATATTCGTTGCATTTGTCACATTTTGCATTTAATGGTAATGGATGGTTTAGATCTTATAGACGTATCCCTTGCCACCTTAAGATCTGTAATAATATCAATTAAAGCATCCGTCGCTAGGAAAAAAAGATTAAAAAATGTATGTAGGTTTCATAACATAGAATATAAATAATTTAAATTAGACTCCAAAACTAGGTGGTCGTCTACGGTAGTAATGTTAGAGCGCATTCTACCATACAAAGACGCTCTGATGGAATTCGCCCAGGAAAATCGTGTAGAATGTCGTGATTACAACCTGGACGGTATACATTAGGAGACAATAGATGAAATTTATAAATTTTTTAGCATGTTTAAAGACGCGACAACATATTTTTCGGGTTGCTACTATCCGACCATGCCTCAAGCAATATCAACATTGCTTGATATTGTAAATTGGATGGTGGGTAATGAATCCAACCCCATTTTGTTAGGATCGATTACGGCAATGAAAGAAAAGTTTGCCAAATATTTTTCTGAACTACCTCTTACTTATTGCTTTGCAACTATTTTAGACCTTCGTTATAAACGCGGGGGTTTCAACTTGTTTTGCCAACATTTTTTTAAATATTTACATCCTACTCTTAATGTCGACACTTTCATTGCCGATGTTGATAATGACTTGCATAATTTATTGTCTGAGTATTCTCGTAAATTATCATTTAATAATCCTAGTACTACTGCAATAGGATCTTCCACATCTAGTGGAAGTAGTTCACACATGTCATATTCGTGGGAGCTGTTGGAGCAATTTACGCCCGCAGTAGACCCCACGTCATGTGACGAGCTAGATTATTACTTGCGGACACCGTTGGTCCATATTTTCGGGCTGCCGGCCAACCCGCATTTTGACCTTTTACAATGGTGGAACACAAACCAAACCCAATATCCCGTGCTTTCCACCATGGCACGTGATATACTAAGTTGTCCGATGTCTTCAATAGCATCGGAGTGTGCTTTTAGTCTTGGTGGCAGGTTGCTTGGAACGAAGAGGGCAAAGCTATCGCCGTCAAGCTTGGAGATGTCCGTGTGCTTGAAGGATTAGCTGCTAGCTGAGGCAAGAGATCAACAGAGAATGAAGATGGATTTATCGAGCGATGAAGAAGACGACCGCACAACTGATACGTCAAATGATGGCGTAGAAACCCCCCGATATGACTGATATCAAGATTCAAGACTTTTGTATGTTAATTATTTACTTTCACATATTTACGTCAAAAGATGACCGCACACTCCATATGTCAAAATTTCTATTTTTTGATAAATAAATTTGTATTTTTAAATATTAGGCCCCAACTTTGTATTTGTATTTGATACGTTATTTATTTACTCATATTTTTTTGATAATTACTTATTGTATATTGTATTTTATTTATTACATATATTTAGTATTATTTTTTTTGAACATGTATACATGGAAAAAAATATATTTGTATCTCATATTATTTATCAATGAATTACAATAATTTTAGTACAAAACGACTATGTATTTTTTAATTTTTTTTTTAATTTAGTTAAAAAGGCCGGGCCCCGGCCCATGGCCACCACTAGAAGGAGCTCCATCTTGCTGACACGACAACATACTATCCTCAGCTTTAGAGTTACCCATTTCTGCAATGGGTTCGAAACCCGGAGGGAACTCAGGCCCAGATACTGTAGACTCATTTTCACTATTACTTTCCCGAGTATCGGTAACAGGCGCGGTTTTCTGGGCATGATGTTGAATCTCTGGATCTTCACCACTCACAGCCCATGGCAGTAGCAGAGGGGGATGCGCCACCCGCTGTGAAGCACAAGGCCTGGCATGCATGATCAGTGGCTGCGGGGCCCATCTTCCAAAGATTTGGCCGTTTCGGTGGAAGGAAACATGACCAGACGGCTGCCAAGCAACTTTCGTCCCTTCATTTGTCAACAGCAGGGCAGGAGTTCTAGACTCCTCACTAATATCAAAGCGCTCAGGCATCAGATGCGGAGAAGGTAGAATCTGTGATGAATGCCTTATCACAATCGTGCACTCGTTCCCTTGAGGGGGATATGATGTGGAAAAGGCCTGCTCCCTCGCCAATCTAGCAGATACGGTTCTAGACACAACGCTTGGGGAGTAGTCCTGTAACAATGCAGAGCTTCCTTCTTTAATGAAGATCAAACAGGTTTCCCCACTGTGGTGAACCTGGACTATCTGGTGGATACATGTTGTGTGGCAAGTGTCCACCAGAATCCTAGCAACGTCCATGCACCTCATAGTGGATGTTCTTGGATCCACCCTAATGAACATCCCCCAGAGTTTGGCGATATCGGCAAAGCACTCATTAGACCAACACTGGACCGGCATTCTGTGTATCTCAAGCTAGACTCTTCTAAAAGGGACCCAAGCGTCTCTCCCGAATATTTATAAACTTCACTAAACATTCGTTGGAGAATCTCCTTGCGGGGGCCGAGGTAGGCATCCATAGTATCAATCGAATCACAAACCAGAATAAAGGCATTATTGCTTAAGCCTTTAGGTGAAAGTCCGTAAAGGTCATTATCGGTAATAAATGTAAGAACATCATCAAGACTGACCTCAACAATGGACCGGGCAATAATTGACCGCTTAAGCCATGCCTCAACTCTCTTGTTATAATTTGACACCGAAATCCTCGGAAGATCTGAGCTAGCATGTACCCCACTTCGGTTAGTTGAGTCGTTCCCCCGGTCTTGGGTCGTATATGTGGTTTTGTCCTGTTGGGCCGTGCTCAGCTGTGGTCGGCCTCGAGTGTATGTAGGAATTGCACTTCTGACCGGAGTTGCCCATTGCACCCTGAGTTTCACACCCGCAACCCATCTCCCGTTCATGGACTTGACAGCCCTTGTAGCTTCATTCAAGTCATGAAACCGAACAAAGCGGTACGATTCTGTAGATCTCAGTCTTCTTTTCACAGGGACAAAAGTGTCATAAATTGATCTGAAAGAGCGGAAGACAGCCCTAAGCCACGAATTTTTCGTTCTTTGAGGTAAACCATCGACGAAAATGGATGCCCCTGTACCGGCGAACGACATTTGCACTGTGTGTGGGTTCTTTGGTGGAAGATGGTAGAAATTGGAGGTGTACGGTGTTGGAGTAGGTTCGTGGGAGAGGTGTGGACCGGGCAGTTTGACGCACGGCGGTGGCCGGTGGTGGCGCACCAGGTAGAAAGAGGAGGGAGATGGTGTTTGTTCGATGGCCCCCCGATCGTTGACGAACTGCGGCGGGAGTTGTACGGTTGTGTCGGCCGGTCGACGTCGAGTCCGTGGCTGTGACTCCGGCACCCAGTGAGCAAGCGACGCGCCCTCACGCGCCGGTAACGGGTGGCACGTGAGGTCTTTTGTAGCCGTTGGGGGATGGGTTTATTGAGGAGAGAGAAGAGAGTTTATTGCGTAGAGAAAGTATTAGACCCCACATTGAATTATATATATATATACATATATATATTATATATCGACGAAGAATTATATTTCTTGAATGAATTTTACAACTATAAAAGATGACTACTTATAGAGTACAAAAGGCAAATGAAAAGCCTACACTAATTAACAAGTATCCTAAGCTACATAATTGACAAAATAAATCGCACAATTTATTGGTGTAGAGAGGCTATAATGATCGGTTACTAGGAAGGGAAGAGGGAGAAATAATTCCCCCGTAAACTAGGTAAAATAAATATTAGATATTAAGAATATGCTAAGTACAAAATACGACTAGATGCTAGGAATATGCAAAGTATAAATTACAAGAAATAAATACAAAATACATGTAAAATACTAGCATTCAACAAAACGAAGACCAGTGGTTGAGAATGTTTCTAGGCCAGTAAGTGAGGTCATCAGGAATGCTCCCTTCTATTTGTGCCTTGGATCGGTATCTATAAGGAAAGATAATGGGGATGAAGTCTCTTTAAGGAACATTTAGTACCGTCCTTTACTTGACACGCTCGTTTAGTTCCCTATATGAATAGCAAAGGAACATGAATTTGGTCGCATAGGAACCCTTCTTAAGAGATAATGTTTGCGCATGCATTCGTAGCTCAGAGAACGGATTTGGTAGTCGAATTCAAGTGGGAGAATAAGATCATAACTCAAAAGTCTTATGGACAAGTATTGTGCACTAACAGGTTGGTAACAATCTCGGTCTGTCAGCTACCACTCAGGAGCCTTACTCGCCTATGTTAGGACATCGAGGGTGGTTACAATGTTAATAGAGGCCACTTATTTCCCACCCCAAGTAGTAGCAATGGGGAGAGAGAAGGCAAATGGGTCAAGAGAAGATAGATTTACAAGTAGTTCATATACTCACCTAAAAGTAAGTAGGCGAGTAAATAGTTAACCTTACTCAATCTAACCATGCCTATTTTGTCTTGCACGGTATCAACTTACTACCATTTTTATCAACATTAATCTTATTCTTTTCTATCCGATAAAACAACGATTCCCTTGTAGTTTTTATTTATTTGATCATATAAACCAGGTGAACCAACAAACTTATTGGCATTTAGACATTTTTTTTTTGATAAGTGGGAGGAGATGCTTATCCAAGAGAGATACAGAAAATCAATTTGTAAAGATAAAACTTCAAAAAAATTAGACAAAATTGTCACCTCGAGCTAAAAGCGCACAATTCTCAAAGTGGGGTTAAAATGCCTCCTTGCTTTGCAAAATGGTCCACCGCTAAACTGTCACCCGAAAGTTGAGTGTGTAGACCTGGCCTCCTAGATATGGAAGTAGTCATAGAGACTAATTTACAACGATTCTCCATGCTAGGGAATGGAGATAACCAACTAGCACTAAGAACCAAATGATAACCCGTAGCTTGACACAATCAAAGATGTATGGCCAATAAGGAGTTGATTTCTAGAAGATGAAGGTGTTTATAGACTCCCAGATTGCATTAATGATGATGAACGAGGACACAAGTCATGCTCTCTAATTAATTGACACTATGAGGGAAGGAAAATGCTACTGATGAAACAGGTCTTTAAGATTGTTCAGACAAGTGAATGTGATCCCCCACTTTTGGTGGTTTAAACACTCCATGTGGTCCTGCAAATAGGAAAAAAATGCATGCATGTATCGTTCCTAGAGGAACAAAATGAGCAAAATAGATCTAATTAGTTTCAAGTATTTCAATTCTCACCAGTATCTCATCTATGTTAACAGCTCAAAAAGGCTCAACAAAGCCAATAATTGAATTCCACGTGTACGATCACACCACTGTCCTTTCACCTATAAGTGGTTGGATTACTTGAAGCCATAATTGCAGCCTTATAAAATTGTTTTCGCATTTCTCGTACTGTCCACTCAAAAATTTTACTATGTGTAACGTAATAAGTAGGTCGACTTAGCTACTAGTCACGAAAAATTATTCACATCGAGTGGCAAGATTTGAACCCTAAACCTAGTAAAGAATCGTTGACTGACATGCAAAATATATATACTAAAGGCTTGAACAAACGTGGTATCCCAACGTCCTTAATTTTTAATAAGAAAATAAAGGTGAGTGAAAGAGAGAATCTTCTTCGCTGTTCCAAGCATTGCCTGTAAACTACATTTATATATACAGTGAATGAGTCACATTTTTTTAGATAAATATCGGCATAGCAGTAGAACAAACAAGCAATTTGAAAAGACGAGGCCTTAGCCACCCCGTAAACGGAAGTGAGAACAAAAAAGATACCAAAACAAACAGGTAACAAAGGCAAAAGCATCCAAGCACGACACAACAAACACCAAGCCAGACAAGACGCGCAAAAAACAAACTCAGGGATAGTACGAGTCACATGATCCTTAGATTTAAATTAAGGTCTCGTTTGGTATACATGAAGTAGATACGAGAATTAGAAATTAGATAGTATGAATTTTGGCTCTTGCTTGGTTTGGAGGAAGTACGCAGAATGCTCGAGGTAGAAATTGTTAAGCAATTTTTAATTCTTTTAAAATGCATGAAGTAACTTGCGTAAGTCCCTAAGTAAGTTATAGTTTATTTGGTTTTAACTAGCCTTTCAAAGAAAGTTTTATTTCTAATCCTGACAACCAAACATATTTTACCTATTTCATGTGAAGTTGACACTTAAATTGAATTCCTGGAAAATACAAATTCCCGCAGGAATTCAATTCATGTGGTAACCGAATGAGGCCTAAAGGAAATGTAGGTCATTGACTCTAATGAGAGGTATAAAAATAGTTTTTAAATTTAGGCTTTTGATTTAAATCTAATATAAATCTCTATTATCTCCTCTCATCTCTCACTATCTCACGTGAGTTATGCCCTCTGGGTCATTGTCAACGAAAAGCCGTTAATGTAAAAGCAACTTTAAAAAATTTTATGGTTATTATTCACTATAAATCATATCATTTTTTGACACCCAACAAAAACAATGCTCTATATATACTAATTTAAATATTTATACAAGTATAAATATAAATAATATTTTTTAAATAATTAAATTATTTTTATTATATAATTAAATAAGTTGAATTGACTCTAAATTAAATTAGGGTAAATTATAAAAAACTCCCATAACTTTTGTTTCAAAAATTAGAAAACCCCTCTTACAAATAAAATCACTCATTAAACCCCCTTACTTTTAAAAAAATATCACTTTACCCCTAAATAACTTGTTTTTACCATTTTACCCCTTAAATCAAATAGTTAAATATTTAATTTTATTTGTTAGAAGAGTTTTATGTTTTGTGGAAAATAAGAATTTTTTTATATTTATAGACAAAGGGATTTTCTATGTTTTTAAAAATTATCATTTTAATTAATTATAAAGTAGTGACATTATAAACAAAAATATTATACTTTATATAATAATATTTTTTATAAAGATTTTTAAAATATTTTTTTAGCTTCTAAACTTATTATAATATCATTACTATAATTAGGGCGCACAAAAATCGGTCCGGACTGATGAACCGGACAGGATTGGGTGTTTCGGTCACGGACCGGACCGGACCGAGTGAAGTTCGGTCCGGTCCACGGTCCATATTTTAGTACATATTCGGTCTTCGGTCCGGTCCGGTCCAAAACTGAAAACCCCAAGGACCGGATGGAAGACCGATAAAATATTTACAATAATAATATAATTTAAATTTGAATCATAATAATTTTTTTTTTAAAAAATTAAATGCAAAGTATTAAGGAAAAAAATATTTAGTTAACATTAATGACTTATTTATAATGATGATGGCCGTCCCTCTTCTTGCCTTTTCAAATTTCTTTCCTTATTTTAATTTTTTGTTTTAAGACAACTTTATTGATGTTTAATTATGTTTGTTCGAGTTGGATATAGCTAACGAATTGTGAGAAGAATTAAGTAAAAACTATTTATGATATTAGTTTTTGGCATGACCATTTATGATTTATGTAATGGATAAGATGTATTTCTTTTTACTAATATTTGTTAGTTTTATTTGAAGTTTTATATTTATTTTCTGATATGTATGTTATGTTTTTTCATCATGCACTATTGATTATGTATGAACTTATCATATGATATCAGATTTATCTTATTTATTTTTTTGCTAGGTAATATTCTTTTAGGAAAAATATAATATATTGGATGTGAATGGAGTAAAAAAATATTTTGAATGCTTAATTTAATTGAGTGTATGGCTATAATTTTCAAAGTTCAACAAATTAAAATAAATTTCTTTCAATTCAGATAATTGGGTCAGTCCGATCCGGACCGGTTATAAATCGGTCTTGGACCGGACCGACCCGATTCAAATCGGTCCGGTCAACGGTCCGCCATTTTAGTGTTATTCAGTCCTCGGTCCGGTCCGATCCAGTCCAGTCTTGGACCGATGTGCAGCTATAATTAATTAAGACAATTATATTTTGTATAAATATATAAAATTCCCTTAATTATATTGCAAAAAACATAAAAGTTTTGTAATTTTTGCCTAATAATATAAAATTTCCTTCTGAAAATATAATTAAACATTTAACCCCCTCACTTTTAAGGGGCAAAATGGTCAAAAAAAAGTTTCACGGGGGTTAAGTGATAAATTTTTAGAAATAAGGGGATTTTGTGAGTGCTTTTATCTGTGAGAAGAGTTTTCTATTTTTGAAGCAAAAAATAAGAAATTTTCTATAATTTACTCCAAAATACTCTAGCAAGGGTTCTAAATCATCCTTCCTACTTTCAATCTTGATTCTTCACGATGCCAACTAATATATTCTTTTCGAATTTTTGGTATGCTTCAATGCCAAACAAGTTTGACCCCAAAAAAAAAAAAAAAAAAAAAAAAAATGCCAACAGGGTCCAAATTAATTTAAAAAGAAACTTAATGAGAGATCATATATTATGTATGTAATTCCCTAAGTTATTTGAAATCAGGGCCGGACATAACTGTTGGAATTGACAATATTTCAATATTTCAACTAAAATGATGTGCAATCATCCTTGATTGTGCACGGATTGAAGCTTGAAGCGAGAGAGAGAGAGAGAGAGAGACTCATGTAATCTGTTATTACACAAATGAAGTCAAAACTCTTACAGTCAAAGTAAAGCTTTTTACATGTATTTATATCAGTAGGTTAAATGCTAGGCTTAACAACATATCTTAGTTAATTATACTTTAGTTAACTAACTTGAGGAGTAACTAATGTTAGTTAATTATAAAGTTTAACTAACTTGAGATTGAACAAACCTTAAGCCTTTGAAGTGAATATGATTAAGTATAGATTTGATACTTGAATTTATTAAGTACAAATCTATACTTAACTCTAATAATAACCCCAAGCGACCCAAGCAACAGCTTGGGGCCTTCAAATTTTAGGAGCCCCCATATTTAAGAGGTTGTAGGTTTCGAAGCAGCAATTATAGATATTAATAGGTTTTAAGAGAAATGTTATTATATATGAAGAGTCTCGTTTCAAAATTTTGCTTCGGGTCCTGGGAATGTCAAGATCGGCCCTGTTTTAAATCAAGTTTGAATTATATTATGCCCTATTAGTGAACTGAACGAGTATATCTATTGTTCGGCTTTATATATAAAAGTTTCAGTCAAAAGTTCGTTCCTTTATAAAAAGTAAGAATAGTGTTAGCCACATTAACGGTAGCAGAAGTATAAGGCACTATAAATGATATGTCATAGTCAATAATTGAGATTTTAAGTGACAAATTTAACAAAATATAGCATATAAATACTTAATTTATGTATAGATATTGAGGTTTTTTTTTTTTTTATATTGTTGTTCATTTTTTCAATGGGTAAAATATGAAAACGTTTTACGATAGTGTATTATATAAATAATGTTAAGAAAATGCGCATTTGACCATATTACTAACAAATATACATAATCAACATTTTTAAACGAAAAATGCAAATATATATTCAAATTCGTATTATACATGTTTTTCTACTAGCAGAGATATTATGTTCTCATATAACATTATATACACTAACATTATCTATTAACAAAAATATTAGCAGGTTGATACAGTACACATATCCTAATAGGTGTAGACTCGACGAGTATGAGTGGGCAAATTGGAGTGGGTGGACAGGACTCAATAGTGCCGTTAGCCACTCAAGTCCCCTCTTGCAAATTACTTGCTTACCTCCGCTCTTATAAATTACTCGGCAACCTCATCCCTTTTGGTCAATTTGCCCTCCGTTGCCCTTTGGCGCCCCTATCAATTCCCCATTGTTGAAGTATTTTCAAAAGAAAGTATTTCTGAATCAGATAAGTTATGTACCAACATATAGAATGGTATGTAACGACACACAAATTCTTGTAAGGCTCAATAAATGATATATGTCAACACACAATTTACAAAAAGCAGCAGAACCCAAAAATCTGACTGTGTATCGACACACAAGGAGTTTTTTCCATTACCTAGCACAATTTTTTATTTCATTTGGAAAAGATTATTTGTATCCTTAGGACATAGATGTATCTCTTTTAAGACACGTGATTCCCTACATAAAGTCTTCTCTAGTTTCAAATTTAGTCACTTGCTTTTGATATCATTCTCTTGTCTTTAATCTCAAAAACTCGTTATTCCTATATTCACTTCACTCTGTTATAAGATCTCGTTATATCCCCGAGGCTATTCCATTAGGACGAAATAAGTTTTAAGAATAGCAATCTGCTACACACCTTTGATTTTGTACTTGGTAAAGAATTATGTACTAATCATTAAGCTCAATCATCAACAAAATATGCACTTCAATTCAATCTACAGAGAGTCAAAATTACAAAGCACAATACAAATTCAAATGAGCAAAAAGAGACGGAACAAGATCAACCACAGACCATGCCAGCCCAGCATACTGCACAAATCGAATCCCCGTGTCGACGTCGAAAGAATCTTGGTTCGAAAAGAAGAACAATTTCTGTACATAACCCAGCTGCTGCTTAATCTTGTCACGCTTTTTCGCGTTCAATGTAGGAACGTAAGACGTAGATTTTACTGGAAATCCCATGGCATTCAATGCAACAGGTAGGGCCCGTTTTGCGAGGGCCTTGCTGCAGAACTTGACAACAAGGATGGTTGGGATTCCAATGAGAACTCGCAAGAAGAAGATGGGTAAGGTGAGGTCAGAGGTGAAGATTCGTGGGACGTTCTCATGGTGGAATTGGTGGAAGGTTTGTTGGATTCCGGTGACCTGAAGAAAGAGCAACATGTTTGTTAGGGACTCCGCGTATTTTAATTCAGCTTATGCTTTAGAAAACAATCACTATTTTTTCTGCTTCTGCTTTTAGTTAACAACACTTTAGTATATCGATCAAACATCTTGGAAAGCTCAAAAACTGATCTTTTTCAATGACAAAGCACTTATTTGCACTCCAAAAAGTTTGGCCCACGAAGCACGATAACATTCAAAAGCTAAAGAGGTCATTTACAAAATGTTTTGTGTTGATGGATGTTATGTCATTGGTCTTAGTGATCACACATTGAATTTTTTAAAAGAATATATGTCACCTACAAACAATGAGAGTTACAAAAATGCCTTGAAAAGAATATCTGATCTTACTCTGGCAATAAATTTGAAAAATTCTAATTAATAGCCATAAGATCATTAATTTACATGTTCTTTTGATAGTATCTAACATTTAAATACATTCATAAACATACGTTAATGAGTAAACTATAACATAACATATATACATTATGAATGCCACAAGCATCATTATGTCACGGCCAATCACAAGACAGCTAGCTTAAAACCATTGCGCAAAGGCCAAAGAAGACGCTTATTAAGGAAGCAAATCATAGTAAATATAAAATGGTAAGGTGAAAGAAAACTTACAATCCCAAATGCAACACCATTGAAGGCCGTATGATACTCAAAGCTTGGGGTTGGAACCTCTGGTGTCGGATAAGCAAAAAGCAGCAAGAAACTAAGGGCAGCCCAAAATCCAGTAACTGCAACGAGATCGAATAAGGACCCATCAAATAGATTCTTTTCGAGCAAACCGAGATTAGGGATTTGAAACCAAGATCTCTAGTCATGAGGCCTCAACCTTGGTAGAGTTTTACCTAGAAATGTAAATGATCCGAGCCCGAGCATAATGAAACCCGAGCTCGTAGCCTCGAGAACCTAAAAGAGCCTATCAGAATATAGTATGTTAGCCTAAATATTCGAGCCAAATATGAGTACAAATAAGGAGAGCTCAAGTTTAAACAAGACCAGATGAGTCTAGTTTAGGCTTAAATGGGCCAAAATAAGGCCAACTTAGCTCAGAGCTTGCCAAGCAAGGTTCGAGCTTTACTAAGCCGAGCCAAGCTAAGCTAATGTTGACGAGCCGAGCCGCAAACCTGACGAGCTCCAGCTAGACTTGGCTCATATACACCTCTAGTTTTACTCAAGACCAAGGTGGCATTTGCATTGACTGTAGAAGATGCCTTTGCAAAATAATCAAGTCAGCAATCATCCTACAGGCTACAACCTAGAAAGATGAACTAAGTCCTTTCCCACCAAGGGGTGTAAATGACTCGTTACAAAGTTTCGGATTGTTTCATGCTCGAGCTGAGTTGAATATGCTCATTTAGCTAAACGAGTTAAGCCCAAATCTGGTAGAGCTTGAGAGCTCAAGCAAGCCTAAATATGCAAAATCTAATGTAAATGTGAGCTAAATTTCCCAATTCAGCCAAATTCTACCTTAAATAACCCAAACTTGGGCCCAAGCGTGCCTAGATCCAACTTAGACGTGAACAAGAAAAGAGTAGCTCAAAGAGCTAAGTAAAGCTCCAGCTCATGACAAGCCTAGCTTCACCTCGGATTCTCCAGGAAACAAACTTTGAGTTGAGCCTGTGCTGAGAAAGATGTTGATGAAGAGAGCCTTGAGCTGAACCAGCTCAGGCTTGGCTCCGCCCAGCTTACTTACTGTTTCAATCTTACTATCCTTTCTGTCCTATCTATTTAGTAATTTGTACTCTTTTTGTCGAAAAGAGGGGCGGAAGATTTAAACCTAAGACTTTTTCATCATAGGGCCTCAACCTTGTTAGTAGCTGACTTTCTTATTTTGTAAAGAACGTTAATTGAAATAATTTGGTTGCTACTGCTTCCGATTAAAATGAAACATCTTTTTCTTTTCCTTCGAAATCATTTGGCTGTATTCGCTAATACAGACAGCACCAAGTGCATGACAATCTCATCACGGGAAACTAATATCGACACAGAGACCCATCCAGTTCTTAGAAAGATTTCCCATTCAAACTATTTCATTCAGTATTCATCCGCATCACTGAAAGTAACGAAGTAGCTCCATTCTGTAACAAAAGCCGATTATCTTACAAGACAAGGAGAGATTCTCCAAAATAAAAAAAATAAAAAACACTAGGGTGGAGTTTTTGTGTTTATTTTTGTATATGTAGCATGTCATCTTCATCAATCCACCCTTAGTCTCAGGGGCTCATTTTCTCAGGTCATTTAACTATCAACAATCTGAAGGTTTCTGTAAAAATTTCAGGGTTTAGCTCTAAACTGAGTTCACAATGAATGAAGGTACAATAGTTTCCACATATACCGTTAGACAAAAAACAAGGAGTTTTTTCATTGTACTTTTAGGTTTCAAAAGCACGAGTATTAAGCTCAGTTCTGATTCACAGTATTCTCTAAGATATTTTATGTTCTGTAAAGTGATATGGCACTGAAAGTACAATAAATACTTATGGTGTCTAACACAAACCACAAACTTAAGCAGCAAGTATGCTTGGTGCTTACCGTTTTGCCCAGACACGATAAAACTGTCAATGTATTCATGAACGTTAAGCCAAAATGCGAGGATCATCAACCCCATCACAAGCCCGCCTATGACATCAATCAAACTGTGCATTCCGAGGTAGATTCTTCCTAACAAGATTAAGCAAATTTTAGCCAGAAATGGAAGTAAATGAGTACCTATGATCAGCCCACGTGTAGAATGATTTTGAAACTTACCCAAGCCAATAAGGCCAACAACCAAGCAAACCATGGCAAATCCAGCTATTGACAAAGTCGTATCTCCACTTTGGTCATTCAACAGAACGTAAAACAAAAGGTATCTGCAAAACCCGATATGCAAAGGTAAAAGTCAGTCAGCAAGCATGTTATAACAGAGAATTGTACGGGCAATGGAATGTAAAAGGCGGTACAAAAATGAAGAGCCTACTAGCTTAACTCCTAATTTCCTCGTAACTTAATGTTCATAGGGCTGCCAATGTTACACAGAAACAAATAAAATATTGTTGCAATTAATGTATTTTGTCGATTCAGGAAATTCCAGATGCTTGAGATGTAAAAACTAAGAATGGAATTAGTTTCTCTTCGTAAACATAAATATAAGTCACCAGTTCAAGCTATCCCGTGTCATGGACCCTCTCCTTGACCTCAAAACTAAGAATTATGTGCCCAATCATCGCTCTCCCTCACAGCCTTTCATATAGGTACTTTTCTTGCTTGTGATAAAGTTACGAAAGCCGTGATATGCAGCTGGAACTTAAGGTGGGTCCTTATCCATGGCTAAAACATGCGCTTAATGGACGACATTAAAGTAAAAAAAACTGAGCAGGCAAAGTGAAAAACGCATTACCCAGATAAGCAAACTGTGTTGAGAGTGTGCGACGAAGGCAACCCATATTCCTGAGCATTCTCTACCTCATCTTTGGTAGCGGTCACTCTCCTAACTGGTGGGCAACTGGGCCTAGGAGCTGATACCACATCCTGTTCATATTCATACACGAGATTCATATTTCGAATGCTAAGTTTTTTTATTCAAAAAATTTATCCTCCCAAAAAGTAGATTAAATGAGGCTTACAGACAAAAGAAAAGAGAGAAGAGAGAATTCACCTTCACGCAATTGCCCGTATAATCACAAAATGCCATCAAAAGGGTCATTTGCCTTGCTAGCTTCCCATGTCCACTCTACATTATTGCACAAGCAAGTCATATATACACAACCTAGAAAAATATTGTTAGGATATAAAATGATTCTTGGACATTCAGCTAGCAACTTAAACTTTCCAAATAATTGGTTCTTTGATAATATAAAAGAGCGTCATCAACCAAAAGGTTTTGAGTTCATATCTCAATAACCCACATTCTATATGTTAATAAAATTCAACAAGGTATAAAGCGTAATAGTGCATTGTCCATAGTGCAATCCCAATGCGAAACATTCATAAACCTACACCTATTGATTAAGCATTTAGGATAGTTAATTCCTCGACGAATATTGACACATTAGGGCTTATCTACCAGAGAAACGGTAACAGAAGAACAAAAGAGTCAGAGAAATCTACCCAAAAGAGCAAGGGAAGGAAGGCAGTGTAGAAAGGCACGGAAACAACACAGGACATCCCAGAGAAGAGATCATCCAACAACTTATGCTGCAATTTCTGCAAAATTAACCCACAAACATGTTACGAATCGAAATCATAATAGATTGAAAACTAACTACAACTAGTAAAATGCCGAAAATAAAGAGATACAGAAGAAGATAATAGAAATGGCATGATTTTCATTGCTTGTTGGTAATGCAATCCCTCCCTAGAGTTTATGCCCACCGGGTCGGACTTGCTCTACTTTCCATTGGGCTGTTCTACTCCTTTAGGCCCATATAACTATTTACGTATGATTCAGAACATCGGCAAAAGGGAAAATCAAATTACCATGGAAATTGTTAAAGTATAAAATCATTCTTGGACCATCACCTATAGATTGAATTTATATTCTAACATACCCCCTCACAAATGCCAACTAGGCTCGAAGTATGGATAATACACATGTCTAGCCATACTTTATGCTTGAAATATGTTAATATTTAGAGTGGGGTCTGTTAGGATTCGAACTCGTGACCTCTCAGTCAACAATCTAATACCATGTCAACGAACCAACTATCGTAAAACCCTAAGCTAATGGGTGAAGGTCCAAAAATAATTTTATACCCTAATAGAAATTGGATAATCTTATTACCAGAACAAAATCATTATAACTAGAGCAAGACTCTAGTTTTTAAGGTAATTTCGTGGCTCACATCGTTCATAATTCATATCATTGCAACGACAATAACAATTTTTGCCCAGTAATAACAACTCCCTATAAATTAAGAAAAAATGAACCCAGATACGAAAATTGACGGACTGAAACTACCTGGATCTGAAGAACAACAGGAATGCCAGTTTGAACATGATGAGCAACCCATGGCTGCATCACAGATCTGATCCTCCGCGTCACATCCACCATTGACGACACCACCACCCACGCCGCCACAGCACAAAGCGCCGCCGCTTGCCACGCCGCTACCCCCTCCATTCTCTCTCTCTCTCCGATGACAAAGAATCACAAGATTCGGGTACGAAACTCAACAGAATTTCGAAACCTTTCTTATAAAACTTCAAATTCTTCTTCTATGCATGACTTCTATATTCTAATACTTTTCGAATTTTGGCCCGTTGGAATTGGATGGCGGACAGAGAGAGAGAGAGAGAGAGAGAGGGGTAACCGAACGAATGTTCCAGGAAGAAGAAGTCAGGAAAAAAAAAAAAAAATTAGGAATTTGGTGTTAAAGTGACTGGGGGGTGTGTGACGGACGACGTAGGGCGTCTTGTCTTGGTGGATCCGACGGTGGTAAAGTAGGCTGTGATTTAAGTTGTGTGACAGTGGATAGTGTAAGGTAACGCTGAGGGGGGAGGGTGGTGCAATATTGAACGTTGGGGAAGTGAGTCCAGTATTTTATAGTCAAAACGTGTGATCACAGGTCATATTAAGAAAATTCCACCGTGTCATTTTTTTTATTATAAGGAGTGAAATAATTTTCTTTAATAAAAATAATACTTGAAATAATAGCAACAACAGATCCGGTGTCTCAAGGGTTTCCGTCTAAACGAGGTCTTGGGGGTGGATGTACGTAGTCTTACGCCTTCAGGGTTCATGCTTTTCAGTACAGATTTGTATGGAATCGGCACGACCTTGCGAGAGGTTGTTTCCGATGAGCCCCAACCTTATGAGGTTGGCAACACACAAGGACTTTCCAAGAGGTCACCCATCCTGGTACTACTCTCGTCCAAGCACGCTTAACTTTAGAATTCTAATGAGATATGACGTATTAGTGCCTGATAAATGAACCTTGAAATACAATTTTTTGTAATATGAAGCTCAAATTTTTTTTATTGAAAAGGTTGAAAAATAAACTATTGTATTAATAACTTTAACTCGTGTCAATTTTTAGGTTAGATAATAATATAGATATAATATTATGTATAAATATAATTATAATTAATGGGTCGTCTAAATAAGCAATGAAAAGTTCTTATTTTGTAAGTATTTGGTAATAAAAAATACAAATAATTGGGCAAATTAAAATAAATCTTACTGCTAGTTTCTATTTTTTATTTTTTATCAACAAACAAACACCAATTACAAAAAACTAATATAATATATCATTCAAAATTACGTCTAAGAGTTCATTAGAAGGATTAGATCACCACCTACGACTGCATATACATGATCAAAATGAAGCTTAGCCTCTAGGTTACTAGTTTTATTTTCCTACATTTTGCCTTATTTGTTTCTAAGCATTCCCTTTTATCGAAAATTAAACGTTATATTTTTGCTGTTCTTTTTTGGTAATTTTAGCATCCACAGTTTACTTGCGTGTATCTTCTTTACTAGTCCCAAAGTTTTAAGCGTCATTACTTTCAAAGAATTTCTACATTTTATACTGTAAAATAAGACTGTTTAATCCAATAAACTGAGTAACCCCAAAAAATTCATGCACCACCAACATGAGTTCAAATCACCAAATTTCAAGTCTTACGAAATGCAAAGATATAAGTACTTTACCGAGTATATAGGAGAAATTTTGGAATCCCATACAGGAATTTTAAATAGAAAAGTGAGAAATATATGAATATGATGTGGAAGTTGCCTTACTGGCTAATAATGAATTAATCTGTAAAAAGTTAACTCAGTTCAACTTAATAAATTCGGTTGTTAATACTACTACAATTATTTTCTATTGTATATGGTCTTAGTCAATGAGATTACTTCAATTTCCTCTATTGATATCGAACAATTTTTCTCATATATTTTTCATCATTGAACGTCGATACGATGGAGTTACAAAGGAACAAACATTAATTGTTTGTTTCTTAAGAACAAAAGAAACATGACAAATTTATTAAAATATTATTTTAATTTTTTTAATACTAAAGAATTACATAATTTAATTTGACATACACTTAACTCGGGGTAGAATCGAAATAAAGAAAGTTAAATCTAAGTACTCGTATTAATTTTTATACAAATAAAAGTTTTAAATAATCCATGAAAAAGAGAATAGAAAATAAATATAAATCTAGAATAAGGTCAAAAAATAAATACAAATGAGGACGGGCCCCCTCCTATTAACGCCACTGCCAATAACCCAGGGAAGGTAGGTGGAATTTATTCCTATTTTTCACTAATTTTAACTCATGCATTAATTTCACAAGAAATAAATCCCTGTTTATTTATGAGTAAAAGTAAAATCTAGCGGTTCGTTTTCTCATCTTTCCTCGTTTGACACGCATTCTTTGACGGAGAAGATTCTCCGAGAGAGAAAAAATTTTCCTCCAAATGGTGAAAAATTACCTCCCTTATAAAACGAGAGTTGTCATCGTTCCAACGTGTCGAGGTATTCATTAATCCAGCTTGGATCAAATCAGGTTTATATTAGACGTAAAAATATAGAGGATGATCAGTAAAAAAATTGTTTCTTTTAAAATAAGCAAAAAAAATCAAAAGGTGAGAACAAATTATCCATTGAAACACAAGGTGAAAGACTAATGTAGAATTTAATTTTCCGTAGAAAATCTTTTTCAAAGGAAAATAATTTCCCCACTACCAAGCGAAGCCAAATGCAAAATGTTTAGCCGCCAGAGAAGGTTAGGTAAGAAACTTTTTACGTTTTGAAGAAAAATTCTTCTAACATTCTAACCAAACAACGTGTCAAATCCCTACTTTCCATAAATTCGTACTTCCTAAGCCTAGTTCTTTACAACCAAACACCACGTAAGGACTTATATTGTACAATTCACATAACTAGAAAATTGCCGTGCTAATTAGGTTGATTTGGACCCACTCCTACATCTTCCGACAATCAAAACATGAACCACAGAATCTCCCAACACACAGCGCCCATACATGTGTCACGGTTGCCTTCCTATTTATTAGGAAAATCCTACCGTTCACCTAGACACTAACACATCAAACACTGATGACACATAACTAAACTAATATACGAGTTAAAATTTGTTAGATTATCATAAATATTCACCAAATTCCGATGGAAATATAAATACATTGTCCGAATCAGGACATTTACACCATCAAATCACATTAAAAGTCAATATTTTCCGATAAAAATCTACGGAACTTCACAGTGATCCACTTAATAGATGTCATCACGATCAACTTTAGAAAAATAAACAAGCACTTCAATTTCAAAACAATTCATGTTTAAACATAAACAGGGTCCAGGATACCCCACAGTAACGAAACCACCAAAACCAAGAGAACCACTTTCACTTCATTTTTTTTTTAAAAAAAAAAAAAAAAAAAAAAAAAGCCAAATCCTAATCATATTTGTAAAGCAGTACCATAAAATAACCACAAGCTCAATAGTGCTTATCACAGACCCATATTCTACATGAACATATGCCATAATTTTACCTAGAATACCGATCAGGCGTCAGGCTGCAGCTGCGACTACGGCTCCCATAAGGGCTTCGGCTCCGGCTCCTTGACCCATACGGGGACCGGTAAGGAGACCTCGAGTAAGACCTGTCCCTGTACGAGCGTTCTCGGTATGACCTATCCCGAGGTGAAACTGACCTGTACGCATTTAGTAGCTTTTACTTGGTTAAGAGACAGAATTCAGATAACATATAGCTGGGGGTGGAAAAGATCAATCATTTTGTATACCTGGAGTAACGACGCCTTGGGGAATAATAATCGGGACTACGAGAATACGCTCTTCCATATCGAGGTGATCTTGAATAACCTAAAGGAGAGCGTCGACGGTCATAAGATCGACTCCTGAAAGGGAAAGGAGACAGAAGACGTTAGAGCAAAAAAAACACAACTAGATGATACAATTCATATTGTACATTCATGAAACAAAGGAAGATCTTTACAGCACAACTTGTTTTTATGGCATAGCATAAGCTGGATGCCGGGGATCCGCATCAGTAACAACAGTTTTCTTTTTGTTCGGAAAACTTTGGACTGAAAACTATACAATCATTTACTTTCATGTACCCCTTTAATAGTTTGTAATATTTAAATAGATGTAATTGCAAAAAATATACAATGTTGCATTATAGAGGCTGTTTATTTTTTCTTTTTGATAAGGAGCTTGTCTGCTACACAACTGCCAGCTTAATAGTGTCAGCGGTCATAGACATAGTAAATATAGTACTCGAAATAGCCAAAATTTAGTACCAACGTGTACTACTCTGCTTTACACATGAAAATTTCAGTCAAAATTTTGTTGACTTATAAAAAATGTATATGAATAGGTTCATGTCTAAGACAATTCATTCTTATAATCTCAATGACTTTTGTCCACCAATGTTAGCCATAATACAAATAATATGAAACATAACACATAATAAATAGGTTAATCAATAATTTGGGAGCTCAAAAGTTTAGCATAATATAGAACATGGACACTTAGTTTAGGTGTAAGAAAGGCTGTTTTCAGTAAATCTTTTGTTTTCTAAATAAAATATAGAACATGAACACTTAGTTTAGGTGTAAGTACGACTATTTTCAATTAATCTTTTGTTTTCTAAACAAGAAAAATGCATATACATATTCTAAAACGTGTAGTATATGGATAACATTAAGAGAACAGGTAATTTACCATAATTACACGCAAATGTCCTTCTTAAAGGGAAAACAAGGATATGCAATTCATGCAGGTGTTCTTCAGAAAGAGGTGAACAGAGATATTAAGAAACAAAAACAGGAAGAATTACCTTACTCGGTCTCTTGCCCTCATTTCTGAAGGCTTCTTCCTGTTCTCTTCAGCAAATACTACAGTCAGCTCCCGACCAAGAAGCACATAACCATCCATCTCATATTTCGCATCTACAGCGTCAGCTGGATCCACGTATTGAACAAAACCAAACCCACGAGGTTCCCTGAGACATCAATATGTTTAGAATTAGACACGTGATTTAACAAAATTGTTCTTTCGTTTGGATACCATAGTGAATCTCCTTCCTGTGCACATTTCACATAATTAAGTACAAACCATATGGTAACACTGCTGACCTTGAAGAAGCCAAAGAAGTAAGAATGATGAGTTGAGATTTTCTTCAAGACTTGCACTTCTTGACTATGTACTCATACTCCTTAACTTCTCCGAATCTTCGAGAACAAATATTGAAGAAAACTCTTAACCACAGGGTGTCTTCATCTTGACACTTCGTGTAGGTTAAGGTCATCTTGGAACAAAGGACTCTTATTACTTGGTCTCTTCATCTTGACACTTCTCATCAAACAACACACAACTCTATTACTTCGTGTCATCATCTATGGACACTTCTCTTGAAACCAGTAAATTCAGGGAAAAATAAATAGCAGGAAAAAGAAAAAGGAAATCCCAACTATCAATCACTAGCCCCGTTGAGGAAAGAGAACTAAAAAATATACTCAGTTTCATCAAGAACCACGGGTAGATAGCCCAAAATGTATTTCAACCATTAGCATCAATCACCCTTTTTCCAGTAACAACAATGATTAGCTAAGATAAGTGGAAGATCTAGAAATCTTTTCTTACTTTGGGCACATTTGGATAACTTCAGTAATACTTGCAAGTATGGTAAATGTGATATTGTTAAGTGTTATCTATTACATTGTATAATCACCCAATACATCTTGAGTGTATATCTTTTTCAAAATGCATTTGATGATTTTGCAAAATAATAGATAACATACAATGATTTTGAATGAAAAAAAAATTCATACAAATAGCAAAAACTCAAATTATAGATAATTTAATATACTCATAATATTTTTCTTTTTTATGCTACTACACAACAACAACATACCCAGTGCCTCAATGGCTCCCGCTTGCGCAGGGTCTGGGAGGGGGAGGATGTACGCAGCCTTACCTCATCAGGGTGAGACCCTGACGAGAGACTGTTTCCGAGGACCCCCAACCTTTTATGCTACTATAACAACTTTAATTTTTTTTCCTTAAAAGAATCTAGAAGCCAGCACAAAACCACAATATTTGGAATGATCGTAGGATTGTTGCTTTGAGCTAATAGAATATTAGGTTGTTATATGGTAGAATGCTACATCACCTACGTGGACTTAAAATGAAAGCTCATCTTTTTATTAGATATAGAAATAGAGATAGAAAGATCAACATCGGAAATCTAGACAAATAACTATGGGAAATTTAACTTATTTAGTCAAATAATAGTACATAATATAAATAGAAATGTGTGTCTATGTATCCGGAATTCATTAGGGATGCATGCCCCATCTTATTAAGGCTCCCTCCGCCAGCACATTTGAGTCCCTGTCTAATAAATGGGATTCATTGAGCCTAAAAGGAATGCATAACGAAAGGGTGACTTCCACCAGGAATACTATGCTCACCCTGTGTAATAATCTCGTGGCAAATATATGTCCTTGAGTGGGCCAAACCGCCCAAATGGTCCACGTAAGTCTTCCGGCCTGCAAAGAATACAAGATCAGACATCTCGCAAGGCACAATCTACCGTGAATAAGTGCCAGATAATTGTAAAAGTTCAAATAGAGAGAAATCTATTAGATGACCCGAGTGCTTCAAATCCAAGGCAACTCTCCTCACATGGAAAAACACAGTTACAGAAAAAGAATATATAGCAATAGAAGTGACAATACTTTCAAAGGCTATACAGAAGGAAAAGCATACTATTAATGTCTCAAGCTTGGCAACCATAGCCACCAAAATGGTGACGACTTCAAATTTTCAGGGCACAGAAGACAAACCAATACAGCAACGAAGAAGACCCACGAGTTATCTCCTAAACACCAATACCGTGATGCATCTTTAACAAAATAGATGACACTAATAATATAAAGCCATCTCAAAAGAAAAGTCAAAAAGCTCCGCCAACAGAAGGGATATTGAGGTACATTAATGAGTGACACTCAATTTCTTCCATCAAAAAACCAAAAGCAAACCAAGTTCACTGAGAATGCATTTATGAAGACAGGACTACCATGAAGCAGTTAGGATTTTATCAAATATTAAAAGGATGTGGAATCTTCACAAAGGCGCTAAAGAAAAACAAATGACGAAAAATTGCAATCCCAAAAAGCAGGTATAATATGCCGTAAAAACTAAAAGAACAGATGTAAACTGCTGACAGGGAAGGCACCACATTCAGGTACATAATGCACAAAGTATGACTAGTCCAAGAGTTATATGCAATGAGGAAATGAAACGATAGGCAGACCTGCAATCATGACGAAGGTTGCGGACCAAGAGACTGGTAGGAGGCTCTCTTCCGCGACCATAGCGACCCCTAGGAGACGGGCTCCTGCGCCTTCTTCCATAACCCCTTGGCGGGGAGGGGCTGTAGCTGTAACTTCTTCCTCTCATTTTCCTGAAACATTTCAAATCGCAAAATATGGTAACTCCAAAGCATCAAAAATTGCATACAAAGGGACTCAAGTTCACCAACACCAATAGTGCCAGTTTTCATTATTGTAGAATAATATCAGCATAAGTTATTTCCTTTCTTTTCTGGACAATAATATATTTTAGGGCCAATTTCAACACATACTCCAGATGTGAAGTTAAACTGAGTTTCCAGAATCAGACAAGAAAATTGAACTTGTGAAACTTGGAGCACACTTTCTTGCATCGTCTGAAGACTAAAGTTCACCCATGAGTAGCAGAAGAAATTTCATTCAGGTCCTGTCCCTAAATCGAGCCCCAACACTGCACTCCTAGTGGGAATGCCAACATTTTTCCTTATCCTGCTTCCCAGATTCTCCAGAATTGGACCATACCACGATCAGGTTCAAATTGTAGTCTTGTTACTTCTTTGGGTCATTTATCTTTTTCAGAATGGGGGAACACCAGTCTCATTATCCATAATCACAACAAATAAATATGCTAGGAACAAGAACCCTCCTGCCAATGACAATCTTATCTGAACACATAATAGAGAACTTTCCTTCTTATACCCCCAAATACAAACTACAACTCGTAGCCAAGAGTTGGCACAACTGTTCGGTATATATTCTTTGCCTCATTGATCTATTTTTAAAAAAGGAAAATACCCACATGTGATTTGAAGATTCGAGACAAAAGAAAAAAAAAAGAAAGGCCTGGCACAACGCTTAAACATATCAGAGATGATACATGCCCAAGCAGGTATATGGACTACGGTAATAGGATAAACCAATAGGTACTAAAGTGGGCTCGATCCAAGGAGGGAAACATTGAATAAATAAGGGCAGTCATTGTATTACAAAGTTCTATAAAATCATGTCATCTCTTTCTATCTCTCTCTCTCTCTTCCCGTTTAATTTCAGTATTTGACAGCTTTAATTTAGTTTCAGTATATTTTCCATTTTAGATCATATCATAAGAGCTGATCAAACACGAAATCATCAGTTAATCAAGCAACAACGAACGCAGTCCCGCAGATTCACCAGCAAAAAGTCGCAACAAAACCTCAAGCGCAATAAACCTACCAAAGATCTCATCAATCACTAATTCCATCAAACAACGATCAAACCCTAATCCTTAGATTAACCGACATAATCACGTTGCGAGATCATTCCATGAATTTAATCATCGCATAATCCATACAAACCCTAACCGCATCCAAAAACACAAATTACTACGTCAATTGAAACAGGAAACTTTGAGAAAGATAGAACGATACCTCGAATCGTAAAGCAATTAGCAATCGTCAAGAGATTTACGCTTGCGAATAACGAAGAATAAGCGATGAACAAATAAATGGATTTGACAGAAATGAGGGTTTTCTGATTTTATTCTGGCCTCAATTCCTGCGCGTTCCAGAAGGTTCTCTTTGCAGGCGTACCCCCGTACTTTATTGATATTGCACGTCACCCCCTACCTTTAACAGTACCCATTATGGGCCTGGCCCATTGTGTTAGCCCGCCCCATAATATATCTGAGTCCAGTTGCGGGCTCGCTCTTACTCCCTCTTTGTATTTTCAGTAATAGGAAATAATTGGTAAACATATTTTTTTTAGCGTATGTCTGAAATATATATACATACATACATATATATATATATATGCTGCGGACCAGCTCTCAGGCTTCTCAGGTTGAAAGTTTTAGGAAACAGCCTCTCTTCAGGGTTGTCTCCTGAAGGGGGAAGGCTGCGTACATCTACCCTCCCCAGACCCTGCTTTTACGAGAGCCCTTGCAGATACTGGACTTCTTGTTGTTGTTGTTGACACATATATATATATATATATAGATCGGCAATGCCTTTGGGGGAAGAAATCCCCTTAAATTCTCTATCAATTGAGCGCTAGTCCCTAATGGAGATTCGAATCTGGGTAGCATGGATGGCCGCCGGCGTTCTCTAGGCTATGTCCCTAGGGGACGTGAAAATAATTGTAAATGATGTTAATATGACATTTATTTACCTAATATATATAAATACTTAATTATTAATTCTTTTAGTCTAATAATTATATTAATCAGCATAATAAAAAGGTATGACTTTTAAAGAAATGTCACTTCTTTTAATGAATAGTATATGTCCCGGTGAAAGTATATTGAAAAGGTGTACCACTTAGTTAAAAAATACGTGCATAAACAGAAATATATATTTAACTATTAGTGTTTTAATGAAAGACACCCTCCTCCAGTGAGAACTACAATGAAGTGGACAAGAAGGGGTAATTAGATAATTTTTTTCCTCTTCGCTCTTAGTAATGTATAATCTCAAAGGAGAAATAGTAGACCATAGCATGTTATAATAATTTATGTCTTTTGATTTTCTTGCTATTAGATTCACACTTCTTAGTATATATGCTAAGAGCATTTATTATTTCCTTTTACCATTATATGGTTGCACTTAGAGGTGGCCACGGACGGGCCGGGCCGGGCTTGGGCTTCACACTGGCCCGGATCTCCCCCCTCCCAGTATTTATTTATCTATTTTTCAATGACACGAAAATTGGATACAAAAATGCAACTAGTGAAATTCCAACCCCATACCTTTAACATATAAGCCTTACCAATTACCATATAAGCTCCAATTTTTTTTGATTTTATTGAATAAACAAACTATATAAAGCATATTCGTATCTAATACAACTGACTTTATATTTACTTTAATATTTTTAATAAACATATATATCTCAAAATATTTTTTATAAACAAACTATATAAGACACAGATGGTCACCCCATTTTTTTTTTTTTAAATATATATAATTTAATATTTTATTTACCCTGATATATCACAAAAAGGTTATAGTGCATATAATTGGCGCTTTGTTTAACACGCGGGAAGTCTGGGGTTCAAATCCTCCCACCCTCATAGTGAAAAACTTAATTTTGGAAGGTTTCTACCTCCCAACGGGCCTGGCCGGGCCTGGGCCCGGGCTCAAGCCTCCCCTCTTTTGGGGGGGTCTTGCGCACTGGTCACCTCGAGTTGCACTTAAACAAAAAAGAGAAAAACCAATGTGCAATAGACTTGATTGGTACAACTATCGAAATTTAAAATAGTTAGTAACAATACATGTATTAGCAACAACAACAGTCCCAGTGACCCAAGGGCTCTCATCTAAGCAGGGTCTGGCAACAATACACGTATTAGAATTATTCAAAATACAACTATTAAACATACATTGTATGAGAAGAAAACTGATAATACTACATAATATAAATGTTTAAATAATACAATTATGCTATCGGATCTCTCATGATACAACTTTGCATAGACTTAGAATTTAAACCATTTGACATACATGGGTATCACTATTTTCTTTTTGGCCACTTTCTATTGCTGGAAATCAAGATAATAGTGTAGCCTCAGAATCCTTTTTAATCAAAGAGTTTCAACACAAACCAGTAAGCCTTTGACACAGATATACATCACGCTTCACCGGTGGGTTTGATCAGAAACCATCATTTAGGACCTCGGAAAGCCTGGCAGCAGAAGCTTGATGAAGCTCGATTTCTACAACAGAAGTTCTTGAACACGCTATTATTGTCCTTCTAGCGTTCCGAGCGCTTCCTTGAGCAGTCTTTGTGCCTCTTCTCTCCTCCTACACAAACAAGACCTCGCCAGTGGTCAGCTATGCTGTCCTTAATGAGGATTAGGAGAGTCAAGCGAGAGAATGGAGACCCACTTTTACGATGTGGTTCGAACTTTTTATATAGATTCAAAAACAGAGGTCAGGTCAGTGGTGATGGAACTGTTATATCCTAAGCTTGGCCTAGTAGGCCCACTTAAGAAATTAGAGTTTCTTATGTTTTGGCGTGCCTATATAAAGACTAATAATAAGGGCACCTGTTGTCTCATCCTCCTTCCAGATCAGATCACAGTGGGTTGCTTTCACCTCCGTTGGTGGTCTTTCAATCATTTAAAGGTTTTCTACGTAAATCTGTGTATTATCATTTTCTCTTTCTCTCTCTTCTCAATTTCAGTGTGTGCACATTTATAATCATGTAACACCACAAAACAAACTCATCACAAAATAGAAAGTTTTACAAGAAAGGATATTCATCAAATGTAGAGAACCGTAAAGGACTCCAGATGCCGAGCAGAAAGACTATAAGAGCCAAAATCTGTGTGCAGAAACAAACGGGAAAAGTCGAAGCAAGGAGATCAATAGACACAAAAAGATAAGACCAGAGAAAGCAAAAGGCAGAAAGCACTCGGTTGTTTATGTGAAATCAAGGAGCACCATGTCAGACTTTGAAACTTTCCCGAAGAAAACTCAAAGCAAAAGATGAAAGACGGGATAAGATGCAAGCCTCAAAAATCCACAAATGCAACAAATCGTCATAACAGCAAGTTGAGATGGCAAGTTTCTTCTTCCTTTTCATTTTGCCATTGACCAGCAAAACTTCATATTGATATTCCATTAGCACATTAATTATTATGCTGGAATGCAGATAGAGCAGTTTTTCAATTTTTAAGTCATTTTACTTCAGAAAACAGCCTCTCTTTGAGGTACCACCCTATAGGAGTAAGCCAGCAATATTTCATCCTATCCCAGACCCTGCCTTGGCAGGAGCCTTTTTAGACATTGGGTTTGTTGTTGTCGTTGTATATTACTTCAAAAAATAACAGTTGAAGAAGCATACCTCTTTATATCCTCGACAGCTTGTTTCCTCCGTTGGATTTGAAGTTCTAAGATGTGGATCAGAGTTGCTCTAGCCTAAAAATGAAACTGCATAAGCAGAAATTGCACGTAAAGATATAAAACACAAGATTTGGCATAAGTCAACGGATCCTCACCTGGTGAGGGCGTAACGAATTGAGTAGGTGATGCAAATTCTTGAATATAAGAGAGATGTCTTCCACTCTCCTAGCATATTGAGATGGTCTTTCAACAAGAATATCAGCTAGCTCCAGAAAGTGCAGCTGCAATTCTCTATTAAGTGACTTCAGTTCTTTCTTAAAATCTACATAAAGTAATCATGTTCATTAGAAAAAAAATAACACGAGAGGATAGAAAATAGTCATGCAGATGATTATAAGAGTAGTAAAAGACGATAGCTCTTCATTCTTGTATTGATGGCCATTGGTGACAAGAAGCAGTTGATGGATATAAACAAAATTGTCCTTTCAAGAATTCCCGTGTTCCACCAAATGCATAGGAACTCATTGCCTGGGATCACTAGTATCAATGCAATTTAATATTTCATTACGAGGTGAAATACCTATAAAAATCAGATAGAATAAGCAGATTACATCCTCCCTGCAGATAATCCGACCAATGAAGAGAAACTATTCATACTAGAAGATGTAATTAAAGGACAAAATATATTCCCAGCACCGGACAGTCTTAAGTAAAACCAACGGTTAGTCTAAGTTCAGGACCTAGAATTGCCTCCAATGTCGCCATAATGAGTTTGTAATACAACAACAAACCCAGTGCCACAAGGGCTCCCGCCAGAGCAGGGTCTGGGGAGAGTGAGATGTACGTAGTCGTATCCCTTCAGGGCGCTGCCCTGAAGGGAGGTGGTGTCCAAGGATCCCCAACTCTAAAAAGCATAAAAGCAAACGAAACAAACGAACAAAAAACAACAGAGCAACAATGCAGGAAGCACCAATAATAAGTTGTAATTGACACGTTAAATGTAATCACTGAGTCCATTATGTACCATTCTTGTGATAGGATTAAATAACATGTGAAAGCATTCATCTCATTTTTTGGAAAATATGTGCAAACTTTCTCTTTTTTTTTATGTTCTCTCAACCGACACCAGAAAAAAAGCATGAGATGAGACTTCATCACATATCATGCATTCCACGTCATAATGGCAACCTAATGATCCACTAGACTGTCAGCTGATGCTAATGGAGTAAGGAAATTTATGGCCGATCTATAGTGCAAAAATGGAACAAAACTTCACACGTCATTTGGACTTCTGAACCTCAAAGGTAAACATAACAACAAATGAGTTGTTTACACACATGCTTCAATTCTTCCACTTAATCTTAAGCATTAGGATTCAACTTAATTTTCTTGGTAATCAAGGTGTCCTGCCCCACTTACACACACCTTCAATGATCCCTAGACAACATGCACCGCCCCTAAAAGTTCTCCTATGTGCAAGAATATACACACATGGGCCAAACAAATTGTTTGAAATTTATGCCATTATTTGTACCCCGTACCTCACTCTTTTGAGGGACCACCGTCCAAATATCTTGCCACTTGAACTAACCACTTACGGTTCAATTAAAATTCAACAACTATCCAATTCTTTAGCCCTTGTAGCACTAGGTTTAGTATTCTTGCAGTTCTTCAATAGTAGAGAGAGGAAAAGTGTGAGGACAGCCATCCATGTATAAAAAGTCGTCATAAACAATAACTTAGTACAATATCTATCAAATTATCAGACTAAAAACATTCAATTTACAGAAAAATTGGGAGAGCATTATACCTATATTGGGTCCTTTTGGGTACAATTGCCGTACTCCTTGCTCCTCTAGACTCGGCAACACATCATCCGTCTGAAATCAGTTAACAGATTTTGATTTAACGCCCACAAAAGCTCATAAAAATATGCAATCCCAATCAAGTTATTTACTTTGGTCCCTATGTTTTTAATTTTGCTCAAAGTGGTGTATCATCTTTTCTTTTATTCAAAATAGTCTCTGATGTTTTTAATTTTACTCAAATTGGTCCACATCTCTTTGTTTGTTCAAAATGGTCCAAATATTTGTAACTTTATTCAAATTAGTCCTTCATTTTTTCTTTTATTCAAACATGATCCTTAGTACATTTTTTGTTCCACAACGTTTTAAATTTTTACCTAATTTTGTTTACAAATGAATGACTAATTACATCATAAATAAAACATAAGTGACCATTTTGAAAAACGAAAAGATAAGAACCTAATTCAAACAAAGTTACAAACATGAGAGACAATTTAGAGCAAAATAAAAGATAATAAACCAATTTGAACAAAACTAAAAACATCATGGACCACCAATTGAGGAAAAAAACTCAATCGTAATCTACAACACTTAATCCATCAAACTAGGTCCAAGTCAAAGAAAAAAATCACAAACTCATGCATTACGAGGAAAAGAGAGAGAGAGAAGAAGGGACAGACAGTCTGATTAACGCCATAGCAGATATAGTTGCCTTGACTGGGAGGGGGAGGCGCCGGAGCTGATTTAGGGTTTTGCAAATAATCCTTGTACAGCTTGTAATACGGCGGCGGCGGTGGGTACGTCGCCGTCGACGCCATTTGCCCCCGCGATTTCGCCTATTCACAAACCCTAACCCTAACCCTAACGCTGCACAAAGAGAAGACAGAGAGAGAGAAAACAAGGTTGCCAGTGTGAATATAGAGAGAGAGAAAACAGTTTAATATACTGTTTGGTTTAGTTTTAAAAAAAAAAATTGAACAGTTAGTTTAAAAAATTTTAGTTGGCCGGGTTTATGATTCAGGTTTGGTTTAAATCTTAACCATAAAATAAAAGAGGTTTAATGATTACTTACATCATTTAAATTATAATAAGTCAAGTTAATAGTTAACAAAATTTTTCTTGATAACTGAATAAAAGTGTCAATTTAGTTATTGTATTTGTAATTATATTAATTTAGTACATCTACTATTTATACTATATCAGTTTAATTATTTGGTCAAATTTAAGTAAAGTTAGTAGTATGCTTTTTAATAGCATAGTCGTGTTAGATGCAAGTAACACACTGTAAATCCATCCGTTGATTCAATTTAACCCAATCTCTTACTAAACCAAAAAAATTTAATTCAAAATTTAACATAGTTTTTACTAGCACAGTCGTGTTAGATGCAAGTAACACACTGTAAATTCATCCGTTGATTCAATTTAACCCAATCTCTTACTAAACCAAAAAAAATTAATTCACAATTTAACACAGATTTTACTCTAAAAGACTAAGGCTCCGTTTGTTTCAACGAAAGTATTTTTTTCACGGAAAATATTTTCCTTTGGAAAGGTTTTCCATGGAAAATGCTATTCCCGTTAAGGTTTTCCATTGTTTGTTTCAGTGGAAAACATGTTTTCACATTTCGATATTCCTTGTTTGTTTTAAAGGAATCATATTTTATCAATCATCTTATTCCTAGTTATAGAACAATATAAATAGCAATACAATATATTTAAAATTATTTAGACTATATGGGGTTGTAGAGTTATTACTAAGATATCCTGAGGTTTGAACATTTATTACATATCCTGATATTTAAATGTATATAATAACGTACCCTGAAGTTGAATATTTTATCATTCAGGTACTATACATCAAAATTTGATGAATTTTTGTAAGAATCTGACCAAATATAAAAGTGCTAATATAATATATAATTACGATAAGATTTACAAGTTATGTCAATATTTTTAGCAAATTATGATAAAAAGTTCATCATATATTGATGTAAAAACTACCTAAATATGGCCGAAATCATATGCCGTGTTAGCATTTTTTAGGAAAAATTTAATGAGAATACTTATATATTGTTGGAATCATGTTTCTAGATCACTCGAAATGATGACTTCTCATCTTTTAAAAGAGAAGTCATTTTCCCCCATTTGAAGGAAAACGTCACCAATCTTGCGCCAAACAATGAAAAAGACGAAAATTACTTTCTAGAATGTAGTTTTTCCCCTAAACAAACGAAGCCTAAATTGGCACAGTACACTTGTACATGAACTAAATTTATAGAATTAGAAGTGTAAGGACTGAATTGATACAAATGGTAAAATACAATGACCTACAGGGTAATATAATCCAATAAATTATTATTGAAATTTTTTGATATTAATGTTTTATACAATAAATTATGAAGAGAAGTAATATTTTTGTATTTGCGGATGTTTTTGTAGTTGATAATAATTTTAATATTGATTGTTGATTCCTTAATTAGGCTCTTATTAGTGTATAACAATTTTTTTATCGCTGTAGTAGAATTGTAAACCAGATCGGACCTGACTGAACCATAATTACTGTTTGGTTTGTGAGACAGTACAATTTGGTTTTGACTTTTAGAATTGTCAAACCATATTTATACGGTTTGATCCGATTTGGTAACCAAAATCTATCAAACCAAACCGCATGCATCCCTACTCGTGGAAGTGATGCTTTCTATCACATTGCTTACCTTATAGCCCGTAGACTTATTTTGACAATAAAGTGATCATTAAGGTTTTTAGGTTACGGAGGATGTTTGTCTTTTCGGTCAACAAGGTGCTCACGCCTCTTTCTATCATTACTATCGAGAGGCATATAAGCTGCTAGATTAGTTAGCGAACTGGGTCATGGGGTTTTAGTTTTTTTGAGCCCACCGAATAGGACTCTTTCGTATCCCATTCGTAATGATACTTTGGGCCATCCCATGCACCGTGAACAGCCCTAAGTCAGTATTTCTTTACCTTTATAAAAAAGGGGTACTCATAAGAGCGTTCGTTATCGATTAATCGTACCATTTAACTTATCAGCTAGAGAATAGTTTAAAAAAGTCGGAAAAATTCAATAATCGTACCAGTTGACTTACTGGGTTATTAGGGCATCTCGAATGATATATGTAAAATCTCATTACGACTATGAGTTGGAGAAATGTATACCCCATGTGAGTTCCAACATGGTTCAAATAAGACAAATAATCCGAGCATAAAGCATTTATTTTTGCTACCAAGAAAAAAAGGGTTACAAGTGGGACCCAAAGCAACAACATACCCAGTATTCCAAGGGCTCCCGTTAAGCAGGGTCTGGGGGGCGGATGTATGCAGTCTTCCCCCTTCAGGGTATTACCCCTAAAGGGAGGTTGTTTTCGAGTGTCCTCAACCTGAGGATGAGGACTTATCAGGAGGTCACCCATTCTAATACTGCTATCGCCCAAGCACGCTTAATTTCGAAGTTCTAATGGGATCCGGTGACTGCGTGTTGGTACCCTTTTTGGTACCCAACTATGACAAATTAAATATAGAGTATAAAACTTATTGCATTTTGTAAATTTTAAGTAGATTGTATGTATTTTATTTCTTCCACATAATTCTTCTCCTATAATAATTAGTTTATGTATATTTTTTATAATGAGAACTACATATTTTTTACCTACTTATTAAAAAACTAACATAAAAATTAAATTTTTAATAAATATAATTTTCTGCTGAAATTCAATTAATGTAGCAACGATACGGGGCAACTATATTCGTCATCTTGTTTTTCCTTTCTTAACAAAAAGATTTATTTCATTTCCCTGGAGATAAAAAATACAATAAAAATAAAAAATAAGACTTTTTATTTAATATAATACCCAAAAATAAATTTACAGCATCTCTCTTCGGAGAACCAAGGAACAAGGCAAAGAGATCAGAATTCTGAAATTTTACAGCAATCGTTTCTTACAATCTCTATCTCGCGCGCGCGCGCGAGCGATTTTCGATCGCCTCATCGAAGCAATAATTGTTTGCCGCCATTTGATTTATTGTAACCGCAGGTAACATCTCTCAATTCAATTTTTGATCTGATTAGATTCTCAGCTTATGTTGATGCTAGTTTGCGCTTGATGTATTTGACTGAAAATTTATCGTTTTCGTCTTTATGGATGATTTCGTTTGAAATTTGATCGGTGTTTTCTCCTGCATTGCTTCAATCATGATGTGGAATTATTTTCCGTTGAGTCAATTTACGGTTAATTTTGATCCAAGATCAATTTGTTTGTTGATTTATGTGGGAGGATTGAAGAATGTTGAGTCCGATTGTCGAAATCTATAGCATTGCGCAACTCTACATGTTGATCTGCGCGTCGGACCTTGATGTGTTAAAGAAAGACTACTGATATTAATCTAAGATTAGTTGAGGTTATATTTCCAACGAAGTTCCACAGTGTAGGAAAGAAGAAAAATGTTCTAATATTATTCTTCACAGCTAAGATTCCAATTCCCTGGTGTATTCGGCTCAAAGAAATGTTGGATTTTTAAATCAACATATGCCAATTAAATTCTCATTGGAAAATGTGGTTGTTTAGTAGTACTTTAGTTGACTTACAGAAGGATTGTAGGACTTTATGTTATTAGTTTATGGTTTTTTATTACTGCTTTTGTATAATTTTAAGGACATCTTGTCCTTAATTCATTATATATTCTCTCTCTTAATTCCTTTTCTTTTCCGATCAAAAAAATTACTGATATTAGCAGATAGATGAAACACGTTGCCTTTTTGCCTGAGTGTATTGCGCACTAGTTTAGCTAAGTGAACAGAAAATGATTGTTGCTATGATCCAGCTATCCCTATAGCTTGAGGTATTATAAAGATAAAGGTTTAGGTATGATTTTTATAATTACCTGCTCCCTCACATGCTCAGTCTGTTTGAAAATGTGGATAACGAATAGTTTCATCTTGTATTTTCTGCTAGAATTGATTTAACCTTAAGAATGGAAGCTACTTTATATGTTGATCTGCGGTTGGGACCTTGATGTGATACGGAAAAATTACTGATACTAACAGATAGTTGAAACATGTTGCCTTTTTGTTAGCTCTATTGCGCATTCTAGTTTACCCAAGTGAACAGAAAAATTATTGTCTATATGATCCAACTATCTCTGCAGCTCGTGCTATTATAAAGATGAAGGTATAGGAATGATTTTTATAATATTACCTGATCCCTTACCTGCCCATTTTGTTTGAAAATGTAGATAAATTTAAGAAAGGACGCTCTAAGGTTAGTCATCAAAGCTTGATTAGGTGGATTTTTGATGAAATTCTGTGTCACAATTGCAATTTTTGGTCAATATCATCGAGTCATTGATTCAAATAAGTGATTGATTGATTGGCTGCAATTTTGCTCTCTTGTTAGCTTCTCTCTAAAGCTTCCGCGTGCAGAATTTTTCTTCCATGGAAGGGGGGGTCAACGTGGGAGTTTGGTTGGAGGTGAAATTCTTACGGAATTTTAGTTTCCGGTCTACAATTAACTGTTATTTCTCATATAAGAGTGTGACCATTGCAGCTGACATCCCGATTCCAATTATGATGGATGAAACATTTACTGATGTCGAACTTCGACCAGAGAAAATTGAAGATGTAAAAGACGAGGGTCCATCTTTTTATTGTGATCTTTCTGACAAAGAACTTGTCCATAAAATAGCCTTGGCCTTAATCGGAGGGTTATCAACTGCTTGTATCGAGAATACGTCAGGTGCTATCTTCAGTAGTGCTGGTACTGTCGCTGCAGATATCAGGAAAGAAATGGTGGAATATCTCACTCAAAGAAGTGAATCTTTTGTTGCAGAATCCATTGTCTTAGAAGGCGGTGCAGAAGAGGAAAAATCTGACCATCCTTTTGATATTATTTCCGATTTCATTGATGATTTCACAATTATGAAGAGGAATTTGTTCAGTCGGGTTTCTGGGTGGCTGCTGAGTGAAATGAAAGAAGACCAAATAGATGAGTTTGTGCAGGAAATGCAAATAAACAGTTTTTGGTTGTTGGATAGGAGGGAAACTCTCGCACAAACGCTTCTCAAGAATGTCGACTTTAAGAGCGCTTTCCATTGCAGTATGAAGTTCAAATCTCAAGATGAACTGGACCAACACCGTCTTGAGTGTAGTTTTCGGACTATGAGCTGTGAAAATGAGGGCTGCAGTGCTAGTTTCAGTGCATCTCATGTGGACAAACATGATTCGGTATGTCCCTTCAAGATGATTCCTTGTGAGCAGAAATGCTCAGAAACACTTATGAGACGTAAAATGGACCAGCATTGCATTACGGTCTGCCCCTTGAAGCTCGTAAATTGTCCTTTCTATTCAATCGGTTGCCAATCTAAGGTTCCTCAATGCACTATTAGAGAACACTGCTCTGATGATCTCCATTCTCACTTGCAATTTGCTCTTCAATATCTTCACAAGGGAGTATCTGTGGAGCTTTTGAGACCGCGAGCTGAGGAAATCGAGAAGGTGAGGTCAAAACTTTTCTGTTCCATTTGTTTTGATGGAAAATTTTTTCTATCTTAATTCTATTGTTTCTTTGCACAACTCATAAATATGGAAAATATTTTCCTCCATTTAGAGGCAATTGATTCATCTCAACAAATGGGAACATTTTCCTTCACGGAGAGGAAAACGTGTTCCGTTGTATTCTCGCGTCATATATTTCACTTCAACCTTAACATGGTTAAGTGTGAATCTCATACAAATTTGTAGAACGAAGCCATTTTGTTGAGTTAGAAAGACAATAATCTTTAGAAAAAAAAAAAAATTTTAGTTGAAATATTTCTTGGAGAAAAATTTTCCATTGAACCAAATGGAGCCCATCATGTAAGTTTTTCTTATTTTCCATCTCTATGCAGATAATGCAGGAAAGGACAGTGTATATATATATATATATATATATATATATTATTTTTTGCTTGTATTCATGATCTTGTCAATTTCTATTGGTTCTGGTTCATTCCCTAGGCCTGCAAGCAAATGCCATGTTGTCTCACACTGGTGCGGCCTCTTAACAGTGGAGGATTGTGGTACCTGTTTGGTGTTGTTTCGTTTTCTGTTTACAGTTTCCGGTTAGAAACTCATAAACAAGGTTTTGAAAATGATAGTTTCTTGTTTTTGCTTTTCATATTTCTAGTTTTGACTCAAATTAAAAACTAGCAAAAACTGAAATGTAAAATCCAAAATCCAGGAAAAAAATGTTTCTAAAGCCTAGTTGCCAATGCTGTGTAGATCCGTATACTTTGGGAGTACCTTATGTTTTAATTTTGCATATACGTGTGTATGTGTGACCATTTGCATGTTTATGTGCCCATAAGTGTTACACATAATTTTCTACTCTTGAAAATAATTATCATTTTCCCCTTGCAGTCTTCTTCAGAGTGGCTGGTAGAAATCCAAGGAGTGAGATCGTTCACCAACCGAGTCAAGGATATAGAATCGAAGCTTAAACCATTGAAGATTGAGAACCCACATGTGGATAATGCTGAAGATGTGAAGAAATCAGCTTCGGAATCATCTGCAGAAGTTGTAAAGAAATCAGATTCGGATGAGAAAATATCGAATTCAGAGGAACGCGCTGCAGAGGCAAAGAAATCAGAATCAGAGGGGCTTCTCTTAGTGCAAACCGAGAGCAAACCACTTACAGAAACTGTTGATGATGTGAAGAAACTGGACCTGTCGAGATCAGATTCAGAATCAAGTGATGAAGATGAGAAAAGATCAGCTTTAGATTCACTTCCCACTGCACGAACTGAAAGCGAACTGCTTGGGGATAATGTTGAAGATGTGAAGAAACCCGAGTTAGAAGCAGATGGTGAGGGTGTGAGAAAATCTGATTCGGAAGCAAGTGATGAAGAAGATGTGAAGAAACCCGAGTCAGGAGCAGATAATGAGGGTGTGGGAAAATCAGATTCCGAAGCAAGTGATGAAGAAGATGTGAAGAAACCCGAGTTAGAAGCAGGTGGTGAGGGTGTGAGAAAATCTGATTCGGAAGCAAGTGATGAAGAAGATGTGAAGAAACCCGAGTCAGGAGCAGACAATGAGGGTGTGGGAAAATCAGATTCCGAAGCAAGTGATGAAGAAGATGTGAAGAAACCCGAGTTAGAAGCAGATGGTGAGGGTGTGAGAAAATCTGATTTGGAAGCAAGTGATGAAGAAGATGTGAAGAAACCCGAGTCAGGAGCAGATAATGAGGGTGTGGGAAAATCAGATTCCGAAGCAAGTGATGAAGAAGATGTGAAGAAACCCGAGTTAGAAGCAGATGGTGAGGGTGTGAGAAAATCTGATTCGGAAGCAAGTGATGAAGAAGATGTGAAGAAACCCGAGTCGGGAGCAGATAGTGAGGGTGTGGGAAAATCAGATTCCGAAGCAAGTGATGAAGAAGATGTGAAGAAACCCGAGTTAGAAGCAGATGGTGAGGGTGTGAGAAAATCTGATTTGGAAGCAAGTGATGAAGAAGATGTGAAGAAACCCGAGTCAGGAGCAGATAATGAGGGTGTGGGAAAATCAGATCCCGAAGCAAGTGATGAAGAAGATGTGAAGAAACCCGAGTCAGGAGCAGATAATGAGGGTGTGGGAAAATCAGATTCCGAAGCAAGTGATGAAGAAGATGTGAAGAAACCCGAGTTAGAAGCAGATGGTGAGGGTGTGAGAAAATCTGATTCGGAAGCAAGTGATGAAGAAGATGCGAAGAAACCCGAGTCAGGAGCAGATAGTGAGGGTGTGGGAAAATCAGATTCCGAAGCAAGTGATGAAGAAGATGTGAAGAAACCCCAGTCAGAAGCAGATATTGAGGCTATGAAAAAATCAGATTCCGAAGCAAGTGACGAAGAAGATGTGAAGAAACCCGAGTCAGGAGCAGATATTGAGGCTGTGAGAAAATCAGATTCCGAAGCAAGTGATGACGAAGATGTGAAGAAACCCGAGTCAGAAGCAGTTATTGAGGTTGTGAGAAAATCTGATTCCAAAGCAAGTGATGAAGAAGATGTGAAGAAACCCAAGTCAGAAGCAGTTATTGAGGTTGTGAGAAAATCTGATTCCGAAGCAAGTGATGAAGAAGATGTGAAGAAACCGAAGTCAGAAGCAGTTTTAACTGAACGAAACCAGAACATATCGGGTAAGAATGATGGCGAAGATTCAAAGCAACTGGATTCAGAAGCACAAGATGATGATGAAGATAAGAAGGAATCAGATTCAGAAACAGATGAGAAAGATGTGAAGAAACCGGATTCAGAATCAAGTCAGTCGGATACAGAATCGCATCACGAGAATGCAGAGAAATCAGTCTCGGAAACACATGGTTAAGATGAGACCAAATCGGATTCTGGAGCACATCAATCGAACTGATAATACCAAGGTTCGCCTTTATTTTTGATCCCGAAGCCTCTTTCGTTCCAAATTCTGAGCTGAAATTTAGTTCTTTTTGGATTCATATTCTTTGTTAGACATGGCATCAATTTTGTTTTCCTGTTCTGTCACTGTGATTCTTTTGTTTTCTATGGAACTACACGCAATTTGAATACTCAGTATATAGACAATTATTCATTGTCTTCTTGTGTAATATATGTCATTGCACTATCAGTTGCTAGTGACTAGCAGAAACAGTTTTGTGTTGCGTCTTGAATTTTTTTTAGTTTGGATTTCCAAGGGAGCTCTATGGTAGAGCGGAGTGATCGGGCCCTTTGGATCAGTATATCGTGTTGAGCTAGTATACAGATTTTTCTAAGATCTGTTAGTTGTTCCCCTTTATGTATACTGTTCTGTAGGATTTTTCCTATAGAGAGTGTTTGTGAGGTACTTGTATCCTCTGTAAATTTAATGAAAGCTTTCATCATTCCGTTAGTGATTTTTCCCTCCTTTGAGGTATTTTGCGTAAATTAGTCTGGTGTTATGTTTCTTTCTTTGTTATCTTCTCATTTTCTCACAGATTTACAAATTGCTATCGAAGTTGGACCCAAAATTTGGTTTTTTTTTTTTTTTTTTTCCCTAACAATGTACAGTAGAGGTGATTGGGTATCTCATGTTAGGGTGTTTGAGCTCAGGTTTGAGCTCGAGCAGTCGGGCTCGGCTCGTCATGAGCTTGGGCTCAGCCCAACTTGGCTTGGTTGAGTTTGAACCCAACTTGACAAGCTTCAAACTAAGCTTGTCTTATTTAGGCTCGTTCTAGCTCAACCCTGACTCGATTTGACGTTATCTAAGATAATAAATGAAATTAAAAAACAACATTCCCAATGTCCCAAGGGCTCCCGCCTAAGTAGGGCCTGGGGGTGGATGTATGCAGCCTTTCCCCTTGAGGATGCTACCTTGAAAAAAGGCTGTTTTTGAGAACCCCAACCTGAGGGGTGCAACACGAGGACTTCCCGGGAAACACGTGACATATTAACAAAATGCTAATGGCATCTATGGAAGAGGCTTGATCCAAAAAAATTGATTTACAAGAGGTAATTTTCTAAAAATAAAAATATAGGCCTTTTTTTGTTGTAAAAAAATTGAGTTCCTAATGAATTTGTAATTCACGAAAATATGTACAGACGTATATGGTTGTCCAGATAGGTAATACTACTTTATAAGAATTAAATTCTTATATTTTGTTTGGTTGAAATAATATTTTTTTATAAAATAGAATTAAAATAATTATTATATTCATGATTAATCTTCCAACTTCATTCATCCAACACTTTAATATTTTTTCCTCATCATGATATGAAACACTAGCAGTTTTTTTTTAATACATTGCAGTACATTTTTATTACTTAACACATATTATCCATTGGAAAAATATTTTCACTAATTATCCAAAAATAATAATTCATGAATAATTCTTCTGATACTTTAAATTAACAACACCAGCCCATCATTAGGGTTTCTCAATTGATGGGGTCTCTTGTCCATGCAATCATTGCCTAGGGGTTAAGAGTTCGATTATCAATGGGGATATAATAGTGATTTACCTGCTCATGGGCATTGTGGGCTTCCCCATGGGCCGGGGTTTATTAGGCCAATCCACGTTCCTCGTTACCAAAAAAAAAAAAAAACGTAAGAAAAATAATTCAAACAATAATCCATAAGCAAAAAAAATGACAAGTTCATCCGATACTCTCTGAAAAAGTTCATTGAGCTATCCCAACGTACATAATTAAATAAGGTCGTATATGTAAAAGGTTGAGTCACTACAAAAGACAAATAAGCAATACAAAGGCCTAGGTACAAAGAATCGTTTGTAATCAGATGCAAAACGGGGGGGGGATCAGCCAACAAGCTCACTACAAACACATGAATTGAAAGGATTGTCATATGTAGAATTTACAGAGGATAAAATCATCATACACAGAAAATACAGAGGATAAAATTGTCACATATAGAAATTACAAATGACAATCTGTCATATGAATTAAAAATTACAAAGGAATTAAAACTTAGCCAAGGGGGCTAAGTTAGTTACATCCACCATTTTGAAAGAATTAAAAATTGCTAAATAATTTTCACTTTCTACATTTCGCCAACTTTCTGCCAATCAAATAAGAGCTACAGTCCATATTTTTCATTAAATTTAGGTACATTAATTTTTTTTTTTTTACATTTTGGTAAAAGGTTGTTTCATCCGGAAAAAAAATCTTTCTTTTTTTTAAAAAAAGTAAAATGATCAAAATGCCCTTACTTAGGTGGTAAGGACATGCTTACTTGGTGTGTTATTTTGATCATTTTTAATTTTTATGTAATATTTTAATAATTTTAAATTTTTATATGCTGTTTTAGAAATAAAAATATTAAAATGTTGGATTTTAGAAAATGACCCACATCCCGCCCTCTCACTCTTAAAATCGCAACAGAAATTCCCGGGAAATTTGCTCTCTCTCTCTCTCTCTCTATAACGAAATTTGCTCGCTCCCACATCGTTCTCTTTGCCATTCGCCATTTCCCTCTATCTCTTGTTATCATCATCATCTCTCTCTCTCTCTCTCATTCGCATATTGTGAAAACAAAGAATCGAAGAACATTATAGGTCTTCGGCATTTCAATTGATGGTAATCCTCTCTAATTATGCCTTCTTTTGTTGTTCGTAAGATGTATTTAATACGATTAATGCTATAATCTGGAAAATGCTAAATTATTGTTTCTAATATTTGTATTTTTGCAAATTGTTGGAATGGCCGGTTGAATTCGATTCTTATATGCAAATTGTTTGTTAGGTATGGAGACTGATGATCTCCCAGACATTCGTGGCTGGATTTGTTAAGGCTTGTATAAACGAGGTGATGTTTAGGCTTCCTGCGGTTATGGTTGAAGAAGCCTATAACAGGAAACTGTAAGAAACTAGCTATTTTAAATGCTTAAGCTTACGAGTGAAGGTCCGATATTGGTTTTATACTCTAGCATGCCCCTTCATGCAAATGCCCAATGGGCTTGAACCATAGATTTTGCACATGCCCACTTCATACCTTGTGCTTAAATTATGTTCAGTATTGAAAGTGGGAACTGCTAGGATTTGTACTCGTGACATCTTAGTCACCAACGCTCTAATATCACGTCAATGAACCAACTATCTTAAATAGGGTGAAGGTGGCCGAGACAACAGGATTTATTAGGGCTTTTATAAATTAGGAGATGCTTAGGCATCCTACTTTATGGTTGTATAGGCCAATAAAGAGGGTTCTTTTGAGCCCAGTATGGTAGGGGAAAGCAAGAAGAAGAAAAACAATGAGAGGTAGAGTGTGAGTGAAACACTATTGTATACCTCGGTTTTTATAGTGAAATTATCGTGCTTTCCTCTCCGTGGACGTAGTCTTCGGTTGAACTAAGTAAACTCCATTGTCTCAATTTTTCCTCCAATGTGCTTACTATTTCGATTTAGGGTTCAGTGGCTGTGTGTGGTTCTAACATTGTGGAATTAGGGTTTTGCTTCTAAGCTGCGTTTGATATATTGTCGAGTACGTATATGATGATATCGCGGGCTTATTTGTGGAAATGTGTGGAAGACGAGGTTAAGCAAGAACCAACACTGGAATTTAACATGACATAAAGCATATTGGCGATTTTTGGACTTTCATTGACATGCTAAGAGCCTTAGAGCAAGTGTTACTCAAGGCGAGGGGTACAGGTGAATTGCGCGTGCCAAGAGCGCCTTATGAAACTTCAAGTCTAGGATCTGAAATCCCACCATAGGAAAACTTTCGAGTGGGCGATTTGTGCAATTCATTACCATAAATATATTTTGCTCCTATACATCACCATTCTTCAAACCAGATGTAAAATGCTGCTATATTTCAGACTTTGACATTCAACATGTGCTTTGTGCAGGTAACGGGAGCCCAACATTTTTGACTATGCGCAATTCATTAGGGGATATTGCTCGATTGATGCACTAAACAGGGTTGAATATTTCTTGCTTATTTAGAGATGATTTGGAAAGTGGGTTCGGACCCACTCTTTAGAGATGATTAGCTTTTTACTCCCTTAGTTTTAGAGGCCAGGAATCAAGAACTATTACTGTGGAGTGATTGCTATTAGTGAGGAATTTTTTTTGAGTTTTCAAGGTAGGAAAACAGACAATAAGATCCAAATGAAGGCAGATTCACCTAATGAGAAAAGCAATGCCTCGGATGTTTCAGCCCTTGATAAGGCTGCAATGATTGATGATCAGTCACAGAGTTCATGTAGTCAGGCACCGTCTCAGGGAATGGATCAATTAGGAGACCGCAGAAACCTAGCGGCACTGAAGTTGCAGAAAGTGTACAAAAGTTTTAGGACCAGAAGACAGTTGGCAGATTGTGCCGTTCTTGTAGAACAAAGATGGTATGCAATCATTCTTATTCTATTACATGTTTGAAAATGATCACAATTGGCTCGTTATTTATTCAAAAGGTTGGGCTCGTTTCATGCTTAAGTAAATTTGTGCTGGCTCTGTTAGCTAAGCAAGATAAGCTAGAGCTTACCGTTGTGGGGGTAACCTTAAATCAACCTAACTCCAGATGAATTATGAGCCTAAAGCGCCTAAAGGAGCTATGTTCTACTCTTAATGACTTGAGCTCGATTGAAATGTTAGTCAACTGAGTTTTGAGCTTTGCGAGCTTATCTACAGTCCTTGTCTGAAGCCTGCAAGATACGACAATTTAACCAATCAGTTCTCATTAAGGTAACATGGTGCCAGTTACTGTCTCCGCACACATAAAGGACGTTTCAAGGATGAAACTCTAGTAACTCATAAGGTGACAATTTTGTCTGCCATTCTTAACCAAGGAATTCACTGAAGTGTAAAGTGTAACACTTGCATAACAAATTTGAGTTAGATGTTATGTGAATGTGTCATTTTGTTGATATGGTCTCTCATATTCATATGTATTTTATTTTAGTTATTAGATGTGTTTAAATGTTAAAACACCCAGAGGTATATTTGAACTGACCTTTCAGTCAATTTTCGCAACACTGGGCTTACAAGTAACTTATGCATAGAAAAAGCAAACGCAATTGCCATAGCTTGTTATTTACTATACCCGGTTTCTGTAATACTGCAACATGTCTACAATCTGAGATTCTAATTTCTGTGTCTGATGTTACACTGTATGCAAATTGCATTTGAGAATGGAACTATTTCCGTGTTTTAGTTTTACTATTGAATTGTACTGAATGAATTACAGAAACTTCCACATTTACCAGCCTAATGGACCTTCACAATATTACTCAGGTGGAAGGTGCTGGACTTTGCTGAACTGAAGCATAGTTCTATATCGTTCTTTGATATTGAGAAACAAGAATCTGTAACTTCCCGATGGTCTCGAGCAAGAACAAGAGCTGCCAAAGTGAGTATGGAAGAGTATGATGCATAATATCCATGATTCATGGATATATTATCTTATTCCTTCAAAATTTTGTGGCTTTCTTCTCAGTTAGGCAAAGGGTTATCAAAGGACGCGAAAGCTCAAAAGCTCGCTTTGCAACATTGGCTTGAAGCTGTAAGTCTAACTTGTACTGCTAGGGACCCGCTAAATAAAAAAATGAGGGGGAAAAGAAAAAAAATCAGCCATGGACATTGAAAATATTGCATTAGGTGGAGTAATGCACTAGACTAATATGTCGATTTTTCATCCCTCACAATTCCAATGGAGGATTTCTTTCTACGCTCGCATATATGTTGCGATGGAGTATGTACATAAATAGCTTCCTCTTAATTTCCGTTCGTTTTCTGTTCTTTGTTGTTGACAGATAGATCCCCGACATCGTTATGGTCACAACCTACAATTTTATTATGTCAGGTGGTTGCACTGTGAGAGTAAACAGCCCTTCTTCTATTGGTATGATTTCACCAAACAAGAAACACTAGATAAGAAGAATACTTTCATTGCGCAATTTGATAGCTGATTATATATGCAAACTGGGTTCATAAAAACTATGTTTTATCACTCAAGTTCAGGCTTGACATAGGAGAAGGCAAAAAAGTCAATCTTATCGACCGGTGCCCCCGATTCAGACTTCAACATCAGTGCATCAAGTACCTTGGTCCGGTGAGCTTCGCCTCCTTTTTTCAGCTTATATCATACTCAAGTTCGAAATTCAAGTTGGATTTTCATGCGAGTATAGCAGCTCTTACGAGCATTGGCGGATCCATGTTGGTCTAAGTAAGGTGCATGAACCATGTACCTTTACATGCAGTATCTTACATTGGGTCAAAAGTAGATATATATCCTTAAAGGTGAACCAATATCAAGTTTAATGGTTTAGCTTGATGGCTATGAAGTTATGTCGACAAGTAGTAGGTCGTGAGTTCAAGGATCTATAAAGGCGGATTTTACTTCAATGCTCTTCTCTAAAAAATTTTAGCACTCCCTCTTCATGTATGAAAATATATATTAATTTATTGTTCGCTGAGGGAAGATTTAAATTTTTTCCATTATAAGAATACTAATATAATTTTATTTTTAATAGATATTTATATTATTTGTATATTTTATTTCATGTTTTACTATGGACATGGAGCCTACATGACAAAGTACCTTGATTTGCCGCTTCTTAGGAGCATGTGAATCAAAGGGCTATTAGCGGTTTGGCGAGGAGGGTTGAATTCACAGAGCTAGACATGTTAAGAAGGTGAGAGAGAGACCCAAAAAGACATGGTTAGGTTGTAGAAGAAAAGACCTTGATTCACGATAAATCATATTCACATACTTTGATCCCTATAGCCGAATCCTTATAGTGGGAAAAAAAGAATTAGATTGTTATGGTTGTACTATAGCAGCTCGTATAAGTTTGTTGGCCTTGCAGAAAGAAAGAGAGCCTTATGAGGTTGTAGTGGAAAACGGAAGGATAATCTATAAGCATTCTCGAAGGGCGGTTGACACCACTGGAGGCCCAAGAGGCACCAAATGGATATTTGTGCTGAGCACATTGAGGACTCTGTATGTTGGGCAAAAAATCAAGGGAAACTTTCAACATTCAAGCTTTTTGGCTGGAGGAGCGACATTATCTGCAGGGAGATTAGTTGTGGAAGAGGGTATTTTAAAGGTATGATTTTCATTTTGATGTTAATTGTTAGGAAATCAACTATACTAAAAGTTCAACTTATGGGCGAAGGCTTGGGAATTTAGTTTTATAGTCTAATATGCGTTCTCTTACAAATGCTCATTTGGCTTGAAGCATGTGATGGTGTATAGACCCACCACAAAACTTGTGTTTGAAATTATATTGGGCCTTACTCAAATTGAAACTCGTGATCTCTTGGTCAATGAGGCATTGAGGTCTAATACCATGTCAAAGAACCAACTATCCAAAAGCTCAAGCATAAGTGTGAAAGTCTAGGAATGGTTTTATTGTCCAGAAGTTACTTTTTGTTTGATTACTTCGTGTTTTTTGATAGGCAGTTTGGCCTCATAGCGGTCATTATCTCCCAACCGAAGAAAACTTCCAGGCGTTTATGTCATTCCTCGTAGAGCACGATGTGGATCCTGCCCATGTCAAGGTACATAATCCGGCAAAAATGCAAAATTACCTTTATTTCAGTTTGAGCTGTGGCTGCTGATTATGGGACATTAACTGGAAACTGCAATATTTCTAAATTATAGCCCTCTACTAGGGGCGCGTATGACCCGAGCCAATCCCAAGTTCGTCAGGCTCGAGGCTTGACTCGTCATCAGTAAGCTCAGTTTGGTTGAGCTCGAACCCAATTCAGCGAGCTTTGAGCTAAACTCATTTTATTTAGGCTTATTTAAGCTCAATCTAAGCATGTTTGGACTCATTTAAGTTCTAGCTCGACTAATTTAGGCTTGTATTCGGCTTGAATTGGCATATTTAGGTTAATAAATTATAATAAGGAAGTTTATTTAGGCTTATGAGCTCAAGCTTCACTAGATTTGGACTTGGCTCAACACTGAGCTTGTCGAAATTGTTATCTTTTAAAAAATTTTAGTCATGGAACTAAGCCAGAGCTCTCTATTTCATCCCACTTGGAGCACCAGTGCCTGTTTTCGAGAAATCATATGTTATGAGCTTGTCGTGGCAAATATATCATGTATTTTCTTTTCTTGTTCATTATTTGACTCGTGGCTAATTTGTAAGTTAAAGAACTTGAAAAATATCATCCTGACAAGGAGGAAAGCACCAACTTACACATGCATTCTGTGAAATTTCACTGGGTCTTAGGCTCGATCCTGGGTTAACATATATGTAATCCACATATAAGCCAGGTGAGGTTAGGGTTTTTATTCTAAGACCTTTGGCAATAAGTGTTAGGAAATGACACACATAGAAACCCTAGATTGGGTTCCAAAATAAGTGAAATCAGGATAAAGAAAGAAAATGACACAAAGATTTACGTGGTTCAGCCAAAGCCTACATCCACAGAAGGGGAGCAACGAAATTTCACTATAAAAATTCATAGGTATTACAAGAGTATTTTACTCTCTCACTCTTCTCTCTCTTTTATTTTGTTCACTTTGCTCTGTCATTCTATAAGACACAAGGCTCTATTTATAAGCCTAGAACAGCCATGGAGCTCAATAATGTCTTCCCATTACTGCCATCAACAGTAGCTAGTTGGTCAATAAAAGTGGGTGAGCATTAAATGTGGAGGAGGAATAAATCAGCTTCCAAATCTTTGCTGAAACAAATCAGCCAAAACAGTCTCCACCTAACAATAAGTAGAGTACTCTACTAGACTTATAAGTTGATCTCTTCTATCTCACAAATCTAATACGGGATTGCTTACTAACTCATATATGAAGCCCTTAATACATTCATTGTTTCTATTATGTGCAGAAAAGCCCGGCTGATGAGGAAGAAGAGATTGGCAGCAAGTGGGGAGCTCTACCACACCGAAGAATCTCATCCAAACCCGAATTTCTCAAAATCATCAAAGAGGTTGTTGAAGACAATATGTCAGTTCAAGATGCAAAAGATGCAGTACAACAACCTCCAGATCCCCCAGAATCTGCCACCTCATTCGCATCTCGAAGGCCTAATTTTCGCTCAAAGATCGCTCAACTTCAAATCCCGAGCAAGAAAGACATGGTTGTTGAAGAATTTAAGACACCTCAACAACCACCCGAATCAAGTTTCCTCGATTACTCCACAGATTACTCCACAGACGGCTATGAAACTGCAGAAGACACGTTATTGTCAGAGGACGACTTCGCATTCCCTAAAGTTAACATCTTTGACGAATTTGAGGACGACGTAGAAGAAGATCCGATCCCACAAGAAACAATACTCAGGAGGATCAATCTTCATAAAAAGACTCGATCTTATCAATTGGGTGAGCAGTTATCGTTCAGATGGACAACAGGAGCAGGCCCTCGTATTGGGTGTGTCAGAGACTATCCTTCCAGGCTACAATTCCAAGTTCTCGAGCAAGTTCACTTGTCGCCTAGAAGTGAGTCCACGCCTAGGTGCGCATTCTCGAGCCCCAAGATGTCGGGCCCAAGCGGGTTGCGTAGAGAAGTAACCAAAAGTCCGCTTGGGTCTGAGCAAGTGACATTGTCTCCATCTGAAGGGAAGTAGCCGTTGAAGTTTAAATTAGTTAACATGACTATCAATGCATTATCATATCATCAGTTTTGTTAGAAGTAATGCCTCAATATCAGCTGATTTAAACAAGTTATGCAATTTCCTTTTTATTTTTGATGGGTACGCAGACTAGAGAGATTATGTTTAAGGTCTTCTGTCTTAGCAATACTTTTTTTTGCCACTAGAACTTGACTGCTATTGTGTTGTACTATTCATTTGTACTTAGGGTATGAATCCCTTAATTATTCTCAAAAGAGAAGATGATTCTTTTTTACAGGACTTTGATATATCTCGAAATCGAGAAGTATTTATTGTAACATATGGTATCATTTTATTGTACGCTTTCTAGTTCAGTCACTAGGACCAAGCATGTTATGTTTTGACTGATTATATAGAAAATACCTGTAAAAGCAAGTTAATTCATTCCTTTGGATGAAGGGACACATGTCCTCGTCCAATGGATTGTATATCTGATGAAACATTAGCACCAAAACTGTCAAATTACATAATGTATTATTATTTTTACTTTTGATTAGTTTTGAAATAAAACCTTATTTGGGCTTACCCGTGCTCTTTTACATTTTTGGCCTATATGTATGATGAAACTAACAATACCAAAAGGCTAAGATTTAAGATGATAAGGGGTGCCTCCTTCATTTCCGTACTTGTCACTCACCCATATTTATATCAACCACCTTGCCCCCTTATCCGCCATAGGTGTGAAGTGAATACTCATACCTGCTCTTGCGAGAACAACCATACCAATATCCGCCACGTTACTTGTGTGTATTCAACGGATCTTTAATATCTGCTCCAATGTGGGTACCAAAAGATTATTGATACATGTTCATATTAATTATTTAATATTATTTTTTAAAACTTAATTATATTTTGTTGTACCATTTGACACAAAAATTAACGAATATTTTCAAATTGATGAATTACCAATTGGTGTAAGTATGGTATGGATATGATGGGTATAGATTAATGTGGAGTGAGTGCAACATTATTTTCGTACCCGTCCAGACCTGTGGTAGATATTGTTTTGTATACATAATTTATACTTTTTACCTCACTTATACCTATACCCGTTCCAAATAAGACGGATACTTGCGGATAATAGGTTTTACCTGCCTTATTACAATCCTGAAGCCCTACCAAGCATAAGAAAAGTAGAGCTAATCACTAAATCAACTTAAATCATTATTATATTTTTTGCACGAAAAATGCATGTTTAGTATTTTTAATAATTCGATTAACCGAAATAAAAGAAAATCATAAATTGTAACCAACCAAAATGATATGGCCTAATTATTGATATAGCTAATATAGAAATTAATAAGTAATTAATAGTACAAATATTTGTATTAGTGTAAATAATAGTATAAGTGGCTGTACTAGTGTACATGATAGCGCAAATACTTGTATTAGGTAAATGTTAGTATAAATAGTGTATTAGGCGGTATCACAAAATTAGGGGAGTAAATAAGCAGAGCTGGCTCGCAAGCCCGCTCGTCATAAAGCTCGAAATGCTCGATTCACTTTGAGCATGAGCTCGTAGGCTCGCGAGCCTAAACAAGCCTAAGCGAGTTTTATTTAAATATAATATATTTGATTAAATATCCAATGAAGTCAATTTGAGCCCAAATGAGCCAAAATATTGCAAGGTTAATGTGAAGCTCGCCGAGCTGAGATAGAGCTGAGCCAAGTTCGAGCTTGAACTTTTCGAGCTTAGTGAGCTTCAAGTCAAGCCCAAACTAAACTTGATGCAAACAAGCTGCTCGGCTCAAATACAACCCTGCCCAGAACACTGCTATTTTTTGTCAGTTGGGTTGATTAGATGAAAAGATTAAAACAATTAACCACATTTCAAGTCAATATTTTGATATTTCAATTCATTATTTGGGCCTTAAAACCCCCTACATACAGGCGATCAGGCCGGGCCCAGCCGATCAAATCTATCTGTATATATAAATTGACAGAGGTGGCCATGGGCTAGGCCCGGGCCTGAGGGGCCCCCGGGCCCGGTTTGGGCCTCGACCTTGGCCCAGCGAGCTCAGTCCGGGCCCGGGTATGTATATATATATACATATATTATGAGAGGCTGAGAGCGTGAGAGCGGCGAATCCTAACCCTCCATCGTAATGGACGGCCAAGATTTGTTAAACATTGAAAAAATAACAATTTACGGCTCATACCTCTTTATCCGCCCCTCCTAGACCCTGCTTATGTTGAAGCTCGTGAGGCATTGGGTCTGTTGTTGTTGTATCTCTTCATGGGGCAGAAAGAAAGAAGGATTAAGGGAGGCAAATTGATTTTTTTTTTCTAATACTCAACAAATTTTGACCGTAAATTATTATTTTTTTAATGTCCAATAAATTTTGGCCGTCCATTACAATTGAGGTATAGGATTCACACCTCTCACGCTCTCGCCCTCTTATAAGAACACCACCGCCACCACAACACACACACACACACACACACACATATCCAAAGAGGGCACCAACACGCAATCACTGGATCCCATTAGAACTCCGAAGTTAAGACTGTTCGGGTGAGAGCAGTACCAGGATGGGTGACCTCCTGGGAAGTCCTCACCCTCAAGTTAGGGGCATTCGAAAACAGCCTCTCTTCAGGTTAACAACCTGAAGGGAGAAGGCTGTGTACATTCGTCTCCCCCAGACCCTGCGTAGGCCGAAGCTCTTGAGGCACTGGGTATATTTCTTTATTTATATATATATATATAAGGCACAATTCTTATGAGAAGGTGAGATGAGCGAATCTTAACCTTCTATTACAATGGACGACTAAGATCAGCCCATATTTTAGAAATTTAAAAAAAAATGATCCATAGAATTATGCGTGTATATATATATATATATAAATAATATAATATAATAATTACGCCATATATATATATAATATAATTATAATAGTGCCTTATAAAATTATAAATATATTTTATAAAATAAAAATTATTATAACTTGTTAAAAAAATAACTATAATAAAATAATAATACCATATAAAATTATAAATATATTTTATAAAATTAAATGTATTATAATGTATTAAAAAGTATAATTATAATAACATAAATATAAAATATAACAAGAAGAAGAAGAAGTTATACTACCCAACAAACAGGCACTAAATATATATACATAAACGCAGAGACCTGGCTAGGGTTTTACGATTGTTCACACGCATTTTCTTCTCTCTCTCTTGTGCCGTCTCGTGCTCTCTCCGTCTCTGCCGCGATCATCAAAGGTTTCTCTCTCTCTCTCTTATTCATCTCAAGATTTATCGGATCTGCTGTAAAAATTCATGCGCTATTGATTGTACTTCATTTTTCTGCTCTCTGTCCGATTGATAAACCGTATTTGTATCTTTGAACGTATGATTTTTTTGATGTTAAGAGGTTGAATTTGCAAGTTCATTGAATCTTAGTTCAATCCATGAAAGTTCTCTGGCGATTTGATGAGGAAAATTGACGGCCTTCTTGAAGGCTTTGTTGTTAAATTATCTCTCTTCTTTGTTCGATTTCTCTTGGGCAAAGCCTGTTTTGTTGCATTAACGAAGATACTGTAGTGTTGCTAATATATTTGTTGATAGTGTCCGCAATCATCTAGATATAGAGCTATATTTATTTGTTGTTGAATTAGGCCTTGTTTGGTTCTGGTATGAATTGAATTCCTGGGAGTAGTTGTATTTCCGGGAATTCAATTCCGTTTTTAACTTTCCACGAAGTAAGTAAAACATGTTTGGTTGCCAGGATGGGAAATAGAACTTTCTTCGAGAGACTAGTTGAAAACGAAGGAATTAGAACTTACCTAGGGGGACTACGTGAGCTATTTTCTGCGTTTTGAAGGTTTTCACTTTGCTCATTGTGCCTAATTCCTACATACCAAACAAGAGCCAAAATCTGCACTATCAATGAAGTTATACTTCTCATATCTACTTCCTGCATAGCAAACGATATATTAATTAAAAGTTTCTCTCTTTCAAAAAGCTTCCACTCGCTATTCTTAAATATATAGGCTATCACTTCACCTCTTCTCTCGTAAACTTTCATGCCCCCGTCTATATATGTATCTATATAATAGGTTTAATTTATGATAAGATCGACTCTCTTTTGTTAACTTAAATGTACCTAAGTTATTATATAGGCTAACTCTATTTTTTATTTATGTTAGTATTATAATTTATCAATTATAATATATAGACATGATTATTTAAAATTTAATCAAATACCATGCATTACGCAGGAAAACTCTAGTAAAAATTATAGGAAAACAGCCTGTCGATGCCAGAGGTATTGTTGAATGTGTATATGTTTGGAGTTACGTTAAATCACTCGGTATTCTGAGGATGAATCAGGGTTTTGGGAAATTTAGGTATCTTGTGTTTGAAAGGAATCTCTATGACGTGGCTTAGGCATGTAAAGCAAATATGCCAGGATTGGTGAGTTCATGGGTAGGATAGGACGCAGACCCGTGAACAAATGCTTAGCAAACATAATGACAATTTTGTCCCATTTGATATTGATGAAGATATGTTTATAATAGTGTCACATACTTTGGTCTATGTAGACAAACCTCATTTAGCAAGCTTACAATTTTATGCTGTTATGATGGTTTTGCGTAATAGAGAAAATAACTTTATCTGGGTATTTGCTCTGTTGAGCTGTTTGTATTTTTCTTTGGATTTCTCCCATTTATTGCCTTATCTAAATTACTGAAATTCTATTGGGCCAAAACTTAAGTTAGCAGTTTGGATTTGGTTTTGAAATCGACATATATGTCAGAGTGTGGTTTTATCCTAGAATCAATTGACATTATGTGCAGTAACGCGCTAAGCTAATTTTGATATGGGACTTAACACTATTCTCGAATATGGATTCTTTAATAACTTTTTTGACGAATACATTGCTATATTTTATCCTAGAGTCAATAGATGTGCATCCTAACATCCATACTCTTTAACAATAATGAATCTGAGGAGCATGTTAGTCCATATTTCAAGTGCAACAGAATTTTCATGAGGGGAACATGTTGATGTATAAAACTATTTTTGAACCTTTGCCTATCAACTCAAGCTTTTTGTTGGAGTTGTTTCCTTGATAGTAGTACGTGGTCTCTGCTTTGGTAATGATCTGACCCATGTTTTACCTTATGTGTTGCAGAATGGAGTCACAGATAAAGCATGCGGTGGTGGTGAAGGTGATGGGCCGAACTGGGTCAAGGGGTCAGGTTACACAGGTGAGGGTGAAGTTCTTGGATGATCAAAACCGGTTCATCATGAGGAACGTGAAGGGACCCATCAGAGAAGGTGACATCCTCACCCTTCTCGAGTCCGAAAGAGAGGCTAGGAGACTTCGTTGAGTGCTGCTTTGTCGTTTGAAGTTTTGGTTGTGTGTCTGCGTTCTTGTTTTATGTTAGGATTATTTGGTGTTTTAAGGCTTAAATTTGTGACATTTTTGGTGTTGAAGACTTAAAACTGTTCCAGTCTTAATTTTTCTATCATGAGAGGATTTGCATGGCATGTTTTTGATAGTCTCCTATCTATTATTTCGCGTGAAAGACATGTTACAAATATGCTACTTATGCTTTTCAACCTAGTAGTTCCAACCGAAAAACCCAAGCAATACCGCGACACCAACAATAACAGTCCTAGTGCTTCAAGGGCTCCCGCAATAAGCAGGGTTTAGGGTGTGGATGTACGCAGTCTTTCCCTTTCCGAGCGAAAAAGAGGCTGTTTTGAAGGACCCTCAACCTGAAGATCTTGTCGTCCTGGATAACACAGGATAAGACTATTGTTTAATTATAATGGTCACTATTTTTATTACATATTTGTTCATTAACTTGTTAATATGCTTAATGTTTTGCTTTTATGATCGACATTAGTATGGATAGATTTAGACCTCTTTTGGTATGCGGGAAGTCGCAATTCGTGGGAAGTGTGGATTTTGGCTCTTGTTTGGTATGCGGGAAGTAGGCAGAATGTAGGAAGTGAAAATTGTTAAGCAATTTTTAATTGCTTTAAAACGCAATGAGTAACTTACCTAGCCTCCCTAAGTAAGTTGTAATTCTTTAATAACTTTTAAATTGTATGACGATCTTATCCCTTGTGATTTATAAATATGACAACTTTACCCCTCTAATTATGAGTCCCTCTATCAACTTTACCGTTTCATAGTTTTTTTTTTTTTTTTTGTGTGGTCAAAACCCTTCCATAGTGGAAATTGGAAGATTGACCATAGATATAATAGTCATTTTAATCGTATTTTATGAAAAGTAGTTGTGTTAACCAAATAAAATATAGAAATTAAATTCTCAGAAAGTTTTTTTTTCTTATATGAGAAATCAAATATTTTTATAGTACTTTATGAAAAGTTAACAAGAGTAGTGAATTTCTAAAAAGTACAATATTATGTAATAATTCAATTCCTTTGGTAATCAAACGAGGCCTTATAACTATGAAATAAGCTATCAGATTAATATGATTGAAAGTAGGTTAAATTATCTCACATTTAATAGATTTTATAAACGAGTGAAGCGTGCTAAAAATAAATTAACTCAATTTGAATTCAAAGTCAACACATTTATTTAAACGGTCTAAACACAATCTAAAAGCTCTATACCAAATCTATTGTATTTGTATCATGTGAACGTATCATGTGAGATTTTATCAACTCTGTTTTCGACGAATCAGGTCAGTGTGCTTATTCGTCGTACTGGGGTTTTGTATGAGATGGGGTACGTAAGGAGGAGCCGAACTCAATCTCTAGCTACGTGCCGAGCCTGATATCTCTTGGGCCTTAGACATGGATTGGTATCAGGAGAGAGACACGACCGGGGGGGGGGGGGGGGGGGGGGGGGGCGGCGGCGGGGCGGCGCGTGAGAGAGGGAGTGAGGAAGAGAGAAAGTGAGTGAGAGAATGAGGGAAAGAGTGCCCCTTTTTGTATAGAGTTTAGGGTTAGGTCTAGGCGGTCAATCATGAGCGGTTAATACTTGCCTTTAGTAGCTTGTTTTGTGCTGCGGATATCTGCGTGAGTAAATACCCGGCTAATATTAAAATATCGGGCTAGCATTATAAACGAACTCTACCCTCTAATATTAATGCCTTAGAAAGACTAGTAAAATATGATGGCAATAATGGGAATTAGCTAGTTTAGTGATATCCTTTTGCTGCAGTGTCGTTCTGCTGTGAAATAAAACCCCGATGAACACACAAAATGAAGGTAAATGAAATTATGAAACAACATATATTTTTCTTATAATTTTAATATAAGCTTAAAATATATTAAACGTGTATTATACATCCCATAAGCAAGTAAAACAGGAGGAAGGGAGAGAAAAACAAAAACTAAATGTTAAAACATGTTAAAAGATAGCACTATTTGACTCTGTAACAGTCTTGCAAAAGTCTTCAACCGTCTATCAGTAATAGTTCGGTATCACTCTTTGGTCATACCGGGTATATCGTGACTAAGAAAACTCCTCCATTCATGCTCCCATATATTTGCAACGATCAATGTATTAATTTCATCAATTAAATTCTCATATTTGATGGCATCAATGGCTAAATTAATCTAGTCTTCTTTTCTTATTTATGAATTAGAAGTGTCTCCTCCTCTCAAATCCCTCCTTAACCCCAATGGACTTCATAAAGGCAAAATACTATTCATATTCATTAATTCAATCAAAAAAAATACAAAAAAAAAAAAAATTCATATTCTTTCATACATAATAAAATAAAAAACACCAAAAAAGTAATATTAATGAAATGAAAACTAATAATATAAGATACTAAAAAAGTAATAAAATAATTAATTTTCTTTTAAAAAATGCAACCCTTCATCTAATGCCAATAACTATTCACATTCTTTAATTCAAAAAAAATATATAAATTTTTTTTCATATCCTTTCATACATAAATACATAAACTAAAATAAAATATAAAAATTAAAAACTAATAATAAAAAGTACCAGAAAACAAACTTACATAAAATAAAATAATAAAAACTAATAGTAAATATAAAACAGATATCATACATAAAAATAATTTTCATTTGCAATAATTTAAAACTAGGTCTCTTCCTGTGCGATGCACGGGTGGTATTTGTTTTATATTATATTTTATAGTTATAGATTTTTGCATTAACTTGAAACTCCTTATCTAAAAGATTACAAAATTGTTGGCTAAAAAATTTACGAAACTCCTCATCCGAAATATTACAAATTGTTGGTTAATGAGTTCGATCTGGAATCTCCATTCATAGTCCTGTTTGAATTATATAGTTTGCTCTCTTATAGCGAAAGTATGCTATAATTAGTAGTTACTCATATAATTCGGTTTACCTTCAAATATAACTCCAGGTTTATGAGTATTTTTTCGTTTCCTAAATTCCATCGGGGTGTCCCATTGGAAAGGCGGTGTGTCGGTGTAATGTGATTTTCTTTTTATGGTTCGTACTGTTGACGTTACAAGGGGTGGAAAAGTGGGGGCCTCGTTTGGATTTTAATGTAGAAATTGGAAATGATTTAGCATATGTGCAAATAATAAATTAAATGATTTTAGCATTAGACCAAAAAATGCATTTTAATTATGTAAGAAAAGTGTGACATAACTTAATGGTTGAATATGCACTTGTAATTGTTGTATTAATTAAAATGGGTTTCAATTATGTAAGAAAAATATTTAACTTGACAACAACAACAACAGTCCCAGTGCCAAAGTGACTCCCACAACAAGCAGGGTCTGGGGGGTGGATGTACGCAGCCTTCCCCTTCCGGGTGGAAGAGAGGCTGTTTCCGAGGACCCCCATCCTAAAGAACATGTCGTCATGAGAACATGAAGTATTTAACTTGACAATCTTATTAATTGAATTGCATCAATTATCATTTTTAAATGCTTAATTAAACACCCCAATTGATGATATAATAACCCTTTTTTTTTTGAATAACATCATTTATTATTTTTCTTTGAAAATTGTTTATGACTTTTGTTTTTGTTTATTTCACTTTAAAAAATCCCAAATATTTTTTCAGTTACAAATTCATCATGGGTAGATTTTCAAAATTTGAAATGTTAATTTTCTTTTTTTTGACCCATTTAGACATTATGAATGTGTGTTTTGTTTTGTATTCAAAGTGCATTTTTTTTTTCCAATGGCCTTTTATTCTATGTAATTTTCGGTATTTGAATTAATTTTTGCAGTTTAAATCTTTAGTTTTAATTTGTATTGATATTTCATTTTTTTTTTCTTTTATTTTATTCTTTTTACTTTTTATGATTTTATTTGTTCATTTCACTTTATAGATTTAAGTGAATACTTTTTTCCTTTACAATTTACTAAAGGATATTTCGTGTCTTGTTTCGATATTTAGAATGCTATTTTTGTTTTCGTTGATCTTTATTTCTCTTAATTTTTGTGTCTTTTGATAAATTTTTATAGTTTTAAATCTTTAGTTTCATTTAAGTTTCATGAATTTGAATTTTATTTTTTTAATTTCTTTTTAAATGCTTAATTAAATACCTTATTTGAACAGCTATATTATTTATTTATTTATTTTTAATTTTTTATAGTTTCTTATTTTCTTTATTGATTTCACTTTATAGGCTCCAATGAATATTTTTTCATACGCAAATTATTAATAATATATTTTTACTTTTATTTTATGTTTATAGCTTTAAATATGCATAAATGAATATCTTAATTGATGAGAGAACAATCTTTTTTTTATATATATATCTACAATCTAAACAATTACTTTATCTCTCTTTAAAAAAAAAGTACAATCTAAACAATTATTATTTTGCTTTTAATTTTTTGTGATCTTTTATTTTCCTTATTGATTTTACTTTATAAGTTTAAGGGAATAATTTTATCATTTATAAATTAGTAAGGATACTTTGTTGTTTTTCTTTTCCCTTTTTCGAGAGTATTTTTCTTTTTTTTCTTTTTTAACATTTCATGCTCTTTATTTTTATATATTTAAATTAATTTTATGGTGTTAAATCTTTAATTTTAATTTATTTTTTATAACTTTCAATTTTATTTAATTTTCTTTAAATGCGTAATTAAATACCCTAGTTGTTGATTTCTTTTTACATTCATTATTTTGCTTTTAAGTTTATATGATTTTTTGATTTCTTGGTTGTTTTCACTTTATCGGATTAAGTAAATATTCTTTTTAACTATAAATTATTAATAATAAATTTTTTTTCATATTTGGTACTTTTTTTCTTTTTCTTGAACATATAAGGAATACAATAATCCAATTGTTAATTCAATTTACATAATATTATCATGTGGGTATATAGGTGTACCTGTTGCTCTTGCATTATTATACAAGACTGTTGTCTGGGAGTTGAGCTTCTTCAATGTTCGACATAGTAGAGAAATGGCTGATGCTTTTCTCACAATTTTATATTATCTCGTGTTGGAAAAAAAAAATGAGTTATTTCAGACTCAAGGTAATTGGTTCTTTTAGCGATAAAAAAGAAAATGTAACTAGGCTTCTTTGTTAAATTTCTATTGCCCACGGTGTTTTTTTATGTTGTTATTGTGGCTAAAAGTTATTATTGTCAAAGTAAGGATGTAAGTTGTAATAACAACCACAAAATTTTATGAACTTGATTTGTCATTAATATTTTGGCCCTCTCAATAACATTAGTCTATTACAACAACAACAACAACAAGAGTCCCGGTGTCTCGTGGCTCCCGCAGAAAGCAGGGTCTGGGAGGGGTGATGTACGCAGCCTTACCCCTTCCGGGTAGAAAGGAGGCTGTTTCCGAGGACCCCCAACCTGAAATAATTGAGTGCCTGCAAATAAACCGCCAATTAATTACCAATGAGTTTTCAGGAAAAAGAAGAAGGAGAAGAAGAAGAAGAAGAGGAAGAAGCATGATCAAGTACTAAACTAGCCTATAAGTGCTTTATCTGAGGTTATGCTTGCCTAAGGATCTTAAACTACCAGTCCCTCCCCGCACTAATCTACTATGCCATCTCCGCTACCCTTATGCTAGCCCTCCATCGTGCCCTATCTGAGGCTATCTCCTCTCTTAGGTTTAGGTGGGCTATGTCGTGACGGATCGTCTCCAGCCAACTCTTCTTTGGTCTGCCCTTCCCTCTTCTGCCTAGCGTCGTGTGAAGCTGTTCACACCTCCTTACTGGGGCTGTAGTCGGTCTCCTGCTAACATGTCCAAACCATCTTAGGCGGTGCTCCCTCAATTTATCCTCGATCGAGGCTACACCCAACTTACCTCGTATCACATCATTCCTAATCATATCATTCCTTGTATGACCACACATCCAGCGCAGCATCTTCATCTCTCCACCTTCATCCTCTGTGTTTGATTTTGTTTCATTAGTCGACACTGTGCCCCATATAGCATAGCCGGTCTTACTACCGTCCTATAATATTTTTCCTTTAACTTTAGCGGGAACTTTCTATCACACAGCACCCCGGATGCCATCCTCCACTTCTGCCAGCCTACTTTAATCCTGTTGCTGACATCCTCATCCACTTCACCATTCTGGTGTATCATGAATTCCAGGTATTTGAAACTCTCCTGACTCGGTATGGTTTCATGTTCGATCTTAACTTCCTCTGTACTAGTTGCGGTAGAATGATCGAATTTGAATTCCACGTACTCGGTCTTAGATCTACTAATCCTTAAACCCCTCGATTCTAAAGCACCTTTCCACAATTCCAACTTCTCGTTTATGTCCGCTCGGGATTCCCCTGCCAGAACTATGTTGTCTTCAAAAAGCATACACTAAGGTACCTCCCCTTGGATGTGTCTAGTGAGCTCATCCATTACTAGAATGAACAGGAAGGGACTCAATGCAGAGCCCTGGTGCACCCCAACTGTAATAGGGAAAGTGTCTGTCTCCCCTTTCCCTGTGTGCATATTAGTATGTGCCTCTTCATACATGTCCCTAATGACCTGAATATAAGGCCTTGGGATGCCTCTCCTACCCAACACCCTCCACAGTACCTCTCTTGGCACTCTATCATATGCCTTTTCCAAATCGATGAAGACCATATAGAGATCCTTTTGTCTCTCCCTATATTGCTCTATCGTTCGCCGTAAGATGTGAATGGCTTCCATTGTTGATCTCCCAGGTATGAACCCAAACTGGTTTTTGGTCACTTGTGTCTGTTGTCATAATCTCCTTTCTATGACTCGCTCTCGCAACTTGAGGGTGTGGCTCATTAGTTTGATCCCCCGGTAATTGGGGCAGCTTTGGATGTCACCTTTGTTCTTGTAGATTGGGACCAGTGTGCTCTTCCGCCATTCGTCCGGCATCTTGTTCCCCATAAAGATTTGGTTAAAGAGTTTAGTCAACCAGCTAATGCCCCTCTGTCCGAGGCATTTTCATGCCTCAATGGGTATCCCATCTGGACCAACTGCTCTTCTATTCTCTTCATGCTACACTAGTGAATGAATGTTGTTGTTTTGGGGTGTTTTTTTATTTTATTTGGACTGAAAAAGGAGAAATAATTTTGATTTTGTGGATTTTTTAGTGACCCTTGTTATACATCTTCTCTGGGGTTTAATTTTCTTTAAGTAATCAATTTTGTTGAGCATTTATATTGTGTAGTTTTCATTAAATGAGGGTGAATTGAATTGGGTGAGGGGGTTGGCGATGAGGAAGGTGAACAGTATTGGGGCTGCGGGGCCCGGGGGGGGGGGGGGGGGGCGCGCGAAGGCTTCTAAAATTATAATGTTTGATGTTTGGGGGGTTTTTAGGGGGCGAGACCTTTGCAATAATAGATTAGGATAGATTGCCTTGTTGCATTCTAGATATGCACCAATTTATCTCAGAGTAACTAAGTAATAAATTTTATAATTTTAAATTGTGACATTTCGTATACTAAATAAAGAATTATATAAATATTATTTTTGTTTCTTTTTTTTTCCACTTAGAAAATTAAAAGCACAATATGTGTATCCATTGGTTGATTAAAATGTTTAAATGCTATAGTGAATGAATTTATTGTTGGAGAAGTCATGGTTTACAATACTTAGGATTAGGTTTGGAGGTATCTGAGAGATATGGAGCCTTTGCAATAATATATAACATAGATACGTAAAATTAATCTTATTTAAAAAATTTTGAGAATTCATAACTACATAAGAATGCTAAAAAAAACTACTCAAATTCTGTAATTCAATGAATCATCAATCATAATAAATATATTAAATATCTGATAAAAAAACATTAAATAAAATAAATTATAAACATATAAAATAAAATAATGAAAACTAATAATAAAAATTACCAAAAAAAACTTTTCATATATAAATTTAATTTCCTTTTACAAAAATATAAGAATTCATAAATACATAAATACTATTATAAAATTAAAAAATCAATAACTACCTAAAATAAAATTATAAAATTAATAATAAATAAAATAAAATAATAAAAAATATACAATATAAGTATAACAATATTTGGGCCATAACAAATGAAATGAAATAATTAATTTATTTTGGACAAAATTAAAAAATCATAAATATAAAAAATTATTTTTCTTTTAAACTATTTAATCCTCATTTAAGTTTCTTTAAAAAAACATTATAAAGGATCTTTCAATATTATTTCACTAAGTGCTTAGAATTTTATTAATATTATTTCACTTATTAGTATATATAATAATAATAATAATAATAATAATAATAAATAATAATTAATTTTAGCATAATATTAATATTGTATAACTGAAATTTAATGAATAAATGCCAAAATTATTGTAATAAACTATTAAAACAACATTTCAGAAATTGAAATTTACTGTTACATTTTTTCAAGAACATCAAATCCCAAATCAAGCGGCCCAACAAGGCCCAATCAAAAACGGGAAGACCCAAAAGTGAAGCAAAATTAGGGTTTGGGCCCGCGTATTTCTCCACCGAGTAGAAATAAAAACCCTAATCCACCAATTACACGAATCAAAACCCTAGAAATTCAGCTGCCTCCTTGCTGTTTGCTTCATTTGCTGCAGCTTTGTACAATTCTCTCTCTCCTTCTGAAAGAAGGTAATATCTATCTCGGTTCACTGTTTCTTTTGATTTGTCTCGAATTGTTAATTTGATTTCAGATCTCATTGTTGAATTGATTGTGTCGTTATCTATGTGGCTTAATTTGCAATTGTTGTCTTAATGGTCATATTTGTGTGAAATTTGACCTCAAAATTTGTTTGGCATCTAGAAATTTCTTTGTCCCGGATCTGAATTTCTTTGCTTGCTACTGGAATTCTTCTGTTTGGTGGTTTTTTGGTTCAAAGATGATTTTTTATTTTATTTTTATCAGGGTTGTGGTGGCTGGTACAAGCCGAAAAAAGAGACTGGTTATATCATGCTTGGTGGCACATTAGAAAAAATGCCAAAATATGTACAATAGGAGTTACTTCACTTGTTGTCAATTAGTTTTCGAATGGAACCTTAGTGACTCTATGAAGCTCGACGAAGAGGGTAAATTTTTTTTTTTTTTTGGGGGGGGGGGGTCACTATTGGCTTGATCTGGTTACACAGTCAAATGTTTGTGGTATTGAGCCCTCTAAAAATTACATGTTTCCTGTTAGGATTTTTTAAAAACGGTACAGAAAAATAACCCTAGAATAGCTCACGATGGATGAGAGAAAAGAGGGCGATGTCCCGCTGGGGATGCCATGCTCAAAGGCCAGAGCTGCTAGAAACCAAGTTCAGTAACCAGTCCGCTGGTCTACTTGCTTCATGTTATGGACGGGGCTGACGGGTGTTGAACTGATTATGTTAGTTTCTGCTTCTTGATTATGGGATTGCATCGGGTTTGGATGTAAAAAATGGTAAACTAATATTTTATAGGAAAAAAGGAAGAGGCAATTTATGCTTTGTTTGGCAACAAGGTAAAGGAGGATAAAGAGGGATAAATAAGGGTAAGGGTAAAGAGGGGTAAATGAGTTACCCTTGTTTGGCAATTGGGTAAAGGGGTAAGGGTAAAGAGAGTTACCCTTAAAATATGGGTAAAAGTGTTAAATTTTTTTAAAAAATTACCCTTACCCCTTAATTTGGGGGTAAAGAGGGGTAATGGGGGGTAAACGGGGGTAAAAAATTACCCCCCATTACCCTTCGAATAACTTTGCCAAATAAGGGTAGAAAATTACCCCTCTTTACCCCTATTCCCGGTTGCCTAACAAGGGGTTATGGCCTTTTTTCTCATCCTATGCCAATTGTTCCCAACGTCTTGCCTTTTGTTGTATCGCGCCTCTTATCTGCCTAGTAATAATAAATTAAAAGTGGGTTAAGTTAGATTTTGAAGAATAATAGCTTTAGCAAAGTAACTAAATATTACTATTTTTAAAATTTGAGCATGAGAGAGAGTTATTTAAGTTGATGATCCCGGTCTTCTATCTTATTTAAAATAGTCTATGATATTTAGGTTATTCATCTTTTTTGGTTTAAAACAGTTCTGACATTTATAAGTTCATTAAAATTAATTCTTCATCTTTTAATTTGTGGAAAATAATTTTTAATATTTTATTTTATGATAAAATTAATTCCTTATATAATGACTAAAATTAGATAAAATTAAAAAGATGGAAGGCTAATTTTGTCCTAAAATAAAATATACGCTTAATTTGAATAAAAAAGATAAAAATAATTTATACACATTTAACATTATTTTAAACAAAAAAAAAAAAAATTTAAATAGATTACAGATAGTCTGCTGAACATAATAATGATAAAAAAACCCTGACGATCATAAAAGGCAAAAATAAAAAAAAAGAAAAAAAGATTAGAAAACTGTACTTTGGGCCAAGCTTTTGCAGATAGTCAGAAGTTAGGCCCCTGGGCCCAGCCCCATAACATTCATCGGCCCATACCAGGAAATCACGATGTATATAAACTCAGATCACCTTCTAGGGTTTTACATTTTGGTTGACCCCCGCTTGTTTATCTCTCTCTCTCGTTCTTCGCCATCTCCGTGTTCTTGAGCAATTCTCGAAGGTCTCTCTCTCTCTCTCTTTCTGTTACACCGAATTGGTGTAACTCGAATTAGGGTTAGGGTTTAGGAGTTAGAATGAGATGAGAGAGAGAAATAGAAAGAAGGGGATGAGAAGTTACAGAAAGAGACGAGAAGTGTTTATGTTCTTGATTAACCTCACATGGCACAATTACACCCCTATTTATACTTCCTCACTCTTAATCCAATACTAAGTACATTTTATTATACTAAGTATATGTAACACTTTCTCGATGAAGATCTCATTTGGAATTCATTGTTTGTGTTTTTATCTCACAATTTATATTTCTGTATGCAGATGGCGGCAGCTGTAGCGGTTCCTAGTGAGACTTATCAGGCTGATGTCAAGCTCTTTGGCCGATGGACATTCGATGACGTCACGGTTCGAGCTTTTCGTTTGATTTTTTGACTTTTTTAAAAAAAAAATTTGTAATTGCTTATTTAAGTATTTTCTCATGTTACGGATTGTTTATAATGTACAAATTGGTGCGGAGATCTAGAAGGTGCTCATATGCTTGGTGATGGTTGATGTTATCATGTTGTTCATTGCTGTTTTGAGGAAATTTATTTATGCTATTGTTTTTGTTTATTATTATTGTTGTTTATTTATGTTATTTTTAGGATTACTGTTAAGAGTATAAAACTAATTTTGGGTCTTTACATAGCAACTTAAGCTTTTGTGATAGTTGATTCCTTAACATGGTATAAGAGCTTTGTTGACTAAGAGGTCACGAGTTCATGTCCCAACAGTCCCTACTTTTAGTATTAAAATAATTTAAGCACAAGGTATAAGGTGGGCCTGTGTAAAATTCACGTTTCAGGCCCAATGAGAATTTGCATGGGGAGGCATTGTTAGAGTGTAAAATCGATTATGAGCCTTCATCTATCAGCTCAAGCTTTGGAATAGTTTGTTCTTTAACAATAACCTTTTAAATCGAAGTAGTTAATTGGAGGAAAAAAATCGAAGTGCATGGTATTTGAACTTTGATTGTGGTCATTTCACTTCTTCTGTTGTTAGGTATGATTACAAAGTGAGCTTGAGGGAACTGCGAAAATCTGCTCATAGTGTTGTGTTAAATGCTTGGTTTTCTGTTGTGGTTTTTGATATAGAAATTTATGTATAATGGCCAAAAATGGAAAGATGTTATAAGCCATGCTTCATTGCTCTCCGATCTTGATGTGCTAGGCAGAACTCACCCTAGGGCACATGATTAGCGCCCTTTTCTCCTAATCATGGCAAACAGAATCTGTGATCTTGATGTGTTAATTTGATTTACTCAACGATTGATATTAAAGTACTAATGACTAAAATATTGGGACATTCGTCTTTGCTTTATTAGGTATTGATTGATGCCTGACGATTTTAAGTTGCCATCTGAATACGAAATACTTAATCATACCTTATTAAATGTGATTCTATATGTTCCAGCTTCGAATTGGGGCTGGTGTCATGGTAAAGTTAACCACTACCAAGAGCGAGAGGTCTTGGTTCTGAAGTATCCAGTCCATTCTTTGGAATCATATAAATTATTATGTGTCCACAATAAAAATTGTGGACACATGGTCCGTTGTGGTTTTTGATATAGAAATTTACGTGTAATGGCCAAAAATGGAAAGACATTATAAGTGATGCTTTAGTGCTCTCTGATCAATGTGCTAGGCAGCACTAACCATAGGAGACTCAATTGGCGCCCTTTTTTCCTAATCATTGCTGAAAAAATCTCTGTGATCTTGATGTGTTAATTTGATTTACTCAACAATTGAGACTAAAGTACTAATGACTTAATAGGTATTGATTGATGCGTGACGATTTTAAGTTGACATCTAAATACCAAATACTTAATCATACCTCCCCTGAGTAGTGCTTGTGTAACATTAAATGTGATCCTATATGTTCCTGCTTTGAGTTCGGGCTGGTGTCATGGTAAAGTTAACCCTTACCAAGAGCGAGAGGTCTTGGCTCCTAAGTATCCAGTCCTTTCTTTGGAATCATATAAGTTATTATGTTTCCACAATCCTTTCCAATCCCAGTCAAAGTTGGTGTTCCTGCTTAGGGAAATTTGTATCATCCTCATCCATGTAAAAAGAAAAAAAGCTTCTTTGTTTGATTTGTTAATATCGGCCTTTCTATGCCAATAGGTCCATGACATTGCTTTGGCTGATTACATTGGAGCGTCACCAGTTAAGCACGCTACCTATGTTCCTCACACTGCTGGAAGGTACCAAGTGAAACGATTCAGAAAGGCTCAGTGCCCCATTGTTGAGAGGCTTACAAACTCCCTGATGATGCACGGTAGAAACAACGGAAAGAAGCTGATGGCTGTCCGGATTGTGAAGCATGCAATGGAAATTATTCACCTTTTGACTGACCAGAACCCAATCCAAGTTGTTGTTGATGCCATCATCAACAGGTTGCCCCTATTCTTGTTGTCTTCTAATATCTTAGCCTTTGTCACCCAAGACTGTATGGCAGTTTATTTATTCTCTGTCAATTTAGTGCTGTTTGGTATCATTTTCTATTTGCAGTTCTTAGATTTTTGAAATTGAAGATTTTATTTTGGTTATGTTTTTGTTTTTCTTGTTTTTCGCTTTTTCTTTTCAGTTTTTTGAAATATTATTCCAAACTAAAACTAGAGTACTTTAGTTTTTCAAAAATCAAAAAGTTTATATTAAAAAGGATACCGAATAGGCCCGTATTTTAGAACGTAGTTTCTTTCCAGCCTTTCTGTTGTTAGGAGGTCTGTAGATATAATATGTGATTAAGGCTGACTTTGCATAATCCTTTGGCAGTGGACCAAGGGAAGATGCTACCCGAATTGGTTCTGCTGGTGTTGTGAGACGTCAGGCTGTCGATATTTCTCCATTGAGACGTGTTAACCAGGCCATATACCTTCTCACAACTGGCGCTCGGGAGAGTGCTTTCAGGAACATTAAGACCATTGCTGAGTGCCTTGCCGATGAGCTCATCAATGCTGCAAAGGGCTCATCAAACAGGTATCCTCTTTTGTTTTGTGTGTACTCCCTTTTTGATGATTTAGGTCTCATTGTTATGAATCATCTTCTTCTCCTGTTTTTGTCAGCCTTAGTCCACCATATCTGGGGCCCCCTTTGTCTTGACGGAAAACTCCACCATATCTGAGGCCCCCTTTGTCTTGACGGAAAACATTTTTCCACAAATATGGGAAACATTTTCGTCTAATTAGAGAAAACATTTTTTGTTGCAATCTCACATGATATGCGTCACTTTGATCTCAACTTGGGACAAGCATAATATTGTTTTCTTTAGCTGGAATGACAAAACGTTTGAAGAAATAAATGTTCTTATCGAAAATCATTTTTGAAGAAAAAAATTTTCATAAGTAATTATTTATCGGTGAGCCAAATGGACGCTTAAATCTTGGGCTTGGGGGGCGGTTTGCAGAGACGGCAAATCCTATATGGGCTTTTTGTCTAGTGTTTCAGTCATTCTTTTGTCCAATACAATCAATCAAAATACGACTTTGGTGTGAAGCTTCAAATTTTCAGCCTTCGTTGTATCTTGCAAGGATAAGCTCTTACTGATCGCACTATTTTCTGTGTTGCAGTTATGCCATCAAGAAGAAGGATGAGATCGAGAGAGTTGCCAAAGCCAACCGTTGATCACGTGCAATGTGTACTCGAGGTTTTCTTTTCATATCAGTTTTGCTCATTTAGGTTTCTAATTTAAGATCAAAAATCATAGATGTTGGTTAGGAGACTTTGCAGTTGCTTACATTAAGTGGCCCTTGGATTTGTTTTTCTTTGATTGCTGAGACCAAATTTCAGCAGTGAAGCTCTGAATGGATTCGTTTGAATATGGGTAAGATTTGATGATAATATTTGAGCTATATCAAGTTTGTTTCTTCTTTTTGGAAGTTCTTTTTGCTTTTGTTTCGTTGCAGTTGAGGACATATGGAAATCAATCGGTGTGTTGATTGAAAAGGCTCGACGACTTCTTCCACTGATTATGTTAATCATATGTCCAGTCCAGGTGTTTTAGATTCCAAGAGTTTCTTTGAAAAGGCTTGACTTCTTCTTCCATTGATTATGTTAACATAAGTTATCGAGCTAGGAGCATAGTTGGTAAAATACTGTATGAGAACTAAATGGAATTTAATGCATTGTGTACTTTAAAAAATGCATAAAGCAACCAACCCAGTGCCCAAGGGCTCCCGCCTGTGTCTGTGCAAGGTCGCCGGGAGGGTTGAAATTTATGCAGCCTTATCTCTTAAAGGTGCTATCCTAAATAGAAAATGCATATCTTGCATATTTTGCTGTATTGTTGCCAATAATACATGTATCCTTTGCCAACAATGGCTAGGAGCACTGACGAATTAGATCTTATATCATCATCATAATGGAGTATTAGTATTTGACGTTATGACAATCCTGCTGCTGTAAACAAGCCAGGACGTCATCATAATCATCCTCATGGTTGATTAGAGAGCTTATTAAGGATGAATAGTATCATCATCATCATCATCATCAAGTCCTCATAATTTGTCATCATGTGGAGGGCGATTATCCCATGTGGACTGGTCCGGCAGCTTCTTGACCATTGATCTTAGAGCATGAAGGGTCAGGATTAGGTTTGGAGTTAGGGCTGGAATTAGGGCTATGGCTAAGGTTGGACTATGGGTTTGAGTTAGGATTAGGGTCTGGGTTGAAAGCATGGGTGAGGCTCTTCGGGTGGGATTTTGTAGGCTTATAGTTAGATGCGTGTTACAGTAATTTTTTATGTCGTCGTTTGTTTTGCTATTTGTCCAGCTATCAATGTCCACCTACTCACCTAAAAATATTAATGTTTAGTTGGGTGTTCAAATACACGACATAAAATCATTAACTTATTGAATCTTGATTTTATGGAATTTACGAAGCTTAAGTCCTTCAATAAAAAATTATATATGAAACCCAAGTTAATTATGTAGAGTTTTCGGTTTAATTCCAACTTTTCTTTATAGGGTGGGAATTTTTCGCTTAACATGTCCGATGAGATTCTAAATGATTAAATTTATCATTACTAAGATAGTATAAGATCTCGGTGATATATAATGAGTTAGGTGATGCGAGAGTGTAAAAGGAACATATCCAATGCCTCAAGGGCTCCCGCCTACGCAGGGTCTGGGAGGGGCGGATGTACGTAGCGTTCCCCTTTTAGGGTGTTAACTTTAAGAGGGGTTGTTTCCGAGTGCTTCCAACCTAAGGATGAGGACTTCATAGAAGGTCATCCATCCTGGTACTACTCTCGTCCAAGCACGCTTAACTTGGGAGTTCTAATGAGATTCGGTGACGGCGTGTTGGTGCCATTTTTGGTAAATATCCAAATCTTATAGTATGTATTGTATAACTGATAACCAAAGAATATAACATATAACTGTTTGACTTTTGTTTAGGACAACAACAATTTTCCTAAAGAGATAATTTAATAGTTGGTGAGTGGGTGATGAGCTTTGAACCGAAAACATAAATTGAGAGGTAAACCACGTCAATAATACGTTTGACTAAAGTAGTGTATAATTATTAAAATAGTGTAGAGTAACTCGAGAAAATGTGTCGTGCAAAAGGGGGTTGGTTGAATGTCAAACTTTGTTGTGTTAAATTTTATTGCCAAGTCTTTAGGCCTAATTTATGGAGTTGACACATATAAAATTCAAAAGATATAGCTTCAAGTAGGGTTTTATTATAAAACTAATTGGCAATAGGTAGAGTAAATTACTAGGTTTATAAATTGATATCTTCATTCTCGCAACTCTTATATGACATTCTATTGTATAAGCTTACATATAAAATCCTCAAAATGTTCGTCGTATTGTTTCACACTTTATAATTATTCAAAGTATGAATGCCAGCTGTTGGAAGAAGGCAGTGTAGAAGTTTACCCAACTACATATATACATATTAAATAATCAAATAAAAGTTATATGTCGATTTCACATTACTTAATTAGCACATGTTTCTATTAATTATATATATTTTTTTATATATTGATTGTTTGGTATAAAGAGCACATAGATACAACCATACAATATAAATTAGTGCTGTTCAAAACGAATGAAATTTACATAAAATATATAGAAAAAAATAAGATTTAAGAGATAACATTAAGAACTATTTTAATCTTATAAAAAATATTAAAAGTTGTACTCGTTTGTACCCATCACATTTTGTATCTATCAAACCCCAAAACATTTTTTTTCTCTCTTATTTTGACCACTAGATGAGCAGTTAATTTTATCGTAAAATAAAATGTTGAGAACTATTTTAATCTAGAAATGATTGAGAACCAATTTGAACGAATTTATAAATAAAATCAAGCATTTTAAATAAGAAAAATAAGAGAGATTGATTCAAACAATACACAAATATAAAGAACTGACTGTGTAAAAAACTCCGAGTCTCCTTTGCCGAGGTCGTGAGAATCTATTGATGGATACCTGCAGGGTCGTATCTAGGCCACAAGAGAGCTAATCAACGAATTCTCTATTTTGTTAACGTATCAGCCACTTGATTTGCCTCAGTCTATGCATGTTTTGCATTCAACGTAATGTTTTTGTTGAAGACGATGTTTTGATAGTAAAATTACACAAAGTCTTAAATTACTATAACGAAACATATAGCGTAATAAAATAGTATGTTTCAAGATCTATGTCTTATTGCCGTCGGTCTTTGTGTGTGTATCTTCTTTGGCACATATATACTCAAATAATTTTGAGTATTTTAGCCGACCGATCCTTAATTTGTTATATTTAGCAAGGGAAAAGATCATTACAAGTATTTCAAGGAGTGGAACAACTTAAAGTATTAAAGGAAATAATCTAATATAACTGACTATGAAGGAACGAGTTTATGATGAAGAAAAAATGTAACGTAAAAAAGTTTCCTTTTTCCCTTTTTTACACTGGTAATGTGTAAGGGACAGGGATGCCGGATTCGAATCCGCGTCCCTGTGATAGGTTAACCGCTACCGTAACCACTAAGACAAACCGAATATCAATATATGAGTTACAAAAGTTAATGTAAAATAAAGCAACCGATCTAAAATTAGAGATTTTGAGTTTAAAACTGATTTTTTATAATCCTTACCAAAATATAAAAAGAAAAGTAATAGTCCGGACGTGTAAAGAAAACTAAGAGCGTCTTAATGGGCTTAGCATGGGCCCACATATGAGCCCAACAATCGAGTACGTTATCCCCCACATTTAACCCGTCATTAGCCCAACTAATTTTTTTTATTATTTCCTTTTATGTTAATTGCTACATATCTTTTTATAATTTGATTATGACCTAATTGAAAATTAATACGTCCTTTTCAAGGAATATTTATTTTTTTTATTTTTGTTCTTTATTTTTAGTTTTCTTCTAATATTACTAAAAGTTAAAAATTAAATTCTATATAAAAAAACTTTATTTTTGAAACTTCAATTTAAGTTTCTTGAAAGCAGAAAATAATTACCAGATAATGATACCAAATATATCCTTATGTATAATTTTGTGTGTAGTGATTTGATTATTTTAAACAATGATACTAATGAGATGTGAAATCATAATATAATTTTTAAAATGTTATAATTTTTGGAAAATATTATATTTTTTAAATACTATAATAAAAATACTTGAAAATCAAACGCAATATGACAAAGAAAAAAGAAAGGAAGACATAAATATTAAAAAAAAATGTATATAAGTCCATATTTAATGAATATACAAATTTACTTGCTATATATATATATATAATGGGTGAAAAATTAATTTTTTAACTATAAAACCCAAATGACACCATCATCTCCATCATGACGTAATCTATTCTACTGGTTCCTCGTATTTTAATTATTTTTAAATTGGTCATATATCTTATATATTATTTAAAATAGTTTATAATATTTAACTTTGTTAAAATTAGCTTATGCTATCTTTTATTGTTTAATATGATCCCTAATGGCTTATTTTGTAACAAATATTTCCCCACCTATTGACCAAAATTAAGTAGAAATAAAGCGAAAATAATATACTTAAACCACTTAGAAAAAAGGAAAAAAAAAATGATGAATTAACTTAAATACGTATATATTATGGTTATGTTTAGCTATAATTGTTAGTGTGTTAGCGTTTAGTTGTTAATTGTTAGCTGATTAATTAGCAGTTAGCTAATAAGCAATGTGTTTGGTAAATGAAGTAGGGGTGAGCAAAAGCACTTGAGAACCCAAAAAACCGAACCGAAAAATTAGGGTAACCGACCCGAAAATATCCAGTTAGGGTATATCCGACCCGTTGAACTATGGATACCGGTTTGGTTACGGGTATCATTTTGGAAAATTTTCGGGTACCCAATCCGACCTGATTAATTTTATATATATTATCCTAAATAAAATTTTTTAATTTATTTAGAATATTAATTATGTTATCTTCACTAACGTTAAGGTTGCATGTTTAATTTTAAATACCAACGAACAATTTTCAAGTTATGTATTTTTTCTTTTCTTCTTTCAACAAAGTTTACCCTATTTTTATATTCAAATTTTTTAAAGTTTCACCCATCTATCACAGAAAATAAAGACTAAGGAATCAATAATAGTAAATTAGTAGAATATCGTACTTTGTTTTAGTTATGCTCTATTTCTCTGTATATAATCCTTGAACTTTCACACGTTTTTGAAGCTTTGATTAATGTGTTAAAGTCATTTAAGATTGTTTATAATTTTGTTACCATCAAAGTATCACAATTATGTGCATGTTTTTTTTAATTTTAAATTACGAAGATCAAATGGAATGTTGTTATAATAATTTTATAATATATTCCCAAACGACTTAATGTAGATAGTTGTTTGTATCTTTCATAAAATAGTTTATTAGAGATGTTAATTAAACGGGCGGGCACCTGACCCAATGTGATCCTACCCGATCTTTTAGGGTACCCGATTGATCTGGGTACCCGACTTTTTAGATCACATTATGGGTAATAATTTTGATGCTTTTAATGTTTTGGATACCTGAACCGAAACGCGTTTCGGATAAGATACCCGACCCATGCTCACCACTAAAATGAAGATGAAACAGATGGGCAATATAATAAATTAGGTAGAAATAAAGCAATAATGACTAATTTTATATAAAATAACATACTTGGACCACTTAGAAAAAAAGAAAAAAAATGGTGAATTAACTTAAATACATTAACATTGTGGCTATGTTTGGCTATAACTGCTAGCGTTTAGTTGTTAGCTAATGAGTAATATGTTTCATAAATTAAGATAAAACGGAGGGGCGGAATGATAAATAGAATTTAATTACATAGCGTCTAAAAAGCTTAAAGCTAAATTATTTAACTTTTAAAAAGTTGCTAAGTGTCATGAAAAACGCTAAGAACAAAACTTCTACCAAATAGTGCTATCATCTGTTTGACTAATTAAAAAGCTAAAAGTTATGAAAAATGCTATAAATACTTTCCTGCCAAACATATCCTGTATATATCAAGTATTATTTTAAATAAAAAATAAAACACTAATTTAAATAAATTAAATGTATTCTTTAAAAATAAAAATTAATCTAAACAAACTTAAGACTTCATTTGGTGTATAGGAAGTGAAAATTAATAGATAATACAAATTTTGACTCTTATTTAGTTGGTAGGAATTATGCAGAATGTATGAAGTAGAAATTGCTAAGAAACTTCCAATTCCTTCAAAATATAATAAGTAATTTACTTAACTCCATAGGTAAGTTATAATCATTCGTTTTTAACTAACCTCCCTACGGAAGCTCTATTTTGCGTCCTGACAACCAAATATTTTTTACCTACTTTTGAAAAAGTCAATATAGGAATTGAATTAACATAAAATATAAATTATCGCAGGAATTTAATTCACGTGATAACTAAACAAGGCCTTAAAATTACAAATATCAATGGACTAAATAAATAACCCATTTCACCATAACAATCCCTCAACCCCTATCACCAAAGCCAGAGGGACAATATTGTAATTACACACAGCACCTCTGTATGTAAACCCAGAGTCCTGAAATGGGCAGAGCGTGTGAGAGAGAGAGAGAGAGAGACTCCATCAATACAGCGTCGAGAAGAGAGAGAAAGAGATATTATAAAAAAATAAAATAAAAGAAAAAGAAAATTCCAAAAAATACCCCCCTCTCCACTTCCTCTCTCAAATCATAACTTCTCTTTCTCTCTCCTCCTCCCAAAACCCTAATCTGAGCTTCAGTGGCGGCGGCCATGGCGTCTTCCGATTTGACTCACCTTCAACAAGCTCAAATGGCGGCGATCTTGGGCCCTGACTCGGCCCACTTTGAAGCCCTCATCTCTCACCTCATGTCCACCAACAACGACCAGCGTTCTCAAGCGGAGTCCCTCTACAATCTCTGTAAGCAGCACCAGCCTGATGCTCTCTCTCTTAAGCTCGCTCATGTTCTTCAGTCATCGTCGCACCCTGAGGCACGGGCCATGGGCGCGATTCTTCTGAGGAAGCTTTTGACTCGCGATGACTCGTATTTGTGGCCGCAATTGAGTGCGGCGACTCAGCAAACCCTAAAATCGATTCTTCTTGCTTGTGTTCAACGCGAGGATGCGAAGACGATTTCGAAGAAGTTGTGCGATACGATTTCGGAGCTTGCCGCGGGGATTCTTCCTGATAATGGATGGCCGGAGTTGCTTCCGTTTATGTTTCAGTGTGTTACTTCGGATAATATGAAGCTTCGGGAGGCTTCTCTTTTGATTTTTGCTCAATTGGCGCAGTACATAGGGGAAACCCTAGTTCCTCATTTGGATACGCTTCATACTGTGTTTTTTCAATGTTTGAGTACTAATTCGAATGCTGATGTGAGAATTGCGGCGCTTGGCGCAACGATTAATTTCATCCAGTGTTTGACAAATTCGAATGAACGAGATCGGTTCCAGGATTTGCTGCCTCCGATGATGCAGACGTTGACGGAGGCGTTGAATTGTGGGCAGGAGGCGACAGCACAGGAGGCGTTGGAGTTGTTGATTGATTTGGCGGGGACAGAGCCACGGTTTCTGAGGCGGCAGCTGGTGGATGTTGTTGGGTCAATGCTGCAGATTGCGGAGGCGGATGCACTGGAAGAAGGGACAAGGCATTTGGCAATTGAGTTTGTGATTACGCTTGCGGAAGCGCGGGAGAGGGCGCCAGGGATGATGAGGAAGTTGCCCCAGTTTATTCACAGGTTGTTTGCTATACTGATGAAGATGTTGCTTGACATTGAGGATGACCCGGCTTGGCACAATGCGGATACGGAGGACGAGGATGCTGGGGAGTCCAGTAATTATAGCGTCGCTCAAGAGTGTTTGGATAGACTGTCGATTTCGCTTGGGGGCAATACTATTGTACCCGTTGCATCTGAGTTGTTGCCTGCTTTTTTGGCGGCGGCTGAATGGCAGAAACATCACGCTGCTCTCATTTGCTTGGCTCAGATTGCAGAGGGTTGTTCAAAGGTACAATATTCTTCTCCTATTTGCCGTTGTTATATGATGCCTGGTATTATATTGGTGCGGCAATTTATGATTGTCAAATATGTTTCCTGTTGCAATGATGTACTTTTAGATTGTATGAGTTAGTTGGTGAGTTCCATTTCTGATTTGGAATGCAGGTGATGATAAAGAACTTAGAGCAGGTGGTCTCGATGGTCTTGAATTCGTTCCAAGACCCACATCCTCGTGTACGCTGGGCGGCGATTAATGCAATTGGGCAATTGTCAACAGACCTGGGCCCAGATCTCCAAACTCAATACCATCATCGTGTACTGCCTGCTTTGGCCTCTGCCATGGATGATTTTCAAAATCCTCGAGTTCAGGTTAGTTTAACTCTTGTTTGATTTTCTGGAGTTCATATTTGGAGTGAACATTACGTGGACTTCTTGTTTAAGTTATCATGCTAATTGAAAAGATAGTATGTTTTGCTTGGTTGATTGTCTTTTCCTTCCTAGTTGTGGACTTTCGCTTTTCAATGACTCATGTACCAGAAACTGTGTACCTCTGGAATCAGCCATCATTCATTTTCAAAAGTATTTAGTTATACTTTGATTCATTCCCATGTACTGCCTCGTTATCTATTGTCATCAGTCATCATTATGCCTTTGATGTCATCAGGATACTTGTCATGCCCCAAGCAATTAGTGTGACGTACACAATTGAGTTCAAACATGAATTATGATAGAGGAGATTTACCTCAAGGTCACGTTACGGACCTTTCAAAGATGGGCCTGCCTAAAATATGCACCCCCCCTCCGGTGGGCCGACACACACGCTCACACACACTCCACCCCAGTAAGTTGCCTAAAAAGAACTTTTTAGTTATCATTGTCTATCCGTTAAATAATTCATCAACCATCATGAACAGGACTCATGGTCCCTTACTTTGGTGATGATTACTTGGAGGATATATGTAGTTTGGAGAAGTTCTGAATTCTGATCATGAAATGAGAGCGTGCTGATTTACAGATATTCCTTTTTGGATGGCACAGGCAAAAGCATGCTCTAACAAGAACTACAAATTGATGCCTTTTTTAAATTGATTCCAGACAAATATGGTGAAAATTGGATTAACATAGTCATAAATTTACATTTTTGGGGTGCAAGGCTAGTGCTGGTCTAGTGAAAAGGTAGTGACTGTGATACCCATTATGGGATCATGCTCAATGATTTAGGAGCTTTAGTTTGGAAAGGAAACAATTCATGGTTTGTAATGTAGGATTGCAAGATATTTATATCATAAATCGCACTTGTTGAGGCTAATGAGTAGTCATGCTGGACAGAAAGATTTTGTTGCATATAGATTTCCAGCTTTGAGATACAAAAGCAATTACATCTCGTGGCTGCACACACAAATGATATTTCTTTTTTGCCAATTTCTCATCAGATTTCGTGTTGCAGGCCCATGCTGCTTCAGCAGTGTTGAACTTCAGTGAAAATTGCACTCCTGACATCTTGACACCATATTTGGATGGTATTGTGAGCAAACTGCTTGTCCTCTTACAGGTACATATTCTCTTGCATCAGTAGTCGATATGTATAGCAAGCAGCATATAACATGCATGCATTTTTTGTGTTGCTTGCACTGTGCTAGTCTCTACTATTACTGAATCTGTTATCTTGCATGTTTTGCTTTCTGGAAAATGCAATGCAGAATGGAAAGCAAATGGTGCAAGAAGGGGCTTTGACAGCCTTGGCATCAGTGGCTGATTCGTCACAGGTAACTATCTTGAATCTTATAGGCCTCTCTAGCTCAACATAGTGTGCTGTGAGCCTGTAACACGGTATTTATTTTGCAGGAGCTGTTCCAGAAGTACTATGATGCAGTTATGCCTTACCTGAAAGCCATATTGGTAAATGCAACTGATAAATCCAATCGTATGCTTCGTGCAAAGTCAATGGAGTGCATTAGTTTGGTTGGAATGGCTGTTGGCAAGGACAAGTTCAGAGATGACGCTAAGCAGGTGATCCAAATGCATTCTATCTATTGATGTCCTTTACATCTTAAGTGCCTAGGAGGACCGTGCTTTTCTATTTCAGCACTGAAGCGCTTCTATCTTTGTCAAATATTTCTGATTATTTAATATGCAACATTCTCGATTTTGACAAATATTTTTGATGAGTTCTGTATGGATAATTTGTTTATCTGAATATGGGGACTGATGTCTGTATGTTCTTAGGTTATGGAAGTTCTTATGCAATTGCAAGGATCTCAGATGGAAGCAGATGACCCAACAACAAGCTATATGTTGCAGGTGTGGTGCCTTATTGTTTAATCATTTCTCTGAACTGACCTGTACATTTTTTTATAGTCGTTGAATATGCTTCTTGTTTTTGCAAAGTAATAAATATGCCTTCCCTTCAGGCCTGGGCTAGACTCTGCAAGTGTTTGGGGCAGGATTTTCTCCCCTATATGAATGTTGTTATGCCCCCGCTGCTTCAGTCTGCTCAACTTAAGCCTGATGTGACTATTACATCTGCTGATTCAGACGCTGATATTGATGAATCTGATGATGAGAGGTATATCTTCTGCATCTGTTATTTGTGCAATTTGATACTTGTGGTTGAGGCATTGAGTTAAGTCCTATCTGTTGGGAGAAACCTTTCCACTCGTGTTTTCGTATGCGCAGAAGATAAGGTTCTCAATTTATACTTGTCTTGTTTTTGTATTGTGTATGTAGCAGATTTATACTTGTCTTATTTTTGTATTGTGTATGTAACAGAATCTAAGGTTGAAGTGTTGGTCTAATGACTGTTGTGTTACTATTCTCCATCTTAAATATATATCTCATTCTGAACCATTTTCGAGGAAGTATAAATTTGTTTTAGTCACAGGAAATGGATATTTGATTTAGTACTTTGTTTGCACTCTCTATTTGTGTGATTTTTCTTGCTCTTCACATATCTTTGGATTTGTTTTAACAATGTTTTCGTCCTATGTTTTGTGCCAGCATTGAGACGATTACCCTCGGGGATAAAAGAATTGGAATCAAAACCAGTGTTCTGGAGGAGAAAGCTACTGCCTGCAACATGTTATGTTGCTATGCTGACGAGTTGAAAGAAGGTTTCTTTCCTTGGATTGATCAGGTTGCTTTCTTGAAAATGTTTCCCTTCCTCAATCCTGATCTTTAATTTTTACTCGTCACTGATATCAGTTGAAAACATAAAATTATAGGTTGCTCCAACACTGGTTCCACTTCTTAAGTTTTATTTCCATGAAGAAGTTAGAAAGGCTGCTGTTTCAGGTATCTTTTGCTTCTGTTATTTTACAAGCATTCTTATTCTGCTGGTTTTCTTAAAATGATTTGTTCTTTGGTCTATAGCCATGCCAGAGCTGTTGCGTTCTGCCAAGTTAGCAATAGAGAAGGGGCAGGCTCAAGGTCGGAATGAGGCTTACCTGAAGCAGTTATCAGATTATATAATACCTGCCTTGGTTGAGGCTTTACATAAGGTCAGTACTATCGTAATAGCCTCTACATTATCGAAGTCTTGCATTATCATTATCTTTGCTATTTTGTTGATGAATAATGTAAATTACATATAAGAGCTTTCGTTTGTGATGTTATGTGCATTCCTGGCAGGAACCTGAGATTGAGATTTGTTCAAGCATGTTGGATGCATTGAATGAGTGTGTACAGGTATCTCTCTTTCTCTCTCTCTCTCTTTATCCCTCCCCTCTCTTTCTGTTTCCCCCTATTTATGAAGTTCATGGCATTAGGTCCTGGGACTCTTATGTTCAAAAGCTAGTGCATGTAACTGTTATGGTGTTGCCACACATTTTTCCGCCCTGTCTTCTTGATTGTGAAAACCTTATTTTTTGCACATATCTGTGGGAGTGCTAGTTTTTATCCATAGCGGAAAGTCTGCTGATGTTTGAGACTGAACGTACTGCCTTTTTGATGATGACAAAAGTCTCAGCCTTTCCTCTTATCTGTTTTGAGGTCGAAAATAAAGTTTTTATTGGGAGAAATCTTCCATGCTTGACTTAAAATGCTGCTCTTAGATTTCTGGGCCACTCCTGGATGAAAGTCAAGTGAGATGCATCGTGGATGAGATAAAGCAAGTAATCACCGCAAGTTCATCGAGAAAGAGAGAACGTGCAGAAAGGGCCAAAGCTGAGGACTTTGATGCCGAAGAAGGAGAACTTCTCAAGGAAGAAAATGAGCAAGAAGAAGAACTTTTCGATCAAGTAAGTTGTTATTCTGTTGCTAACCAGATATTTCCTGCGACCCTGATGACTAATATGTGTTGAAGTGTGGATCGAAGCATGAATCCACCTTATGTTCTAAGCATGTTCATTGGCTTGAACCAGGTTGGCGATTGCTTGGGAACTTTGATCAAGACATTCAAAGCTTCATTCTTGCCCTTCTTTGATGAGCTCTCGTCATACCTAACACCCATGTGGGTAAGTTCCGATTTTATTTCTGTCAACTTTTTGCTAGGGATTTATGCATTGCCTGCTTTTGTGTACGGTGCACTATGCTTCCCACTTCGGCCAGATCTTTTCTCTCCAGAAATGATGAGAGACCACCATGAGTATTCCTGAAAAGATTAGTAGTACTGATACCCTGTTTATAATTTGCTAATGTGGTATTAAGTTGCTAGATAAAGTCAGCTTGTTTGCTGTAGTTTCTATTATACAGTTGCTTCCATGTAATAATGAATGTATTGAATCCAGTTAAAGGCCTGTAGGTAGAAGATGAGATACTGTTATAGGTCAGAGATTTAGTTGAATTGAGGTTTCACTTGAGGAGCTTTTGAGCTGGAGAGAGAATTTCTTCAACTCTCCCTCGATTTTTTTTTTTTTTTTTTTGGATCAAAACTCTCTCCCTCGATTTGAATCAGCATTTTGGATTCTGTTTCTTTTTTATATGAATCTGTCATGTAAATTTGTGTCTGCTTGCAATTTTGGAAACACGTATACAAGTCTCTATCGTGTTATTGACAAAAATAGCAAGAGCTAACGAGTCTTGTGTTTATTAGGGTAAGGACAAAACAGCAGAAGAGAGAAGAATTGCCATTTGTATATTTGATGATGTCGTGGAACATTTTCGTGAAGCAGCTCTCAGGCAAGGAAACTGGTGAAATAACTGCCGATAAATAATCCACTGCTCTGTCTCTATGTATTAATTATATGTTCCCGGTGCAGGTACTATGAGACATACCTTCCATTCTTATTGGAAGCATGCAACGATGAAAATCCTGATGTTCGGCAGGTCTGCTTTTGGTTTTTTGCTCACTTTTTCTTTCTTTGCCATCTTTCTTGTCATCTAATATGAATGTTATCTGGGTTTAAGGCTGCTGTTTATGGGCTTGGTGTATGCGCCGAGTTTGGGGGATCTGTATTCAAACCTCTTGTTGGAGGTAGTATGTTTTGCTTTTATTTACAGTCTTCGTGCTGTTCATTTAGAGCCATGAGTTTCTGAAGTGCCTGTTTGCTTTTCTCCAGAGGCTCTTTCAAGATTGAATGCTGTCATAATTCACCCTAATGCAACAGATCAGGAAAACGTGATGGCATATGACAATGCTGTTTCAGCTCTTGGAAAAATATGCCAGTTCCATCGTGATAGTGTAGATGCTGCTCAGGTATTTGCTACATAGCCCTTGTTGCTTACACGTTTCACCAATCATTGAACTTTGTGATTAAAGATTGATGTGATTGGATATGATTATTTCGTCTGGATCCTCTCTATGCAGTACAAGAATAAACCCAATACGTTGGATTCACGGAAAGACCTGGATTTTTTAAGTACTTATGATTTTTCTGTACTTAGGATGTTACCTGATTTTGTGAATTTATCCTCTTTAAAGTTCGTTGTTTTTAACTTGATTTGGATTAGATTTAGATATCCTAGGTTCATCTTCTTTTCCTTTTTTTTTTTTTTATTCGAGATATCTAAGTCTCTTGAATTCTATTTCAAGGGCAACAGTTCCTTGTCTACTTCACTGGCATCATGAAATGGGCTAAATCACATAATACAAAGTATTCTCCCTGAGTTTCTTTCCTCTCTCTCTGTCCCATCTCCCCCACCCCCTCTCTCTTTTCCCCTGCTTTTAACATTCCAGTTCCCGTGGAATTCTAGGTACTTGAGAATCACGTTGAATTAATTGTATTCTGGTTCTCTCCCTCTAGTTCTCATGTCTTCCCCTTCTATGTCTTTCTCACTGTCTCTTGTCTCCCATCTTGCTTGCTATTTTTCCCTTCTTCCCGCCCTTTCTTCACCCCTCCTTTCTGGATAATTTTGATCGTGGATGCTCTTAGTATTCTTTCATCTCATAGTCCTTGTGTATATGGCTTGGCAGGTAGTCCCTCTTTGGTTGAATTGTTTGCCTATAAAAGGTGATCTTATCGAAGCCAAAGTCGTGCATGAACAGCTTTGCAGCATGGTCGAGAGGTAAGAAACATGTGGCGGCATCTTGTTAATTGTACTCTCTTGTAATGGCATTTTCTAACATATTACATTCTCTACAGGTCTGATGGGGATCTTTTGGGCCCTAACAATCAGTATCTACCCAAAATAGTAGTTGTATTTGCAGAGGTATTTCCTCCATACATATGCAACTTCTCTGCTTCCGAGTTATGTTTGATGGTGGTGTGTCGAAGTAATTTCTTGTTGCTTACCCAATGCATGAACGCTCTAATCTGGTGATACTAACAATAGAACTTGTATATTTTCCCTAGTGCCTCCTCTCGCATCATAGGCCTCGGGATTTCCTTCTCTCTCCTACTAAATTATGACTATTTAATGCGTGGTGCTAGACAGTAGATCTGAGCTATTTTAGCCATCTGATTCGTGAGTTCTATGTTTAAAAATCTGAGGTACCTGCGGGGATTCCTGTGGTAGTAGAATCCTTAGTCCTGTTGATTTATGAATTTTTGTAGGGTTTACAGCTCTCATACTGCAATGATATTTGGTGGTGGGGAATCTGAGAAAATATTCCCACTGTGGCACTTGGTGGGATGATCATTTAACGTTTGTACATAAGAAATTCTGGACATAATATCATCATTGGATACGGCTGATAAATAAAAGCTGCATTTCAAAAATTCAAAAGTTGAGTGCAAACTGAAACTCAAGTTGTATACAGGTCAGATGTGCGTTAGGTGGGACCGACCACCTTGAGTTGGACTTTTTATTAGTTGGGTTGGACCCTTTTTGGTTTGGAATTTTTTAATCCCAGTCATTAGGGAGTCGGGTTGAATTGCCATACCTACATACGGGCTGAAAGTGCACCACTATCTTGCTTCCAGTTGATACCTGGCAATTATATATATAGATAAGTGTACTGTATATGAGTCAGAGTCACTGATCTGGCTCAGGCGATACTATGTATTCCAAAATTTTATCATGCAACATTGGAAACGAGCGCACTGATTCAATTTTCGCTTAGTTTTCCTGTATTGTTTCTGTAAAATCTTATGTTGGGCTTGATGTCTTATAACGAAAATATTAATATGGTAGGTCCTATGCGCGGGTAAAGAGCTAGCAACCGAGCAAACCGCAAGTAGAATGATAAATTTGCTGAGACAGCTTCAGCAAACATTGCCACCCGCGACCCTCGCTTCGACCTGGTCATCTCTCCAACCTCAGCAGCAGCTCGCTCTCCAGTCTATTCTCTCTCAATAAGTCAAATATATTTTTCGCTCTTGTTTGCATGTGTGCCAGGTCAGCGTCTCCGTTCTGGGTTTTATTTCTTGATTCTTTTTTCATATCATCATCATCATTATACCATCACCATATTATCATGAATTTTTGGGTCAGCATTGCTTGGGCTTTTGCTGGGATGGAACAAGTTTTGGTGTACAATGTGTACGTTATTGAGTTTTTGGTTGAATTTCATGTTAAAAGTTATAAAAAAAAAATGATAAAAAGAGAGCAGTGAGATTATTGGTTCTATAATGGTCAGTTTTGGGGTGGTTTTGCAGGAGTTTGAGGTTATTTATTGGGGACATGCAAATTTTGTATCATGCCTTTTGAGTTTATGGATAATACTTTGTTGTGTCTTTTTTTGGTTTTACTCTTTATTTTATGTTGAGTTTTGGAAGTAAATAACTAAGGCTGTCCCCAACGGGGCTACCATCAATTTGGGGCATTCATTCTAGCCCTGGGGCTCCCAAAGTGAAGTTCCAAATTCTTTTTATCTTTTTTTACTTTATTTATTATTTTAAATAATTATTTAAAAGTATATTTTAAATTTTACTAAATTTTTAAATTTTTACATATCAGATTTTAGTAATTTGTTCTATCTAATATTCATACTAAGTTATTTCCTGAGAACAGAAATTCTAATTTTTATAATTTTAATCCATTTTCTTGATATTCGCCTTCCTAAAATTTAAATAGTTCTTTGTATTTATAATTTGTCTTTTATTTTGGAATAATCAAAATAATATATGTTTAAGATAATAAAAAAAATATAAACCGGGGTTAAAAACATGGGGCTTGGGTTGAAGGGGAAAAGCCCCATTTTTGAGTGAAGTCTTATTTTTGATGATGCGATGAAAATGGGGCTTAAAAAATGAGGCTTGAATTGGGGATAGTTTAGGAGTACTAGTATAGTATAACCTTGATAAATTAATACTCTTGGACTATGAAAATTTACTAATTAAGCGAGATATTATTTATCACATTGGTCACAGGTCGGGATCGGCTTAAAATATTATTTAGTCAAGGTTATTAATTTATCGAGGTTATATTGTACTGCATTATGGACTTTTCACTAATTGGTATCATTTTAGTTTTTTTTCCCTCTCAGACCCTGTTTATGCGAGTGCCCTTGAGGCACTGGATATGTTGGTATTATTTTGTTTTTTGCCTCTTTTAGATACCAATGAACTTCTATTTTGGAAATTGTTTTTTAGTTTTTAAATTTTCAGTTTTATTTACATTAGGGAAAGATTGAAAACAAGAAATCGTAAGATATGGATTTTAGTTTTTAGAAAAAGTAAAAACTACAACAAAATAACGATATCAAACCGGCTCTTAGTCTTTTTTCTCCAATAACAATCAAAATCCGTTTTAAGTGTCTTTGAATTCAGAATTTAACAATGAAAAATAAAATCCAAATGGTTTTTGGAATCATGATTTCTTTATGTCTTAGGGAGTTCCCTGATTGTGTTGTGGCATGCTGCTGCTTGATATAATATGTAATTGAATTGATAATTGGGTATTAAGTACCGTTCTTATATTTTTTTAATTTAGCAGGTTAAGTTTAATTACTTTTGTATTCTTATATTTAATTGCCCCCTCCAATAATAGCTTTTGCATGTTGAATTTGATTCCATTATTTATGTACACAATAGGCCTATTATTACTATTTATAATTAAAAAATACAATGCTACGAATATATACCAAAACCATATTAATGATTGCTAACGGTCCCTTTTTTCGCTGCGGCTTTTAAATATGGAGGGCATTAATTAGGATCCATAAAATCTGACATGCTATGGTGATAGCTAGTTTGGGTTGGGGTATTGGAAGCTAAGTTGTTGACCGTTTAACTCGTTTAGGTAATTGGTTTGGATTTTGTTTGACTTGTGCAACCCATTTTTTACACGCTTAACTCATTTATATAGTTACGTTAGGTATTGGATATATATATATATATATACTCTGAAGGGGTAAGACTGCGCAACTCTCACCCCCCTCCTCCCGACTTTCCGCAGGCGGGAGCATTTGAGGCACTGAGTTTTGTGTTATATATATATGTTGGTAGTTTATTCCGCATAAGATAATTTAAACTACCTTTAGTAATATTAATTTGATAGTTTATTTTAATAATTATAAACATATTGTGTATTTATTGCTACTATTACCCATGAGGTGTATTATCAACATGTTTATAAATTGATGAACTAGTATTTAATGAAAAAGTTTAACAATATAGGTAAATGGATAAACCATGGGTTACCCATTTAATAGTTGGATTGGGTAATGGGTTGAGAGTTCATAATTCATTTAATAAACAGGTTGGATTTGGGTTTGGGTTTGGGTTCGGGTTCATTCATATCTAACTTTTTGGTAACAAGGGATTGGGTTGCCCCAATTAATCCCGACCCATGAGAACAACCCACAAACCTCCATGAGCAGGTAAGTCATGAGTATATCCTCAGCGAGAATCGAACTCCTGACTCCTAGGCGATGACCGCATGGGTAGGAGATGCCACCAAATGAGACACCCCTATGATGGGCTGATTCATATTTAACTTCTGTTGCATAACACAAACAAGAAAATGACACCACACATTTGCGAGCCTTAAGATTAATAGAGCTCTTTTTATAATTAAGGTTGAAATTTGTACAATACATTAGACATACTGCAAAATAGCTTACTGAAATGAAACATAGGTGGTCTCTCTAGTGAAAGGTTATAGTAAAACTCAAAAGGTGTAAGAAAAAGTCTGAAAATATAAAAAAAAAGATCTATCTAGAAGACTCTCAAAAAAAATATGGACGGAAACTTATCAAATGTTAAAGATTCTTAAAATATAAACATATCGTAACTGTTTCAAAAGCCTTTTCTATAAACACTCAGTTCTAAGAGCCTCAATATGAAGAATGTCTTTCCCCTTTTTTTAATTGAAGTCAAAACCAATACATCCACTAAACGGAGGGAGATTTCTAGTTTTGAATATATGACCTCCACCTTTGCCCTATTCGAGTCCAATAAAGGTGTTTGGAGCAAACAAAACACGTAATACATACCCGTCTCAATTTCGTAGCACTCCACCAGTACCTGCTGGTGCTGGTTTCCCATTTTATTGGAGGGTGCCATCTTCGAGTGCACTCTGGCTTTCAGCAGCCTTGTTTTTAATTCTGTTGCTCCATCATAGTATGCACATGTTATAATGGTTGACATAGTGGTAAGTATACTATCCTTTTTTTTGTTGATAGCTATTCTACAATACAGGCAAACCGTAAAAGCAAGGCCTAAACCAGCTCGCAAAACGTACCACAACCAAAAAAAAAAAAAAAAGGCAAAACTAGCCAATATTAGAGCCAGAAGGAGCAAGAGAAAAGAAAGTTACAAGCAATACTATGTATTACTAGAAGACTACACAATCACTGGGGAGGACTAGAAACAAGAAGAGACAAAACTAATGCAACAAAACAAAATAATGAAAGGAAAGTAAACAATCGTCAACAGTATCCTATCTCCCCTCAAACATGATCTCAAGTTTGAACCTCATCCCCCCTCTCCGATATAAAATATCTTAAATTATTCCTTTCTTACGAATGACCCTAAATATATTTCTTACCCCAACTTAAAAAAAAAAAAAAAAAAAAAAAAATGGAGAGAAACAAGTTAATGGGCAGCCACTTGGAAGAAGTATCAAAACAATGTCATAAAATAAATTATATATGTATATGGGGATGCAAACGTCCTTTTCTATGGCTCTCATACTTGTCTCCTTTTTATTTTAAATCATCAATTTATATTTGACTTTTTTTTTTTTTTTCTTTTCCTAATGAGGAACCTGATTACCTTGTAAACCCCGACTCATGCAGTGACCTACACATTATAGGAGCCATTTAAATCAAAGATCCCTTAGGGAGACGTTCAAAGGGGGAATCAAACTCCAGACCTTTTGGCATAAAACAACACTCTATCCCCCACACTTGCCTCCTACTACTGAGGCAAGGCCCCGATGGACTATATTTGACTTCTTCTCTTCATCATGTGTTTATATTTTAAATTTACTTTTGAACCTAAAATACAATTATTTAGCAGTTGAAAAAAAAAAAGAGAAGAACCTTGCATGCAATGTAAGTACATGAAACATGCCTTTCAACAATTTTTTTTTTTTTTTAGTTTTTTATAAGCTTAATTACCTAATTTCTTTGCATTAAAAAAACTAAGCAAATTTATTAGGTTGGACTTCACTTCGTATTGCTAGTATAAGTATCTTAAAATAATATTATATTTCAGAAAAAAGACTAAAAAACACATGAATTTTCATTTTTTTTTAGTAGTCAGGGTGTTTAAGTTGGTTTATGTGCACTTTGACTGGTTCGAGATTGTGAATACTGCTTGCCCTAAAGTTTCTTGACGTGACCAGGATGTAGTTGGAGCCAGAAACCAAATAGGTGGCCGTAAGTAAGTATTTATACCCAGTATATCATTTGAACGGTAGATTTAAATGCTTCGTATAGAACCAGGTCTAAGTATGAATGCCTTGGAGAAAGAGCAAGAATACAAGCATATTTTAAAACAGAACACATTTTGGTACTTCACCTTGTGTTTCTTGCTCTTTATTTTTTCAAATATCAACCTTCGTGTCGTTTTCAGAAACTTTCTTTTAATAATTGGAATATAAGCCGCAAAGGTAGAAAAGTGCAGGGTGGGTTTGGAGACTAACAACAAGCCACTACAATCACCCGAGAAACCACAAAAGCACCAATGCACAAAGAACTAGACTACTTTACATTCTAAACGCTAATGCAAAACACCTAATTAAGGGTTAGGACATGCCAACCACCTCCGAATTATGCTAACAATCGCCCAAAAATTTCTTGACTTCTTACCTCCCTTGAGTTTGACCAAGTCTTGAGGGTACATGGGATAGAATGCGAAACTCAATAAGCAAGCGTATCTACTGATCTGCCACAATAATCCTTTGTTCTTGTTTCTAAAACGTATTCTTCTTTTATAAATGTAGCAAACAATATTACCTTTTAAAGTTATTTTTACCTTATCTTAATGGATGATGTGACGATTTAACAATAAAATTAACTTTGTTCTAATAATAAAAGGCACCGAAAAAAGGAAAAAAAAAAGTATCCTTCACTACTCGAAATTGAATCAATAAATGTATTTTACTTGCTTTATTTTCTCAGCTCTTTAATAGAATTAAGAAAATAAATTAAGAGCTTTATTTGTCTAAGTTAATTAATTAATAATGTAATTGTAGCCAAGTTTCTAGAGGGAAAAGAAAAACAATAAACGTGCCTGCAAATGCAATTCTTTGTTGCCTTCATGACTTTGCTAATTGTTTTTGACTTTCTAGTTGTACCTCACACTGCCCTTTGTACATCCTTGTACCTTTATTTATTTATTTATTTTACAGTATGATAAGGAAGTCATATGAACTATACAAGAGAACAGTCTTTCCCAGATCCCCTAAACTCCTCTCTCTATAATGAAGGCTAGATTTATCTCAGGTGTCAAACATCACTTTTAAGGGTTCATTTACCAGGTATTAAGACACCAGATCCTATTAGAACTCCGAAATTAAGCGTGCTTGGATGAGAGTAGTACCGGGATGGATGACTTCCTCGGAAGTCCTTATGTTGCCAACCTTATAAAGTTGGGGGTCCTTAGAAACAGTCTCTCAGTAGGGTTACACCCTGAAGGGTTAAGGTTGCGGGAGCTCTTGAAGTATTGAGTATATTGTTGTTGTTGTTGTTTTGTTATCCAATGCAAAAAGATTTCCTAAGAAGAAGATGATTTAAATATTTCACACTCCTAGACTTACAAAATGAACGACATAACGCGAAATCATATCCACAGTATGATATAACTAAGTGTTAATTTCTAAATTTTAATCCTTAATTAGGAAAAACAAAAAAAAAAAAAAAAAACCCTCAACTATAGGTACTTTTTCAATGGATACTAACAAGTGAACAAAATGAATCCAGTGCTTTTTTAGCCATGTACTGCTTGTTTTTGCTCCGTATTTTACATGTTATTTTTTGCTTTGCTTTTGTATCTTCTTTGGTGTTTTCTGGTTTATGCTTCTATTCCTTGGTATTTTTCGAATTTTTTTAGGCCTCGCTTGTTCAAGTTACCTATTTTGTACTGCAATTCTGTCACTAATTATCAGAAAAAATAACAAGTGAGCATAGTTTTGCTGTATTATTTTCTTTACACCAATTCAAGTGATCAATTCAATATATTCACGAAAATTCTAAACATATCTAAATTTATATATTAATTAATGCAATAAAAAGTTAATAAACTATAAAAATAATATTAAATTAGTCTTTTTTAAATAAGCACATAACGTCGTAACCAGGGTTATTTCTCTTAGAGTATAAGATTATTCTTTAGCTTTTATTCATTAGTTTAAACTTTTGTGATAGTTGTTTCCTTAATATGGCTTCAGAGCCTTGGTCACAAGTTCGATTCCCGACAATCCATATTTTCAATATTAACATATTTTAAGCACACGGCATAAGGCGAGCCTATACAATATTCACACTTCAAGACCAAACGGGCATTTTTATGAGGGGGCATGTTAGAGTATGAAACCATTCAAGTCTTCACATATCATCTTAATCTTTTAGGATTGTTGGTTCTTGATAGTGGTCCTTTTACAACCAAAGGGAACATACGCTTCTTAATTATGGTAATCTAAGGGCAATTAGAACTAAAACAAGCATCTTACAAGATAATCCCTCCCCTAATTAATAATTGGCTCTAGACCCATAAATAAATATTTCGAAAATAATTAAAAAATACCATAATTTGACCTTGAGAAATTAAAAAAAATGCCATCTTTTAAGTTATCTTAGTCTTCAACTACCAAACACATAGGACATGTAGACAACTCTCCCACTAAGGCCAACATTTTTGGACACCCAAATAAATTCCCTCCAATTTCAACCCTTTTTTGAACCAAAATTTGCATTCAAAATCTCATCTTTCATCATTTTTTGTGATGGAAATTCAATTCCAAGAAACCCCAGTTGAAAAATACCAAATGGGTCAGATGAAAAATAACATTCCAATGAACAAAAATGGCACAAAATTCAAAGGCAAGAACAGAAGTAATGGAAGCACCAAGTTTGTGGGTGTGAGGCAAAGGCCTTCAGGGAGATGGGTTGCTGAGATTAAGGACACTACACAGAAGATTAGGATGTGGCTCGGTACTTTCGAGACTGCAGAAGAGGCTGCTCGAGCCTATGATGAAGCTGCATGCCTTTTACGAGGTTCGAATACTAGGACTAATTTTGTGATCACTAATGTTTCGACTAATTCTCCTCTGGCGTCTAGGATAAAAAACTTGCTCAAAAGCAAGAAAGAAGCAAAAAATTCAAGCCCAAATGTTTCATCTTCTGATATAAATAGTACTCGCCAAAGTTCAATCCAAATTCCAATTCAAATCCCATCTAGCACTAACATTGGTTGTTTAAATACTAGTGCTAATATTGGGGATTTTGGTGTTAATGGGTGTTTTTTCCCTAACTTTGATGATGCATATAAGCCTGATTTGAGCAACTCTATGGGGATGTCTGAGGCCAGTTCTTTGACCCAATTCAACACCGGGTTAGGATCTGATCTGGGTCTAGACCGATCTCAAATGGGTCAAGATCAAATGATGGGTTTCGCAAGGAATGATGCGGTTCAGGGACTCGAATTGTTGGAGTTTGAGAGAATGCAAATGGAGAGGCAAATTTCAGCATCTTTATATGCAATGAATGGAGTACAAGAGTATATGGAAGCAGTTCATGATACTAATGAATCTCTTTGGGATCTTCCTCCACTTTGCTCCTTGTTTTGTCCTCTTTAATTTGGGACAAAAAGTATTTCAAGTGTACTCGTAGTATTGCTCTTTAAGTAACGATTTATCGGGGTTTTTTTTTCATCGAAAGTCACATCGGATTTCGATTCTTTTGTCTTGCTAGTAAGCAGGAGAGTTTAGAGAGATGGAATGTTGGTCTTCTCCTATCTCCTGCATCATTTTCTCATGCATTTGCTGTTGTTTGAAGAAAGTGTCAAACAAAAATTTGAATATAATGATACATGGATATTGGATGTTTTCTCAATCATGATTCAGTTTATTGCAATCATTTTTTGAGTCGGAAGACATTATTTAAGGCTTGTTTGTATTGTTTTCTGTTTATAGTTTTTAATTTTTTAGAAGCTAATGCTTTCAGAATAGTTTTTTTTTTTTGGTTCTGGTTTTCAGTTTTCATAAAATGAGAAGCCAAAAACTAGAAAATATCGTTTCTAAAATGTAGTCTTTAGTTTTTCAAAAATAAAAACTACAAATAAAAAATAATACTGAACAAATTCTTAGAGTACTGAATATTTAATGTGTGACTTTATATAAAAATAGGAGCATTTGAAAAACATGCCAAAAAATGGTTGGTAAACTATCCAAGTCTCTTATCATTGAATCAAAGTAGTTGTCTTCTCCTCATTTTGTGTTGATGAATTTCCTTTGAATAATTAGGGTGAGATGGTATGTATAATACAATAAGACGACTTAAATATAATATTAAGACTATTAAGAGAAACCACAAACTAAACGATTTAACTTGATTGACTTAAATTCCACACAATTTTTCATTGTAGACAAATTAAATTAGTTGATATTTTGTCATATTATCACGTTTAAAAACAGATATCCGTATAATATGAGGAAATTAGTGCTATAGAGCAACATAGTACCATTGACATTGAGCAAACTACAGATGAGTAACTCTTTAATACGCTATCTTACAAGGGTCTCCCTATTTGAGTTTTCTTAGAATTTAAAAACGGGATTGTAGAACAGTCATTTCTTGTTTTCTAATTTGTTTTCAGTTTCTTCCTAATTTGATGTTAAGGAAAAAAAAAAAAAAAAACTCAAAAACAAGGGGAAAATATACTACTTTGAAAACTCAACTTTCAGATTTTTAAAAACCGAAAAATACAAACAAGAAACAATGCTAAACAACCTTAAATGAGCAGCTCAGATTAAGCTAAATCAATGTTGTGCTGAATACTGCCAGCCTTTTATTCACCCGGATCTGCAATAAATTCCGCAAACTAAATACTTGAACAAGTAGACATCCTGCATCAAGGAGCTAATGATATGAGAACGCGGTATCACTATTTGGTGTCATGCTCCCTCTCGCTCTCTTCTTTCGATTTCTGGGGCTGAAGTTGGGATGTCCTCTCTTGAGAGGACGTTTGTAAGATCTTGCAACCATGTCTTTACCTCTTTTAAGAAAAAGAACAGACATTAAAAATCGATAACACAATCGATAACAGAAACTTTCATTCAAATAATCATTTCTTACAAAAACCCACAAATTCAGAAACAAATTACACACCATATAAAATCAACAAAATACACGTTCTGATCCGAAACATTAAAAATTCAGAATCACATATCAGTGGAACCTCTGAGGCAAACGCGACGCCATGTCAGTATTCTTCACCTTCATCCTCGTCATCAATGGCTTCGGCCCCAACTTCCTCGTAGTCTTTCTCAAGAGCAGCAAGATCCTCCCGAGCTTCCGAGAACTCGCCTTCCTCCATACCTTCACCGACATACCAATGTACGAATGCGCGCTTCGCATACATAAGATCAAACTTATGGTCAATTCTTGAGAAGACTTCAGCCACGGCTGTGTTGTTGCTGATCATGCATACGGCTCGCTGTACCTTGGCTAGGTCGCCTCCTGGAACCATAGTCGGGGGCTGGTAATTGATACCGCACTTAAACCCAGTGGGGCACCTGAAGAAGGAATAAAGCGCAGTCATATCATATTGCTTTTATCGGTAAGCCTTCACTTGTTTTGACGGAATTTTGTTGTTTCTTTGCGTAACTTCATAGCAACAATGCACTATGGAAAATGTTGTCCTTTACAGGGCAGAAATTGACTTCTGTAATGAAAGGGAGAAACATTTTCCTCCACAGAGAGGAAAACATTTTATGCCATTATAATTTCATATCATATGTTCACTTTAACTTCAACTTGACTTCATGTCTCCATATAAAGGAAGATGCTTTCCCTTCAAATAATTTTAGCTATTCGTTTATTTAAGCAAATAATAAAAATGGCGGAATAGGAGTCCCTCCCAAGCAAACGGAGCCTAAGGAATGAATCACCATCGTTACGATGATGCAAGTTCCATGAGCCGAACAATTAAAAGGGACAGCTATATGCCAGTTATTTAGTAAAACTTGATATCCATATACTTCTGTTGTGTTGTGCTTCGAATGCTTTTGTCTCAATACAAGTTATATGGATTGTCCCAGTGGATCCATCTCATAACGGGTTTCGTCTTGCATCTCTATATATATGTTGTAGGGTCTTTGCTCCTGTTTTGTATCCTCCTCTTTCAGATTTCATAGTGAAAAGGTCTCCTTCATCCACTCGTGGTTTTCCCTCAATTTGAGGGATTTTTACGTAAGTCCATTTGTTTGCATCTGAATCAAACCCAATCCTTAGGTATTTGCCTAACAGCTTCCATTATAGAGATGAAAGTATATAGTTCCACAATTTAATATGAATATCCCAAAATTATTCAAATGATCACTCACCAGTCCACAAACTGTACAGTTCGTTTCGTCTTGATGGCGCCAACAGCAGCGTTCACGTCTTTAGGAACAACATCACCACGGTACATCAAACAACAAGCCATGTACTTTCCATGCCTTGGGTCACATTTAGCCATCATACTTGAAGGCTCAAACACAGCAGTCGTGATCTCGGGTACTGACAACTGCTCATGGTAAGCCCTCTCAGCAGATATAACCGGAGCATAAGACGATAACATAAAATGAATACGAGGGTATGGCACAAGGTTAGTTTGAAACTCTGTAACATCCACATTGATGGCTCCATCGAACCTTAAAGAAGTGGTTAAAGAAGATATGATTTGCGATATTAAACGGTTTAAGTTGGTGTAAGTTGGCCTCTCTATGCTTAATGATCTTCTGCATATGTCATATATAGCTTCATTGTCTAGAAGCACAGAGACATCTGTGTGCTCGAGGAGAGAATGAGTTGAGAGAACGCTATTGTAAGGCTCCACAACCGCGGTTGAAATCTGCACATGAAAACGAGCATGAAGTTACACGAAATTGTCTTTCTAGCTAAATAAAATGATTTCATTCTATAGATTGTTTGAGGTGCACGCTTGGCAAGTTGAGGCTAAAGTGAATTGTATGACGAGAGATTAGGAAACATTATACTTGCTATGAAGGAAATTGTTTTCCCCTTTTGTTGAGGAAAATTAATTTCTCCTTAATATAAGAAATAATAAAATTGAGACAGAAAAATTTTTCTATCAAAAATAGCAGAGCCTTGATGGCTAATCTTTCATACTCAGCAACCTAAGAATGAGGTCAAGCAGCATCTTGACGCAAAATTTAAAGTCAGGCAGTAAATTGACTTGCATAACAATTCAATTACGGATTTGTGCTTGCTTTTGTAAGATGTACAAGTCAATGAGCTTTCATGGGAATTTCTTATCAAAGTATGTACAAAAGCGAATAAGTTTCAGATACTAGTGCTTCTGTCATGACCTGCATAATACATATATATTCTTTTTTATCTACCAAAACATATATAAATGTGTTTCCACATTAAATACTGTCAAATGATATAGAAAATAATTATCACATCGCAGTCCATTCAAGCTCATGGGGTAGGCATAGTGGTAACCACACCACCTTGCCCTCATGGTAGCCCGGGTCCGAATCCCATCCCACTCCCAAAAATCTAATCCTTAGTTCTCTTTAAAAAAAACAAGGCTATTCGCTTAGATTTTTCTAGGTAAAAGGTTGGGAAGCCACTCATATTTCCTTTTAAACACCCAACACAATCACTGTGACCACTTACATAACATCCATGACACTGTCACCATGCAGAACGATTCAATTCCATGACTCTCAGGATAATGTACAGGAAATAAGTACCTGGGGTGAAGGAAAGATCGTAAAGCCCAATTTTGACTTCTTTCCATAATCGACAGACAAGCGTTCTAGGAGCAATGACCCAAATCCAGAACCTGTGCCACCTCCAACCGCATTGAATACCAAGAACCCTTGCAACCCGGTGCAGCTATCGGCCAACTTCCTCACTCGATCGAGGCACACATCAATAATGTCTTTTCCCACTATAACAGAACACATAAAAATCATCTGAGTAACTATAATAATATGTCAAATATTGTTTAAGAACTCTACATGAGAGTTTAGTAAGAATCCCACATAGAAGTTCTAAGAGAGGAGATCAACGCATAATCTTACTGAGTTACTCCACCTAATGCCAATTGGTTTTAAGTTACAACTCCTCTTAGGCATCTATATGGACCTTATATATATATGCCAACTCTGTGGGTCAACCCAAAGACCTGGTGATATTTTCACAAATATAAAGCAGTTTTATAAATCTAAGGCAAAAGCTAGTAACCAGTATAGTGTCCTCTAGCAAAGTTATTAGCCGCGTCTTCTTTCCCAGAGATAAGCTGTTCGGGATGGAAAAGTTGCCTATATGTGCCTGTCCTGACTTCATCAATAACAGTTGGTTCTAAATCAACAAACACAGCTCTAGGCACATGCTGGCCAGAACCAGTCTCACTGAAGAAGGTGTTGAATGAATCGTGTTCAGTCCCTGGCGTGGTGTCGCTGCAAACAAAAGAAATGCAGTCAAGTCATTATTAGGTTTATCGGTGTTCTGTTGTGTCCTAAATAGGATCTAAAATGGTATTATCAAGCAACTAATTGTTCCAAAAGTTGAAGCTGATAAGTGAAGGTTTAAAAATAATTTTAATACCCTATCATATCCTCTCACGTGAATGCCCATTAAGGTTGAAGCGTGAATAATGCCCGGGCCCATCTCATATCTTATATTAAAATTAGATTAATATTGAAAATGGGGGGTTGCTGGGACTCGAACCTGCAACCTCTTAGTCAACAAGGCTCTAATACTATGTTCAGAAACTAACTGTCACAAAAGCTTAATTGAGGTGAAGGCTCATAAATAATTTTATATTTTGACAAGTACAAAAGCCACAACAACATAAGGAAAAGTCGATTGAACAAGGGAAATTCCACTTAGCTTGATTGTAGTATCCATAAACTTCAAGTAAATGAAATCAACAAAAAGATGCCAAAAACCAAATGTACACGCTGAATATAAAGATGCCAAAACCATGCGTTGCGTATCCCTTCTGGAACACTCTTAATGAACTAACTGAAAACTCGCATAAATACAGTAGGTATCATCATCTACAACCCTTTCCCTCACACAGTAGAAAACGTCATACTCCTAACAGTCTCAATGATTAAGGGCTTGTTTGGTATGCTTTTCTATTTATAATTTTTGGTTTTAAGAAATTAAAAACCCAGTTTTTTAAAAAGATTTTTTCTTGCTCTCGGTTTCCTATCTTCAATTTTCCCTAAAATAGGAAAAAAAACCTAAAAACAAAAACCAAAAATAAGAAAAAATATTTCTAGAGTGTTGTTTTTAGCAAAACTCAAAAACTGCAAACAGAAAATATACCAAACAAGCCCTAAATTTTCATTTGACAACATATAATGAACTTTGACAGCATTATTTGGATAGAGGCTTTAGTGTTCTGTGAATGAAGCCCTGCGGAAAGTAAGACACCCTGAAGCCAGAAGCCGAGGGCTAAAATGACTTTCAAGTCATATTGCTGGTAAATTGGCTACTTTATTGGGTCCGTAGTCAGGGTTGAAGGTTTAGGGTTGGGGGCTATTGGACACACCCTCCCTTTAGGATAGCACCCTAAAAAGGTAAAACTGCATACATCTCACTTCCCAAGACCCTACTTTGATGGGAGCCCTTGGGGTATTGAGTTTGTTGTTGCCGTAGTCAGGGTTGGAAGATTTGAACCTAATACCTTTTATCCTAGGAGCCACTGAACCAATGTCTCGGAGCCCCGAAGTTCTAGCATTCTACTAATGACACAAAGTTTGCTTAAAGTACATCAAATCCTTGTTATCATAAATGGAGCTGGGAATTACCGCAATATAGGATAAGCAGATCCGGTGCCTACAATATGGAGCCATCACCACATTCTATACCAGGCAATAAGCTCCAGAAAAAGAAACAAAGGGTCTGCTGCATCTTAAAGGACCAACTATCCCAGAGCTTTAACTAATCGGTCCCAGGAATGGTTTTATACAGTAACATGCCCTTCATTGCGAATGCTTATTGGCCTTGAAACATGGATAGCATACAGGCCCACAACATATCTTATGTTAAAATTATCTTAAGGTTGAGAGACCCCTTGCTCAATAAGACTTTGATATCATGTTAAAGAACTATCATAGAAGCTTCAAGTTGATGGGTAAAGGCTCAAAAATAATTTTATATTGTAACACTGTGCAATTAAGGCTTTGTTTGGTTCAACGAAAAAACCTTTTCTTGCCAAAATGTGATCGCAAAAATATTTCTCTCCCAAAATTTGTGTCTTTCGGTTAAAGGAAAATGGTTTCATTCCATAAATTTATACAAGGTTCACACTTATCTAGGCTCGGGTTGAAGTAAAATATATGACATGGGATTACAACGAAAATCGTTTTCCTCTCCTTGAATGAAAAATATTTTACCCTTTCGTTATTTTCCCCCAACAAAGGAACAAAAATTTCCGTATTTACTGTGCTTGCTGTAAAATTATGTAAAGAATAGAATTGGGATGAAAAATATTTGCCGTTAGACAAATGGAGCACAGAATTTGCCTACACTCACATATAATCCGTAACAATTACACATGAATTGATCAAACCCTACGCATTAAATCTTCAAATCACACCATAAAATCAAAACCAAAATCATCAAAATCAACACCAACCACAATCCACCCACCAAAACCCCAAATCAATCACCCAAAAATAGAACACAAAAACACGGAATTAGACAAAAAAAACCGAGGGTATTGTTATTGTCGGGGCAAAAATTGTCATTACTAGAGCCATTAAGTGACTTAAAAACAACGCGAGACACAAAATCGCCTTAAAATCTACAATCTTGCACCGATAATAACAATTTCACCCTACCAAAACATTAAAAGAATAATAAAAATCACCTAGGCATCAGGCCATCAGGCTGAATCCCATGTTCGAGACAAAAGAGCTCCCAACATGAATTACCCACTTGAATTCCAGCTTGCCCTATATGAATGCTTATGATCTCTCTCATTCCTCCTCTAATTTTTTCTTTTTTCTTCTTCCTTCAACAATAATAAGGGGGATAGAGATCAAAGAGAGACCCCTAGTAGAATTTGGGGTTGTTTTGTTTCTCTATCTCTCTCTCTCTCTCTCTCTCCTCTCCTCTGAATGTGGGGTTGTGGGTGGGGGCAGTTATTCCTGAAGAGGAGAAGAGGTAGGGCGCCCTAATTCAACGTTTACTTCAAGGCAATTGCAAACGGGATGATGTGGGGATTTTGACTATATTTGATAAGTAATTTTTTATAGTATTTAGTTTTTTAATTATTTAAATAGTTAATAGTATTATTTAGTAAAAATTTTATTATTAGTATTTTTTAAAGTGTTTAGCTTTTAAAAAGTTAAATAATTTAACTTTTAACTTTTCATAAAGCTATATGATTATATTATATTTATCACATTTTATAATAATTCATTAACTTTAATATCTAATTTTATCAAATACCTTACCTATTAACTAACAGTTAACAGCTAATTAATTAGCTAACAGCTAATTAATTAGCTAACAGCTAAATACTAAACACTAACAGCTACTAGTTACAGTAAAAAATTAACAACAACAATAATAATAACAGTCCCAGTGCCTTGCGGCTCCCACAGAAAGCAGGGTCCGTGGGAAATAGTAAAGACCTTTATTATTTTGTTGCTACTTTTGGAATTAAATAGGAAAGAAACGTCTTTGGCTTTTAGGGATATATTATTGATATGATAAAAGTTATTATTGACAGAATAATGAATTTAGGGGTGTTCATAACTTGTTAACCGTATTATTTAACTTATAGATTTGGTAATCATTCATGGAATTTGAGAAAATTTAATAACCGCTACCACCTGTTTAAAATCATATAGCCTCAATTTTAGTTTCATTTAGTTCGATCCGGTTAATCAGTTAACCACTTATTAAAAAAGAAATTCAAATATTTTTTGCACATATATAAACCCTAAAATTTTATTATTTCTAAATCAAGTAACCACTTAAGTTTAGAATGTCATTTGGATTTCTAGGTGTATACACCAAAGAGGGCACCAACACGCCGTCACCGGATCCCATTAGAACTCCGAAGTTAAGCGTGCTTGGGCGAGAGTAGTATCAGGATAGGTGACCTCTTGAGACGTCCCCACCCTTAGGTTAGGGGCACTGGGAAACAACCTCTTTTCAGGTTAACACCCTGAAGGGGGAAGGCTGCGTACATCCGCCCCCCCAGAGCTTGCGTAGACGGGAGCCTTTAAGGCACCGGATATGTTCCCTTTTTTTTATTTCTAGGTGTATACAATTGCTATGATAATTTGGATCAATTTAAACTAGGAATCTAAAAGGTTGAAACTAACTTTAACTCATAATAATACAGAACAAAGCATGACTATTTAACCAAAGGTTATAATTTATAATGTACAACTATAATACTCTTGTAAATATACTAATCGATTTATTTAGTTAACCGATTTAGCGGAACCCATGAACCATAACCACCCAAATTAATCGGATTTTTTACCGGTTCGGTAGCTGAATCGCTTCTTCCAAATCAATAACTGAGATTTTTAAAATTTGGTTTTTTTGGTTTTGAATTTTTGCGAACATCTATAATAATAATGTGACTTACAAATAATAAGGGTTATATAAAATTGTCTTAAGCACTATTATTTTGTTTTAGACAATAGTAATCTACTATATATTATTATCAAATATCTCCACCCCAAAAGCCTCCAAACCCCTATTCAAGCAATTATAACATGATGTCATTGAAAGCATCTATACTTCAATTCAATCAATTATAAGAGAGTGTCATTCATATTTTAGATCATAAAAAAGAAAAATAAAAAATTCAAGTCTTTTTACTGTGATATTTTAAAAGTATATAATATTGTATCCATATAAAATTTAATTAAATTTTAATATAATACTATATAAAATTATATAAATATCCTTCATATATTGCACGGAATATCACTAGTTCTATAAAGATAATAACATGATCCAGCTTCCATTATTTTGCTTAAAGGGAGCTTCGAAATTGACTCGCACACAATTAGGTCTGTGGGATCCATCTAGCTGGACCTGCTGTCCCATCACGAATAAGAATTCGGTGTATTTGTTATAAATAAATACATTTTGTAATTTGCCTTGTTAATTATATATATAGGTAGTTATTATTGCTACGATAAAAGTTATTATTATAAGAGTAATGATACGACTTACAGGCAATAAAGCCATAAAATTACGTTAAAAACTATAATTTTACTCTGGCAATAATAATTTTGCCATGATAATAATATTACCTTATAAATGATTTAAAAGCTATATGAAAACTGCAGGACGCATTTGTTTTTTCCAACAAATAGCGACACATCGCATTACAAAACGACAACTTATACAAACGAGGCCACGATCAACCGGTATAAAAGCAAGGATCAAGGAGCAAATACATAGAAGACATGACAAAATAGGAAAATATGACAAAAAAGACAATCATAAAAGAATCAAACAGGCACTATATGTATACAGTACTATAGCCGAGATGGGCCATAGATAAGAGAAATGACGAACCGTAGCAAAACTAAAGCTGAGATTGACAGAGTCAAAATATCTAAAACCTTATTCCAGCTTTATAAATAGCTTAACCATATCCTACTTATCACTGCTATTTTGGTAACGTTTGAATTCATGTCACGTGTTGTTATTTTAGTAATGTTTTTCAAAGCAAACCACCACTCCAAAAAAAACCAATTGTGCAATAGATTGAAGGGCCAAGACGAAACAGGAAGACATTAGAATATTAAGGGTGCATTTGGTTCAACTTATTTTTATTTATCTTTTTTCAGCTTATTTGTTTTAATAAAATTTGTCAATTTAAGATCTGTATCTTTTTTCAATAAAGTGTTTGGTTGTGCAGTGCAGAAAGATCATTTTTTTACAAAATAAAGCATTTTAATATAAGTTAAAAAAAGTAACTTATCTACTAGAATCATAAAAATAACTTAATAATATAAATTATCTAATTATAGTAGATAAGAGAGAAACATGATAATAGTTGGTTACGGTAGTGGAAAGTGGTGAGTGTAGTGACCCATGACCATAAAAGGTATGGTGGTCGGTGGAAGTGGTGATAACAAGTAAAAGTAGGTCATGGTGGTGAAAATTTAATGTTAATATAATATTTTTAAAATATTTCTCTAAAATAAGTTGTGAAAAATATCCAGTTTTGCATCTTTTTTTACTTAGTTATAAAACAGTTTTTTCATTTTTCTATTTAAGCTGTGAAAAAAATATAAAAAGATATTTTCTACCAACTAAACGCAAGCCCTGCCGTCAAAAAGAAATTTTTTCATAGTTTTAAACTGTTAAAAAGCTGAACCAAGCGCAGCTTAAGTGGAACTACCCTCCTCTTAGCTATTAAAAATTATTACCTTTGACTTAGCAAGTAAACCTTTCTTTTGGGAAGGTATCCTAGATTGGGGTGTTCAATGGATGGATTTAGGGGTGTAGATAACTAATAGGTTTAAATTTCAAACTTAATGTATTAATTCGATAACATAAAATGAAACCTAATGGACACTACAACAACAACATACTCAGTGTCTCAAGGGCTCCCGCATAAGCAGGGTCTAGGAGAGTGGTTGTATGCAATCTTACCCTTTAAGGGTGTAACCCTAGCGAGAGGCTATTTTCGAGGACCCCCAACCTAACAGAATTGGCAACACGAGGACTTTCCAGGAGGTCACCCATCCTAGTATTATCCTCGCCAAAGCACGCTTAACTTTGGAGTTTTAATGGGATTTGATGCCTCAGCGCTTGGGCACTAAATGTCCTTTTACTTCATCTACTGTGTTAATTTGTCCTTTTTATTTTTAGAAAAATTATCATTTAGGTATCATGAGATTTGAGCATTTGTTCATTGTGGTCTTTTGGTGTTTTTATCATTAGACTCGCCATCGTCTAGACGTTTGCTTATTTTGGTGCCTGAATATGGGCAGCCTGTTGCCTTGGGTGGTTTGTTTTTAGTCTATCTTTTATCCGTGCCATGCACCTTCGTGCTTTTTGAGACTTGTATTCGAATTATCGAAAAAAATTGACCTTTCAAAAAGGGCGAAAGAGGGAGCTGGGGTGAAGGGACAACAACAACAACAACAACAATAAACCCAGTGTCTCCAAGGGCTCTAGCAAAAATAGGATCTGGGGGTAGATATACACAGCCTTCCCCCTTCAAGCAAATACCTTGAAGAGATGCTGTCTCCGAGAACCTCCAACTTGAAAAACAGGTCCGCAGCATGTGACTGCATGTGAAGAGTTAGGTCTAAAGCCCAAGTTGCCAACTAACCTTCGTCATCAAGCTTTGGCCTTCTTTATACGTTAATTTTGCTGACGCTTCCACTTCAATTTTCCATCTTCCTTGTGTGTCATTGGGCGACTTTCCCAAAGCCCCCCCTCGTCCCTACCTGTATCTTCTCTCTCTCACGCCCCTTTCTGGAGATTCCTAGGGGCTGAGGAATCTCGAATCTTGAATCTGAATCTCGATCAAGGAGAGCAACAATGGCGGAGCAGAATAAGGCAATTAGTGTTGGGGTTTGGCCTACTGTTAAGCCCTTCGTCAATGGGGGTGCTTCTGGTATGCTCGCCACTTGTGTCATCCAACCTATTGACATGATCAAGGTTCTTTCTCTTCTCTACTTTTTTTCTCCTTCTGTTTGTTTTCTTTGTGGTTGTGAAAAACTCGATGTGTGAATCTAGTAAAAATTCTATAATGGGAGTTTTGAGAGAGAAAAGATCACTTGATATCAGACCCCGGGATCTTGTCTGTCGCATTTTGCCACTGAACTCGAAAAGAGTGATATATTTGAATTAGTTGCGTTGAGCGCCTCTCTAGTGAATGTTGGATCTAATTGGACCAGAGAAGGCGAGGTATGTGATTGAAGAAGATGTACATGCAGAGGGGAGTGTTAATGACTCACAAGGGAAGAGGTCTTGGTGTATTATTCCACCTAATGCCAATTGAATTAGGATAGAACCACTTAGGCTTATATATGGATCTCATATATACCAACTCCGTAGGTTATATACCTAAGGCCTAGTGAAATTTTCACGGGTAACCTAACTGTTACATCAAATCTGTTGTTAATTAGGCCATCACATTTCCTTTTCTGTATTTACATTTTGTGGGGTTTTCATGGGATTTGATTGTATTAGACGATTGAAAGTATTTGATTGCTTGGACGTTGTAAAAATTTCATATGAGTTTATGATTTTCGGTGTGTTTGTGGAATGGCAGGTGAGGATCCAACTGGGTCAGGGATCAGCAGCCCAAGTCACCAAGAGCATGCTTCAAAATGAGGGTATTGGCGCTTTCTACAAGGTTTGATCTCTTCTCTTCTGCTCATTTGCCAAACACGTGGGCAAGTATTTGAATCGAATCTCGAGATCGAAATCCTCTATTAAAGAACCAATTATCCCGACAAGTTAAATTGATGGGTAAAGCTCTAGTAACATCCCCCTCTCAAAATGCCTATTGGACTTAAAGTGCGAATAATACAAAAACCCACCTTATACATTGTGCTTTGATTATGTATTAAGAGAAGCGGCTATTGGGATTCAAACTCGTAACTTCTCGGTCAACAAAGCTCTAATTCTATGTCAAAATACCAACTGTCCCAACAACTTAAGTTGATGGGTGAAGGTCCAAGGACATCTTGTTGTATCTCTATGCTGTTATGGTGTTTACAGCAATGATAAATTGCTTATGTGAAGAGGGATCGTTTTCTCAACTAGTTTTACATTTCCCCCCTGCATTTGATGCGAAGCTCAATTTCTAAGAACCCTATAGCATTACATATGTTGCACATTCTTTGGATCGTACTAGAGCTTATATTGCTGCGTGATGCAATAACATTCACAATCCTTGCAATAGCTATGAATAGTTATGTGTTCGATTTAATTGTTTGGAGGTTTTTGAGCGTTTAAGTAGAACCCATTTTTGGTCCAAGCTGAAATTTGTTCTGGTTCAGGGTCTTTCTGCTGGATTGCTAAGGCAAGCTACATACACGACAGCAAGGCTTGGATCCTTCAAGTAAGCTCATTTTCTTATTCATTTATGCGTGTTTTACATACAGCAGCCCTTTGATTCTTTAGCTTATTAATTCATCATAAAATTACATGCTAATATGTGTACACCTTGTGTTTCTCATTGGATTTATCCTTTTAAAACTCTGCTTCGTTCAACGGAAACATTTTCAATTAAAAATTTGTTCTCCTAAAATTTTGTCTTTCTAACTAAAGAAAATGATTCATTCTATAACTTTGTATGAGGTTCACGTTTGGCCAAGTTGAGGTTGAAGTGAAGCATATGATGCAAAATTATGGTGGAAGGCCTTTTTCCTTGCATCAAGGAAAATGTTTTCCCTTTACGTCTAGAGGAAGTCAATTTCCCTCAGTGAAAGAAAACATTTTCTGTGTTTGTAGTTGTTGCTATGAAGTTGTGCAAAGAAATATAATAGAATTGAGACAAAATATTTTCTGTTAAAACAAACGGGGCCTAAATGTAAAATGGTAGAGCGTTACAATGTAAATCAATTCATTCAACCGATGAAGAATATCTGTTGTATGTTCTTTAATTGAGTGTTCTTCATATCTTATTAGGATTTTGACGAACAAAGCTATAGCTGCTAACGATGGGAAGCCTCTTCCCCTCTATCAGAAAGCTCTTTGTGGTTTAACTGCTGGAGCTATTGGAGCGTCTGTTGGTAGCCCGGCAGATCTTGCACTTATTCGTATGCAAGCTGATGCTACTTTGCCTGCTGCTCAGCGGAGAAATTACAAGAACGCTTTCCATGCTTTGTACCGCATTGTCACTGATGAAGGGGTTCTTGCGCTTTGGAAGGGTGCGGGTCCCACAGTTGTAAGAGCTATGGCGTTGAACATGGGAATGCTTGCGTCCTATGATCAAACTGTTGAATTTTTCAAGGATTCCCTTGGTATGAGTGAAGCCGCTACTGTGTTAGGTACGATATCTTATTTTTCTCGGCATTTATTTGGTTTGTCCTACTTCTGCAAATAATCTTGGTATTTTCTTTATAAACTTAAGTTTCATGACTGTCACGGATGGGATTTCTTGTTCCTTAATTGATTTGATTGAGTGAAACCAGCAATGTCTGTGCGCTTCTTTGGTGAATATTCGAAGTGTTAGGACCATCCACACGCACTAGAACCCTAAATCGAAATAGCCAAAAACAAAAGAGATTAGGGAAAAAAATGTTAAGGGGGTTAAGTTTTTTAACTGGGTAGTTGGTAGGATTTTTGCATCTAGATGTTCTTTGATAAATCGTTACATGGAATTTGTCAGTATCTTTTTCCGTAACTGCATATAAGCAGTGAGGAAATGCATTTGCGTATGAGAACAGAACGCATCTATATGTACCTTGGCTATTTTCAAGGATTTTTCATTTTTTCAAAATTTTTTTTTTTTTTTGAATCGAAAATGTCCAAGTGTCATACTAATCTCCAACTACCCTGATTTGGCACGGGTACGTTAGATCATATTAAAGAGTCAGATTAACTCTAAGTGCGTTTTAGACACCCTTGTGGGGTGGTCATAAGAACCTTCGAGCCATGAAATCCCAAAAAAAGGAGTATACGCACTCTCCTCTACATTTGAATAAGGGCCGTGCTGGAGCGTTTTAGGGTCCGAGGTAGATACTTAAAACGTGGCCTTTTATATATATTAACATTGTTTGGCAACCTAAATATTAATAAATAAATTATAAAATAAAAATTCAGGTATTTGAATTCCAGGGCCCAAGTAGTCTCTTATGCTGCTTTGGGTCTTTACCGTCCTGATCTGAACTTTGTGATCTTGACCTGGCTTTCTTGTGTTGCAGGGGCTAGTACCGTTTCTGGATTTTTTGCATCTGCGTGCAGTCTTCCTTTCGACTATGTGAAGACGCAAATACAGAAAATGCAACCTGATGCTAATGGGAAGTATCCATACACCGGCTCGTTGGACTGTGCTTTGAAGACACTGAAATCAGGCGGACCCTTAAAGTTCTACACTGGTTTCCCTGTCTATTGTGTGAGAATCGCCCCACATGTCATGGTAACTCACTCTTTTCCCTCTTGAACTATTGTCTTCCTCTGTGTGCGTGGTATTTCCATATTGGTGTTGATAGGGATGCTAATGAGAGCTTGAGCTTGTCAAGCTTGAGGCTTGGGTTGTTGATATTTTGCTATGCTAGATCTTTGTTTGAGGGTCGTTCAGCTTGGAGACTTTTAGCTCAAGTTTAGCTTGGCTCCATTCAGCTAAAACTTGGCTTAATTAGATTCAAGTCCAGTTGAGTTTGTTTAGGCTTATTTTAGTCTCAGGTTTGGTGCATTTAGCCACTTTTATACTTGCCAATTATATTTGATCTATATGTTGGCTCATTTTGGCTAATTTAGGCTCGCAAACTATCGAGCTAGAGTCAATCCTTGCTTAGGCAAAGAGCTGGGTCCAACTCGAAAAAGCCGAGCCTTTAGAACTATATTATGAGCCTCTGCTCGACTCATTTACTCCCATATATGTTAATGTGTTCTTAGGTTAGGGCTCCTCGGAAATAGCCTCCCTTCAGGGTAGCTCCCGGAAGGGGGAAGGCTGCGTACATCTACCCCCCAGACCCTGCTTTTGCAGGAGCCTTTGGAGGCAATAGGTTTGTTGTTGTTGTTGTTGTATTATATGTTAATGTGTTCTGCCTGAACTTGCATCGATGATCATCTTTAGTTGTCAGATCACCAATTGTTGGTGCTTAACTTCCCAAATTTTTAAAACACAATGATAGCTTATGGCCTGTTTGGTATCTTTTTTTTTTTTTTTGTCCACAAGTTTTACTGTCTGGAAAACTAAAAGCCTGGTATTGGAAACAATTTTTTTAGGTTTTTATTTCTTTTTTAATTCCCTCAAATTAGAAGAAAACTAAAAACAAGAAACCAAAAATTTTAAAAAAAAAAAATGTTTTTAGATAACCAAAAACTTTAGGCAAAATGACACCAAATAGGCCCTTAAGTGTGATACGGTGCTCATTTGTTTACATGTTCACCATTACTTTGCTAACATATTTAACACTTGCGGTGTTGGATTTGCAGATGACATGGATATTCCTGAACCAAGTTCAAAAGCTAGAGAAATCCGTTGGGTTATAGTATCATCCATCACGCCATTCTGCAGAAGCAAGTCGAAAATCTGCCATTTTAACCGAGAAGGTGACCTTTTCTTGCATTCTTTTCTATCATCAGAATTCCTTAAATTCCATTTTTGGTTCAGACTATAAAAATAAGTTAGCATCATGTCTTCTGCACCACACTGAGCATAATATAAGGTCCCGGATCGTTATTATCAACAATCTTATAGAGTTGAGTTCTTGAATGAATGAGAATTTTGAGTTATTCTTTTTCCCATGTTTCTTGTGTGATACCTTCTGTTATTGTTATTGGGAGACCTGTTGATTCTCTTTATACCTTGTTTGGCAACAGAGTAAAGGGGATTGAGACGGGTGAAGAAGGGGAAGGTAAAGATGGGAAATGTAAGGAGTTATTTTACCCGTGTATGCGTATGTTTCATGAAGAATGGTAAGGTTAGAGGGAGATAAACGTGTTACCCTTCTTTCTAGGCAAGGATACGGTGCATTTGGTAAAAACAATTGCATGAGATCCTTGCCCTACCTTGTTTGGCAATCAAGTAACGGAGTAAGTTAAGGAGAAATATATAACGAAACAAGTGAAAATTTGTCCAAAGTTTTATACATTTTATCATTCTCCTTTACCCTTCAAAAAATTTGCCAATTAGGGCGAAAGGTTTCCCTTAACCCCTCTCTGTCCTTATCTATCATCTGTTACCTAGTTGTCAAATAAGGGCTTATTTAATGTAGGGCCGGTCCTAACATTTTCGGGGCCCCAAGCAAAAATTTCAAGTGAGGCCCTTATATATAACAAATTATAAAAATTATAATCGCAAAACTTATTAATATTAACAACTCATACTTTAAAAACTATAATCTCAGAAATTTTGGGGCCCCTAAAATTTGGGGGCTCCAAGCGGTTGCTGCGGTCGCTTGAGGTTATGTCCGGCCCTGATTTAATGTGTTTGACTTAGATCAGTACAAGTAAGAGGGTAGGAGAAAAAAGTCACCAGTTCTACTATATTGCTCGAACTTTAGTACTAGAGTCCAGTGTAAATATATGTTTAGAGGTCGAACTTGCCTAATTTTTGAGATTTTCCTATGCTCATATTCTTTCTAGAATTGTCTCAAAGTTTCATTTCCTTGTATTACACAATATGATGAATATGTAATACAGAGCTATCTTACTTGGGGTTGTGAATGAGCCGAGGCATCTTGCAGGCTCTCGTGAGCCGGCTTAGTTAAAATCTCAAAAGAATCGACTCGTTTCGAGCTGGAGGTGAGTAGTTGTACCTCATTTAGCTTAATGAGCCGAGCTTGAGCCTTGTTACGCTGAAAGTCAATGCTAGCCAGCCTGAACAAACCACATCCAACTATAAACTATGAACATAAATTTGCTTGTTGAGTATGTTTAACTTGAAATGAGCCGAGCTCGAGTCTATTGAAGTTTAGTTCGAACTTAAATGAGTCTAAATAAGGCGAGTTTAGCTCAAAACTTGCTAAGTTAGGTTTGAGCCTAATTAAAGTTGAGCTTATGATAAGTTGAGTTCAAGCTCACCGAGCCCATCCGATCTAAATGTGGGCGATTCGAGGCTTCCTGTTTCCCATCTCCAGCATTTCATTTTTTTTTTTGGCTAAATTCTTTATTTATTTATTTTTTGGTGCAATGTCTTGGATATTTGGATTGCAGCTTTGTTGCTAAGTATCCAAAAAAAATTGCTGAACATTCATTCCTAGAATTTCTTTTATGGAGATTTCTTTTTAATACTTTCACTTATAACAAAAAGAATCCTAGAATTCTTTTTAATAAAAAAACTCGTATAAGTAACTATTTTAGAGTTGGGGTCTTTAGGAAACAGATTCTCTGTAGGATAGTATCATGTAGCTGTAAGTTGCATGCATTTCACTTTTCCCAAACCCTGCCTTTGCAGGAGCTTCTTTGGGGCATTGAGTTGTCTTCGTCGTCGTATAAGTAACTAATTGGAAAAAGAAAAGGATTTTGATACGATATAAAATGAACAATATACTAAAACTAAGTAAAGCAATAAATGACAGGAATTAAAGAGATAAGGAAGAGGAATAAAAAGAACATTTTTTTTTCTTTTTGGTAATGGAGGACTGGGTTGCTCCAGTCAACCCTAATCCATGAGGAGGTCCGCAATCCCTATAAGCAGGTAAGTCATAAGTATATTCTCAGCGAGAATTGAACTCTTGACCCCTGGATGATGAGCGTATGAGTAGGAGACGCCTTCATCATGGGCAATATACAATTTCCGTTAATTTCATTACTTGCCTTTGTAATACAATTTCCATCTCTATTTATAAATTCGGCTCCTCTCTTCAGGCGGGGCCCGCTCTACCTCCTACTAAACTGTTCTATTACTTTCGACTCATATACTTATTTGGACATATGACAAATTTAAAAGCGGAGGTAGTCACAAGTGTGCCCCTAAGATACATGTTTGTTGAATCTCCACGTAGACGCTTAGGGATCCTGTCTACCTCATGCCACACCTAACTCTCCTTTACTATGTATCCCCTTTGTATTTTTCAACAAGCCAACTGCACCGCTCATATAATTTAAGTACATAAGCAGTAGGTTTTGGTACCATAATTAGGCTATTTACTTCTGAATATGAGGTCTTGAATAAGAAGTTCATTTCTCACCTTTCCCGATGCTTGTCGGCCTTATTTGGGGTTTTTTTTTTTTTCTTTGAACTGTAAAACGCTCGAGAGCATAGAGATATCATTAGCCATTCAGATCAGAGATAAGTTTAGATACAAAGCCGTATGTTGAAGACTCCCACCACAAAATATTATATCGACCATAAGCATGACACTTTGAAATGAAATGAGCAATTATTTGGGTATTATTATACTTTCTTACATTTAAAATTATTCTTACATTTAAAATTAATACAACTACATATTGGGTATTTATTATTATAAAAATTATCTGTTACTTTCATTATTAAAATATTATAAAAATAATATTTACTAAAAAGTAAATACCCATACATTTTAAAAAATTTATTTTCTTTCGTAATGCGAAATTTATTCCCTTTAATTGTAACATTTCAAATTAATTCTTATATAGGTGTCCAATTTCAAATTAATTCTTATACGTGTCAATGTTTTTCTTTTACTATTAAAGAGTTAAATAGCAAAAGAAAAAAAAAAAAAAAGAGTATAGTTCACTACTTTTTAATTTTCCCCTATAATATAAATTATATTTTAAATAGTAGTTACTTTTAATAAAAGCATTTTTGCTTGAGAAAATGACCTATTTGAAAATTCTTGCGTGCACCCTAGCAAGAGATGGATGTCAAAAAAATGAGATTTTTTTTTTTCTTTTTCTTTTTGAGGTAAGCCAGATGGGATGGGGATTAGATCTCAACGTAGGACTTCTGCTCTTATGGTGTTAAATTTAATAGTGTTTTAGTTACTTAATCGAAGTCTCGTTAGCAAATGACTGGATATCTAATTATCTTTTTTTTGAATACTGATATCTACTTATCTAGCGTATGAAATTGATTGGTAAGCATAAGAAAGCTATACAAGTATAGGAACAAAATAACTGAATAAACTTAAATGAGCAAAATGAACTTGGGAGCTAGGCGTCCATGATCAAAGCTAGGCTATAAAACGGTCGAGTCTTACGACACCAAGCTTTGTGAAACTAAACGCAATAAAATTTGATTCTCTATGAGTATATAAAAGATAATTTATTTAGATCTCATTAACTAAAATACTCCACTCCATTGGCACGATGTTGTTACGTGCATCCAAGCGACCACGTTGGCAAAATCTATCTCAACGATTAGCCTGTAACTTAAGTTTTTTTATCATTTCAACCTTTCAAGCCTCGTTTTTATTTTCTTTCAGAATTATGAGATCTTCAATGAAAAAATAGAACTCAAAAGCAAAGTTGTGTAGCTTTGCTTGAATTTGAAGTTAAATGAATGTGCAGATTATATAATTCTAAACTAAAAAATAAAAAATAAAAAATAAAAAAGGGAGAAGAAAAATAATAAAAAAAAAAGGTAGAGATACTTATAAACTAAATGGTAACCGACAATGCTTTTGTTAAAGAAGATCCATGGACCCCATCCTCTACCATTCTCTATCTCTATATATTATTCAAATATTACTCAGATTTCAAAGTGCAAAATATATATATATATATATATGTGTATGTATGTATGTATGTGCATAAACTGTTAGAATTAGTGTAGTAGTTAATCTATTCACTTTATATAGAAAGGAGATTTAATAATATTCAGATAAGGGACACTAATATGAGTTGAGAGATAAGTTTTAAACTTAAGACCTTATGTTTGAAAATAGTACTGTTTCTGCCAACTTTTATTACTTCCAAGGCAACAGAACGGAAAGATTGAGAAGAGGATGGACATGCCTGGCATCTTGCCAGATCCGGAAGGGCGAGCTGGCGGATTACTAGAACAAATAAGCTAGCTCTCCCCTTTACAGCAAGCTCACCCTAGTTATGTCCGAGACAAAGCCTATTCCGGTGACCGAAGGAGGCTCCCTATTAGGTCATCTGTCAGTGAAAGGATAGCAACTAGGACTAACACGTGTCAAAAACATGGGTGGTGGCGGGATCACTATGGCAATGGCTTTGATCCACTTTTCCTGAGTCCCGTGGTTCAATAGTTTCAGCGCGTCGCTGTTCCAGATTCCTGGCCTTTGTTTGTTCATGTTTTGATCTCTTGAGTTTTCATGCTTAAGGCTCATGTTGTGCCTGTTTTTGTTTGTCTTCCTGCTTTTTGTTGTCTCTTGTGGCCCCCGTTTTTCTACAGGTGGACTCAGGTCTCTCTTAATCGAGTCGCCTGCTTGTTCCGCGACCTTATCGCTAATTATCGTAAAAAAAATAAATATTCCCTAGTGATGTAATGTACAGGCAGTAAGAACGGAATAAAAACAAAGCAGCTATCGATAAGACAGACCCTATTCGTCTAGACTTTTGATTCTGTATACTTTATCTTTTCACGTAAAATAATATTACAACCACTACACCAAACTCAACTGTTGATTTGCAGTGTTAGTATGAAGTGAAAGGTATGGATAAAGAAGAACCCCATCAAAATAGAGAAATGAAAAGAAATATCAAAGAGAAACCCACCAAAGGTGGAATATAATTCATTCCAAAGTGGGTCCCCTTTCATGTGTCACCTTTCATGAACGAAGGATAAGCATCCTTTTATAGACAGTATTGTAACTGACTCCGCTCCTCAAATCAGCTCTACGAATAAATAAATAAAAAAAAAAAAAATTCAGTGCCTTAAGGGCTCCCGTTTACACAGGATTTGAAAGGCGAATGTACGCGGCCTTTTCCTTTTAGGGTATTAATCTGAAGAGAGGCTGTTTCCTGTGCCCGAACCTGAGGGTGAGGACTTCCCAGGAAGTCACTCATCCTGGTACTGCTCTCGCCCAAGCATGCTTAACTTCGGAGTTTTAATGGGATCCGATGACGGCGTGTTGGTACCCTCTTTGGTTCAGAGTCCCGGGGGTCATAGAAATTACCCGGGTCTGAATCTCTATTATGACATTCGCTTCCCCCGACATTACGATGTAAGAAAATAAAGTTAGTATGTGTCATATTTTTCAAATGACTAATATAAAATATTTAACGCACCCTTCTTTCCGCTTAAAATACATTTGTTGCTGTTAGAATGGTTGTTGTTTGCTATTTATTTGATTGAAAAGAAACGACAGAATATTCAATGGAAAATACGCTACGGTGTATCTTTTATGGGAGAAGCTGATTTTTAGGGCTCACTCTAAGTAAGACGTTCTGAAAGTTTCTCCGACACACCCCTTGATTGATGTGCAAAGAAATTTGAGTGTTTTACAACTTTATGAGTTTATATTTTTATATTTTTTTTATTTATTACGAACATCTTATCTTTAATATTTTATACACCTTTTTGACTTTATTGTATTTCTTTTACTATATAAAACAACAAATAATTATGAAAACCGGTATTAGATCCCGATCAAAATCAAAATTGGGTTCCAAATATCAGAGTTTAGGCTTAACTCTCACACTATTGTAAAAAGATATCGAATCTAACTCTATTTTCAAAAAGCACTTATCGAGTTACCATACAAATAAACACATTAAAATTTTGTTGATAAGACGTACAACATTATTTTTTAAAGAGGAAAAACAATACTTTGAAAAGAACGTGATAAATTTCAAACCCAAAACATTTACTTAAAAAACCGAAAGATATATTACTGCACTACCACTGCAACTCAACTTGGTAGAATCTTCTATCCCCTAATGACATATCCTACTGGTGGAGTTTTCCGACTGCCAATGGTGTGACTCGGGTTTATCCCCCCACTGAATTTACACTGGACCCTTTTTAAGGAAAATTTACGAGGTATTTTTCCTCTCTGATATTACCGTTGTAAAAAAAAAAAAAAAGAAAAGGTTAAAATATTGTATTGTAAGCGCATCCAAACGCGTCACTACCCCCCCATGGAGCGAGCGCCAGGCGGCCTTCTCCTATACTCTACTATCAATAATAGGAAAAAACTTCATAAATTCAGATATTTTGAACTTATCTCTAAAAATATTTTTCATATTTTAAATTATCTTGAAATAATAATAATAAAGTATTATCATTATCAGTGGAAAAAAGAGCAATTTTATAAAATTTTATAACTAATAGTTATATTATTACTTTAATAATAATAGTTTAGATAAATTATAAAAAACTCTTTATTTTTTACATTAAAAATAAAAAATCTATTTCACAGATAAAAATATTCACAAAACATTATCACTTTTAAAAGTTTATTACTTAACTCTTATAAAAAAAATTTTTAACTATTTTGTCCTTCAAAAGTGAGAGAGTTAAATGTTTAATTATATTTTTAGAAGAATTTTTATATTATTAGATAAAAATTAAAAAAAAATATATTTTTTATAATAAAATTAAGAGAATTTTGTATATTTATAATAGATATAATTATTTTAATTAATTATAGTAATGATATTATAAGTTTAAAAGATAAAAAATATTTTTAAATTTTTTATAAAAATATTATAAGATAAATATAATATTTTTGTTAATATTATAATGTCACTTGTGCTCAAAAAAAAAATAATGTCACTACTATATAATTAATTAAAATAATAAATTTTATAAATATAAAAAATCCCTTTTTTCTATAAATAAGAAAAAAAATTCTTATTTTTCCTCCAAACATAAAATTCTAACTAAAAATAAAATTAAATACTTAACTATTTTATTTTAAGGGATAAAATGGTTAAAAAAAGTTATTTGAGGATAAAGTAATAATTTTTTTAAAGTGAGAGGGTTTAATGAATAATTTTATTTATGAGGAAGATTTTCTGTTTTTAAAGCAAAAGTCAGAAAAAAATTTTATAATTTACCCTAATATTTTTTGTCATAATAATAAGAATATCCATATTTATCTTTTAACTACATTTTCTCTCGCAAACTTACCAATACAAATTCACTCCTTGAACGAAATTAAACCCAATGCACCCTTGAGCCAACTATAAAAAATTTTATTACAACTTAAACTCAATTTTACTATAGACCCAAATTAACACAGTGTAAATTATGTACGAACTAAAATTGCTATAATTGCTGACACACGTATCAAATAAACACAATAAATAAAGTATAAAGATGTATTTTTATTCTAAATTCTACTGTAGCAATTAAAATAGAAATTAAATTAAATATTAAACATAAAACTTGAAGTACATATTATATATACCTAATTTTGTTCCTAGATTATGTATGTCCAAAAGAATCTCCCAGATGAACAAATGGATTTGGAAGAGTGGGAATTTCTCCCTGAAGATGGCCTCATTGATCTCCATGAAGATCATACTGGAAAAAATTTGATTAGAGAAAATTATTTTTCTTCCTCAAATCATCCAAACAATTACTTCCCAAAATTCATTGAACCCCAGAGGAAGAACCCTAGAATTTCCCCCAATTTGATTGTCCCTGTTCCAGTTCAATTCGACCCAGATGAAGTGACAATCAAAGAGGTAACTGATTCTTCGAATCAAAGTGTTCTTGTTCTTCAAGAAACCCCTGAAAAGATTGAAAAAGGCTCGACCTTTAGGGTTTTGGATGAAGAATCAGAACAGGGTACTGTATCCCAAGTGTTTTTCTTCAATAAAATGAAGGAAAATGAATTTGTCGACATGAAATTGGACTCACCCAAGTCTATAAACAGGGGATTTGCGTCTCAAATCGATCTGGGTACGCCTCGATTTGACGGGAAAAGTGGTCAATTTGATGATGAAAGTGAAGAGATTGTGAAGAAAGAGGTTGTGGAAGAAAAGGAAAATTTGAATTTTGAAGAGGAAAAGGCGAATTGGGAAGAAGATAATAACGGAGGATTGAATGTATGGAAGTGGGCAATGACTGGAGTTGGTGCTCTCTGTTCTTTCGGATTCGCTGTCGCTGCCGTTTCCGTGGTGGTTTTGGGTGGCCGCCGCCGTGAGAACCACCACCGGAAAAATCAGGAGATTCACTTTCAACTTTACACTGATGACAAGGTTAGTGTCACGAACGAACTATTTTAAAAGTTTAAATGTAAAAACAGGATGTTTGATCTTTAACTCGCTTTCTGTAGATTTAAAGTATGGATATTGCACATGCACACCTTATACTATTATGTTAATATTGAAAGTGAGAATTGTGCTTCTTCGTGTTAAAAAAAGGTGAGGGATGTTGCATGATAAGGAACCAACTATTACAAAAGCTTAAGCTGTAGATGAAGGCCTAGTAATGATTTTATACTTTAACAGCCAGTCTAATTTCATTGATTTTTGTTAGAAAAACTGAAGCTTTCTTTGTGATCGACAGGGTCATTCAACTAGTTGATTTGAACCTGAGACCTATTACTCGAGGATTGGAAAGTAAACCATTATACCAACACTATTTGTTCATGGTGGAATATATGTAACATAAAGAATTCAGGTATCGGTTAGTATTATAATATAAAATAAATTATGAAACGATATTGATACCAAACATCCTAATGATCATGGGTTTTGAGTCTTTTGACAATAAATTAAAGATTGCCTTCATGGAATTTGCAGAAGCCCAGTTCAATTCCATTGTTGAAATCCATTTTTCCTTAGAAATTATAGATGCCTATTTCGATTTTCATGTCAATTCACGGAGAAATGCCTCCAGTAAAGATCGAGCTCGAGTGGAGCCTCTGGCTCGGTAGTTCTCGATCACTAAATTATGTCTATGTGGGGTTTTTGGCAAGTAATCGGAGTTGGAGATTTGAACCTATAAACTTTTGTCATGGGGTTTTAACTTGGGTTGTGTTCTGTTACTATTAAACTAAGATTTTATTGACAGCTGGTATATGAATCATTTATATTAATATACGTAAACATATGATATAATAAAACTGCTGGGTGCAGAGGATGAATGAAGTGGTGCACCATGCAACCAAACTGAATGAGGTCATAAGTGCAATGAAAGGGGCTCCCTTGGCCACCAGAGCTCATATCACCATTGGAGGTTATTATGATGCTCTTTGATTCGTTCTCGACTTCCTTGTCTATCTGCAACAGCTTTCTCATGTAACGAGACTTATAATAGTCGTGTCATGTCATCTTATATTATTAATTATACTGTATCATATACATATTTATGTTTGAAAGAATATAGCGTAACGTAATGTATTAGTCTATTAATTTGCTTGAAATGATAAACTACATGGTACAATATATATCGGGTTAAAAAAGGATTGCGCTGTGGTGTTGTAATCAGTTTTGTTCAATGATTGTGTAATTTGTTTCGGTTATGTCGTGTCGGCCTCTCTTAGCGTATAAAGGTGGTGCAAATCGGGTGATATAGGGGTGGTCATTGGTGGCGAGATGACAGTTGTGCTAGTCGGTAGAGGGAACGGAGAGAGAAGGATTAGATGTACTTTTGTGTTTTATCTGTCGTTAGATTCCAGAACTAATTCATCATCTCATGAAACACCTCCGGCCAAGCCTAAAACACTTAGAACAATTGGTAACTATCGCAAACTCACAACTCCAACAAGGATCAACCAACACAAACCATCTTGACCCTCCACAACACCTTTAAACCCTCAAGATCAAGTTCAAGCCGCCTAATACGAACCCTAATTTCGAATACACAACACTCGCAAACCACAAACCAGACCCGCAATAGTGAATTGCGCACAAAAACTAACGAACACCAATCCCATCCATTGGCTCGAAAAGTCGAACTTAGATCAGTTTATTAATATTCTTGGATAATATTATAGGTAACGTTTATTTTTATCTCATTTGAATGAAACATATTCAAAAGTTGTACAAGGAAAAACATTTATTTCTGATGCAATAATATTTTAAATACATAAATTAGATATGAATTAGTACATTATTAAATGCACAAACATCTTCATTTTTCTTTATTTTTCTCAGCAGATTCTGAATCTGGGATTTTCTCCTAAGATTCCTCATGGTTGATTAACCAAAGAGGGTACCAACACGCCGTCACCGGATCCCATTAGAACTCCGAAGTTAAGCGTGCTTGGGCGAAAGTAGTACCAGGATGGGTGACCTCCTGGGAAGTCCTCATCCTCAGGTTGGGGGTACTGGGAAACAGCCTCTTTTCAGGTTAACACCCTGAAGGGGAAAGGCTGCGTACATCCGCCCCCCCAGACCCTGCGTAGGCGGGAGCCCTCCAGGCATTGGGTATGTTCCTATTCCTCATGGTTGATTAGAAATAAAGTTAGGCAGGTGGTCCCATAACATGCATGGCATTATAAAATAAACATGGCCAGTTGTTGGGTGGGGTCTATTTGTGAATCGGTTTGACCCGGCTCGTTTTTTAAGTCAAGTTAGTTAGGCTCATCATTTTAGCATGTCGATCTACTACAGGCTGGGTCACGCTTCCTTTTTTGTCTTAATTTGGATCGATTTAACCTACCTTATGACCGGTTATAATTCTTTAAGGGCTCTTATACACAAATATGTATTTGTTACCTTTTATACTTTGCATAATATTATAAATAAAACTAAAATTTTATTCGTTTATATTTTGTACATGTATATTTGATATTTCTTATTAATCAGATATGTTGAAAGTATCAACTAATTGGGATTTGACACTAATGTGTCTCATATTTTACATGTTTTAAAATACATTCTTACGGTATTTTTCAGTTATTATATGTGTGGTATTACGTAATTTATGTATATTTAGGCTTGGAGCTTGTTGGAGCATGGACATACTGAAAAAGGTAGAAAACGGGCTCAAATGGACAAATTGGGAGCTACATTGAGAAATCCGATCACGTGTGGAAAAAAATACCCATCGATGTATACCAATTCTGACTGGGATAGATTCAATTGATATAACCTATATTAGAATTACGACTCTAATCGGCTTAACCGGCCAAGAGCCTGTCTCCCTATGTCAAATCCCCTAACTAGCTTAGGACATGGTACCTGAAGCAACCGAGTTTTAGACGTGATTTTTGAAGTAATAATTGTTAATATTGACATAATTTTTTTTAAAAAAATGTTATTATATATAAAGGGTCCTATTTGAAATTTTTTCTTAAGACGTCGAGACCGCCAAAACCGGCCTTGCCCTTTAGCATCTGTACGACTGGTTCATAGGCGTAAGAGAACATAACTAACATTATTTTAAAAGAAATTAGTAATTTATTTTGTTGTTCAATCCACGGTATTGTCTCATGCATCACTCTTTTGTTCTGGCACGTCAATGGTTTTCTCACGCAAACACAGCTCTACTTGTAACTCTTCACTACTCTTTTTTATTTCGATAATTAGTCATACAATAGCGATATAAAACCCGATATCCCATAAAAACGAAACCTGAGATCACATGTGGATAGGTAGAGATCAAAGCAAATATAGAACAAAAATTAAAAAAAACAAGATCTACGTACGGTCACATCTCATGATATAAATTAACAGCCGCTACAATATTAAGTACAAACAAACATCAAACAAAACGTTACATCGGAAGACCTTATCGCCAAAGATGTCTATTAACTAAGCTCTTTTCTTAATAATTGATTAGAGGAGCGAGAATGGGATTTTCGAGAATACAAACGAGTATATAATTACAAGAAATGTATATAACTAGACAAAGAGAATACCATGAGAATATACAAAGAAGATGGCAGTGATGAGCAAAATGCGCCAAAATTAAAACCAAGCAAATTTTAGCAAAACCAAGCAAATTTATGTATATTGCTTGAAACAATGTACTTATTTGTACATTTAGGGAACCTTTCTCGCCTCGTCTATTCAATTATACAGAAGGGCGGTTCATTACAAGGTTGGAAAAGATGATGAATTTGATAGGAATCCCATTTTTAGCAAGTTCATATAATTTTCTTTACCGCCTCTTTATACAGTAGCCAGTCACACTTCATTATGGAATTAACACTCGGTCTGTAAAATTATGACAATTTAAGAGTTGTCAGAAATTACATAAGCTACCAGTAGATGCCCCCCCCCAAAAAAAAAAAAAAAAACTTGTATCCGCCTTACCTTTTTTTAACCTTGACTTGATGCCTCAATCAAGCTTATATCTTTCTCAAACTAACCTTGATCCGGACCTTGAGACTTACGATTCCTTTTACATTTTAATCCGTTAACCAGCTACTAATTTAAACGAATCGTTGACCCAATCTTCATGATACATGTCACATTACTATATTAAATAAATTTTTCACCCGTTTCACAAGATTTATCCTTATCTTTCACATCCTTTTCCCCCTATTTTTGTTTGTAAAAATATTTTTATACGTCAAGAATTGACTTTAAATGTTGCGTAAACAATTATAGTCAAAAAGGGAAATTGCTTTGAGAATACAAGCATTGACATAAGATTTATACGTGCTTCAAATATATACACATATATATATATATATATATATATATATAAGATTAATAGGGCAATGGCACAAGTAATTGTTAAGCAAACCCATCAGAGCCTTATCTCAGTGGTAGGTGACAAATGAAGGAATAAAGCTATTGTTTTAGGCCAAAAAGGTCTGGAGTTTGATTTTTCCTTGAATCTCTCTCTCTGAAATCCTTGATTTAACTGGTTTTTATGGTGTATGGGTCACTGCATGGGCCGTGGTTTACCGGATTCCTCATTGACAAAAAAATTTAATTGTTAAGCAAATTGTTAAACAATATTAACTTTCCTTTTCTTTTCTTTTCAAGTTACTTCTAAACCAAAACACTTGTTATTGTCAATCACAATTCTAACTATTCTAATCCAATGAATTCATAATTTAATGTTTATTTTTTTCCTATGGCATAATATATGTTAAAATTTAAAAGATAATTATCATTGTTAAACTTTATCGAATCTTAGATCCGACCCACGAATTTGACATAAATAAGATCCATATATGAGTCCAAGTAGGGTTCCATCTATGAAGTTATGATGGACGTTTTGCTTTTCGCGGGCCATGAGAGGGATGAATTTAGGGTTGGGGGCCATACATTTAACCCTTCCCAAACCCTGTCATAACGGGAGCCTCTTTGATGCACTGGGTTATTGTTGTTGTTGTTGTACATAGCGTTGCATCTAAAGCCAATAGATAGTAGATGGATTAACCAACTAGGCTCGTATGTTAATTTATTTTCTCTCTGAACTCCTATACAAGATTGTTACTGGGCTCACAAGTGGAGTGCTTAATTAAATTTATTTGAATTGAGTAATGTTTTGGTGAGAGTAGTAACAGGATCCCGTTACAACTTTGACATTAAGCGTCATGTTACCAACCCTATAAGGTTGGGGGTCCTCGGAAACATTCTCTCAGCAGGGTTACACCCTGAAGGGGTAAGGTTGCATACATCCACCCCCCAGACCCCGCTTAGGCGGGAACCCTTGAGGCACCGAGTCTGTTGTTGTTGAGTAATGTTTTGGAGATTTTATACTATCTTATCAAAATAAAATTGAAAAAATTAATTGCCAATATAAAAATAATACTAAACTAATATTTAGTCAACTAGTAAGATTTTTATTGCAAGGAAGGAGATATTTTAGGATGAAGAAGAAGACAATTGGTTGAAAGAGAGAGAGGGAAAACTGATTGATTGAATCCACAAATCCGTCCTGAACCATGAACATTCATTGACATGGTATCCCACCATTTGAATTGTATCTTGGGTTTATCTCTGATATACTGACACATGATAAGATGCATTAATTATCTCTTTTTATTTTAATAAAAAAAAAGGATTTTATTGTGCGTTTTTAGGGTATATACAATATTCTGCTAATAAAGTGTAATCGCATTAGTTATAAGGGATAACAATGGGTTAATTTACGGAGAAAAGTTAGATAATTTATGTGTAATTAATATATCTTATCTTTTGCTTTTTGGTCTTTGGATAAACTTGCGAACCGGCTCGTTATAAAGCTTGAAAAGCACGGCTCATTTTGCTGATTAAGCTTAGCTTGACCCTAATAAAGGTTAAGCTCGTAGATTGGTGAGACTAAATGAGTCTATCTTAATATAATTTATTAATTTAAATATGTCCATTCAAGCCAAGTTTGAGCCTAAATAAGTCGAGTCCAACCCCAGATTTAGCTTAAAATAACCTAAAAACCATAAGATTAGATTGAAACATGACGAGCTAAGTTTGATCTTAATTTAGCCGAGCCAAGCTTCAAGCCTAATGAGCACACGCCTAATAGGAGCCACTCCACTGATACAAGTCCACAAGGAGAAAGGGCATCCCACATATGTGAGATATCAGAAAGATTGCCAAATATATGTTACATGAGCTACTTCATCCATTGCCAATTGGTTTTAAATAATCTTCCTTGGGTCTGAAACATCACTTTTGGCACGTAACATTGGCCAAGCATAGGAATTTATATCGTCAAGGCAAAAAACACTAAAGCTCTGTTTGGCACATGGAAATGGAATTGAAATTGGATTATGGAATTGTAATTCCAAATCCAATTCTTGGTGGAATTAGAATTCCAATGGATTTGAAATTCCATTGTTTGGTTCGTTAAAGGAATCAGAGGTATGAAATTATAATTACATAACGATTCAGATCATCAAGGGTTATCGGTCAATTGAGTTGGAGTATTTCGAGTTTTAAATGAACTACGATCGGATTTTGGTTGGAACAGTTCACATGGCATTCGAGTTATTATGGTTGAAGCGATTCACTTTGAGTTCGAGTTATTCGAGTTTCGAGTCAAATTGGGTCAAGTATAGTGTCCATTCATTTACTGTTCATGTTATCTTAGATTTTCAATTAATTGGGTAAGGAATTTTCGAGATTTAAGCCAGAATCGATCGGATTGGTTGATTTAAGTCATTTCAAACTTGAGTCATCTTAGTTTTGGGACAAACGAGTTCGTATCATTTCAAATTTCAAGTCATTTTAGGCGGAGTTTGAGATGGGCGGGTCATTTTAAATTTGGTCATATTAAGCTTTGGGTCAATTTGGTAGGATCCTTTCCACCTCGACTCATCTTGTTTACATCACATTCAAGTGTCTGGTTTCATTTTTTGGATTTAAGTAATCTCGGGTTTTGGGCCAATCAGGTTGGGTTACTTCAGACTTTGAGTTAAGGTGATTTTTTCAAGTCATACGAATTGGACGATTTCAATGTTTGGGTCAAATTTTAAGTTGTGTCTAAGTCTTTAGATTTTGAATTATCTGGTTTTGGGTTAATCAAGTGGGGCCGTTTAAGGTTTCAGGTCAATGAAGTTACTATGGAATTGCAATTCCGTACTCCCACCCCCAGGAATTGGAAAGTATGATTTTCAGTTAAAATCTAATTTCATGAAATGATTTTCAGTTAAAATCTAATTCCATGGAATCGGGCATTGAAATTATAATTCTAATTCTAACAGGTAAACCAAACAACATAATTGAAATTCTGGGCCTTAATTCCAGTGTGAACCCCAATTCCAGGCTCCAATTATGGGCTCCAAACACAGCCTAATGTCATGACAATTGGTAAAGCAAGAGCTAATTTAAAAATATTAAATTGCTCTGATATTAGTGTTTTTTGCCCTGACAATATTACTGGCATAAAGCCTTTAGTTTGATATTTATTGTATCCTTTGACGCGATTTATTTCATTTTTCACACGATGGATCGTCATGGTAAGTGTCACAGCTATTTTATGGACTAGTTGTGAGGGCAGTGAGGTTTACTCACCCAGCCGAAAAACAAGTAAAAAGCAACAATCACAAAAGAACTCAAAGGGAAATATAAGGGACGAATTTTACACGAAACAAAGGGGCATTTTCATTGATTAATTTATGGGCCCGTGCCCTTCTGTGGGCCTGCGTATTTCTGGGCCGGGCCAGTGCCCCGCACTGGGTCTGGGGCTTCTGTTGAACCCGTTTGTACTTGGGCCGGCCCAGTGCCGTGCCCAAGTCCTTGTCGTGGCACTGTCTGGGGCCGTGCCAGGCCCATATCATGACACTGTCTGGGCCCGTGCCAGGCCTTTGTCATGACACTGTCTGGGGCCATGCCAGGCCCTTTTCATGACACTGTCTGGGCCCGCATCCGTCTTGGTTCTCACTTAGTCCATCACTTAGGCCTAGGTCCATGGAGGCCTAATGCACCCCTACCTGAGTGCGCACCTTGTCCTCATGATGCCATCCTTGGCAGCCCATCTGACACGGCACAGGCGCAAGGCGCACACCTGTGCCCCGGTCCAGAATGTCACGGGTCTTACAGTAAGCAAGGATCACGCACTACTTGAGAAAGTTTCACCATTGCATTCCTCAAATTTCATCCTATACAATCTAATTATTTGTTGATCGTTTACTTTATCAGATACTTAAAAAAATTATTTATCTTAACTGAATGGTGTTAAAAAAAAAATTTACTTTACTAAATTACTTTCTCACGTGATTAAAGTTAGATACTCAGATTCAATAATCAACTTATCAAGTCAAATGATAAAACAAAATCGGGGATTTCGATCATCGTCTCGAAAACAAGCAAAATCACTAATTAAGTTTTGCTTCATATACAACTTTACCCAACGTAGTCTTAAATATCCTTTCACAAATATTTTCTTGTGGAATTTCTTAAGAATTTGAATAGTTTAAATTTCAACTGGTCTTTAGGCTTGATCGACGTAGTTGGCGTATATAAAATTCACATATAAGCCCGAGTAGAGTTCTATTTTAAATTAATTAATATTAGGTAGAGTAACCCAATGGACTTATATGTCAAAGATTATAACTTTAGTAGTTTTGCAACGAAAAAAACCTAAAAGTGTGATTATTGGTCTCAATTTACAAGCCAAGACCACAAATCTAAAGTTGATATCATGGGCCTGCAAGGCTACTATTGAGGCCCATGGGCCTTAGCTAGGGATTCATAGAAGTGGTTATAAGTAGTATAAATATTATTTAGTTAGACATGGCTGTCGAACTTATATTCATAGGGTAGCGTCCTTATTAAAGGATAAGGGTGTGAGAGGAGCGAATCTTGGCCCTCGATTTTAATGAAAGGTCAAGATTTGTTGGACATTAAAAAAATAACAATTTACGGCCAAGATTTGAGTATTGAAAACAAACAATTTTCTTCCCTTACCCCTTCTTTCTTTCTGCTCCATGAATGGGTACGAGCCGTAAATTATTACTTTTTTAATTTTCAACAATTCTTGGCCATCCATTACAATGGAGGGCCAGGATTCGTTTCTCTCACCCTCTCATAAGAATGTCACCGTATATTCATATGCCCATAAATAATCAATTAGAAATTATTTTCCAACTCTATTCTTCTTCTCTCTCTATTCTTATTCTCTCTTTATACTGAGGAAGATACCAACACGCAAACACCGGATCCTATTAAAACTCCTAAGTTAAGCATGCTTGGGTGAGTAGTACCAAGATGCGTGAACTCCTGGGAAGTACTCGTGTTTCACCTCTCAAGTTGGGGGTTTTCAGAAACAGCCTCTCTTTAGGGTAGTACCCTAAAGGTGAAGGCTGCGTACATCAACTCCCCCAGACCCTGCGTAGGCAGGAGCTCTTGGAGCACTAAAACTGTTGCTTTTCCCTCTGTCTGCTCTCTAATTCTTTCTCTAATCTCCTTCTTCTCCTACATTTTTCTCTATATCTAATTCAGATTAAGATAAAATTATAATATTTCATTTAACAATATTTTAAACTAAAATTATTTTTAAATTTTTTTTGAACAATTTTTTTTTGGCCAATTCAAAAATTCAATTTTATTGGATATTACCAATATATATAGGATTAATAGTTAGTTCAAGTAAATATTAAATATAATATGCTAATAAATTTATATCTATATTTCTTGTATTTATCCCATCTATTATTCATTCTTCCACCAAAATCTTTTATATTTTCACACCAAATGAAATGTGAAATAAAAAAAGGTTAAATTGCATATTAGTACTTAAAGTTTAATGTATTAATTTTTTAGTCCACAGATTTTATCAAATAATTTTTTTAGTCTAAAAAGTTACGTGTATTTAATAAAATAATCGAAACAACGATATGTAAGAATAAAAGCGGAGCCTATTTTGCACCCGTATATATCGCTATTAGGGTAAATTATTATTTTTATTTGCACCCGTATATAATCCAAATAAGATTCATATACTAAAAAAATAATACATTAAATTTTAGAGTACTAATATATAATTAATCCAATAAAAAATATAAAATTAAAACAAGTATGGGAAAAATATCTTCCTGTATTTCTGAAGTCATGTGGTGTGGTAAAGGTAGTAAGTTATACCCTGGCGCAAATTGGGGCTAGAGTAAAATTTTTAAATATTTTATTTTATTTTATTTGAGGATAACGATAACTCATTTAATTATCTTTATAAAACTCGTTTATATGAAATATATCTAAATAAAGATAGATAAACACCTTATATTTCCCCTTTTTGTTCCTTTATCTAATTACCTAATTATCCAATAATAAAAAAGAGGCCAATCAATTCAAACATTTCATCAATTTAAATTTTAATTCGCTTTACTTGGTTGAGCTCAATTCCATCCCATTAAATCTCAAGGAAACATCACTTTATTTAGATTCATTTAGCTTAAATATGTGGTTATTAAAATCCTGATTCAAATCTTAGAATCTTATAATTCTACGATTTCACAGTTGCCGACCAATCTGAATCCTAAGTAGAATTTTAGCTTTGTATAATCTTACAATTCATTCATATTACATGAAATTAACGGATAGAATCGTAATACAATTTTACGATTTTACCGATCCGACCTCGATTCTACGGACGTACATAAATAAAACGTAAATGTAAAAAAAATCAAACATATATTATAAATGAATTTACTTTATTAATTTAAAGTAAGAGAAAGTAAAACTAAGCATTATATACTTTTAAGAAACTTAAATTAAGTTTAATTTTATATTTTAACCTTAATATAAAGTTCGATTAGCAGAGTTAATCTTAAGAATTCTCATGACTATTGTAGTATAAAATGACACATTTATGTTATATGATAATATTTTTATCATATTTCTTATATATTTTCATATAAGTAAAAGTCTTATTAATAATCTTTTAAACTACATAACTGATATTACTATAAAAAACAATTATTCTTATAATTAATAGAATCTTATGATTCGATTCTACGATTATAATTCTAAAAGCTCTTACCGATTATAACAATCTTGCTTAAATACATCGATTAGATTTGAGCTTACGTAATGCACTTTGTTTACGCTTTCCTTATTTTTGGTAACCCCTTAAAAAATATACCCAAACATGTTATCAGCTTTCTTTATCTCCCTCTTTTCAATTGTTTCATGGAAAACAAAATTGAAATGTACTTGAAAGATCTTTTATTTACCCCCCAAAAAAAACAAAGCTAGGGAAAAAAGGACAATTTTCTCTACACTATTCAACGAAATATTTTTAGATATATTAACATATTACTGCATTATTATTAACTTTTCAATCCATACATTTCATCAAATACCTATCAACACGCAAGCACCGAATCTTACTAAAACTCCGAAATTAAGCTTGCTTAGACGAGAGTAGTACCAAGATGGATGATTCTCTAAAATAGCCTCCCACCCTAAAGGGGGAAGACTGCATACTTCCACCCTCCAGACCCTGCTTAAACGGGAGCCCTTGTTGGAGTAAACACTTGCAAAATCAAGTAAACAGATAACTTTTCGATCTACAGGTTTCGAGGCGTGATGTCACTTTCCTTAAGACTTATTTCAGCGTATGAAATACTCTAGGGGATACAACGATAACCAAATAAAATAGAGTAAAAGTATGTAAAGGAAAATATAGGGAGATGTAAGAGAACAACCGTTTTTCACAAACAAATATCTTTTTTCATCGTCATTTAACAATCAAACTAGTGGGGTATATATAATAATACAAGTGAAAGAAGACGTCCTAAAACATACCCCAAAAAGGGGTGCAAAAACTGGGCAGTTAACTCGCGAAATTCTGGTAAAACTGCCCTGGTGTGTCGACACACAGGTCTGCAGTACCTTTCTGTTGATCTGTGTGTGTCGACACACACTTCTGCAGTCCTGTTTTATACGAATATGTCTCGATACACCAACCCCGTGTATCGACACACATCCCGATACACGTTTAAACACATTCAAACACTTAGAACACAAATTTGGAACCAACTTCAAAGCACTTCATTCACAATTTTCATTACACAGTTTAAAAATACATCAATAACCCTCGAGAGATACTGAGAATGTTGCTTTGTTTTACCTTTTATCAAATAATATTTTTATTTAAAAATTATATTTAATTAATAAATTGATTCTAATGACATTTGTAAAATAAGCTTCTGATAGAACTCCTTTATTAGCCATGTTCAACATTTCTATTCAAGTGTAAAGTGTGACCGAATGGAGGATTTATAAATAAATACAAGTCAGTTTTACATCCTTTCATATCTACATTTGAATTGTTTTGTTAAATATATATTATTTTTAAACAAAAAATTATTTCATAAAATTTATGAATTAAGATATTAATATATCAAATTAAGCAAAACAGGCATAATTTCTTTTCATGATGACACAACTTACCATCTATAAACCACGACGAATTTGGATTTACAAGATACATTGAAGAGCAAGACAAACGATTATAAATAAAGAAATCAAAAGCAAACAAATCTCATTAATTTAATAGCCATAATTACATAAAAGAATCTCATCAGATCATTAAAACAAAGCGAAATCTCCATCAAAGAAAAACAAATTTGAAAAGAAACGTCTCCACAGAGCCGGATCAGATCAAAGCAAAACAAAAGACGAAGATCAAATTTCAAGCTCAGATTCAGAACAACAATCCGAATACAAGAGCAACAATAGAAGCGAATGCAGTAGGCACGAACACGGCAGCGTCGGATTCCGGCGCCGGAGCCGGAGCATCAGCAGCGGCAGCGTTTTGGACGGCGAAAACCGCCAGCAACATCATCATCAATGCAGCGACGATCTTCATCCTCATTGCCTCCATTTTTGGATCCCGTGAATGAATTGAAATTGCTTCTTGGATCTGGAAGATGAGGAGAGAGAGAAAATGAGCGGTGCGGCAATGGCGAAGAGGAGGTAACCGCTAGGGTTTATATAAAGAGGAAGAAGGTGTGACAGCTGGGATTCACGGGCAGACAGCCGTTACAGCTTTCTTTTTTTGTTTTTATTCCCGAAATTTTAGCAATCTTTTAGATTATAATTTATCAAATATCTTACATCTTATCTTATCTTATGATAACTATTATTGCAAACTAGTATTATCCCGCACGATATATGGATGATGTTTATACTTTTTAAAATATAATTTTATACACATGAAAATTTTATTAAATTTATAGAAGATATAACATTATATACCTTATAAAATGACGTAGTAAAGAACTTGAGTTCTTGTTTTTTCTTTTCTATAACCTATAATATTAAATAATATTTTCTTATAATTACTTAGATTAGGGTTTGAAAGCTTTTGGTGACATCCCATAAAATTACTTGAATTAGGGTTTTGAGACTTTTGAGAGAAGGGATACTTGACAATAATACATAGAAGATAATATATTATTGTTATTAAAATTTGATGAGTCTTCATTTGAATATACTAAAATAGAGCATAATTTTGATAATATATTGATATATATGATTCCATATTTTTTTGTAAAAAAATATAACATAACACATGATTTTGATAATATTTTGTTAATTTACATCAATATTCAACAAATTTTTTTATAGTAATTTGCTAAACTTTTGTTTAAAATATTAGCATGACATATATATATTATACTATTATAATTATGTACAATATCAATATTTTACCTTAAAATTTGTGAGAATTTAAAAAAAATATTAAAGTTTAACATATAGATAGCTAGAATAAAATATTTAAATATTAAAATATTTTATTATATATATATATATATATGATAATATTATAATACTTAAATAATAAATAGTCAAAATTTAAAATATCTACATGATAATTTTTCAAGAAATATATGATAATAAACGTTAGTATCAGAAAAATTATAGGAATTAAAAAAAAAAAGGGGGGGACGGCTGACCGCTGCCCGGGGGATGGGTTGGTAAAGACAGGTTAGATACAGCTGTTTGCCAACCACATTTTAGGCGTTTCATGGGGTCCCATTTTCCCCCCTTTTCTTTTCCATTTATCATAATTATTAATTATATATATATATATATATATATTTCTATAATTATTATTACCTTATATGTACTTTTTTTTGTATATTTGCTAAAAAGGAAAGGAACATACCTAGTGCCTCAAAGGTTCCCGCCTATACGGGGTCTGGGTTGTATATTTGCTGCTTATTATTTTTATTATTCTGTCATTTTTTTTGTTTTATTATCTATTTATTTCTACCTATTTGCTGCTTTATACTATCTATATACTTGCTATGTGTCATTGTTTATATTCTTACACCTAGATTCTTGTATGTTTTATGCTTTTATGCTTATTAAGATTGTGGGTCCTTGTAAACAGCCTCTCGTTAGGAGAATACCCCCTTAAGGAATAAGGCTGCGTACATCTTACCTCTTTCAGACCCTGTTTGTATGGGAGACCTTGAGGCACTAGGTTTGTTGTTGTTGTTATTGTATATGATTATTTATTATCTTATTATTTTAATGTTTTAACTTACATAATAACATATCTTTAGCTTTAACAATTTTATCATCAAAAATTTTACAATTTTATCAAATTGACTATCTTTCTAACGAGTTTTAATAGATTTATATTGAGGTATCGTGAAAAATAATCTTATGTATGTAATATAGAGAAGTGTCTTTACCCCTTAAAAGCTTCCATATCTCAATCTTAACAATTCAGCGAGCCTTTTATATAAAAAGCGACATACCTAGTGCCTAATGCTCTTGTCTAAGTAGGGTCGGGGGAGGTGGATGTACGCAACCTTTCCCCTTCAGGGTATTACATCTAAAGAGAAGCTGTTTCCAAATGCCCTCAACCTGAGAGTAAGGACTTCCCAAGAGGTCACCCATCTTGGTACTGCTTTCGCTAAACACGCTTAACTTCGGAGTTATAGTGGGATCCGGTAATAGCGTGTTGGTACCCTTTCTGGTTACAAGCCTGCTATATAATGTTTTTAATTAAAAAAAAAGACAAAAGACGACGATCTCATGTGCTTTGAGCTCCTTCTTTGTCAGTAAGGCTCATTCGCACTTTTTTTGCTGTTTATCGAAAAAAGAACGAAAGGAAAATCTTTCACTACAATATTAAGAGCATCATTTAATTCAATAATTAAAAAAGAACATAATTTAATTCTTACAGAATTGGGCGGAGCCAAAACAATGAGCACGAGCGGCTAAGAATGACTATTTAAGTTTTAAAAAATGAGAACTTAGTGTTAATGTGTTGTTAAAAGTTTTAAAATATAAACACCCTTCATATATCGTACGAAATAACACTAATAAGCATTTTCGTAAAATAATGATCTTTTTTAAAGAAAAATGCTAATATGCACATGATTCAAAAATATATAGGTGCTTAACATCAATATCTAGTATTCTTTTTGCAATTTGCTTAATTTTTGTTAAAAATATTAAAATAGCTTTTATATATTATTATAGTAAGTGTATTATATTAACACTTTTTATATAAAATTATTGCGATTCTTTTAAAAATTTTATATGACAACTCTTAATCATTATGAAACTATACCAAATATTAGACTTTACTATTAATTTGTTATATTGTATTATTATATGAATTATATATGAAATACTTAAATGCATTTATGATTTATTATTATTCTTTTTTTTTTAACCATTGTATTCTTCATATTTTCAAATGAAAATAATTTTGTAATTAAGAAACACTCAACAAGGATTATGCCCTTAATCCAATCATAAATAAAAGAACTCAAAATGTAACAAAATATTTCAATTCTTTTTTTTAAAGAAGAAGTTCAAATATAGTATTATATAATTTAAATTTTCTCAAAGGCAATGTTATTAACTTATTACTATTTTAAAAGTAAATTAAATATGTTTGTGAACATAATTGTCTTGACTAAATTATTTGCCGTATATTGTAATTATAATGAAACATTAATATTAGTTGATTGTTGTCACATGTCATATTTGTCTTTCAAGGAAATATAGGCCCCGGTTGGTATGCAGGAAATAAAAATTTATAAAAAGTATGAATTTTGGCTCTTGTTTGATATACAGGAAGTAGGCAGAATAAGGAAAGTAAAATTGCTAAACAATTTTCAATTTATTCAAAATATAGGAAGTAACTTACTTAGACTCCCAGGTAAGTTATAGTTACTTTGTTTTTAACTAGCCTCGTAAAGAAAGCTCTATTTCCCATCGTGGAAACCAAATATATATATCTTTTTACTTCTCGGAAAGTTGACACAAAAATTGAATTTTCAAAAAATACAATTTCCAATTCATGCAGCGACTAAACGAGGCTACAGTTATATTGAAAACTTGAGGATCAAAAATGTTATACCTGAGTTCGATCCAAACTGCAAATGTTATCCCTTACCCATCTTTCAAAAGTAAAAGGAAAATGTCATAATTTTTAGGGCATTATTATTATCTATGCAAAAAGTATTAATGCCAAAATAAGATATAACTAATAATATATAATAATCATAATTTTTTAATAAAATTATTCCAGTATTAATAGTTTTATCATATCAACAATGTTACCCAAATTTTATCATAAACGAGAGTTATCCCGTGCGATGCACGGAGATCTTTATATTTTTTTAATTTTTTATATTACGATATTGCAGTTATATTATGCATAAATTACGATAGATCTTGAACTTTATGATTTGCACATATATATTAAGATTCAGTACATATCTTAATTAATAGCAATTCTTGATTGACCGTTGAGTTTGGACACTGAAAAAATATGATTTCTTCCTCTTAACCACTTTTTGATTATCTTTTATGTTCATGAATTTAGATGTTGTGGTAGATAGAGAATTAAAATCTTATTTATAGAGAGGGAGGGGATAACTTCCATCAAAACACTAATGCTCCTGTTCTTTCGTTAATAAATATGTCTTTTTATTAATAGATATGTCTTTTTATTAATAAATATGCCTCTTTAGTAAAATACGTATCTCTTTACTAAGAAATATATCAAAAAAATATACGTTTTTTATTAAATACATTATTTGAATAAAAGATATGTCTTTTTCTTAATAGATATTTTAATTATTTTTTTTTTAATTTAAATCACTTCGTAATAAAAATGGTCTCGTTCAAATAATGAGGACAGTGCAAGTGGGGCTAACCTTCATCAAGTGCATGCTAGGTTGGCCCCACTTTTGCTCCGGCCATCATTGTAAAAATCAACAATAATATTTACGTGCACGAGATTTATGTATAAATTTAGGTTAAATATTATTTTGAAATAATAAATATTACGTAGGTGATTCATTAGACTTATATTTTAATTATTTTTTCTAACATTTTTTATGTAAAATTGTTTATAAAACTTAAATGTGAAGTCCTTAATTACATCTTTTAATTGCACCCTTTGTCTTCTCCGGTCCAATTAGGAATTACGTCCAATTGGATTTAACAATAACTGGAGAGACCCTCGATGCATCAAATTCAAATACAGCTCTCTTCTAGAGGACATGGTGCGTCAAACAAGAGCTCAAAGTTATCAGCTTGCTTCATAATTATGTGAAAATTGAGATACGACTCACGGAATTAGCATATACACGGTCCACATATAAGCTCAAATTGAGTATATCCTAAAACTAATTAATATTAAATGGAGAAACTCGTTTTTTGGATAAAAATAAGTGGAGAAACTTACATATTAATTTTTTTCTCTCATAACTCTTATGTGAAATTTTTACGAGACTCACATATAAATTTCTTAGCAATTATATACTAATTTTGCCATGTATGATAAACAAAGAGTGGTTTTTCCAACTATATAAAAATATAAATAAATCACAGTCAATATATAATTAGCTTGATTATTTTTCATTATTGAATGTATATTGCATTGTAATTATCATGAGACACTTAATATAATTCAGGATGGTAAGCAATTAAAATTTTATATTCGACTTCTTATGAATGTAAGTGAATCAAACGTTCTAACTGGTTGTTTAACATAATCGATATCCTTTATGTTTAATATTATTATGTTTTGAAAATTGGAATTGCTTATTTTATATTTTGAAATTAGAAATTTCAAGGTATCTTATTGAATGCCTCAATGTCTTGATAGCTCCACTGAGTTGATTAAGCGGTTCTAATTACAACATGTGCCACATGACCGCCCTTGTGAACATCCAAATAGTGTTATATTTTGCATGGGTATGCTGTGTTTCTAGGACCCCCTCTTCTCTCTTGATGTGCTAAGAAGCAACCTACTGTTATAAAGTCTCCCACAGAGTCTGAATACTGGGTTTTAACCTAAATTGTTGCAGAATGTGACTGGATTAGATATATAATCTCAACCTATGACGTTCATGACATATTTCTAGTCTATTGTGACAATGTATCTACCGCCTACTGTGCTGCCAGTCCCATTTTTAATAATCTCAATAAGTGTTAAGAACTTCACATGTGAGTATAATATGAATCACTTATAGAAGTTTTAAGAAACAAAAGATTAACATATAAGCTTAGTAAGTTACTCAACATGTCATGTGGATCTCATGTATGCCAACTTTGTGGGGTCGCACCTAAAGGCCCGCTAACATGTAACAGTAAGCGTATTGATTTTGACTTTCATTATGTTTCAGAAAAGTGAAGAAGGGTGATTTCCAAGCTCAATACACAACTACAACTACAACTACAAACTAAGCAGGTTGCTGACATTTCACAAAGGACTATCTACTACTTACTTCTGATTGCATGAGCAAATTAAAGAGGTGTATCAGGATAATATTTTCTTGGGTAAAGATCATATCGATACTACATAATCCTATGATTATTTATCATCATATATCTTAGGGTTATTTACACCAAAGGTCCCTGTACTTTGTTGATTATATCAGTTTAGTTCTTGTACTTTTAATTGTATAAATTTAGTCCCTATATAATTTAAAATGTATCAATTTGATTCATAGAGGTTTATGTTAAGTTTTTAGTGAAATTTTTAATAATTCAGCCACTAATTGGGTTAAATTGAATAAGCGAATGGATTTATAATAAGTTTTAATGGCTGGAGCAACCTTTCACCAACATGTAAAAAAAATAAAAATTAAATGGTGCCTAAATTTTTTGTGTAACATATAAACTTAGATATATATATATAACAACAAATAGCAAATATACTTTTTTCTTACAATAAATTTTTAAAATTTTAATAAATTTTGACATGTGGAATAATAGTATCTATATAATAATTTACCCAAAAAAAAAAAGTATCTATATAATTTAATACTAAAAATTTAGTCAACATTAAATTTTTTTTTTTTTTTACATTTTAGTAAAAAGTTATTGCAGCCTTAATAAAAACTTTTCTTTTTTTTATTTTGACAAAAATAAAATGACCAAAATGCCTTACTTAAGTGGCAATGGCTTGCTGATTGGGAGTGCTAGTTTGGTAATTTTTAATTTTCGCGTGCTATTTTAGTAATTTTAAATTTTTGCATGCTATTTTTGGAATAAAAATATTAAAATGTGGTATTTTGAAAAATTACCCACCTATAGACCTAAAGTTCAAGATGACTTTAAATCAAAATGACCCTATCTAAATTCGATTTGACTTGAGCAGGACCCAGCCAAGCTTATAAATACCTGATTTAACCCAACATAATTGACCCTAAATATAGAGACAACTAAAACTAAAAATGACCTAACCGGACACAGTTTCACTTAAATTTCACCCAACATAGGTAACCCTAAACTTGAAACGAAACCTAGTCTAACCTAAGCCATGATTGCTCAATTACGAAATCACCCTACCCAACTCTAACCTAACACATGCTAATTCAAATCTTAGAATGGACCCATTTAATTAACCCAAAGTCCAATATGATTTGAGCATGATATGGTTCGACCCAAATCCCGACTCAAGTTGACCCGAAACTAGAAATGACTCAATTTTGAATGGACCAAATCTGATCGAAATAAAATTAGTTATCTCGAAACCCAGAACGATATAATTCAATTAACTCAAAGCTCAAAATGTTTAGTTATAAATTATAATTCTACTTTCTAATTTATGCGGCAGTCAAATAATTTTTTAATCCTTTTAAAATAGGAATTAAAATTACAATGCAATAATCCAATTCTAATTTCATACGGCCAACAGAGTTCTAGTGTCTTCAAATCTCAACAGGTGCCTATTGAGTTTTTTCTTTTGTTTTTTTTTTCCTTTCCTTTTTTGGTCAATTCTTCTTTTTTTTTTTTGTGGTTTCTTTAAGACATATTATTTTAAAAAACTAGCCGTTTCATAAATTACAATTATTAAATAAAATATATGAATAGTTTTATACTTTAATAATCCTTATCATCTTTTTGCATATTCTAATCATTATTTTTTTCTATGATACGTATCCAATTTAGGTATTTAGGTCTATAATATTAGGTTAATAGATAATATATTATGTCTCACCTATGAAGGGTAATATTCTATAAATAAAGAGTCATTGTAATCCAATCGAATGAATGAAATCAATATTATCCTTTATAGTTTACTTTTATTTTGATTCGTATCATTCTAAAGGTCCTTTTTTTTTCGTAAAAATCATATAAATATATATATATACATAAATAATTTTATAAAAAATAAATAAAAAGATGAGCTTTTAAAAGGTCTCGCGACCTTTATTGTTGTGAGGGACCATAAGGTGTGGGCCAAGCAAGAGTTTTGGCATATGCATATGGTTCAGTGGGTGGCTGCATGAACGACACATGCACGCAGCATAGCACCCCCAACAGCGATGAAATTTAGGGGAGATCGGGTTTAGATCTCGGAGCAATTATGAGTGAAATTTTTGTGTATTATGCGAAGTAAATTGATCAGAAAAATCAATTGTTATTAAAATTTAGAAAGATAATCATTGTATTGTTTTAGTTGCGTGTGGATTTCAAGTTACGGCAAATAGTTTTTACTCTTGCTATCTTCGTAGTGGATTTTTGTTAACAGTTTGCTGGTTTTTTTTCCCTACTATGGAGAGTTTTCCACTTTTTTCGATAATTGGTGACGGAGTCACAATACATAGCAGGTAATTTGAACAAACGAACCCGAAGTCAACCCGTATAAGGACGGGGATCAAAACAACAAAAATAATATAACAGAAAAATAAGTAAAAACAAGACAGTCAAACTCCTAATCTATCGAAGTAAAGCACTCAGCATAAGCGGATCATAATCGTTAAAACCCAGCCCTAGTCCTTTCGATCTCGAACGTGCACTCCGGATCTTACCGACATTTTTTACAGTATCGTCCCTTTTCACCTGATTCCTCCTTTTTTGTTTGGCAGAGTCCTTCGCTGATCTCTTCGCACTGTTCTCGAGCGACATGTCATTTAGAAAATCTTATGTCCATTTATTTTTTCTTATTTTCTCGTTGGTATTGATTGTTTATTATGTAAGATCATAGACTCGTTTTTCATAAACAGTAGAAACAAAAATAAAATAAACTAGAATTTGTACATTCTAATGTATGTGATCCCATTGATGTAGAATATCTGAGATGAAATAGATGTTTTGCTAGTTTTATTCGTGATGCTTTGTGTAAGGTATTTTCGTTGAGGTCTAAAAATAAGGTATTTCAAGTTTTTCAACAATTTTATGTTGTGGTGGAGAGACAAGCCGAGAAGTTGTTGAAGTGTATTCAAACTGATAACAGGAAAGAGTACATTCATTGTGATTTTAAAAGGTACTGTAAAAGACATGATATACACCATGAGAATACATAACTAGATACTCCTCAGCACAATCATGTTGCAAAAAAAATGAATAGGACCATTTTGGAAGAAACTCAGATATCTTCTCAAAATGTCTAAGTTGCCTAAGACATATCGGGGTGAAGCTATTGTTGTTTACATCATTAACATAATTCTATTAGTTCTTTTGAAATTTGACATTCAGAGAGTGTGCAGACAGAGAATGAGATTTCTTATTATCACTTGAATGTGTTTCGGTGCAAAGTCTTCATGTATTTACCAAAACAACAAAGATCAAAACTCAAGTAGGGGAAGCAGCCCCTTAAAGAGTGATTGCAGAGCCTCGAGGGAGGAGATTTAACAGATCTAACAGTTATTATTTCCTCCTTTCAACTCTTACTCTTTCATATATATATATAATATTATGGATTATTTCCATTTTAGTATGGAGCCTTTGTCCAAAATAGCCTAAAATAAAAAAAAAATTATCCGAAATGGCACATTTTAAAAAATATTTTCTCAAATGGCCTCCATGTCACCAAATTTTAAAAATAATTTTTTTTTTGTTTTGGGGTTTAGGGTTTAAAATTTTGAAACGGATTTTTTTTTAAATTTGCTGACGTATAAGCTATTTGGGAAAATATTTTTTAAAATGGTCCATTTTGGATAATATTTTTTTTAATTTGAGCCATTTTTGGCAACGGCTCCTTTAGTATCCAAACTTTTTTTAAAATAATAGAAAGGACCTTCACCTTTTTGAATTAATAAAAAAACTTCTAAATTTTTATTGTATTAATGAAAAAGGCCTGTTTTCAGTGTAATGACTTTATTTCTTTCGAAAGAATTGACGTGGCCATTGATTTTTTAGTAATCTTACATTAAATGATAAAAGTACTTTTTGATACCCTTATTATTACTTAAACACAAAATTCATGTTGTTATATTGTGTAGAAACTATATATTTTCGCTTAATTTGTTTAAAAATATAGTTATTGAATGATACTTTCCATTTTAGTATAGCATTAACAAAAAAGTAGTTACCATGTCAATTTTGTCGACAAAAAATGGAGATACAAAAAAAGCTTAAGAACATTTTCATTAATATGATAAAAATTGAACAGCTTTTTTAACAATTTAAAAAATTGTGATTCTTTTTATTATTTTTTAAAATATTAGATACTAAAATATAAATAATATTGCTATTATATTATCACTATAGTGTGATATATATTACCCCCATTTTCAGACCCCTTCAATCTGTGCATTTTGACCACGTCTCCATTACAATGGAGGTGGAGAAGGAGCTAAAGACCTTCTCAGAGGTATGGATCTCCGCCATAGCCGCCGCCTGCTACTGCCGCTTCGTCCCCGCCGTTGCCCCTCACGGCGGCGCTCTCCGCCTCCTCCTCCTCCTCCCCGTCGTCCTCCTCTTCATTTTCCTCCCCCTCCGCCTCTCCTCCTTCCACCTCGGCGGCCCCACCGCCTTGTATCTCGTCTGGCTTGCCAACTTCAAGCTCCTTCTCTTCGCCTTTCATCTTGGCCCTTTATCTAACCCCTCTCTCTCTCTCCTTCACTTCATCTCCACCACCCTCCTCCCCATCAAGTTCAGAGATGACCCATCTAATGATCATGAGAAAAACAAGAGAACTCTGAGTTTTGAGTGGCGTAAAGTTGTTCTTTTTGTTGCTAAGTTGGTGTTTTTTGCGGGTATTTTAAAGATTTATGAGTTTAGAAAAGATTTGCCTCATTTTGTGATCTCGGTGCTTTACTGTTTTCACTTCTATCTCGGGACGGAGATCACCTTAGCAGCAAGCGCAGTCATAGCTCGAGCCACGCTAGGGTTAGACCTATACCCCCAGTTCAACGAGCCATACTTAGCCACCTCGCTGCAAGACTTCTGGGGGCGCAGGTGGAACCTCATGGTGTCAGACATCTTGGGGTTGACAACATACCAGCCTGTCCGGCGTGTCCTCTCGAGGTGGGTCAGGCTGCGGTGGGAGGTAGCCGGCGCAATGTTGGTGGCGTTCACGGTGTCGGGGCTAATGCATGAAGTGTTTTTCTTCTACTTAACTCGCGCGAGGCCCTCGTGGGAGGTGACGGGGTTCTTTGTGTTGCATGGGGTTTGCACAGCCGTGGAGATGGTGGTGAAGAAGGCGGTTTCAGGCAAGGTGCGGCTGCGCCGGGAGGTGTCAGGGGCGCTGACGGTGGGGTTCGTGATGGTGACTGGAGGGTGGTTGTTTTTGCCGCAGCTGGTGAGGCATGGGGTAGATTTGAAGACCATTGATGAGTATCCTGTCATGTTTAATTATACTCAGAAGAAATTGATGGGTTTGTTGGGGTGGTGATGAATGATGAGATGATGATCATGCATCTTCTTTTTCGGAGATCGGTTGTACGTCACGAGGAGAACCCATGAAAAATGCAGATCAGACGGCAAGACAGGTCGGGAAAAAAAAATGATCAATTTCTCCTTAAGTAGCCGGCCTGCCACCCTGTCCGATTGTGGCATTTTTGTGGTCACTTTTTCATATCGTGTAGTATTTTTGGTTTTTTGTTTTTAATGTTTTCTATGAATTTTGAATAATTTGTGCTTCATGAAAATTTTTTTTAAAAAAAAAATGATGTTATAGCGTAGGCTGAGATGTTTAACTGTTTTTGAAGATGGGCCTCGCTAATTACAGGCAAAAAGCAATTTAATATAGGTAATATTATTAGAGTAAGATGATAGTTTTAAGATAATTTTTTGCTTCTTATTATTTACAAATTATATTATTGTTCTAACAATACTAATTCTAAGTGGTTTTTAAAATAGCATATTTGGTATTTTTATTTTCAAAATAATATTTGGAATTTGAAATTACCAAAATAGCATATAAAAATTTAAAAATATCAAAACAGTATGTCTAGTAAGCGTGTCATGTGGCAGTCATGCCACATTAGTAGAGACATTTTGGTCAGTTTATATTTTTATAAGTTTTTAAAAAGAAAATTAGTTTGTTAGTTTTTTTTTATTTTTTTAACACCTGCGGCAAATTTTCACTAAAATATAAAACAAAAAGTAATTGCCTAAATTTTTAGGATTATATTATATATGTATTATTATTTAATGTATATAAATTTATCAATTTTTTTAAAAAAATAAATTTTCTGTTTTTATTATTGTTCTACATATTGAAATTTATATATTTTATTGCAAAGAAAATTATTTAACACCATAAAAATAATATAGAATAAAACAACAACAATAATAACAACAAACTCAGTACCTTAACGGCTCCCGCATAAGCGAGGTGTGGAAGGGGTGGATGTACGTAGCCTTACCCTTTCAGGACGTAACCCTGCCGAGAGGTTGTTTCTGAGGACCCTCAACCTTATAGGGATGGCAACACGAGGACTTCTCAGGAGGTCACGTATCTCGGTACTACTCTTGCCCAAGCACACTTAACTTCGAAGTTGTAATGAAATCCGGTTGCATTAGTGCCTAGTAATTGAATCTCAATATCTATACAATGCAATACAAAAAAATTTAAGCAATTATTTTTCTTTTTATATTTTAGTAAAAATTTGATGCAGGTCTAAAAAAAAAACTAATTTTCCATTGTTTTATTTTTAAAAAAGTAAAATGACCAAAATGCTACTAGTGAAGTGGCATGGCTGCCACGTGGGCGTGCTACTTTTATAGTTTCGAATTTTCACGTATTATTTTAGTAATTTTAAATTTTTGCGTGATCTTTTAAATTATAATAACTCCTAAAGGAACATACCCAGTGCCTCAAGGGCTCCCGCCTACGCAGGATCTGGGGGGGGTGGATGTACGCAGCCTTCCCCCTTCAGGGTGTTAACCTAAAGAGAGGCTGTTTCCCAGTGCCCCCAACCTGAGGGTGAGGACTTCCCAAGAGGTCACCCATCCTGGTACTACTCTCGCCCAAGCACGCCTAACTTATGGGTATTTTCCTTTAAATTATAATAACTCCTATTTAATAAAAATTAAGGACATCTTACCTTATGGGTAAACATGGATACAAATTATAATCATATAAACGGGAGGATAAAGAGGGGTAGAGGGTGTAATTAAATGAGTTACTATTTTTGACAATTAGGTAAAGAGATAAGGATAAATAAAGTTATATAAGATAAAATTATCTAAAATTTTTTGAAAAATTATCTTATGCCTATTACCCCTTTACCACTAAAAAGATTTTATCAAATACGGGTAAATATTTACCTTCATTTACCACCCTTTATCTCGTATCAGACAGGAGGTTAGTTGATGGGGAACCATTATTTTATGAAAAAAATTACTATTATTTTGTTTGGATGGTAATTTTTAAAAAGTAATTATTAACTCATGAATTATTCTTACGCTTGGTTTAAGTGTGAATTTTTTTATACACTACTTTGTTCATATATTACATTTGATTTTCTAAATTTACTTACAATAAAATATGACTTTAACTAAAATATTGAGCAAAATCACCAATAAATAATACTTTAAATATCTAAGAAAATATGTTTTAAAAATCTAATAGTCTCTTACAACACCGACGGTCTATCTCTACCCATACCACGGCTATTGTCATCCCTCGGTGAGGCCATCTTAAATTTCTCCGACTTTCTATTAGTTTTTTAAATATTTAAAGTATTTTTTTAATGTTTAAAATATGTTTTAAATATTAAATATTTATATAAATCTTTAAAATATTTTAATATATTTTTTAAATTTTGAAAATGTTCTTTTACATATTTTTCTATATTCATTATTTATAATTTTTTATTACATATATGAAAATATTTTTTATTATTTAAAATAATTTATATATATAATGATTTTTTAAATATTTGTATTGTTTTTAAATATTTTGTTTTTTTATATTGAATGGTGAAACCATTTTTTAAATGTATTAGTTATTTTTATCATAATTCGTTGAAATTTTGTTGAAAATAATGGCATAACTCATATATATTAGATTTTTTTATTGAAAATTATCTAAAATTTATGTGTAATTTTAAAAAATTACCTATATTTTTTATTCTTTTAATACACACTTACAATTTCTAAATTTTTTTATTGTCAAACATTAATGTGACATTAGAGTTTTACTCACGTGACATTTTAAAACAAAGAAAATACTTTATATTTTAGAATTTACAATTGAAATAATTTTAAATATCTAAAAATTAAAATATAAATTTTAAAGATATTTTCTTTTGTTTTTAAAGTGTTACATTAGCAAAACTAATATAACCCTAACGACATCAATTAAGGTGTGATATTAAAAAAATAGAAAATCTAAATATTTATTGAAATAATATCTAAAATTTATGTGATTTTTAATAAAAAAAATCTAATATTCTATATATATATATAAACTTACTAAATCTGGATATAAATTACTTATATATGACTGACTGTAATATCATTTTGTGTAAAAAATACTAAATTTTAATGAATATAATTATATGCTATTATGTTTAAAAAATGCTTATATTGCCATAGTTATGTTTTACCTAAGCATTTTTTGAGTTTTTTAGCATTTTGGCACATTTAAAAAAAAAATTAGAATTTTGGCATAATTAGAAAAATATCTAGCAAAATGCACACTTTACTATTCACCCGTCATTGCATGCTGTTTGAAATGGATTACAAGAGTAAAAGATCCGTTACACCACGTTTGAGACGTTGTGCAACCAAGTGCAAAGGTCGTGCAATAATAGACACATATTTTTTTTAATTTTTTAATTTAATAAAATAACTTTTTAATTTGAAATATTTTTTAATTTAAATTATTTTAATTTTTAATTTTATAATTTAAATCACTAGATGTATATATTTTTTAAAAAGTATTATTTGAACAATTAATAAGAAAGATATAAATAAGAGACACGTTTAAATGAAGAGATAGTGTTATATATATATATGTTATTAAGGAAACACATTCCGGGTAGCACTCTAAAGGGGGAAGGCTGCGTACATTCATCCTCCAAAACCTGCTTACGCATTTGTATATTATTAATTGAGCTATTTTATTAGATACATGTAACTCAAAACTAAAAAATTATTTCATGTAATTTATAAACTAATATATAATTTACAAAAAACATCAAAAGAAACCCAACTAATATAATTAAATATTAGTTATAAACTATGTATCTAATAAAATAACTCAAATAATGATACACAAATACGTAAGCTCGTGATTTTTTGTTGGAAATATCACGATCTCCTCATTTATGTCTTCTTTATTAATAGTATTACGATATTATGGGTGATTTTCTAAAATAGCACGTTTTGACATTTTTACTACCAAAATAGCACGTTAAAATTAAAAATTATCAAAATAGCATGCAGAAATTGAAAATTACCAAAACAGCATACACAGTCAGCATGTCATTGCCACCTAAGCAAGGGCATTTTGGTCATTTTCCTTTTTTAAAAATAAAAAAAAGAATTTTTATTTTATTATCATTTTTTTTACGGCTGCAATAACTTTTTACTAAAATGTAAAAAGAAATTTAATATTGACTAAATTTTTAGTATTGTATATATAGATACTATTATTCAATATGTCAAAATTTTAAAAACTTATTGTAAGAAAAAAAGTATATTTACTTTTTATTATTGTTATTATATATCTAAATTTATATGTTATATAAAAAATTTAGGCAATATTTAAATTTTTTTTAATATTTTGGTGAAAGGTTTTTCCAACCATTAAAAAAAAAAGAAAAAAAACTTTTCTTTTATTTAATTTCAAAAAAGGAAAATAACCAAAATGTTCTTGCTTAGGTGGCAATGGCATTATAGCTAGGCGTACTGTTTTTGTAATTTTTAATGTTTTCGTGTTATTTTTGTATATTTTAGGAATAAAAATGTCAAAAATGTGTTATTTTGGAAAATTATCCATGTTATCATATTTCCTGTATGACGACGACAACAACAACAATTCCAGTGCCACAAGGGCTCCCGCATAAGCAGGGTTCGGGGGGTGGATAATTTAGGCAATATTTAAATTTTTTTTAATGTTTGAGTGAAAGGTTGTTCCAACCATTAAAAAAAAAATTTCTTTTATTTAATTTCAAAAAAAGGAAAATGACCAAAATATCCTTGCTTAGGTGGCAATGGCATACTGGCTGGGCATTGCTGTTTAAGTAATTTTTAATTTTTGCGTGATATTTTTGTATATTTTAGGAAAAAAATGTTAAAAATGTGCTATTTTGGAAAATTATCCATGATATCATAGTTCTTCTATGATGACAACAACAACAACAATTCCAGTGCCACAAAGAGCTCCCGCAACTTTTCCCTTTTAGGGTGCTACCCTGAATGTGTCCTCATTTAACAATATATATATCATCATCTCCTCATTTAAATTTGTCCCTCATTTATATCTTCCTCATTTAAAAATTATTTTAAATTAAAAACTTATTTTATTAGTTTTTTTAATTTCAAATATATAAACTTAAAAAAAAAAATTTAAAAATGAGTGCATTGTTGTACGACCTTTGTAAGGTCGTGCAACAATGCACGACACCGTGCATCACCGTTGCACGACGTTTCAAACGTCATGTATTGGTCTTGTATTCTTGTAATCTATTTCAAATAGGGTGCAACAGCTGGTAAATAGTAAAGTATGTCCTTTTGCTAAATATTTTTCCAACTATGCCAAAATTCTAAATTTTTTTTGAAATTGTACCAAAATGCTAAAAAAACTCGTATTTTCCTATAAAAATATATCCAAATCTGGGAAAAGAGTATTGATTGATAAAATTTTTAAACTTTAGGTTAACAAGGTGATAAAATTTTTAAATCTCAAGGTGTCTCATTGTATGTTTTAAAACGTCATATTACCTAAATGATAAATGATCAAATCTCAAGGTATCTAAGTTATAAACAACAACAACAATAACAGTCCCAATGCCACAAGAGCTCCCGTGTAAGCGGGATCAAGCCGGGGGGTGGATGTAGGCTGCCTTCCCCTTTTAAGGTGCTACCCTGAAAGCAAGCTGTTTCCAATAACCCCCAACTTAATAAGAGTGTCATCATGGAAGCATAGTAGCCTATAAGCATGAGAGCAACATAATATTAGAGCAACACATAGCACAAACCAAGCATAACAAAGCAAAACTCAATGGAATGTAACTTCAGGCGGATAATCGACAAGTGCGCAAGTACTCAAGTACACATATAAGCAAATAAGTGCACCTATACGTGGGCCCACGAGGAAGTCAAGACACCTAGAAGCACTAGTGCAAGCAATAATTAGATACCTAGTCTAAGCCGCTACATCAACTCCCTGTACTAGCCCTCTATCGAGCTGTATCTAAGGCCATCTCCTCCTATAAATTTAGGTAGGTGAGGTCCTATTAAATCGTCTCCAGGCATCTCTTCTTTAGTCTATCTCTCCCTCTCCTTCATAGCGTAGTATGGGATTGTTCGATCTCCTGATTGGGGCAGTGGACGGTCTCCTCCTAATATGACTGACCCACCTCAAATGTTGCTCTTTTAATTTATCCCCAATCAAGGCCATACCCAATCTAGCTTTATGTCGGCATTTCTGATCCTATCATTCCTTGTATGTCTGCACATCCATTGTAACATCCTCATCTCCGCCGCCTTCATCTTCTGTCATAATTGTGAATAAATATAATTGAATGAATAGAGGAGTACATGAAGTTCACAATATATAGGCAAACACCAAGAGGCAAAAGACTAAGAATACCCCTAGGGTTACATAAGTCAAAGGGCAAAAGGGTAAACTGTAAAACCCTAGGTACATTCTAGAATATAGTCTAATAGGCCCCCTCAATCTAAGCGGGGTGATAGCACGCGAAGATTGGCCTTGTGTTGGAAGAAACGATCCGCCGCAAGACCTTTGGTGAGGATATCAGCTACCTGCTTTGTGGTTGGAGTGTAGTGAACTTGAAGATCACCCTTGAGGACTTTTTCCCTAACATAGTGGAAGTCGACATCCACGTGCTTGCTACGGTCATTGGACACCTGGTTAGCAGCAAGGTAGGAGACGGAGACATTGTCACAGTAGACGATGATGGGTCCTGGGTGGCGGATAGCCAGGTCGCGCATGATGTACCGAAGCCAGTCACTTTCAGCAGCAGCCTAAGCCACAGCCCGATACTCAGATTCAGTCGTACTTTTGGAAACGGTTATTTGCTTTTTGGCTCGCCAGGAAATGAGGTTTGGTCCAAGGTAGACGGCATAACCAGTGGTAGAGCGACGAGTGTCAGGGCAAACACCCCAGTCAGCATCAGCGAAAGCTGTGATAGTGAGAGTGCGAGCAGGTTGTAGGAGAAGACCATGATCAGGAGTGGATTTGAGATACCGGAGAATACGCTTCACAGCCTGCCAGTGGGGATCACGGGGAGCATGCATGAACTGGGAGACCAGGTTGACAGCATAGCATATGTCAGGACGGGTCATAGTGAGGTACTGCAGGGCACCCACTGCGCTCCTATACTCAGTAGGGTCCTCAAGTAGGGCCCCGTCACTCAAAGAGAGATGTGCTCGGGTGGGTAGGGGGGTTTTGACTGGTTTGGCGTCGCAGAGACCAAGTTTGGTGAGAAGGTCCACAGTGTATTTGTGTTGGGAGAGAAAGAGACCACTAGAATTGCGAGTGGCCTGAATACCAAGAAAGAAGTGGAGCGGGCCAAGATCTTTCATCGAAAACTGGGTCGAGAGGGACTGGATGAGAGACGTGAGGTGCGAGGGGTCAGACCCAGTGAGGATAATATCATCAACATAGAGGAGGAGACAGGTCAGATGAGAACGTGTTTTATGGATGAATAGTGAAGGATCAGCCCGACAACAGGTGAAGCCAAGGTGAAGGAGGAACGTACTGAACCGTTGGAACCATGCCCGAGGAGCCTGCTTCAACCCATACAACGCTTTCCGAAGGCGACACACGTGATTAGGAAACTTTGGATGTATGAAGCCTTGTGGTTGTTTCATATAAACTTCTTCCTTAAGGTGACCATGTAGGAATGCATTTTTAACGTCCAACTGCTGTATAGACCAGTTGTATGTTACAGCAAGTGTAAGTATAAAGCGTATGGTGGTTGGTTTAACAACAGGGATAAAAGTCTCCTTATAATCAAGGCCTTCACGTTGATGAAAGCCTTGAGCAACAAGGCGGGCTTTGAACCGTTCAACCGAGCCATCTGCTTTATATTTCACTTTATATTTTCAAGTGCTACCTACAAGGTTTTTCGAGTGGTCATGTGAGACAAGATCCCAAGTGTTGTTAAGAAGTAAGGCATTAAATTTATCCGCCATGGCTTGCTACCATTGGGGATTTTTAGCGGCCTGCGAGTAACATGTGGGCTCTTGAATTACCGTAATAGATGATAGTGAAAGTGGGTACCGATTTTTACGGATCCCATCCTTAAGCCGAGTACGCATGGGATGCACATTATGAGTAGGGGAAGGCGGTGGGTTAGGCACGGGACTAGGGTCGGACTCAAAGTTTGGAATAGATGACGAAGGTGTATCATCACTGGTCACAAGGACCGAAGACCCGAGAGGGGAGGGGGGGTTTGCGTCCGATGGTGTGGGCGGGGACTGCGCAGGCAGTCGGGCCAGTGGACCGACACTAGCGGGGACGGGAGGGACCGCAGGCACCAGCGGGGTTAGCCCACAGTCAGGAGGTGCTGTGGCGGGTTTGGCCGGAGCCGGAGTCGCGGATGCAACACCCGGGAAAGGGGAAGTGCAAATTACCAACGGTACATTATGGTAAGCATCAGTTTTGGGCACATCAGGGCTAATTAGTTCAGTATAAGGGAATCTGGATTCATCAAAGACTACATACCTACTAACATATATTCGTTTGTTTAAGACATCAAAACATCGGTAACCTTTATATCGAGCCGCATACCCAAGAAAAATGCATGGAGTGGAACGAGGGGCTAATTTATGAGGGGCACGAGATGTGATGTTGGGGTAACAAACACACCCAAAGACTCTAAAACGACTATAATCCGGGTTGGTATGAAAGAGTTTTTGAAAGGGAGAGAAGTTAGAAAGATTTGGTGTAGGGAGACGATTTATGGTAAAACATGCCGTGCAAAAAGCGTCGTCCCAAAATTCATAGGGAAGTTTTGAGTGAATTAAGAGAGTCCGTGCCATTTCAGATAGATGTCGATGCTTGCGTTCCGGCACCCCATTTTGTTCGGGGGTATCAGGACATGATAGTCAAAAGTGAATTCCAGCATCCCGGCATAGCGCATTCATGTGCCGATGATCGAATTCACCCCCACCATCACTTTGGAAAACTTTAATTTTCAAATTAAATTGGTTTTCAACTAAATTTTTGAAACCGGTGAATATGTCATAAACTTCAAATTTGCATCGCATCGGATAGAGCCATGTAAAGCGGGAAAAGTCATCAACAAATAGAACATAGTATTTAAATGCAGAATTAGAGGAGACGGGCGATTGCCAAACATCAGAATGTATAAGCTGCAAAGGCATGGTAGTGTTATGCAGCACACGTTCAAAAGGCAATTTTCTAGATTTACCCAGACAACATGAAGAACATTTATCTAGAAACGTAACAGAAGGACAAAAATGTTGTTTACACAAAGTATTGAGAACAGAGTTGCCTAGATGCCCTAGTCGCTGATGCCATAATGCGCCATGAGTGACCCGTGCAAGGAGCCCAATGTCATGTGGTGAGAAGTTATAAAGTGGTCCATTACTGGGTACTTGTAGAAGCGGTGTCCCCGTAGCTCGGTCCTTAACACAAAAAGAGTTTGAGTCAAATTCAACTCGACATTTATTTTCACGACATAATTGTTTAATCGACAGAAGGTTGTGAGTTAGATTAGGGACAAGCATAACATTGTTTAAATGAAGGGGTGTTTTAGGTATTGTAGTAGAGCCCACATGTGTTACAGGCAATAAGGCCCCATTCCCAACAAGAACACCTTTATGACCAGAATAAGGAAGTAGGTTATAGAGGATACCTGGGTTCGGCGTCATATGGTTGGAAGCACCCGAGTCAGGATACCAGTTGTAGTCATGTGGTTCCCCCATTATCATGGCAGCGAAGGATTGGCTAGGGTCCGGGAATGAGGAGTTGTCGAAGCGATGAGAACAGGTAATAGCAGTATGACCAGTTTGTGAACAGATCTGACAAAATTGGGGAGCGGGGCCGAGCACACCAGCATTAGAGTGGAAGGGGGGACCGACCGGAGGTCGAACAGAGTAGGGAACACTAGAGGATGGCACCCCAAGGTGGGACCCGTACGGTGGGCCGGTATGGGGTGGCTTGCCACCGCGGCCCCCACGACCCCCTTTCCCCTTCCGACCACGACCACGGCCGCGGCCACCGTTCGTGTGGTGCGGTTGGGGGGGTTGCCCGGAAGCAACCATGGCATGGGCAGGGTCCGGGTTGGTACGGCCATTGTTACGGTTGAGGGCACCTTCCTCATTAAGTAAAGCGGATTTTAACGCATCATAAGAATACAATTTTGAAGTTTGTCGGGTAAAAGTTGCAAAAGCTGCGTATTCAGGGGGTAACCCATGAATAGCAAAGTGTTGAAATTCTCTAGCAGACACAGGCGAGTCAATGACAGCTAAATCATCTGCAATTGATTTAAGTTCAGAAAGGTAGGCATCCATGGTTTTGCCATCTTTACGTAGGGTTATGAGTTGAGTCCGGAGGTCATACTCCTTAGCCATGGAGTGATCCCTAAAACGCTTAGCCAAGGCATCCCACATGTTTTTGGAAGTTGGATAGCAGACAATATCATTAATAAGGGAGCGGGAGAGAGTTGCAGCTATACAAGATCGGAGACTCTGATCTGTGCGTAGCCATGTAATGTAATCCGGATTAGAATAAGTCGATCCGGTGGGGAGAGTTATTTGAGCAGGGGAACAGGGGTAAGATCCATCAATGAACCCTAATAATTGGTGTGCAAGTAGTAACATGTTAAATTGTTCTTTCCATGGGGGATAATCAGAAGTTGTTTCGAGTTTAATTGTTACAATGCTAGTGATATTGGATAAAGGAAGAACAATTGGGGAAGCGGGATGGTTATAGATATTAGGGTTGAAGTAATTTGTATTTAGGTAATTGGGGTTTGGGGATGAGAGAGGGGCGGCTGATGGCGCCACACCGGCATCCCCACCGACATGGGGGAGGGTCGGGAAGATTGCCGGAGCAGGTGCGCCACTCTCGGTTGGCCGGAATCCACCTGACAGTGTGGGTCCGGCGAAGCCAGCACCGAGCGAGGGTGCAGGGAAAGCAGAAAATTGGTTCGACAATGACGGGTGACCCAGATTAAGGGTCGGGTTCGATAATGACCTCCCAAGTGGTGGTAGAGTACCGGAGATGGCGACATCGGCATCCACCGACCGAGAGAAGGAAACACCGGTGGTGGTGGTTCCGACAATAGAGGTGTCGGTCACCACCCCTGGTGGGCTAAGCGCTGCGGTGGTGGGCAGAGCACCGGCATGGGGAGGGCCGGGCACTGCCACCGAGCGGGCGCCGCTGGGTGGGGAGGAGGGGAGGGAGTTTAGGGCATTTGCGTAGGATCGATTTGGATTAGAAGCCATTGCTCAAATAAATTATGAAAAGGTATGAAAGAAAGAAAAGAAAACAGTAAAAGATGTAACGTACTAGAGAATTCAACACTTCAATTGCGTAGAGAGAAAAAAAAAAAAAAAGAACAAAAAACCCGACAAACAACGAAATGAAAAGAATAGCGGAAGGAAAAAAAAGAAAATCAGAGTAATTGCTCTGATACCATGTGAATAAATATAATTGAATGAATAGAGGAATACATGAAGTTCACAATATATAGGCAAACACTAAGAGGCAAAAGACTAAGAATACCCCTAGGGTTACATAAGTCAAAGGGCAAAAGGGTAAACTGTAAAACCCTAGGAACATTCTAGAATATAGTCTAATAATAATTAGTAGTGATGTAATTAATTATTTTTTTACATATTTTCTTTCTTCTCGTATATGATTACATAAAATAAGTAAAATATCAATACATACTCGTTCATATCATATATTAGGGTCATAAATTTACGTTACTATTCTCCATATTTTCACTGCAAGACAAGCTTACCCTATTTTTTACAGGGATGACGAGAAAAAAAAACTAGGTATGCCTGCTAGAAATTTAGGAAAGGCCACGCCTTGCATATTAGCAAAAGACAAATGGACCTTATCACCTTAGATCCGAGTTAAGCGCGACGGACCACTAAACCATGAAAGTAACATGATATTCAAATCTCACCAACTAATCAAGAAAATGTTCGGTTTGCTAAAACTATAATGTAATGCTTCTTTCTAGTGTCTTTCCTCCTCAAGATATCCCGAATAATCATCTGAGTGTGCCATGGAGCCAGAACACCCTAGTTAGAGTATTAATCATGTTCTCATTATCGCCCTCTTCTTGAATGTTACTAAATCCCAAGGTTGCTACCTTGAGAACACCATCTCCGTTTGTTAGCATCGCATCGACCATTGTAAAAGTACTTATAGGACGTTTAGAATTTTGAATAATGAACTTTCTTGCTTTTTCTCTGATGACATATATCGTCGATCTACCTATCTTCGAGTTATAAAAGTTTATCTTCTTGCAAGATTCGGATTTCTCCATTTAATACAATCTCAATTCTCTATAACATAAAAAGTATTGTTATTAGTAGAGTAAAACCTATTATTAATAGTATAATAATATAATTTACAGTAAATAATATTTGCAGAACTTCACAAAATCATTCTAATATTAGCAAATTACTTTAATATTAATATAATTTTAACCTAACAATAATAATAATACCCAAAACAATTATAAAACCAAAAATTTTAGAGCAAACAAGCACTTAATTTGGCCGCAGGGGACCCTTTTTCACAGAACTGATCCCAGCCGTCAATTCTGAAATCGGACGGTCCACAACGATCAGAAGGCTATTAGTAATTCTGAACCCCAAGAGGTAAACGCAGAGAAAGAGAGAGAAACTCAACTCTTCCGAGAGAGAGAGAGAGAGAGAGAGCGATCCTGAGTGAAGAAGAAGAAGAAGAAGAAGAAGAAGGCTCTCACAGAGATCAATTGAGAGATTTTTATGCAAATTTTCTGTTGATTTTGATCATTTCTTTTGAGATTCATCGAAGATTTCAATCTCCATTGCAAGAAATCGAGTGCTTCACTTCATTTTCTCCTTCATCTTCGTTAATCTTTCAGTTTTTTGAAGAATTTGTGCGTCCAGATTCATCGGAGTTCGATCTTTTCCTTTTGTGTTTGAACGAAATCAGAGTCTGCATTATAAGGCAATCGGATTGTTCACTTGATTTTCTGTTTCATCTTTGTTAATCGTTCGATTATTCGAGGAGTTTGTGGGTCCCGATTCATTGAGTGGCGTAGATCTGAGGTCATCCATCTCTCTTTCTATGTTCTTGTTCATCGTTGTCAAGGAACTAATTTTCCTAAAAGTTTAAGTTGATATGTGAAGGTTCACGCGACTGACTATTAGGATTGAAGCGTGGATAACATACCTGCTTTTCTTATACTTTGTGTTTAAATTAGGTTAATATTGAAAGTAAACACTGTTGGGATTTGAACTCAAACTCTCATCGATAACGGTTTGATATCATGTTAATGAACCAACTTTTTTCAAAAGTTGAAGCTGATTATGAAGGCTGGGAATGGTTCTAATACTTAACATGTTCCTTTATGCGTGGTTAGTGTGTATGTCCCACTTAAGCCGAGGTTGTTGTAAAGAGAATTCTTTGTTAATAAGGTTCTAAAAACTTAAGCCGATGGGTGGAGGCTTATGATTGATTCTATACTCTTAACCATCGCTGATCATTTTTGTTGTGAAATAGTGATTAATTCTTTTTTTGCGTGATTTTGCAGGGGAAGAACACAAGAACGTAAGGATGGAGAGAGAGGGGAGGGGAGAGAGAGGGAATAGTAAAACCCTAGAGCCGGAGTTTGTGTTGCAGTGGGGGAAGAGGCTTAGATGCATTAGAATCAAGCATCCCAGTTCATCTTCTGATAGATCTAACAACGGAACCGCTAGTATTCGCCGCAAAATCACATCTCGCGTCGTCTCCGACTCCGATCATCGTATCACAAGGTAATATTTAAGACTCCTGCATTGGCAGGAGCCCTTGTGGCACTGCACTTGATTACTATCTGATTAAGGAAAATTGCTATCAAATTCGTTTAGTTTTGATTTTCCTTAGAAATATCGGGTAAAGAAGGGGCTAATAAAAAGGGTAAGGATAAAGAGGGTTTAATGAGTCATCTTTTATTTGACAATGGGGTAGGGAGGTAATTATAAAGAGAGTTATAAACAAAATAAGGGCAAAATTATCCCCTTTTTTTTTTAAGATTACTCCCCCCTCTTTACCCTAAATTGGAAGGTAAAGAAAATTGGGGTAATGGGGAGGATATTCTTATCCCTTTTAAAAAATTGGCCAAGTGGGGGTAAGGGTTTACCCTCCATTACCCTTACTTTCTTTACCCCTATTGCCCTGTTGCTAGACATGGGATTGAAATTTAATCGAGCAATTAAGCTATATGTTGAGAGTATAAAGCCATTTTTAGACCTTCGTCCATTGGCTTAAAAGTTTTCGGATGGATGGTTTATTGATGTGGTATCAGAGCCGGCAATTCCATAGGAGCTGAGCTCAGTTGGGGTCGAGCTTAGGCCGGGCCAAATTTGGTTTAATCATTTTCGGGTTTAGGGTCAAGCACAAGATATGGGTGGCTCTATGCATTATCCATACTTCAAGTACCAATGGGCATTTACGGGAGGGGATATGTTAGAATATAAAACCACTATCGGACCTTTACTATTAGCTTTTGTTTGAAGCTCATGTAGTCATGTCTTCCTTCTCCAAGTGTTGCTCGCTCTATTAGGGACCTTCTTAGTGTTTGGCTTTACAGGGAGGAGGTGAAGGAGGACAGGAAATCCGCATCAGCGTCTCCAACGAAAGAGGAGAGATATTACACCACTAGAGGCTCATCGGTGGCCAGTGGAGGCGCTGGAGGCACTGGAGAAGAAAGTGGACGAGGTGGGAAGGCGTCGAACGGCGGAGGAGGGGAAGAGAAAAGAGGAGAGGGAGGTGAGGTGGTGTGGCCAAAGCTGTACGTGACATTGTCAAGCAAAGAGAAGGAAGAGGATTTTATGGCCATGAAAGGTTGTAAACTCCCCCAGAGACCCAAAAAGAGGGCCAAATTCATCCAGCGTACCTTACTTGTATGCTCCCTTTCCTTTCTCTATGGTCTGATTTCTGAAAGTTTCTCTTTAAATTTGAGATGGGTAATCTTTGTTGATGTAATTGAGGACCTGGGTTAGATTTGATTGTTTAAGTTATTTCATCTGCTTTAAAGTATGTTCAAATCAATCCCCTCTATTGTTTTCATTCATCCTCGATTTTGGGGCTAAATTGATTCTACTCCTGACTAATGCTAACAATAACAATCGATCCAGTGCCTTAAGGGCTCCCGCATGTGTAAGATTTGGGGGACCAATGCTAAATAAATGTTAAATATGATTGTTGGGTCTCGAATTTAAGTCTCAACTTCCAAAGCCGGTCGATCTAGTAACACCTATTCTACTATAGTTTGCCTTTTATAGCTCTATAAATATTCATTTGAAAGTCTCAGCCTCTGATGTAAGTTTGTATCCTTCATTTTGGAACATAGTGAAAGTTCTCTACTTATACCCATGGTTTTTATTTTTTCTAATTTGGTGGTTTTCTACTTAAATTTTTGTGTTATTGTTTCTCTTTCTCATTTCTCCTCCTATTTTCTTTCATAACGAGTTTTAGCATTTAAATCAAACACAATCTTGAGATATTTTTGGCTAACATAGAGGATTAGTTTAAACAAAATTATAGATAGAAGGACCAATGACAATATCACTTTGTTTTTATGATATTTTTTATTAAATTTGGCAGCTGGTGAGTCCAGGAGCATGGTTATCTGATATGTGCCAGGAGCGGTATGAGGTCCGGGAGAAGAAGTCCTCAAAGAAGGTAGGGTAATTCTCTCTTTCTTCTTTATTTTTGATTGGAATTGGCATATATATTCTTGATGGGCATGTTCATTTTGATTTTTTTTTGTTTTAATTTCTGATATTTATGTGTCAAAAATGTTTGAATTGGAGCAGAGACCAAGAGGATTGAAGGCTATGGGAGCAGCCATGGATAGCGACTCGGAATGAAAAGAAAGTTATGGCAACCCACCAGTAAGAAAGCCCATAAACCCTGTTTCTGATCCAAATTGATCGATGTAGATATTGTTATTATGGCTCTATTTTGGAAAAATTGCATTACCAGTATCCTTGTTGGGTAAAAACGGGGTAAGGGTAGTAGGATGAATTATTTTCACCTCTATCTTCTTTACCCCAAGTACAGGGGTGTAAAGACGGGATGGGTATACTTTTAAAAGATTTTGGATAATTTTGTTCTAATCTTAACCTATGTACTCGTTTTTACCCTTATTCTGCTATAGTAAACATCCAAACAAAGTACGGTAATCCCTTATATTTTCTCTCTTTATGTAATTGTCAGACAACACCATTTTTTTTTTCCGAACTCCCGGAGAAGAAAGAAAAAGAAAGCAAAATCCTTGTAGGGATGGTGAGTTGGGCTTTTATTTTTAATTTGTTCAAATGTTTTTCTAGGCGGAAATTAGGAGGAGGGGTAATGGTTTTTTTGTTATTTTCTTTGGATTTTTTTGTTGGTTTTGTATATAAGTGACTTGAATCCTTTATGGCCAAAAATATCTTATCTTGCTCTTATGTTGTGGCTGTGTGCGTCTGCCTTCTAATTACAAATTTACAATCATGACATGACAAGCTCATTCAACAGTGGGGGAAAAAAAAAACACAAATAAATGACCAAGTCAAATTTTTTTTTTTTTTTTTGGTAAGTCACGGCGGGGAGAGAGGAGAGAAGTACCCTTTAAAATTCTCATGAAAGGGAGTTACAAGTACCATAGTGGAAATTCGAACTCAGGCAACGGGTAAGGTTGCCGGTCTTATCTGTCATTAGGCTATGTCCCTAAGGGACGACCAAGTCATTTTATGATAGTTGATCCAAGAAAAAGGTCATTTTATGATGCTAAATGCTCCATAGTCATTTTATGATAGTCGATCCAAAAAAAAAATGGTCATTTTATCTTGCTTTTTGAGTTCTCTTTTGTTTATTTTTCCTTTAATTGGGTTCCTAGGTTATGTAATTGTGCGGCCCATTTTGTGGCAAAATTGCACGCTTTTTCTTGTTTGTACTTATGACTGGCGACGGTCCATTCCGTCCATTTTGTACTCCATTATTTTGGACAGTTTTTCAATGAGATTCTAGCCCTCGGGCCTTGTTTTGTTAAAAAAATGAATAAATAAAATAAATGGCTAAAGGGGTGAAAATGCAATAGAAGTACATATTAGAGAAAAGAAGCAGAAGTGGTATTATGTATATTATATGTATAAGAAAGGTTACAAATTTTTAAAAAAATATATAAATGACTATATTTTGGAAAAAGAACAAGACAGTATTGACTTTATCAGCTATATCTTGGTTTTTTTAGTTTGTTATATAATCAACCCTTTTTGCATGAAATTAATGACTATCTGATACATGTAATAACGAGCCTATTTGTGTAAAGCTCGGTTTTAGGTCAGTTTTAGTATCGGTTTTGGGGGTTTAAGTTTGAGTCTAGTATAAGAGGATGTTTCGTTTTGTATTACTTTGAAAGGTCTCCAAATAAAATACTCTTCTTTCCCTATCTCTCTCTTCTTCTTCTTCTTCTTCACTCTCCCTAACCCTATTCTCTTTCTTTCTTCTCTAATCTCCTAATTCTTCCCTAATTCAACCCTAATTCATGATACATCATTAAATTTGTGTATCACTATCTTTAAAATATGTTGTTTTTGTTCTTATTTTATATATGTTGCACCTTTTGTAATTTTATTTTCATAACATGGTTTGTTTTTGTTATGATCTTTTTTCCTTTTTCAAATATATTGTCATTGGAAGGTATTTTTGTTACAAAAATGTTGATATGTTTTATTTGATTTTTGTCAATAAACTAACTATTTTTAAAATGTAAGAATAATTTTATGGTCTATACATAGGATGCTTTATAAAAAGTTTGAAATTGATTGAACTCATTCACATTCCAATTTGCGTTAATGCTGGATATTTACTTAGATTCAAAAGCAATTTAGTGGAGGGGCAAACAAGAACATTAAGAATTTAGAAAAAGAGCATCAAAAGAGCTTGTTGGTCGAATTGTGAGACAATTAATTTTTTTATAAATATTTTTTTATACGAGTATTCTTATGAAACATGTTTTTAATAGTTACCGAGTTCTAAATAGAACTTACAAGATAATGTTGGATCTTTGTTTCCGCTAGCCCCTCGAGCCTTTAGCGGCAAAGCCGCAATACAAACAGACCACTCATCAAGTGAGGTGTTTGACCAAAAACAACCCCTCACATGTTACATTAATTTGTTGGGGGTAATAAAATTGGTGCATTTTTCATAATATAAACCCATGTAAATGACTCAAGTGGTATTGCGGTGGATCATTGGATTGCCCAACACTATTTTGGAAATTATTGTAACCTTGATTGGTGGTCGAGCGCCTTTCTCACTTACTCTCGATTTTATTAGCAGATTTGAATGGAATATAATCTCGTCTTCGAGCTTGCTATGTTCACAAAAAAAAAAAAGAGAGAGAGAGAGAGAGACGGGTGGTGTCATTGATTGATTGGTTGGATGAGATTGTATAATTAAGTCATATAACAATTAATATATGAGACCCTATAGTTAAAAAGGCATTATCCCATACTCAAAAATTGACGTATCTCAAATTTCACGACATCACAAGTTATTTAGATGCAGTGAGTAATAAGGTATCGGTTGCTCATGAGACTTCTTTTATTCTCTAAAAATTTTCTAATACGATCGACTCTGCTTGCCCATTTAGCGCGATGAAGTAAACTTTTTAATGTGATTGATCACGATCATACATTCTATAGATTTCGAAGCATACATCATACTTTAGCCTCTAGAAACCTATCTTATGTCTTTGTAAACACATTGGCATATTTTATCCTTTGTGGACAATTAAGCAGGTGTATCATGTGTAGAAAATAGTTTTCAAATGGAAATGCTACCTTAACTCATAGTGTCAATTAGTCACCAACGTGTAGTTTCAGTTTTATAATATTTAATCATTCTGTAAAAATTGCAAGGAGTTTCTACGTAAAACAAATATAACTTAAACTAAGGACTCTTATCTGATTTAAAAGCCATCTTAATATTATGTTGAACATCATTTAATAATTGATAAAGGAAGAAATGTTATCTACTTATTATTAATCTAGTGCAGAATTTTATCTCGGTTTTGACGAATCATTTATTCCCTATTTGTTTTAAAGGAATTGCTTACGTTTATGGCAACCCCAACTCATACTGAAAAATATTTGAAGGGAAGTTACAAAGACTTTAAGATTCTTCTCAAGTTGAAATTGCCACGTCAATAACAAAAATTATTTTGACAAAAGCACTACGCAAAACATTTTCCTTTATGAATGAAAAAACGTTTTCATTGTCAACGCCTTACTTTAACCTATACTCGGCCATGTGTAAACCAATATAATGTTTATAAAATGAAAATTTTAAGTAAAAAACAATTTTCTATTGAAGATGCATCGAATTTCCCTTTCAACCAAAAGGGCTTAATTGAAAAAAGAAACCCTAATAGATCTAGAGAGTTGTTATTGTTACGACAAAAATTATTATTGTCAGAATAATAATATAACTTATAAAAAATAAGAGCCATATATTGCCTTGAAAACTACAATACTGCTCTGTCAATAACATTATCCTAAATTTTTCAGCAACATGGATACTTTACATCCCTTTTATCACCCAATTTTTTTCCTTTCCTCCCCTCTAAAGCTGTCAAGTTTTCAAACTTGAAACCAAACATGCTTAAATATGAATAAAACACGCATTTCAAGTCCAAAGAGAGGCTTTGAATTACAATCAAATATTAGATTTTTCATTAAACATTTTCTTCAGGATTCAGGAGATAATTTCAACACAACTCTCCAGAATTTCTCACTTTAATCTCCCATTTCAGAACAATAATTAGCAGGTTCTTATTGTAAAATTTTCCCGCCATTTTCCATGGAAAATTTACAGGTTCCAACCCAAGTGGTTGTTCTTTTTTTTTTAAAGAAACCCTTTTCATTATCTAATCCCTCAATCATACATATATATATATGGATAGACAGATCTCTTACATTATACACAGAGGCTGAACTCCGTAGATGAAGCCCTGTGTCTCCTTTAGCACCAAGGGCAGGGCTCGTCAGCCGACTGACGCAAATATCGGCGCTGCAGTTGCATTCTCGAATTTCGGGAACTGAAATTACATCTCTTCAGTGAAATATGTACAAGCCGCAGATCAGCAAACGGTCCGGCCATAGCAGATTGAAGCAATGTAGAGATTCTTGGCCCATTTTTCCTGCCAAAAAACAAAAATGAAGAAGAATATGTGTCATGCATTCGTATGAGTTATGATGACAATTGTAATTCGTGATCTGGTGTAAAGTTTAAGGGAGAAATTATTTTGGGCTCCAGTCACATTTCTATAGTTTCATCGTACAAAATGAGAAACAATCCTTACTTTAACATAAAGTGTTTCTAGAGGAAGTTGACTTCTCTTCAAAGAGAAGGAACAACATTTTCCGTTCATATGGAACAGAAAACATTTTCCATTGTAATGTCACATTTTATATCTTAGTCCAATCCCAACTTGATTAAGTGTGAATTCCACACAAACATAGATAATGAAATTGTTTTCCTTGACTAAACAAACAAAATTTTTAACAAAAGGAATATTTATGGAACCAAGTGGAGCCCTAGTCTTCTATCTCTATCTTTCCCAGTATTTCTATACGAAATGAAAAGTTAGAAAACTAGGAAAGTAAGGGAAAATGACTCTTCGATTACAAAGAAAAACTTGAAGAGAAAGGGAGTATTTTCTAGTTCTTCTTGTTACATAGGGGGAATACTAGAAAACTAAAAAAGAAAATTGCTTTGGAATGCAATTTTTGTATAAATATGCAGTTTTCTTAGATAATTTTCAAAAAATTTGAAAATGTTCCATATGAACTGAAACCATTTATCCACCCCCTGCCCCCCGCGCTACATCTTTCCATTTACATGCGAAATGCCTCAGCTTACAAAATATCCTATTCACCATATATTATTATTATTTTTTTTTTTTTAAATTTCCAGCAGTCACAAATGAAAAATATGCGACAATTCTTGTACAAAGAATCATAAAAATGTTGAGTTCTTCCTCAATACGTTTGCTTATTGGATGAGCGATTCAATGACGCTGCTCAAATTAGACTAGCATACACTGTTTCCTACAACAATCTAAGCCTTTCAACCCACAAGGAGGGTCCACCATATAAGATCAAGGTATGTCACTGCACTCTTATCATTAACCATTTCGTCGTTGAACTTCTAGGAAAGCACATCTAGTTTTTGTCTATTTCAGTGAAACATGATCTTTTTTTAAGGAGTTGGGGAGGACGGTTGCGACTAAACCTAAAAGATGCAAAGATTCCTGTCTAGTAAATATTGGCACCCCAGGAAGAGTCAACCAAAAAAAAAAAAAAAAGGAAAACTGCAAAAAACGCATGCAACGTGATGCAGTACAAGGATAATCTAAATTATAGGCTTTATGGGGATATTTGGATAAGATAGAGTTCTAATATACTGTAATTTTTATATTCTCATGATACTAGTTTAGCTTTAAAGATTTATTTAACAATTTAGCTTAGATTTATATTATTCTAAATTATTTTCTATTTCTAATTGGAACCACAACAGACCAAAATTCGGAATCCCTAGTCCAGTTACCCTCATTCTGCATCACGCACGGTTCTCAAGTCTCACCGAGGGAGGTGGGCTCATCAATCTTCTATTTCTGATAAGATTAGGATTATTTTTTTTTTTTAATTCTAATTGACTTTATTTTCTAATCATATTAGATTTAGGTTTCTAGAGATTCCATTGTATGTTTCAGATTCAAGGTACTACCTACACTTTAAATAGAATCCTTAGGGAAATATCTTAGAAAATACAAAGTTTATTAGTTAGAAATTAGTTAATTTCTCCTTTGTGCTACACCTCAGATACACACGGAGAGAGAGTATAGGCACCTTTACATGGGTACTAGGAAAGGCCGAGGTTCTCAAAGTTTCCTGTGTTTCATCCATCATTTTCCGTTTTGGGATGCTCAGTATGAAGGCTGCTTGATCTGCAGTGGCAGCCATGGAAGTTATCCGGTATCCACTCTCCCATCTCCGGTGTATACCTTCGCTTGGGTATAGAAAATCCAGCTCCACAACCTATAGAATACAAGTTGTACATCGTTCACAAGGCAAAAACGAACTGATCCCAATTTATTGTCTCTAAAGAAGAATCCATATGTCCAGGTGATGGAGTACCTGATCAGAGTATCCTGCATTTCTTGACATTACGACTCCCCATCGAGTGCCAGCCGTAGTCATGGATGTGACATGGAATCCCTCTTTCCACTTCTTATTAATCCACTTGAAAGGAAAAGAGTCACTCACTTTGTATGATTGTTGAGTGTAAGGAGTCCCTGAATTTGACAAGAATATAAAGGCACTAAACATTATGCCGTGTTCAATAAAATATAACATAAAAGATAGTCACCATTAGCACAGGTAGAGGTGTGAATGAGCTAAGGGATCAGCTCGGGAGAGCTTAAGCTGGCTCGTCAAAAGGCTAGAAAGGCTTGGTTTGTTTCAAACTTAAAGCGAGCTGAGTGGCTCGTTTAGCTTACCAAGCTAAACCCAAGCCTTATGAAGCTTGACCTCCTAAAGCCTAAGCAAACCTATTGTAATACAAATTGAACTAAATCAACCGAGCCTAAATATAGCATAGCGAGCTAGTTCGGAGCTCGCGAGCTAGATTAGAGCTCAACCAGCCCAAGTAAATGCAGATGAGCCAGCCCCAAGTCTAATGAGCTCAAGCTTGGCTCCGCTCATAAACACCCCAGCCCAAGGGTAAAGTTACCCTCAAACTACTACTCTCTTCCTCATTTTTATTTTCTTCTTTTGTTTTGCAGGGCACGGGATGTAATGTGAGATCAGAGTCAACTAACCTTTGGACATCACAACCAAGGAACTTCCATTAGCAGCACCCGCTATTGAACTGATATAGTAATTCTTTTCCCACTGTTCCATGATCCAATCCTGGTAACAGTCCAACCAAAAAACACAGATTAGCAGTTGACAGTAAATTTGCAGCAAAGCGACTGAGAATATTTGGTTCCGGTGATTCAAAGTTTACCTTATGCAAGAAGACAGCGGACAGTTCCCAAACTTGGGAAGAGAATCCCGTACCGGCATCCATAATTAGGGCCCAAAGGTTAGTCGCAGAAGCTACACAACTGATGTACAGTCCATCTTCGTTCCCTTTCTCTATATGTTGGCGAAGCCTTGCGTCAGCTACATTGTAATGGTACCTACAAGTTCAACAAAAAATTCTGTCAAACTATGAAAATTAATAACCTAAATATGCTACTCGGAGACTGAGGATGGGATAACGAGTCTTAATATATTGCCTTTAGAGAACCTTCAAACCCACAACACTATGCAAGCTAAGACTCCATTTATATTCAATTCTAGCAAGGCTCCAAATTAAGAATAAGGAAGTTTGCGGTATTCATGTGAGCGACTTCGTGACTGCCTACAAAAGAAAGGTATGCGAGGCTCGAAAAGCATAACAAACAAGACACCAAAGAAATCTCTACACACAAACATGCTAGACACAGGCACCTGAAACAAGGCCAAGGATATGATGAATTCTCAAGAAAGCACGAACTGCATTAGTTTCAGGGACTATGGGCAGGTTCATTTTGCAAAAAATTACCAGGTTTCTGAATAAACTTTTGAAACCGTTATGTTTGCTGGGAAGACCACACATGTTTGCTGGGAAGACCACATTTGAAAGACCCAATTGAGTGGGCATTGTCTTTGAGTTTTCCAAGTGTTCCAATTTTCCAATGACAACGCTTAGGACAATAGAAGTAAAAGGCTAAGAAAATTTTGAAGAATCGGACACGGCCTATGTATCTGTAAATTTGAACCGGAAAGCACCTCATCAGGATGATGGACAACGCAATCAGGTCCATCAGCATATTGATTTTCAATGTTCAGAATGGCGACTCAAAGTGTTTCTAGACAACTGTGGCCTTGTCTTCAACTTTGATAGATGAACAAGTATTGTTTCCAACAAAAGCATTTCAACACGAGTATAAGACTAAGGTGTTGATTCCATAAATGGATTTGTCCTGATCAATAACAGCCCTAACGACCCTGTAGCAGCCCTAAGTGAGCAAATACAATCCATTGGCCAAGAGAACCAATGCTACAATTATAGCTAATAGCTATCATTGGTTACTTCATCTTCACAAAATGATCCACTAATTCTATGCTGACCACTCCATGATATGGAACATCTCTTACCAGCATTCTAAGCTTACACTGTTCTAATTTCACGGCATATAGCAACCACTCACTCAATCGATTTGTCAGTGGCTATGAATTAGCAGCAAACCGGTTCACAATATACAAATGTTCCATTGCGTGGAGTCGAGCAAAATTGTAGCATGAAAACATATGAACTCAGTAATGGAACTACTTATGCAAACATAGGAACATAACTTTAGTGAATGTCATCATATTAGATCCCATTGCACAAACGCACACATAAGAGTAGTGGGAATTAATACACAGGAGGCAGTATGAGTACAAATGAACAAAGGCAAGAAAGGAACTAGATGATATGTTCCCTATATGTCATTCTCTCATGTACAGACTCAAGAGGGAACCACTGAAAATGCCTCACTGGAAGGCAAAACCCACTACACATGGACGTCAAACCAGGAGACCACCGTAACTCTGTAAATGACCCTTTACACCTAAAACCAATAAATTCTAACTCGTTCATTTATCATGATGATAGGATAGAAACTTGAGATGTAAAATACTAAACCACCATAAGTTTGATGACTTGATTGCAGAACAATACGGTACTTAATATATAGAAAACCGCACTAAGGATTTAAGATGATAGATTATTTGGTATCTAAATTTCAAAAGCATGCATAGTTCCACTAATGAAAGCATACCAGTGACATAAGTATATTTTGCAATTCAATTGATCAACAAAGAGGACCAAATATCAAGGGACATTATATCCCTCTGCCACCTTTTGAGTGGATTTCTTCAAAATATTCAAGCAATAATCATGCCGTGGATATCGTTTAGAAGGATATAAACCCCCATTGGGACTGGATAATTAGACATCTTTGAGAGCCTTTGCATATTTCAATCATGTGCGAAAAGTAAGCAGCACAAACATCAAACTATTGCATGAAGTGAGCTCACTGCGTTCTCCATGCAGTTTCCTTACAAGTTATAAGCTTTCACTATCGAGGGAAAAAGCCACATGCATGCCAGACACGATGGCATCATGTACACTCACATGACAAGCCTATACCTCACCATTGTGGTAATGGAAATATCAGGGGAAGAGGGAACTCCCCATTAAGAGAATTCTCGTCTTAGGAAAAACACCACATATCAGAACACCTGAAATTCTAATAATTCCAATCAACATTGCAGAATAAGAATTAACACTTCACATTCTTCTGTTTTTGTTGGTTTCTGCCTACATCAATAAAATAACGGGACCAGCACACACATGTACTTACTGAAATGGCAAGAAATATCATACAATGCATTCAAAGAACAAAAAATATAGTAATAATACCTTTGCTTCATGGGACGACGTGCGTTATAAACTGAAATCCACTGGGTTGCAGGACTACCTAGACGAATTTTCTTCTTTGGCTGCTCTTCCTCTTCCAAATTGATAAGTAACCTTCCCCGCTTTTGGCCAACTTGGATGTCCTATGAACAGAGGGAAAACAACTGCTTATTATATCAACAATCATAGACACCAAGCACTTGAAAAGATGGAACTAAAACCATCAAATCCCAACCTTGAGGGCTCCATCAATTTTGATGGGTCTCAGAGGCGCATGTGGCTCAATCAAGCTTTCAAAAAATGATATTAGTTTGGAATAATTTGGTTCTTCATCAAACTTCATGTTTGTCACTGCTTCAAGGAACTGCTTGAATGGAGGAGGGCAGAAGCAGCACATCAACTCTGGAGAAGTACCCATTTTTTTCTTACAAACAAGAAAACTCTTGTTGTCACCCTGTTAGGAAAAAAAGGGCAAAGAATTCTCAAGTCACTTTAGATGGGAAGAATCACTTTACAACCTTAGCCAACACGACAAACAAAAGAAGAAATTCACCTGATAACCCTGCCATGGTAGTCTTCCTTTAATGAGAAAAATTAAGGTGTACGCCAAAGATTCAAGGTCATCCCTTCGACTACCTGTTCGACCCAGATGTGCATGTACACTGGCATATCTTATTGTCCCCCTGGCAAGGAAGCAATCATAAATATTATTAATAAATGGAAGAACTTCCCAACATATCAGATATTACAGGACAAAAATGCAAGTACTTTACAAACCTAAAGACATCAGGCCTCTGATCATAATCAACATGCTGACCTGATGATGAGTCTTTCCATCTCGAGGCTGAATCATGGACAGAAAAATGTGAAAATAAATAACTCCAACAAATGAACAGCAGTATTAGAGGCCACGAGAAAATTATCAGGAAGGGATGCACACCAGCTGACTAGTTCAGTTACGATGGGATGAAAGAACAATAGTCTTAAAGCCCCTTGGAAAAACAAATCCAATGTTTATGAGTTAGACTACATACCCAAACCAAGATCAATTAGATATAGCTTCTTGTCATCAGCAGTTCCAGGTTGACCTAATAGAAAATTTTCCGGCTTGACATCTCCATGCACAAAGCTAAAAGAGAGAACTTGTGAATTAAAAAGCAAATATCTGATGATGTTGTATAGTGATCAGCGAGATGTCCACAGCGGTAGACCTCTCAAGCTTTCAGAGATAATTACCCTTTCAAGTGCAGCTTTTCAAGAATGGATATAGCTTCCACTGCGATACATGCGACCATACTTGGAGGCATCCTGACAAAGGTAATAATAAACAAAACCATATATTTTAGCATACGTGTACAAATTGAAGGAGAGATGGGTGGCTAATTGAGAGAATCATTATTTAATAGAGAGACAAATGAACTTACGACTGGCCTAAGGAATTCCAAACATCCCAAAGACTAGGCCCAAGCATGTCCATGATCTGAAGCAAAAAACCAACACATTAATCATGGTTTATAAGTTCTTGAAGCTACTAATGATAATCAAACTTCTAATGACATGTTAAGAAATCAAAGTTAACCTTACCAAAATGTAGTATTCACTTAGGCGACCTTTGTAATGAACCCAGGGAATACCATAACATCCATTCAGAGTGCTTTCCAATCAAAACTCATGTGTTAGCGGACAATTTGAGTACACATGTAACTCACAGCAAGAATGCCGAAAACAGAATCCAATGCTTACTTGTAAACTTGCCACTCGTAAGGAGGACCATAGTTGCAACCTTTACTATTGCGGTGTTCAAATTTCACAGCAACCTGAGGCGGAGGACTCTCAACATTTAGTAGAAGTGCATGAAATTATTAATAGCAGATACAGGATTGACCATTTAAACTGAAAGTACCTCAACAGCATCTGGTCCTATCCTGTCACTACCCCCACTCAGTCTCCTGCCAACATACACCTGCCCAAAACCACCCTTTCCCAATTTCCGTTCAATCTTATATACAGGAGAATTACCCACTTGCACCTGTAAACCACGTAAAACAAACAAGTCATCCAGAGCGAACCCACCACTTTAAGAAAACTCAAAAGAACAAAGGTCCCAATGAAAAAACTAAATATACATGGAGGACAGCCATCCATACAATATCCACTCAAGAATATAAGAATTTGTGCAATTAATGATTGCAATGGAAAGAAAATAGTGTGAATCATAAACTCGAAAAGCCAGCAGTAAGCATATAAGATTTTGAGCACACAACCTCCTTTTAGGGTAACACCCTGAAAGGGTAAGAATGCGTATACATCACCCTCTCAACTCTGCTTTGGTGGGAGCTCTTGTGGCATTGGGTTTGTTGTTGTTGTAATAACAGCAGCAAATGGAAAATAACGAATCATATTAACTAACTTTCCAATCAGCAAGTGGACTGGCACTACCTTTGAACAACTATGGGAACAGATAACAAAATTACAGCATTAGCGATCAAATTAACATAATTAGTCTTTCAGTTATAAAAATGAGCGACCCTTTCTTCCCTTCTTAGGGAGCTTTAAAGGCTTTTTAATCAATCAATCTACAACTCCTTTCCATGTATAGTGTTGTCGACATTCAGTTCATAAAATATGACCATGATATCTCTGTAAAGCATACAAAATACAGATACGGATACAAATGAAAAATTCAAACCCAGCATAACTAGCCATCCCAGAACAATATCACGGTAAAGAACCAAATTTCTTTTCTTAAAGAGATTATTCTGGTGATCTGCTTTTCATTTTACTTATATTGGTCACTTTGTACCATGAGATACCTCATTCCAATTATGTGCATTCATTAATCTCCAATGAATTTTGATGATGTGATGGTATCATCTGTTATGACCATGTTGAAGCATCACCAAATGAATGTCACTAAAAAGGCATCACCTTATTGGTTCCCACATAACGTAGTAAAATACACCGAATTCATCTCAGGTTTTCCCAATGAATAAAAACAAACCAGTTAATTTAGAGTGATTATGAGAGTAAAAGAAGGATACTCTATCCGGGACAGGAGTTAAGTTTGTTTCTTCTTCAGCAGCTATTGGTTTATCTCCACTTCCACCCTCCATTCCAATATCCTTAGCAGCTGCTCCTTCCACTCGATTAAGAACAGGTTCTGCAGCTCCCAAGGGTGCGATATGGGGGAGAACTTGACCGGGAATATCAGGGTCCAAATCTATCAATCTAATGCCCCTGCCTCTACCAGCACCAGTTTGCCTAGCTCCTCCAGCTACTTGCGGGGCTTTCGCTATAGCCACAGCATTACCACCTCTACCTCTCCCACCACCTCTCCTCCTAGGTTTATTTTGGGCGGGTGGAATATAATTGTCTGCTTGGTCGTTCAGTTCAGGGGCAGGCTGCTGAAGATCACCAAGCCTCTTTGATCTTCGAGCTCCGCTTCTCAGCTCTGGCATTGTTTACCCATGCAAGTCAAGTACCCCTCAGCTACAACATAATCCCTTCAGCTATGCTGCAGATCAAGAGCCAAACCACATCCAAATTCTCCTGAGAAAAATATGCAGAAAACATAGGTCAATAAGCAGAAAGGAAAAGAAAGAACGCACAACCACTCAAACACCCTCATCGATTCCCAAAGGCTAACACTGTAGCCACGATATGCATACTATACATATGCTACTTCGCATCGTCCAGACACCCTGTCACTCTATAGAATGATTCAACTTGTTAGAGTATTAAATTATTCATAGGCCTTCACCCATCAACTTAAGCTTTTAGGAAAGTTGGTTCCTTAACATGGTATCAAAACCTTATTGATTGAAAAGTTATTAGTTCAAATCCTAACAGCTTCTATTATAAATATTAATATATGTTTCAAACACAAGGTATGAGTGGACCTATGCATTATTCACGCTTCAAACCCCATGGACACTTGTGTGAGGAGACATGTTAGAGTATAAAACTATTTCTGAGCCTTTGCCCACCGATTTAAGTTTTTGGAAAAGTTGATTCCTTGCGCAGCTAAAAACTATTAAGCATAGCCTATATAGCAAAGAACTAGTGCATACATTACACAAAGGATACAGCTTTTAGCAATAGAATCGACATAGATATCCTACAGCTCCTCCCAGGATTCCAAATTCCCAAAAACAAAAACTTGGAACTAAATAAGTACTCATTCCTTAACTTTTTGTGCTAAGTTATGAAAAAATTCTACCATCCATTCCAAACTCGAACCTTTAACATAATCTAAACGAGTTCAGACAAAGCATAACAAACATACAAATTGATCAGTGAAAATGAACAGATAATACGCATAGTATCAACAATGCTCTCAACTTCTTAACAGGAGGCTCAAAAACTACATCAGAAATCAAAACCACACCAAAAAACAATAATCGGCAAGCAAAATCAAAACCAAAATAAAATCAAAACCGATTAAATCCTACATAATCTTAACCGCCGATCAGATAATGAGAAAAACACTTACAACAGATCGTTCCTTTAACAGCGAAACCGCGATGATCGGAGACGAAAAGCAACGAAACTGAACTCGAAACGTACCAAATCAATCCACCGATCGAAACAGGATCTTAAGGAGATCAAAAATCGAAACTGATTCTTATTTTCTCGGTTCGAAATAGATGATACCGGAACTGGAAGAAAAGTTTGGAATTGAAATGAAGAAATGAATGAAATTTGATGAATGATTGATTGATATTATGGTTTGTGGATTAGATAAGTTTAGGTGAGAGATGGAGGGGGCGTCTGAAATGCAAGTGCTTTGCTTCGCTCGCCGCTTATCTCTCTCTCTCTTTGTGGCTGGTCTAGGGAAGCTCCTCCTGTATTTTTATACGAAAAAAAGGAGAAATGGAGCATGCAAATGTGGCCTTGTCTTTTGCCTTGTGATGTAACAAGGGACTAGGTTGTCCCAATTTATTTCGATTTATAAAGAGATTTATAATTTTTATTAGTAGATAAATTATGAGTATATTTTTAGTTATAATCAAACTCTTGATCCTTGGACAATGACCGCATGAATAGGAGATCTCACCAACTGAGATACCCTCGTGATAGACCTTATGATAGTGTTTCTTTTTTCTTATTTCCTATCTTTATGTTTTTTATTTGAAAAATATTTTGTAAACGGTATAATCTATATTGTGTCAACTTAGTCTTTGTTAAAACTTTACTGGATTTTAGTAGGGTTGATATACCCGAAATCTAGATATAAGTCTAAATAAAATTTCATTATAAAATGAACTGACATTAAGTTGAGTAGTCCGATAAGATGATGTTTATCTCACAGGTCCAATGTAAGATTATTTTTAAACTATATGTGAAGTCCCTCCCCCGTGCATTTGAATATCTTCAATTGTACACCCTTGCCTTTTCTAGTCAAACTGGGAATTGAGTCTAATTGGATTTATTATTCAATAGAGAGGCCCTTAGCGCAACAAATTCAAATAAAACCCTCTTTTTGTGGACGTTATGTTTCAAACAAGATTAGAGGATCATCCGTTTACTCTAATATCAAATTAAAATTCCATAAGACCTTATGTCCAACCCACGAAATTGGCATGCATAATGTCTACAGACAAACCCAATTGAAATTCTATCATAAAACCAACCATATTAAGTGAAGTAACTTGTTAAACTTATATATTTATTGACTCTTTGCCACATTTTCAATATAAAATTCTTACTAAATTCACATATAAAGTTGTCATCAAAATAATTTAAATTCCACCGCATGACTATATATTGAAACTAATTATAAATATAAAACTAAAATAATACAATAATTTACGAGACATTTGGCATAAATCACCGTTGTGTATTGATATTTTTGAATACCATTCGAGATTTTGGATTCTTTTTTCCCCTATGGGAAAAAAGGACCGACGTAACGGTAAATACGAAGAGGTTTCCACGCCGTAGAGGAACGTTATGTCACCCCGGAGGATAATTGGTGGGCCTTGAATTTTTTGAATGATTTTTAATTTGAAAGTGTGGTGGGCTGATCTCAGCCATTCATTTGGGCCTCATCGGTCCATCTTCTACTTCCATCGTGGTCTTCAGTTGACTTTGTTTCACGATTGCATTAGGGCATGACTCGTGTAAGAGGTTAAGAGATGAGATGAAATAATATATGTTAGAAAAATTTACACAATCAAGCATAAGCGGAGGCAAAAATCAACGAAACAATTAGTACCAATATTTACGTGGAAATCCTCTCTTAACTGGAGGAAAATACCACATCATCATCAACAACAATGTGACTATTGCACGGTAAGTCACCAACCCTCTCAAAGTGTAGCTTCTGCACGGTGAGCCACCAACCCTCTCAAAGTGTAGCTTCTACACGGCAAGCCACCAATTTTCTCAAAGTGTAGTTACTGCATGGTGAGCCACCAATCCTCCCATAACACAGCTTTGGATAGAGGAAGCTACAAACTCTCATCGGCTCTCAGTCTTCAAACACCTTTCAATTAAATTGCTCATTCTCCCCCTGCTCCGGTGCCCCCCAAGGCACCCCTTTACAAAATCCTTATTATCTACATCTTTTCCTCTCCTTTTCGCCACCTTTGAATCATAAATCTCAATCCTTATTTATAATGAGTACTATAAATCTAATCTAATTTAAAATATCAATTCAAATCAAACTTATTTAGGTAACCCAATCTTAATCAAATATCTCCCAAATCATACCACCCCAATCAAATCTAAATTATATACAACAACAACAAACCCAACGCCTCTAAGGGCTCCAGCCTAAGCAGGGTCCGGGGGTAGATGTATGCAGCCTTCGCCCTTCAGGGAGCTACCCTAAAGATAGGCTGTTTCCGAGGACCCCCAACCTGAGAAATTGGTCCGCAGCAAATGGCACGTGACCTGCCAGCAGAACAGCAGCACATCATGAGCAGTTCAGAACACACGGCAACCAAAATAATAAACTACCACAAACACAAAGTAGGCCACATCAAGTAGAAATTAGATGATAGGCAGAAATCAAATCTAAATTATATCAAAATATTAATTTTAATAAATAATATCCTAACAGTATGGATCATTAAATCTAAATTAACGATTCAAATTTTAAAATTATTTTTACACCTTTCTTAACAGTCAATGACCTAGATTTTTTGATTTAGATATAATAATATTTATTCTCTCCTTTCATCTCTCGCCCTCTCGTGTGAGTTATCTCCCACCTTCCACGTATCACTGCTTAAAGGGTGTCATGTCCCGCTTTGTTCTTCATTACTATGCTCGGGCAATGCATCCATTCCCCAAAAATCGCTATTCTAGAAGCCATCCTTTAGTACTACATGTTCGAGTTCCGAACTAAGTCACGTTTAAGTCCTAGTTAAATGGCAAGAAAAATGTCATGGACACTATGTGGATAGAATACTCAAAGATAGAATGTATTGGATTGCTCTAGGTTATGTAGGAAATCTAGTTCTTGATTAGATGAGTTAGTTAGTTTGTCAGACAAGCTTAGATATTTTGTGTTAGTTTTCATCTTGCTTAGTTAGTATAAACACATAATCTACAGTTGTAATAGGCATTCAAATGATAATAAACAATCTCAATTCCCTTACTTCTCCCTCTATTCTCTCTAAATCTCCTCTTCCTCGTCTCTTTCTAATTATTTCCCTACCCCAAACTCTAATTCTCTTAACTCTTCTTAGTCATGATCCAAGATCCACCTCGGGTCATGACAATTGGTATCAGAGCACGATTTTGAGCCTTGTGAAAACTTGCATTCGATCAAGAATATAGAGCTTATGTTTTGGAATTAGTTGCTGATGCATTTGTAATTGCTGCATTAGTATTTGCTGCATTAGTAATTGTATTGCATATGCCTTAGTTCTTGCTGCCACTAGGCAAGGGACGCATATTGTGATCTATTGGTCAAGGAATGGCTGCAATATTGGGCAAGGGATCCACACTCTTGGTAAAAATCTCAAATGCCATTTATCCCATCACCTAAAATATCCTCCATGAAGTTCTTATTGTCATATTGAAGAAATGGAAATCAACCTAATAACTAACCCAGAAATTGAAGCCTATGTGACATATTCTTCAATAAACCAAGCTGGCTTAGCAATTGTTCAACTACATGGAATAAACATCTATGACAATTGTTGTGTATTAGATGTTAAATTCTTCAATCCTTGGGCAAAAATTGGAGAAACAAAAAGAAATCCTTCAAATGAGCCTTCAAGTATGCAAGATCTACAACATAAGGAGCACATTAGCAGAGATCAAGTTCACACTGTAGTAAAACAATTGGAACATGAGGAAACAATTGAGCCTCTAAGGATGCAAGCACAACAACAAATGGTGAAGGAGAAAACACCTTTTCAAGCTTCTGCAGCAACGATTGGGAATGAAGGTGAACCACTGCAGGTTGTTGAGCCACTGCAAGTTATAGTTCGAGAATATCAAGTGGGCATTGAAGTCATGAGTGTTAGGAAGTTGCGTGTTAAACTTCCAATGCAGATAGGTAGTGACGTTAGCTTGATCCTTCATTTAAATCTCAAGAAATGTCACTTAAGCAAGAAAAGAGGGACAAAAACGCAACCAATCTTGGTTTATCATGGAAGACCCCCGGATTTCTTATTTCTCAAGCTTAATAGAGGAATTCTTGACAAGCTTTCTATGGTCAAGAACATGAATCAAAGGCAGCCTAAGAAGGTAAATTGGTTAATCAATAGGCTAGAGGTTTGTTCTTGGATCATGAGAGCAATTAAATTGGCAACGAGGAGAAGGAATTCAATGAACAATAGAACCAAATCTATGAGCCAGCGAGCTAGAGCTGCAGGCTTGACGGGCACTTCAGGAAAGAAACATCAAGGCATTATTGATTTGTTCCTAAGTGTGCAAACTTGTGCTAAATTCCAAGTGCCTAGTGTGCAAAATCAGAACAAAGGAAGGGCACAAGGTTGTGGAGCTCTTGTGTATTCATCCTTGAACACTAATAACAAGCCACCTGATTTGAGAAGTGAGCTGGATAATCTTGGTATGGGCAATTCCTTCGCTGCTGCAATGCATTGTAAAGGATTTCATAGGACCAACAACAACAAATTCTTGTTCAAAGACATTGGCCATTACATTAATCAGCTTCCAAAATGGGAAGACCTATGCAAAATCTAATGATTGGGCCACTGCAGCGCTGAAGAATGGGCCGTACAGAATGCAAAATTTCAAAATCATGAAGCACTCTTCAGCTGTGGATTTAATAAGAAGTCTCCTACATCAATAAGAATTCTTCAAGTCTCAACCCTCTCTAACAAGATTCTTGAGGACAAGAATCTCTAAAGGGGGATGTAATGTCATGAACACTATGTGGATAAAATACTCAAAGATATAATATATTGGATTGTTCTAGGTTGTGTAGGGAATCTAGTTCTTGATTAGATGAGTTAGTTAGTTTGTTAGACAAGCTTAGATATTTTGTGTTAGTTTTCATCGTGCTTAGTTAGTATAAATAAACTCTAATTCTCTTAACTCTTCTTAGTCATGATCCAAGATCCACCTCGGGTCATGACAAAAAACCAGCTAAGGAAGCAACCTGCAAATTATGAATAGATTATTGGGAGGCTATGAGCGGTAGAGGTGGCAAATCTAGCCTGACCTAAAATGACCAAAACATGAACATGTATCTCTAGACCCGACCCAAACAACTCAACTGCCACCTCTAGAAGCAGTTCTTACAGTTTAACCCATGGCAACAAGGGCCTTTTAGATAACAGGGGATTAATGCTTGTCCAATCTCATCTCATGGGTCATCCAGATTTACTCGTCAACCTGGGCCCAAGTGACGCTAGTTGTGGAAGGATACGAAAATAATGGTATCACAGGCTTGGCCCTCTCAAGATACTTAGCAAAACACAAGGCCTCATCGTCCAAATTACTTAATGAATCTACCATTGTGATGGCTCGAGCATGGGTCCATGCTACAGGGACACTCATCTAGAAGGTAGCTTGCAAGGGAAAGGCGTGCCGTTATGCACGCACGAGTTATGAAGAGAGAAAAAAAAGAAGGCTAAGCTCCATTGCCATGGCTAGTGAACTATATCTATAAATATACCATTTCTCGTGTTGGTTCATCGTAAGTTGCAGGTTGTAAATTTCACATTTCTTGAAGTCAACTGTATACGTCAATGTATCATCAAAAAGCCGATACATACATTGAATTCTATAATAAATACCTTTTTGACTTAGGCTCCATTTGTTTTGACAGAAAAGTAGAATATAGAAACTAATTTTTATTCGGAAAAGGTTTTTCAAGGAAATATAAATTCCAAGTGGGGTTTTCTGTTGTTTGTTTCAAAGGAAAACTTAATTCCCCATTGTGATGTCTTCGTGTATGTTTTAAAAAAATATTTTTTATCAATCATTTTATATCTTTTTATAGGATAATATAAGTAATAATACAACATATATGAAGTAACAAAATAAAAAATTAACTATCAAAGCTGTATAAATTAGAAAAATTATTTCTTAGGTGTTCTAAAATTTGAACATTTATCTTCTAAATACTCTGTCATTTTATTATATACAATGAGGTGTCAAGAGATAAGAAATTTTATCACTTGTGTATATACTATGTTAAAATCTGGTGAATTTTTATTAAAATTTGGCTATTTTCTGTTAAAAAACTGATGTGGTATAAATATCATATTATCCAAAGGTTATCCACATTCTAACAAAAATTACTTATATATCATCAAAAATTGTGTCATGTTAGCATTTTTGGACAAAAAAAATTATTGCATTATAATATAGGATACATATAGATTGTTGTTTTCATTTAAAATATACTAAATTTTGGCAAAAGATATCTAATTCATGAGAAAATTTTTAAACTTCTGGGTACATCATTGTATATTACTGAAATATCACAATACCTATATAATAAATGCTAAAATATTACCTAGATAATTTTCTTCTATAATATTATATAATAATTCAACTTGATTAAAGTTGTTCTGTTGCAATACTAATAAAGTAATATCCAATATGCTTTTAATTATTTAGTCTAATCCTTATCCGATGTTAACATTAAATGTCTACAGTGCAGTCTGGTTTATTTTGATTTGATCTTGATTTGCATGAGGATAACCGCGAAAGTTTTTGAGCCACTTAGAATCACGACTTCCCCCATTTTGAAAGGGAAGTCATTTTCCCTCATTTAAGGGAAAAGGTTTTCCGTCGGAAAACCTTTTCCTTGATCTAATGATGCGCCAAACAAAGGAAAAGAGGAAAACCACTTCCTAGAATGTGGTTTTTCCCTAAAACAAATGGAGCCTAAGTGATTTAATTTAAAGTTCTAATGATCATAATAAGAGGTTTCACAAAATTTAATTACTTTAACACTTTCTAATCAAAAGGTGTTAAAGTGAAAATAACTCTAGTTAACTCAAATTTATAAATTTAAAATCAGATAATTATAGAATATGTTGATAAAAATATAATTAGTTTGCCACTATACAAAATCAGGTAACAGTGGGCTGCGCCTCAACTGAGCCACCAAGGTGTTACATTTGCCGGGCAAGTGAAGTACTTGCAGACCATGTTCCATCGTAAGGCATCGAGTAAGGAGTGTTGGTTGGTAAGCCCCCCAACCTGTTAGTTGTTACCACGTCTACCTCGGGAATGGGGTGAGTGGGTACAGAGGTTGCCTAGGGGAGATCCCATGCTGTGGCTCTCTCTCTCTCTCCTCTTCCTCTCACAACAATCACAGCATGGGATCTTTATCTGAAGTTGCCTCTTCCATACCTGTACTGCCACCCAAACTTTTCAGTACCATGCTACGTTGCACTCATCACTCTCCTTTACCACGACTAGCCAATGTTGCGATTTACTTTTAATCAATATGACTCGCTCCCACCCTTTCACCATAGCCACCACTCCATCTATCATCAGTTGTTGCCACTAACGTACACTCCACCGTTGTTCCCTCCCCACCCAAAAATTTCACCTTATTCTATTATTCTTTAGTATGACTTGTTGCTACCACGGTCCACCGCTGCAGAGCTACAACCACCGCGCACTACTAATGTTTCAGCATTTATCACTTAATTGCCGGGATGTGAAATAAAACATCCATGGAGAAGCTAGTTAAAAACAGAGGTATTAGAACTTACCTAAGGAGACTAGATAAGTTATTTCCTATATTTTGAATGAATTAACAATTTTTATTTCCCGCATTACGCTAACCAAACAAGTGCTTAAATCTACACTCCCCATAAATTTTTATTTTATGAATTTATTTCATGCATACCACACGATACCCCAGTATATGAGCAGGTCCAGTCCTCACATTTTTGGGGCCGCAAGCGAAAATCTCAAAAGGGGCCCCTTCATATACAACAAATTATAATAATTTTGACAATAAAATTTATTAATATTAAGAATTATACCTTTAAAAACTACAACACCAAAAATTTAGGGCCCTCAAAAATTAGGAGCCCCAAGCAGTTGCTTGAATGACTCAGGGTTATATCCAGCCCTGTATATAGGGCTGCAAATGAGTCAAGCCGGCTCGCGAGCTGGTTTGACTCGGCTTATTAAGGGCTTGGCTCGTGTTCATCTAAGCTGACTCGAGAGCCGGATTGGCTCATTTAAATAAATGAATCAAATCAAACCAAGGCCAGCTCGATTATTGGTTCATAGGGCTAGATTGCGAAATTGAATAACATGTATATTTTTTTCTTTTCAATTTTCATGCATTATTTATTTTATTACCATTTTCAGACAATCTAAGTAACAATAATCACAAACGAATTTAGCAAGCCTAATAAATGAGCTTAAGAAGCCCGGTAAATGAACTCAATGAGCCAACAAAGATCAACAGCCAGCTAGCCAAATAATCAAAACTAAATGATATCGATATCGAGCCGGTCTCATTTAATTAACAAGTTAGTCTCATTTAGTAAACGAGCCGAACTGAGCACACATATACGACTCAATTAGATAATTGATATTGATATTAAGTCAATCTTATTTAGTTAATAAGCCAAATCAAGCAAGCTGTAACCTAACTCGACTCATTTGCTACCCTACCAGTATATGAGAAAACGATATGCAAAACACAGCGTTAGAGTCGGTGTAAATAACGCGGTACACGTAGGGACATCCACGGCAATCCATTCCATTTCCCCCAATTTCCTTTTCTTTTTAAAAAAAATAAAAAGAAAAGTAATAGACGGCAAATAATAAATAATAAATAAATAAAGGAGAAAAAAGGGAATGAAAATCGAGGGGTTGGGAGAGCTAGGGTTGACGGTCTGCCCTAATTTTTGTGAACCCCCCTTAACCCTCCCTCTCAAATAAATCGAAATCCCTCTCTCTCTTTTCTTCTCTCTCTTTCTCTTTCTCTCTCCTCTTCGAAGGGTTTACTTCTGCAAAGACTTAGCCGCCACCGCCTCGCTAGGGCTTCTATCTTCGGCCGCCGCTAGGGTTTTATCTTCTTGAATCTCGTGGTTTCTTCTTCTTGATTACATATGGCGGCCGTTGGAACTCCTTCTGAAAGTATTTTCTGGAAACTTTGTTTGTTTTGTTGTGGTTTGAATGTTTTTGTTTGAGTTTGTGGTGTTTGATTTGTGTTTTGGTTTGGATTTGGCTGTGGAAGCGGTTTGCGTGAGTTTTGAAATGTTTTGTTTGGATTTTGTTTGTTTTGTTGTGGTTTTGTGGTGTTTGATTTGTTTTTGGATATGGATTTGGTTGTGGTGGATGTCGGCTGGCCTTTTGAAGTTTTGTTTTTGAAATTCGTTGATTTTTTTGTTGTTTTGTTTGATTTTGTGACGTTTGGTTTGGTTTTTGATCTGGATTTGGATATGGCGGATGGCGGCTGCCCCCCCTGAAGCGTTGTTTTTGAATTTTGTTCATTTTGTTTGTGGTTTCGCTCGTTTTTGTTTGATTTTGTTGATCTGGATTTGGCTATGACGGGCGTCCGTTGGCCTTCTGAAAGTCCTTTCTTTGGATTTGTTGTGGTTTTGTTTGATTTTTCTGTTGTTTGATTTGTTTGTTGATCTAGATTTGACTGTGGAAGCCGTCGGTGTATCTTCTGAAGTATTGTTTTTGAACTTTGTTGATTTATTGTGTTTCTGTTTCGTTTTTCTGTGCGGTCTTTTCTTGTTTGATTTGTTTGTTGCTCTGGATTTGGCTAAGCTGTCGGCGCACCTTTTGAAAGTAGTATTACCAAGATTTATTGGTTTATTATTATTTTTTGTTTTCTTGCTGCTTGAGTTAACACTTGTTTGATTGGTTTGTTGTCCCCTAGGGTTTTTACTTTTGGCGTGTCAGACTGTTTGCCTTGATTTGAATTATTTGCTGGTTTGAAATGCTTTTGATTTGAAGATCTGTTATTCAATCTCGATGCTAAGCTTTAATTTAATCCATTTGTTGCCGTGCTGGTGTGCTTGCTTGTTTGTTCTGGTGGGTTAGTTGTGGGCTGATCTTGAACTGCAGATTTGTGATGATTTTTAGCATTTCTGATCAAAGGGTTTGCTATTTTCTTTTACTTTGGATTGCAGAGGCGACAGATTTGTTGCAGAAGTTATCTCTGGATCCTCAGCCCAAAACCCTCGAAGTCCCTGAGCGTGCAAAGAAGGTGGGGTTTTGTATCTTGTTTTATCTTGGTGCGGCTGGCTTGCTTTTTTATTTAGTCTAATTCAATTATTTAATAAGTTGGTTGATTTAATGGTTTTTTCTATTGTTTCTTCTCGCAGTTTGGATCAATTGATTCGGGTAGTATGATAAATGGTTTGGCTAAGCCATTCGAGAGATCCACGACTCCAATCCAGGACTTTGCCAATTTGAACATGTACTACCCTCCTAGTGGCTACCCGTCTGCCGCCTATTACTATAGTGGTAAGCTGCATATATTTTTGTGACTGCTGCGTCTATTTAACTGGATCTTTTGTTTTTCTTGTGGATTGTGTGTTGGACATCTTTAAGCCCAGGTTCTTTTCTTTGTGTCTTTGTGCGCTTTCTGGAAGGGGTTTGGCTGCTATACCATTTTGGTTGTTTATGCACAGACGTTGAGTAACTCCTCTTTCATTGATGTGGTGAATGGCTTGATTTGACTATATAGTCAATCCTGTTATCCAGAGTAGGAGTTTGAGGCTCACCGTAATTGTGAAGGATAAATTTACAGTTCTTTAGTGCTAAGAAAGCAAGCAACGGAGATTTAGACTGACCATCCAATAGGGGGAGCCAATAGGCATGCTTGAGTCCTTTCCTTTGTTTATATTTTGTTGTTGATGTGGGAGGGCATATAAACTGTTATTTGCTTTGTCGGGCAACAATAAGATTCATACTAGTCCATGCTGTGCACGATTATTAGTGTATAGTAGTTCTTTATGATATTCAACAAAGCAATCTAGTATTGAAGAGAACAAAATTGCGTGACAGGTGAAAGAACAAAAAACTAAGGTTGGTACTCATGCTGTAATGTTTCACATGCAGGTTATGATGAGCCTCTTAACATGTGGAACGATTATAGATACATGAATCACGAGGGGATCAACATGCATTCAGTAAGTCTTAAACCTTCTTTATTGACAATCCATTATTACATCCAATGAATTTCAGTTTCATTAATCATCAGCTGTGAGCGTGGTATGGCTTTCTACTGACGCTAGGATTGGAAATGTGGATGAACATGTTTTCTGGTCTCATACCCTGAGAATTGTGCTTTCCAATCTTCCCATATACGCTAGCGTGGTGTTTTAAGTGTGTGAATTACTGTTGTCTATTCGCAGGCTCCGCAGCAACAGAGACCCAATTCTGCAATGGGTCAAAACACAGGATACATGGGTAGGGTCAACGCAGATAATCAAACGTATGGCTACTTTGGGAACGCATATGGACCCAGCTCTGGATTTGGATTGAACTATTACAATTCAAAGACAAGTTGGAGCGGTTGGCCAGCAGTCAACAATAAATATGCTCCTAAAGGACGTGGAAATGGATTTTTTAGCTATGGAAACGTGAACAACGATAATTTGAATGAGCTAAGCAAGGGCCCAAGGGCGAAGGGTTTGAAGAATCAGTTGGGTTTTGGTCCTGTTAAATTGGCAGTGAAGGGGCAGGACCTGTCATTGAAAGCAAATCACAAGGAAGAGAACTTATCGGCGGTTGCAGACAAGGAGCAATATAATAGGGAAGATTTCCCCGAGAATTATGCAGATGCCAAGTTTTTTGTCATCAAATCTTACAGCGAGGATGATGTTCACAAGAGCATCAAGTACAATGTGTGGGCTAGCACCCCCAACGGAAACAAGAAACTCGATGCAGCATACCAGGAAGCTAAAGCTAAGCCTGATGGCTGCCCACTGTTTTTGCTGTTTTCTGTAAGTATCTTATCATTCGTCTCTTGGCTTGCTTAAGTTCCTTGCAGCTGCAAAACTTAGAACTGTACTAACAGCTGGGCATCGATTTTAGGTGAATGCTAGTGGGCAGTTTGTCGGCCTAGCAGAGATGATCGGGCCTGTTAACTATGACAAGAGTATGGACTTCTGGCAGCAGGACAAGTGGACCGGTTTCTTCCCTGTGAAGTGGCACATGGTGAAGGACGTTCCCAACAGTTTGTTGAAACACATTACTCTTGAGAACAACGAGAATAAGCCTGTCACGAATAGCAGAGACACGCAAGAGGTGGGTCTGCTCACAGTGTGCATGTTTGATGTGGATTAGGGGATGTGTATGAGCCGAGCTGAGCCTAATGTTGTGAGGCTCAAGGCTTGGCTCATCTGTGTGTAAGCTTGGCTTAGTCCCAGGCTCAGCTCTGTGCTTGTTGAGCTTGCAAATTTTGAGCTCGGCTAAGCTCAGCTCAAACCCAACTATGGAGTTTTGAGCTAAGATTGCTTTTTTAGGCTCATTTAAGCCCAATTTAGGTTCTGTTTGACATGTTTAATCCAATGAATTTTATTAGGTTCTTAGGAGTCCACCTCGGATCGAGCTCGATAGGAGTTGAGCCCTTTGAGCTACACGAGGAGCTAGCTCTCGAGGGCTTATGCTTGGCCCATTTACACCCCTATGGGGATGCATGCTCTTTTTCCTACTCATACTGTCAGGATCTTGGATGTATCCCCCCCCACCCCCCTTCCCCCCTGTTACTAAATGGTCAGTTGATGTTGCAGGTTAAATTTGAGCAGGGCAAGCAAGTTCTTCAAATCTTCAAGTCTCACTTGAGCAAGACATGTATCTTGGATGACTTTGAGTTTTACGAAGCACGACAGAGAGCTTTGCAAGAGAAGAAGGCAAAGCGACTACAATTTCAGAAACAGGTTTGCCATCCCTTTGTTTATGTGATCTTACAAGTCCTTAATTTTTCCTGATCTGAAGTATTATATAATGTTGCCTACCGGGCATGCATGGTTCAAAGGTAGCTTTTGATGATTTCCGCCGTTTACCACATGTTTTCCACATTTATACATCTAAAGTTCTTTCGCTCCATCTCCCTGATAAATTACTAGACACCACCAGCACCCTACCCTCTCTATGATTTCAAAAGAATTGTGGAAATTTGTCAAAATCAACATCATAACAAAACTAGATGATTTTCAAATTTTTTTTTTTTTTTTTTTTGTGGACACCAGTTTCCACTAAGGGTTTCTGACTGAATCTTTTCTTCATCCAACCAAATAGAGCCCAACGGCATAATTTTATTCCCCATAGAAAGCTTTGAATATACTAACTGTTGGTTGTTCTGCGTAATGTTCTGCGATACCTTGATTAAGATAATATTACTGACTCAAAATCACTGAAAACAGGTGAAGGATGACAATCATGGCGGACCCAAAAAGTGGCCAAACTCATTAAACGTCGACACACCATTCATGAAGGAACCAGCGGCTACACCCGTAGCCAATGGGAACGGGAAGCTAGAGAATGGATCGGCAACCCCAGCTTCCGACGCTGTCAAAGGCGCCAAACCAGCCACCGCAGAGAAGGCTGCTGTCCCCGACGCTGCTGCCGCCTGAAGATCTGTTCTTAGGATCCGTCTAGTATACTCATTTGTGGGGTTGGTGGCTGCTATTTGTTGAGGGTGGGTGCTGTGCATGGATACTTAGTCTTGGTGGGAGGGTTGGGTGCTGTGACGCATCATTATATGAAGTTAGGCCTGGAGATGGGAGAGCTTAATTTGACTCTTGGGGTTTTTTTTTTTAAATGGTCAAATAGGGGATTTGTTCCTTGTTCTTTGGTGATGTTGGTATTTTGCCTTTTTTTCCTTTTTTTTTTTTAGTTTATTTGTTTTGCTTATATTGGTATGGGTTGTGTTTTTCTTGTCATGATGTTAAGTAGCGGGAGACCTCTTTTTTAATTAAGGATTGACCCCTCGTCTTTTTAATTAAAAAATCAATATCCAATCTTAGTGTTGTTTAAGTTTGCTTCAGTTTGGTCACTTATGAAATAGTGTCGTTTGATGGATCTATTTTTAATGTCAAATTGGTGATTACCAATTCTTGCGTTTTGTGTTAAATGAGCTATATTTCAAATATCGTCGGCGTGTTTCTCTTCAATTTACTTCTATGGAGGATACTTTAGATACGTTAATCAATGTAATATTAGTCGAAGATGTTAGCTGGTTCAGCTAGTAAAGTTTTGAAAGCCGGTGGTTGAGATTTGAGATGAAATTTTGCCCTAATATAGGGGGAGGGGTTAGGGGATATGAAGAGGGCTCTCTTCATGTATTCCAGATTGTTTCTTTGTCCATGCAAGACGTGTAACATGTATTAGAAGTTGTGATGAAGAACGGGAATTTCTAAAGACTGTAAGTGATATTGTATCATTTTAGTCATGTGAGGGGCCTTTTTTGCGTGACATTTGGTAATTCAACTTGGATGAATTGAACTTGACCCCGGGTGAACGGGTGAGCTTTAAGCAAATTATTCAATACATTTTGGAGGAGTGGGGATGATGAGACTTAAATATATTATAGTTGATGATTGTAGATACAATAACAACAACAATTCCAGTGCCTCCAAGGGTTCCCGCATAAGTAGGGTTTGGGGGGTAGATGTACACAGCTTTTTTCCTTCAGAGTGGCCACCGCATAAGTAGGGTCTGAGGGGTAGATGTACGCAGCTTTTTCCCTTCAGGGGGCCACCCTGAAGGGAGGCTGTTTCCGATGACCCCCAGCCTGAAAAGCATAGTTGATTATTGTAGATGAGAGTTGGATATCCTTTGCTAAACCATTGGAGCTTCGCTTACTAAAAATGCATGTAGTTAGTAGATTTGTTTTTTTTCCCCCTTGTCATTTTGGTTTTTTTTTTTTTTTTTTTGATGAAATAAAAGATGATCAGAATAATTGGCGTCACTGAAATAGTAGAAAGTTCGATAGCATGGTTGATGTAGGAACGACCGAGAAAGAGAAATGTGTAGGCTTGGCAGCAATTCGAATTTAAAAATGGCATCTAAGATAAAAGCAATGTTTATTTGGACATTTCTAGAATTGATAACATGTGTTAATTTATGCTTTTTTATTTTAGTTTGTGTATAAAGCTAAAAATAGACCAATCACACAAAAAATAGGATTGTTCAAGTTATTAAAAAAAAAAAAAAAAAAAAAAAAAACCATACCTGTAACATGTTCAAAACGAATTAAAATCAAATGTCATTTTATTGAATGCTCTGCTTCAAATAAATACACGAAATATTAAAAGTTATTTATATTTTAATATTTTAATATTTTTAGGAATAATAGAAGAGACCGGACTTTATTGAATTAATAAAGATGTCCATTGTGCTCAATAAAATAAAAAAAAACCCATAAGTTTTTGTTATATTAATAAAAAAGCCTCTATCCGTCGAGATGACATCATGTTGCATTGATAGAGCTGACATGACAAATTTTTTTTTATTAATGTTATAATAAAATGACAAAAAAAATCATTCAAGATAGTTTTCACATAATACAAAATATCGAATTTTGTGCTTCTAACGTAAGGAAATGATATTTAAGGGTACTTTTGCTAAGTTACTGTAATATTAATAAAAGAACAGTTGCCATGTCAACTTTATCAACGAAAAATAACATTTTCGCGTCAGAGAAGAGCCTTTTTATTACAACAACAACAAAAAAAACAATAAAAAAACCCAGTGTTTGCAAGGGCTCCCGCAAAAGTAGGGTCTGGGGGTAGATGTACGCAGCCTTCCCCCTTCAGGGGGCTACCCAGAAGAGAGGTTGTTTCCGATGACCCCCAACCTGAGAAGCTGGTTCGCAGCATAGAGCATGTGACCTGGCAGTAGGAGAACATCAAAGCATGAGTAGGGCAAAACACACGGTGAGCAAAACAACAAACTAAAAGCAAGCCTCAACAAACAAAAATCAAATGATAGGTAGGCAAGTAGCAGCTCATGAGAGTAAGTACACGACCAAAGTGCGTCAGGAGGATGTCAAGGCCAAGCACTAGTAAGCTCGACTACCCTACTCCAACTGAAGCATTTATAACCCTATACTAGCCATCAATTGGGCCCTATCTAAGACCATCTCCTCCCGAAGGTTCAGGTGGGTGAGGTCTTATTGGATCGTTTCCCCCCATCTCTTCTTTGGCCTGCCTCTTCCTCTCCTGCCTAGAGAAGAGCCTTTTTATTAATACGACAAAAATTTAGAAAACCTTTTATTAATTTAAAAGGTATTATTCCTTTTCATTATTTTTAAAAATATTATAATACTAATGTAAATAGCCCAATTAGTAATCCATATAATCTTTACAAGGCTGCTCCTGGCATTTTTGGAGTCTCAAGCAAATTTTTAAAATGGGCCTTTCATATGTAATAATATTTTTCTTAAAGCCTATTAGTATTAACAAATGCTACTTCAAAAATTACAACCTCAAAAATTTAGGCCCCTAAAATTTAAAGACTCCAAGTGGCTACTTAAATTGCTTGTGATTATATTCGGCCCTAATTTTTACCATCTTTATCTCATACAAAGTACGAGTATTTTATAGATTTACAAATACCATAAATAAACATGATATATATTATCATTGCTTTGCAATATCCCAGCCCTAACCGGACAAACCCGACCCGATTACCACAACACCAAATCTGCAACATAAGTGATCGGGGCAACCGGACCCGGGCGAAACCAAATCGCTAAGAGCACCAACAAAGAGCAACTTCTAGGGCTTTCGCCAAATACCCTAAATCCCCCCTTTCTTTATTCAAACCTCAATACTCATCCCAAACCCCTCCCAAATTCCCCCCCCCCTTTCATCTCAATTCACACTCAACTTCTGAGAAAACAATCTCTTTCAGTTCGTCTAGGGCTAAGCAAAGGAGAACAACAAAAATGGGGTTCAATTTGCAGCCCTATGGCATTCAAGCCATGTTGAAGGAGGGGCACAAACACCTTTCTGGGCTTGATGAAGCTGTACTTAAGAACATTGAGGCTTGCAAGGAGCTTTCTGCTATTACTCGCACTTCTCTTGGCCCTAATGGTAGTGATCTAAATTTGCAGTATTTTTTCTCTGCTAAGAACGTTGATTTGGTGTTATTTTGCGTTTTGTTTGGTCTTTTGGATGTTTTTGAAGTGGGATTGGATTTGGTTGTCCAAAGGTATTCGCTTTTTTTGTACTTTGATTGGGTTTTGTTTGTTCTCTTGAATCAGAGTTCAGTTCAGCACAGAATATTCAGATTTAGGGTTTTTCCCCCTTTGTTTTTGGTTCTCATGTATAAAAAATTGTATCTTTCCCCTTCATTTGGTTTGCAGATTTGAAAATCTCTGTTGTAGTTGACTGGGTTTTTGATTATGGTTTATATTCTGTTGTCATAGGGTTTTGATAAATCAGAGGTTTTTGGGGATGTCATTTGGTGTTTGCTATTGGGTTGAATTTGAAAATAATGCTTTTTGGTACTGTTATTAACAAAGTAAAATTGTTAATACTACATGAACTTTATAAAATTTTATGGCTATTATTTACTATAAGTCACATCATTGCTCTAATAATAATGACAACCTAGCTCTTTTTTGCATAATTATAGTAACTCTCAGTGAATAATTCCAATTTTGGTATTCCTGATACTAGATTCAGATTCTTCTCTTCTTGTTTATTGCCGGCATTATGAGACTTGTATCATGTGATTCTGATATAGGATAGAGCTATTCCGAGTAGTATGTTAATTTCATATGGCGATAGTGGAAAATTGTTGTTGGAATTCTGTTCTTTCATGGTTCTTAAGCAGGTTCGACTAGATAAGAATTTGACTGTTGAGGGTTGTTAAAAAGTTGGGGACACTTTATTTGTCATTCAGGGATGAACAAGATGGTAATCAACCACTTGGACAAGCTCTTTGTGACGAATGATGCTGCCACTATTGTGAATGAGCTTGAGGTACAGCACCCTGCAGCGAAGATCTTAGTTTTAGCAGGCAAGGCTCAGCAAGAGGAGATTGGAGATGGAGCCAATTTGACCATCTCTTTTGCCGGGGAGCTTCTTCAAAATGCAGAGGAGCTGATAAGGATGGGGTTGCATCCAAGCGAAATCATTATAGGGTATACAAAAGCTATCAATAAGGTTTGTGATGTTTGGCCATGCCATTACAAGCATTAGTTTCTTCCTTATATGCACTTGTCATGGATGTCCAATGAATGCCTTTTATTGTCCTACCGTCACACATAAATGGATCGGACTTTAAGTGCTAATTCATGTTCGTTAACGACTTCATTTCTTCAGACAATTGAATTATTGGGTGAACTGGTTGAGAAAGATTCTGAGAAGATGGACGTGAGGAACAAGGACGAAGTTATCACCCGAATGAAAGCTGCTGTTGCAAGCAAACAATTTGGTCAGGAAGATATCCTGTGCCATCTTATTGCAGATGTGAGTGGGCATTCCTTTTTACATATTGTTTTGTTCGCTATTTATTGGAAGTTGAAGGCTAGATTGTTTTCTATCGTAGGCTTGCATCCAAGTGTGTCCGAAGAACCCTGTTAACTTTAATGTGGACAATGTCCGTGTTGCTAAGCTGTTGGGAGGAGGTCTGCACAACTCTACGGTGGTTCAGGGTATGGTCTTGAAGAATGATGCAGTTGGCAGTATAAAGCGTGTGGAGAAGGCTAAGGTAGGTTATGTTTATCTGTCACGTGATGATTGTATCTTTGTAGTGCCGCCTCTTGTTTCTTGCTACCTTTGCCATAAATTCCCAATACAAATATGGATTTCAGCTGTCATAGCCAATATTGATCATTTAGTTGCTTACAGTTAGTCACGATGATTAGATTGTCGTTCTGTTCCAAGTGATTGGCATTGTCATTCTTTGTGAGTGCCAGTTTCATGAAATACTACTCCTTTTGACCATCACAATGAAGATAAAGTTGGCAAGGCTTACATTGTGTTTTTGGACTGTTGTACAAGCAGCTACTGTATAATGACTGGTGACTGTTATGAGAAGAATAGAAGGTTGTTCCATCACAGAGAAGACGCCATTTTCATTTTATGATAATGCTTCTTGTTTAATAATGGTTTGCATGATTGGGTTGCTGATACCTTCTTTCCAGGTTGCTGTGTTTGCACAAGGTGTGGATACTACTGCCACCGAGACGAAAGGAACTGTACTGATTCACAGTGCTGAGCAGGTCTGCATGCTCGTTTCAACTTTGGTTGTTGAGTGACACATGTTTGCAACACTTGCAGCGGCTCAAGCTTTGCTGAACTGTTGGAAGTGAAACTCGGCCGATCTTAACGCTTCATACTTGATTGTGGTCTTGCAGCTGGAAAATTACTCTAGAACTGAAGAAGCAAGGGTTGAGGAGCTTATTAAGGCTGTTGCTGATTCTGGTGCCAAAGTAATTGTTAGCGGTGGTGCAGTGGGAGACATGGCGTTCCACTTCTGTGAGCGATACAAGTGCGTAGTCTGCATTTATTAGATGTAACTTTGTGTTATTTTTATGCTGAAATTCTCATATATATTTTTTATGGTGGCTTTTATATTTTTGTCTATAGGCTCATGGTCCTCAAGATCAGCTCAAAATTTGAACTTCGAAGGTTTTGTCGCACAACTGGGGCAGTTGCTTTTGTAAGTGCACATTTATTCCTTACTTTTTTTTTTTGTTTGTGCACTCATACCGTACTTTAGGAATGTCCTTCAATTGCTACTCAAACATTTTTATTATCGTGGGATTTTTATTGACAGTTGAAGCTTAGCCCGCCAAACCCGGATGATCTAGGATATGTTGATTCCGTGTCAGTTGCAGAAATTGGTGGTGTTACGGTATGTTTATAAAGCCTGCTGTGTTTTGCATTTTAAGTCTCCATCCAAGGTCAATAGTGTTTGTTTCGGTACAAAAATTTGCTTCTAGCCCTTTCTCTCTAGCAGAGCTGCTGTAGGGCTGTATTCCATTGTCTAATGATTTTTTTGTCGCAGGTTACCATTGTGAGAAACGAAGGTGCCGGAAATTCTGTTTCCACAGTGGTTTTGCGGGGAAGCACTGATAGTATACTGGATGATCTCGAAAGAGCAGTGGATGACGGAGTCAATACTTACAAGGTAAGGTCAATTGACTTTTGGAGAAATTAACATGGTTTGGTTTGGTGGGGAGTGAAGTTAAGCGTGATTCTCTGCCAGGCAATGTGTAGGGACAGTCGGATTGTACCTGGGGCTGCTGCAACTGAGATTGAATTGGCCAGAAGACTGAAGGAAGTTTCATTCAAAGAAACCGGGTATTGTCTAGTAACTTTCTAATTCAAGTATGACAGCTTCTTCATAGGTCGGTTAATGATTGTAATTAGCAATTTATAATTAATAATATATATTAAGTATAAGAATGGGAATGCGTTCGTATCCTATTGTCTTTTAAGAGGAAGCAATTGGTTTGTGCATTCATCTTTTCTTCTTGTAACCTTTAACTTAGCTAACTTCGATGGATGATGTTTTTTATTAGTCCAAGGTTCTGACTGTTCAAATTTGTTTTGGCAGATTGGATCAATATGCTATTGCGAAATTCGCAGAAAGTTTTGAGATGGTCCCAACAACCTTGGCAGATAATGCTGGGCTCAATTCAATGGAGATCATATCGTCCCTCTATGCTGAACATTCATCTGGAAACACCCGGGTTGGCCTTGATCTGGAGGAGGGTGCGTGCAAGGATGTGGCAACCACAAATGTCTGGGACCTCTACGTCACCAAGTAAGATAAATGGTTTCTTTAATGTTTGTTTTGATAAAAAAAGGAAATATTATTACTAGTAAGAGATAAAAGAGTATACAAAAACTTAAGGACAAGATGTCATCAGCCATTAAAAGAAACCAAAACTAAAAACGCAAAATCCCCCAATTCCTATGCAAATTGGCTAAGGCTATGTCAGGAAGCCCGAATGCTCTGTACAAAGAGCTCTGAAATAGAGCACCTTATACCATAAGAATTTGTTGGTATATTGATCTTTGAAAATCATAGCATTCCTATCTATCCAAATACATCGGAGAATCACAATCTTGGCTGCAAAGAAAATTGGTTTTTTAATGTTTAGCACATGCCTTGTCTTGTTTTTATGTGTCTAAGCTGGTGAGACTTGTGTTCTGACATGATTTAATGAATTGTGGACTGTATTTGAGTATCTCTCACATATATCTATGGATTAATCCTTAATTTCACTGTATGATCGCTTGAGTACTAAGTATTTCTCATTCTGAACTTACTTTTCATGAATAATAGTTCACAACTGGTTGTCAAATGGAAGCAATAGTATTGAGTTTCCTTCCTAGTCTTGTCACTTATTAGCCTTTGGTGATTTTCATTAGTTGGTAATCTGTGAATGTGATAGCTGAATGTCGATGCTGGTGAATAGAATAGTTACATTAGTTATTGACGGATGATAATCATGTGCAAGATTATGAAAAATAGGTTAAATTAATCTATAAAAGAAAATATAATCATTTTGAAGCTATCATGTGTGAAATTTGTTTTGATTTTATCTGTAATGAGTCTGTTTGAATTAAATAAACTTGCTTAGCATTTTGGAATCACGTAGGTTGACTTAAGAAATGTTCTTGTGAAATTTACTGCAGGTTTTTTGCTCTGAAATATGCTGCGGACGCTGCCTGCACTGTTTTACGAGTAGATCAGGTAAATTAATTATCCCTACTGATTTGGTAGGGGTTCAGAACATTTGGACCCTAGGTGATGCATATCTATTTTACTTTGTTAATTACAACATGTTTATAGATGTATTTATTAGTTGAAATTATCAAAAGGGTATAGAAAATGATGATTGTATGGGTATTTATTCAAATTTTTGCAAGCATAAGGATGAAAAACAACTTATGTACCTCTGAAAATAGCATCCAAACACCGAAACCTGTTAACATAGTGTTTGCAACACCGTGTATTTTGATTCCATCATCTCTAGTATCTTGAAGTCACACCCATTGCTCTTGATCCCATTCACCCTCTGTGTCTGCGGCACCTTGCCCTTTGTTGCCCAAGTTCCTAATTTTGAAATTCATATTACTGTACATGCTAATTTCTTTTGCCTTAGTGATTCACTCCTCCTTCTATGTGGTGCAGATCATTATGGCAAAACCAGCCGGTGGCCCGAGGAGAGATCAACCAGCAGGGATGGACGAGGACTAGTTCAAGCGCGGTAATCTATTTTTTTATTTTCGGTTATGCTTGCAACCCCGCGAAGTTAAAAAAAAAAAAAAAAAAAAGGGTTCTTTTTACCTTTTTTGTCGTCCTTGTGTTCTGATCTCTGCTGAGAACTAAACTTGCAAATTTTGGGTTATTGGGAAAGAATGGATGTCAGTTTGTTGTAATCCTTATTCTGAATTGGGTTTTAGGTTTGATGGCTGTGAATTGAACTTTTGCACTAGATAACTGAAATATTTTCTTTATGTTCACCCAAAGGAGAAAAAAAAAAAAAAAAGGTTCTACTTTGTTCTACTTGAATCCGGATGGCTTGCTTGATCTGATATGTGGACTATATGCTTCTGAAACCGGAAATTTGGAAATGTCATGGGCTTTGATTGACGTATGGAATTGGGATAGAACTGTGGGATTGCAATTTCGATTCTGACTTGTTGGAATGGGAATTAAAATTCTGTTTGGTTAGTCATAGAATTTGAAGGTTGAAATTGTGATTCCGTAACAATATGAGTCATGACAGGTTTTGGGTAAGTAGGATTGAAGCATTTCAGGTTTTGGGCTGGTAATGGATGGGTTTTGGTTGAGCCGAATCACTTTGAGTTCAAGTTAACTTGAGTCCTGATTAAACTGGGATTGAGTGTTAGTCGGCTTAGATTATTTCTCGCTCGATTCATCTTGGACTTTTAGTTAATTAGTTCGGGTCATTAAAGTTATTTCGAACTTGGGTTATCTTGGTGTCAATTGAGTTGCATCATTTTGAATTTTGGGTTATCTCAAGTCGTGTTAAATTTAGGTCATGGGTGTGCTAGGTTGGGTCATTTTGGTTTGACTAATTTAAGGTCTCTTACTTTGAGTTTTGGGCCAGCATGGTTGGCCCACATTTAAGTTGGCATCGATTCATTTTTTATTTCAATTATCTTGGTTTTGGGTCAATCATGTTGGATACCGTTGGCTTTGAGTTAAATTGGGTCGGTTTTAAGTTGAATCAAATCATTTCAAGTGATTGAAGTCGGGCCATTTCAAGTTTTCAGTCTAATTTAGATTGTATCGAGCCCTTGAGTTTCGAGTCATCTTAGGTTTTGAATTAATTAAGTTGGATTGTCTTTTAGGTCAACGGAGTGATGTGAAATTGAAATTCCTTCCGCCCATCAAAAAAGTTGGAACTTATGATTTTTAAGTTGAAATCAAAGTAGATAAAAAAAAGATTGACAGTAGAATTGCAATTTCAATTCTAAGAGGTGAACTAAACAACAGAATTATAATTCTTGATCTTGATTCCTATTTCAATCGAATTTCGAGGCTCTAATTTTTTGTGCCAAATTAGATCGAAGTTATTCTTTTTGAGCGAAAAATTGGATCTAAGTTATTATGTATGAGGATTCTTTGTGATGATCATGGGTTACCATTTTGATTACAGAAGTCCTATTACGCAAAAATAACCTCTTTGAAAGCAATGTTTACAAAGTATTTATGAAAAGAATAGTTTTTCACAATTTGGCCAAATAAACTCTCAATCACGGTTTTGATTCTCGATGTTTGTTAGTGAAAGTAGAAGAACTATCACGAATTGTAGATTAAGCTGAGTAGTATTTTCTTTCTCAATTGAATTCTGAATGTTGTATTTATGGACTTCTGCTACTTCAGATGAATTTTCAATGACACCATTTTGGATGAGAATAGTTTTTCAGTTATCAAGGCAAGTCTCTACGACCCCTAAGGTTAACAAAAATATGATTTATAGTAAGAGTTGGCAGATTAGCATTATTAACAAGATGTTAATAATAACTTATAGTAAATAATAGTTATAAAATTTTATTAAAATTGTCTTAGTAATAATAGTTTTACCTTGATAATAACATTATTTTGAGTTTGATTCATATACTTTGTTAACATACTTTTGCTATTATGAAATGCATATTGAGATTTTAAGAAGAGCTATATTAAGATTTTAAGAAGAGCTATATATGAACATGGCTTGACGTAGGGTCGGACATAACCTCAAGCAACCTAAGCACCAGCTTGGGGCCCCGGAAGTTTAGGGATCCCTCAATTTTAAAGGAGATGATTTTTGAAGTAATAACTGTTGATATTAATAAGCTTTAAAAGAAATATTATTATATATGAAGGCTCGATTTGAAAATTTCGTTTGAGGCCCTGAAAATGTCAGGACCGGCCCTGGCTCCGCATTCCGAGCATTTTGTTAGTAATCTTCGCATATAATTAGCGAATTGAAAAATGCATCCATATTTTAATAAAAAAATAGCATTTACGTATTGTTGCCAATAATACGTTAAAATACGCATTTTTAGTGTTAGCCATATTATGCATTTTATAATGCGTACCGGTGTTTTTTTGGAATAAAAAATATAAATTATTGCAAAAAAGTAATCATGTTTTTATCTAAACTAAACATCAATGTTCTATATTTGCTACATTTATTGTTTCAACTCTTAAACTAGTGACTTGTACCTTATTTTTTATTGTATTATACTTTATACTACTGCTATTATGATTAATACAATCAAATAAAAATCAAATTAACAGAATTAGTCTCTTTCCATACTATAATATTTTAGGAGTTGTTAGATAGGAATATATTTACATGTAACTTTTTTTTAAGTCAACAAATTTTTAACCGAATTATATATATATAGTTGAATAATATACGACTGTATTAAATTCGGTACCATATTAAGCTTGGGAAGGCAGACCAAAATGAATGTATCCATTCTTGTAACACTGCACACAAACTTCACATCAAAACAATACGAGTACAAAGTAATGTCTCTATCTATCCTATTTCCATGACAAGAAATCATAAACGGTGTTATTATTGCTAGGATAAGAATTGTTATTATTAGAACAATAATATGACTTGTAATGAATAATAACTACAAAATTTCACAAAGTTGTTCTAACATTAACATTTTACTCTGACAATAATATTACCCATTACAAACTAAGTGGGAACCAGATTGAACCCTTCATCCTGTTCTCCCGACCAAAACACTGATATCAGAACCACAAACACTACTAAAACTACGATGCAGAATGTACTAAAAGCAGTCTTCCAACAAGAACTTTCAAGAAGCTTCCGAGATTCGGGTTTGCTTCCAAGAAGCGCCTCCCTAACAACTTTCATGTCAGCCTCAACTGGGTCATCTTCAGTTGACGAGATTGATTCACTATCACTCTTAGGAGTTTCGTCATCTCCACCTGTTATGTCTCCATTACGGTCATCATTTTGATTAACTTCAAAGCCATTTTGATTATATTTCGATGAACTTGGAATTCTGAAGTTTCTGGTTTGATTCCCAGAGTGCTGTGAATTTGTATCGTACGGATCTTGATGTGAGTGAACGAGCTTTCTTGATGTCGTAAAGAGGTCGATGTTGTCGCCATTAGTCCGCGCGTGTGATCTCTGAAGAGCCAAACAAATGGGAACTGTAATCAGTTCATAGCCTTGAAGTGTGAAGTTCAAAGAACAACGAAGCTCATAGGCACACGAGTTCAAACAAGCCTAAATCAGCCTATTTTGATGCAATTTATTAGTGTAAATAAGCCCAATTGAGCCAAATTTAAGCCTGAATGAGCAGTTATCGAGCCCGAATGAGCAGTTATTAAGCCCAAACAAACCCAAACAAGACACAATTGTGTTTAAATGAGCATAAATACGGCGAGCTTACCTTGGAACTCGGCGAGCTGCGTTCGAGCTTAACCGAGTCGAGCTTGAGCATATAATTTGGCAAGCTTTGAGTTAACCTAAGCTGGCCTTAAGTTTAAGGAGCTCAGACTCAGCTCAGCTAATATGTACCCCAAATGAGAAGAAACTTGCCATTTTGGTGATGAAATTAAACTGTTGTGGAGAGATTAAAGTTCAAAATTGCAAGTTTTCAAGCACGGTTAGGACTGTGAAATAGAGAGATATCCCATCATCGCAATAACATACTACATGATGTATCAGTGGCTAGTTGAACCCTTATGTTGTCGGTACCTATTTATTCTATAAGTAAGGAAACTCGTGTATAAAATGACAACCCAAAGTCACCACCCAACTTCATTTCACATTTATTTTATTTTTTCCGGCAAGGAGATTACAAATTTCTTCAGTAGAAAGGAGGTCGATGAGCTTCAAGTTCAGGATATAGTCGAGAGGGGGCGAGGTTTTCAACCATCAAGTCACATCAAAAAGCTCACTTCATCTTAGGCTCATGGGAAAGAGAACTAGGCTCCGTTTGTTTTGGAGGAAAACATTTTCAGTCCCAATCCTTTTATTTCTTTGCATAACTCTATAGAAACAACCATAAATATGAAAAATGGAAGATGTTCTCTTTACTGAGGGGAATTTGACTTCCCTAAACGAAAGAAGAATACATTTTCCTTCTTAGAGGAAGAGCATCTTCTATTGTAATCTTATGTCATATGTTTCACTTTAAACCTCAACTTAGTTAAGCATGAATCTCATACAAATTTATTGAATTTGAAACTATTTTGTTAGCTAGAAAGACAAAAGCTTTTGAGTAGAAAATATTTTCAGCTAAAAATAATTTGTGAAGAAAATTTTTTGAAGTAGTTAAGGAGATATACCTGAGGGCTAGGAGTCTGGCTTCTCATGGCTTCATGTGCAGCACTGTCAGGCCCAAATCCTCCAAACCCATCTACATAACCTCCTCCATTGTAATCAGAACCTTCATCTAGCTCAGAAATCGTACGAGATCTCAAATTTTCATGAGCAATTTCTGAGAAAAACCCATCCCCGAGAGATACATCTACACCTCCATTTTCATAACTCCAAGTTTTACGGTATGCTGTTCTGCGGTTACGTATCAAATTGCAAGAAGCTTGACTCATTGAAATGTGCGAGTCAATCACAGAATCATATTCACCAAACGAATCAAGGGTTTCCGATTCAGGGGACCCAGATATGGATGATGTATCTCCAGGACTAGACGAGAATCTCCTTCGACTATGATCGTTCCTAGCATTTTCAATCTTAGACCCTTTCTCTGCTACCATTTTCCTAGCAGTCTCCAAAGCTTCAAGGGCAGCTCCCCTGACATAGCGGGTTTGATCCGACTGACAGTTATCCATCACTTTGATAATCAACTCGAGTTCTGAAAATATGCTCCTAATATCCAAGCACTTCATCAAGAAGTGTACCATCTGAATAGCAGTCAATCGTTTCTGCGAATTCCTCTCAGATGACCCAGAACTCAAGATACTCAACCCGGCCTGAATTAGCAATCTTGCATAAGCCTCAATAATGAAACTATTGCGCTTAGCCAAAGACATAACCAAACCCATATGCGAATTCGTTTGCGTTTGCTGTTCCTTTAAAGCGCCAGTAAGTTTCAGGCAAACCTCATTCACAAGATGATCTGACGCGAACCTCCAGTTATCACAATCCACCAAGGCCTTCAAACAAAGAGCTGCCCCACAAGACAAGCTCTCTTGAGCACCCAGAAGTGAATCCGAGAGCGGCTTGCAAAGAGACTGAATTATCTGCCTCTTCTTCCCTTCTAGATTCGTCGGCTCAATCCCATACCGAGCAATCGCTTGAACAGCTTTAGAACACACTTGTTGCAGTGGAATTGAACCCGCGCTAGTAGCCAATGTCTTGACTATAAAACACATGATGTCATCTATGTGAGGCACAATGTTGGGTCCATGCCCTATAGCAAGAATTTCATACAGGGAAATGATGTACTCTCCCGAAGACGATCCGGCCTCTCGAATCTCAGAAACCGCAGCAAGAAACATTGGTATATCATTCAAGTTCATATCTTTAACATATGATTTCAGTGCTTTCATTGCTGATTTCCTACTATCAGCATCCTTTTCTAGATTTTCTAGCTCTCTACGCAGAACAGGACTCGGTGCCCTATCCATTGTCAGCCCAGAAAAAAAGAGATGAACAAATCTTTTCTTTTTGAGCAAAAAAAACTAGGGTTTTTTAGACATATTATAAGCAGCTAAAATGAAGTGAACAGTCAACGCCAACAACAAATCCAAACTTACCCATTTGTCAGATCTCCAAGATACTAACAACCCATTTCATTTCTCCACTTCAAAATCAAAACCCACAAAAAGAATCTACAAAAACCCTAAGGAATGACACAGAAACACCCACATCCACAGTAGAAGAGAGAGAGAGAGAGAGTCAATTTTGAATTAAAAAATTAATAAAAATTGAGAATCAAGAACTGGAACCAGCATAAAAAAGAAAATTCAGAATTTCTAGAACTGTCTGAACCAAATTCTAGACAGAGAGAGGAAAGAACTTGACTGCTCTCTAGCACCGCAATGGAGACAAACGGTGCCTGAAATTCAACAAATTCAAGCGTTGAATTGCTGAAAAAAAGGAGAAATTCTAGAGATCTGGGCCACTATGTGACAGATGATGAAGGATACTAACGATTCGAATCGAAAATTGGGAAAGAAATTAAAACAGAGTGCACAATCTTAAACGGTGCCGACGAGGAGAGAACGAGAACGAGAACGAGAACAGCGAGTGAAGACGAAAAGAGAGTTGTAGAGACAGAAGCCTAGGTTTTTAGGGTTTATATAATTATTATATTTTAATGTTATTTATATTTTAATATTCGATATTTTTTAAAACAATAAAAATGACGCTGGCCTATTACATTAATAAAATAAATCTTAAATTTTTATTGTATTAATAAAAATATCCCTCTTTAGCATGATAACATTATTTTCTATCAGCAAAGTTTATTTGACAATTGTTTTTTTTAATAATGCTACACAAAAATGACCAAAAAACCTCTTTAATACTGTTATTATTACTTTATAAGCACAAAATTTAAGATATTATATTGTGTAAAAACTATTTATTTTTGCTTAGTTTATTTTAAAATATGGTTATTGAATGATATTTTTGTTGTTTTACTGTAGCATTATTAAAAATACAGTTGGTACGTCAACTGTGTCGATGAAAAATGACGCCATCATGCCAGAGAGAGATCTCTTTATTTATACGACAAAAATTTAGGCGCCTTTTAACGAATAATTAAAAACGGTAAAGGTCTTTTTTATTATTTCTAAAATATTGGGATGCTAAAATATAAATAACCATATATTATATATATTACTGTTGCATTATTACAAGGAGCAATAATAAATACGTATACATTATGTATTTTCTTACATTGGTAAATAGTTTAATATCTTTTCTGAGAGGTAGGTGTACGCAGTCTTTCCCCTTCTAGGAGTTACCCTTAAGAGAGGCTGTTTTCGAGGATCCCCAACTTACAAATAATAAAAGTTACAAAATTGTCTTAAAAATTACATTATAGTGATAATAATTTTATTTTGATAATAATATTGTCTAAAGTTATTGAAGATTTGGGGAGGGGTCACAAACAAGCTTTAAACCCACAACCTCTATGCCCGAAGGATTAAGAGACAAATGACTGTACAATAAAAGTATATTATATCTTTTAAATATTATTTAATTTCATTTAATAATTACTTATGACTTATCTTTTTTCTTTTTTCTCTTGGACTATTATTTATCAAATGATTTGTGTAATTAAGTTATCATTTAAATGCATATTTTTTTCTGGTTATATATTGAATATGTTAGTTTATAATATTTATGAATTTACAATAATCCTATTTTTTTTTTTTGTTAAATTAGTCCTTACAATAATACACATAAATTATGCTAATATTTTCACAAAAAATCAACAAAGTGCAATGAAATTTTTAATGAATGTTCATATCATGTTACTTTTCTGTCAAAAAAATTATCAAATTTTAATGAAGATATTAATTTATTGTCCATATCATATTCAATTTTGGTACTTTCCAAAGAAAATTGATCGAATTTTGACAAAAGAGTAGTTCATTGATAAAATTTAAAACTCTCAGAATACTTATGTTATAAAATTTTCAAACCTCAAAATATTTAATTGTACATATTAAAACATTAGACAATAAATGGTTAAACTTAAGGATATTTAAGTAATAATTTTTAGGTTATTTGTATTTTAGTACCCTGATATTTTTAAAAATAATAAAAAGGACCGTATTAATAAAAGGGCCCCTAAATTTTTCTCTCATTAATAAAAAGTCTTATCTTTGACTTGATGATGTTATTTTTAGTTGACAGAGCGAATATGACAACTGTGTTTTTATTAGTCTTACAGTAAAATGTCAAAAATACCTTTTGATAATCATATTTTGAAACAAATTAAGCAAAACTGGATAGCTTCTACACAAGACAACATCTCAAATTTTGTGCTTATAAAGTACTAATAAGGGCTTTGAAACGTACTTTAGGTCATTTATTATAGCATTAATAAAAAATAATTGCCACGTCAACTCAGTCGATGGACAGAGTTGACGTGGTCACATTTGAGATGGGTTTTTATTGATACAATAAAAATTTAAGGACTTTTTTAATAATTTAAAAAGATCGGGGTTCTTTTTATTATTTTTAAAAATATCAGGATACTAAAATATAAATAATCTATAATTTTTCTTAATTTAACAATAATCCCTAAAATAATAAAGAATTAAATATTGAGGAGGTATAGTTTGAATATTGCGAGATTTGCGCGCCTAGTGTCCGAAACGTTTCTTAAAGTGAATGGGGCAGCGAAATTTTCGTGGAGGGGTACCACTGAATTCCCAATCTTTTACACAAATTACATCCATGTCCTTCTCTGTTTGGATTGGCATGGAAGCTTTCTTGTTGAATGACGAAATTGCCCCTCACTGACCAGTCCTCTCATTATAATTAACTAATTAATCTGTATTACTATTAAGCAACTGCACTCTTGACCTGATGAAAATCACGTTCCTAATTCAATTACTTATTTAAATAAATATAATTAACGTGTATCTTATTATATAATATAAAATTAGATATTTCGGAGCTGGTGAGTAACTTGTGGAGATACTATTAGTAGTGATATTGGGTTAGCCTGGCTGTTTTAAGGTGGATCCTTGAGGGAGGCGAGTTGTACTGCAACTCTAACGAGTTTTTATGACCTGGGAACTTATGAAAAGAAGACGAACTATGGCGTTACGATGTTACAACTCCCTTCGTGTTTGGCTTTTAGACAAAGAAAATTAATGAAGCAAAACGAAAGAAATTTGAACCTTTTATTAATATTTTGATGGTGTATTTATAGGCGGTAAAAGTTGATAGGTGGTTCAGATTGAGTATTTTGGGAGCTTCCTCATATTGGACGAACTGAAACATTATAGTGACCTATTGACCGAGCATTGGGCTTTATTTGTTCGGAGGAACATTTGCAATTTCTATCATTTTGATCAAGAAGCGATCATTTATGTCGGGTAACTTGTGTTAGAAATTAATAAGATATAACCTTATGGCGAAAGTGAGCAAACGCGAGAGTCATTTTCTAAAAATTATGACTTCTTTATATATACGTTACCTGAATCCTTTTTTGTTTTTTAAGAAAAATTCAAGTATAATAATATTCATAAGATTACTCTTATAAAAAACTATAATTGGGCATGACAGAAATGGTCCAAAATTCATTTTTGGTGTACTTGGAAGGGCATTAGCTGTAAATGAGAATGATGATTCTGAAAAAAATTTTAAATGAAATTGTCAAACACAAACAGCAAAATTGAAAGGAAAAAAAAATTATTGTGCATATATATATTAAATTTCAAAGATAGAATTAAAAAAGCACATAAATGTTTGATTTTTGTATTTCGTTTTCAGTGTCCGCTAGATGCATCCTGTTTTTCCTTTTTCCCCACTACCATTGGATAATAGCTTTTGAATTAGAATTTCATGATAACACAGATCGATCTATTATTTGGCGTGAATTACATGGATTTAGTATGTAATGATGCAAATAAGAATGACAAATAGATTCGCTATGAGGCTAATTTTGCCTTGACCAGATGATATGGCATACTCTCAGCCTCGATGCAAGTGTACGTCACATGTCTATATCTAGGTTAGACGAGGGACCCGACATGCCAAGTAACAGTCATATATTGATCAGTCTGGCTTGTCAGATATCGAGGTTGACTATAGGGTCGATCTAAGTAATAAGTCACATATTGAAAACTTATTTGCTTCAAGATGACCCAACTATATTCCATGCAAGCACCCGTAACGTGTCACATCCATGTCATTACTCAGGTAAGACCTGTGGCCTAGTACGATCTAGGACCCACGTCAACATCTTACCGAATCAAGTTAGCCTGAAATAAGATATGGGTTTGGATGATTTCATACTCCAATAGAACAAGCAAGTCACCAAGATAAACATATTTATTATTATTAGCCTCCTGTAAACTCCAAACAATTAATGTAGCATGAAATGAAAGCTAATTGTAATCTATTTGGATGCAGTTGAGGCTAACTGTAATCTATTTGTATGCATAAAGATGCCATTCACATAAACAGCCAGCAATGGTAATCCTACAGAGGGCTAGTCGAGACACTAAACAACGGAAGCAATTGTTAGGGATTCCCAAACTGTTTAGCATTAATTATTTATTTATTTGCTTCTATCATACATCACAAATCTGAAATGAAGAAATAGCAATCCATATATAATATGATATTATAATATAAATTTAGAACCATAATGTAAATGACCCACATATTAGCTACAGCGAAATAAATTAACCCTAGACTAACTGGTAGTGAAGCATAACAACTTTTTGGTCTACGAGCCATGACAAGGCAGCGTGTGGTTTCATTATTTGAAATTACTTGGATCAGCACGTGAGGTCTAGATGTCAAAGGCTTGGGAATGCTTCAATCTTGGTGGTAGAAGTAATAGCAACTAGGTACGACATTTAGAAGTCTTTCGATACTTGCTTTTGCCAAGTTCACATCGAGGGAAATAATCTAGTCGTTATTAGGGGTGTAAATGATCTAAGCCACTCGCGAGTAGCTCGAATAAAACTCAACTCGAACTCGAGTTAACCGAGTTCGAGTTCAAGTTCGAGTATCAAAAGATACTCGATTAATAAACGAGTACGAGTCGAGTAGTGAACTACTCGGCTCGATACTCGATTAAATACTCGACTCGATACTCGAATAAATACTTGACTCGATACTCGATTAAATACTCGACTCGATACTCGAAGTGGTACTCGACTCGATACTCGACTCCTATAAAGTAGTTCTTGTATATTATTTTTTTTTGGAAATGGATGGCTTGTAATATTAATAGTAGAATGAAAAAAGAAAGATTGAATTCCTTGTAAAAGATGACATGTTACATTTGTGGTGGAGTAAAAGAACTAGTATTTGATTTACTTGTATTTTTTTAAACTTAGGTTTTGATATGTATTTTCTATTAATATATTGGTAATTTATGGTTGTATATATTAAAATATAGTATAGGTAAGTATTAATAATGTTCAAGTGTATGGAATAATACTATAATGGAGCTAATTTGATAATGTTCCTATGCAAAATAAACGAGTATTCGAGTCGAGTCGAGTCGAGTACTAGAATAGTTCATCGAGTTCGAGTTCGAGTTCGAGCAAAATTTACTACTCGAGTCGAGTTCGAGTACCCGAGTAGTTAATCGAGTTCGAGTACTGAGATACTTGGCTTGGCTCGACTCGATTACAGCCCTAGTCATTATTAAGGCAATTCAGAAAGAGTTCAAATGCCCATGGCAAACTGAGTAGGCCCATTATTAAGGATATCTAGGAAATGTTTGTCAAGTTTGACATTATTCGGATTTCTCATATTTTTAGAAAATGTAATCAAGTTGTACACTAGGTGGCAAATACATGTCATTTTGGATAAGACCAAGGACATGTAGAGGGGGATCATTGTAGGACCTTGAAAGGATCATATACGCTGGTTCACTAGGACGGACTATCTATCAATAGCTCGCCTAGTGTTATCGGAATGACATGAATCAGAGTGTAGCAATACGCTGTATTGTCCACAATTTCTATACAACTAACCTTGATTTCCTGGACCTGCATCAACTACTACTAAACCAAGACGAATTTAACAGCAACCTATCTTGAACCAAGCAAGAAGAAAAAGTCCTGATAAAAAATTCAAATTTCTCCATGAATAATGGAAAAAGAATCAACAAAGTGATGCTATGAAGAATCCTCAAGAAAAAAAAAGAGCCTGGTGAAAGTGAACCACGCAAGAAAATGAACAATAATACAGTGTCGCTCGCTATCTTTTAAATAAACAAATAAGCAACAACCAATGTCAAAAACGCCATGCCCAGATGAACTACTGACCTCAAAGAAGCAGCAGATGAAGATTTAATCTGAATAGTGAAGTTGCAATTTGCTGTCGAGATATTTTGCGTCGTCAGCTTTGCCAAACCCTGAAAATCGCAGGCCTCAAGATTTTGATTCTGGGTTTGAAAGTATACGTTAAACGCATACGAAGAGTTCCCATTAGAATCCAACCCGTTACAAGATGACCCGTATCCAAGTGGAGTACAATCCGCAAAACTACAAGCAAAGTTAATATTATCAGCTAACTTGCTCAGATCATTAGCATTCGGGTTGAACATGCACCATTGCTGTTCAAGATACTGCACATCCTTAGCTGCTATAAGCCACATGTCGCGATTCTGACCCGATAAGTCCATTGGAAACTTGGGTTGCCCGTCATAGCGAAACATCCCCCAGTGGCGCTCGAAGTTCCCGGGGGCCACGCTTTTGGCATCCTCATCGATTAACGCGAATAAGTACACCTCGATGGAGCCCGGTCGAAGTGGGGTGCCTTTGCCCGATGCAAGCCTTGAGAGAAGACCTCGGTAGAACCTGATAGCATTGTTGACATTAGCGTTCTTGTCCCCATCAGTAGGCCAACCGACCTCTCCCACCATAATCGGCATGTTCCCAAATCCCGCTGCTTTTAGAGCCGAGACCAACGTGTCGAAGTTGGCATCGAAGACGTTCATGTAAGTGATCCCGTTGTCCATGACGGGGTTGCTCACTCCGTCAAAGAAAGCATAGTCTATTGGGAAACCATCATTCCCGTATAGACTAAGAAAAGGGTAGATGTTTACGGTGAAGGGCGCATTATTTTTGGTCATAAACTGGACGATCTGGGTCATGAGATCGTTGATGTCTGATCGGAACCTTCCGGCTGATGGGACGGAGTTACTTTGGGGTGATTGGTAAACGTCAGCATTTAAGGGGACGGTGGCTTTTACCGAGTCGCCAACCCCAGCTTCATTGAGCGCGTTTTGGATGTTCTGAAGGGCAGGGAATGTGGTGTTTTGAAATGTGCCATTGTAGGATTTGAGGAAAGGTTCATTCCCCACTGCTACATATCTGCAGACACAAGCCACTTCAGATTTGATAAGGATAATTTCAAGCTAAATAAATATGCATAGAACATATATACTTTTCTGTTTACACTCTTTCATTTTAGAAACTAAAAACAAGGTTTTGTATTTCTTCTTTATGGTTTTTTTATTTTTAGTCTTCACTCAAATTAGGAAAAATACCGAAAGCGAGAAACCAAAACTAGAAAAAATGTTTTCAAGATATAGATTTTAGTCAATAAAAAAAAAAAACAAAAACTACAAATAAAAGACGATAACAAACATGCCCTTAATTTTTGCATCCGATTCTGTTTATATGCCACATGATTCTGGGAAATAATATTCAAGCCGTGTTATGATTTGTGTCAAGTTTTGTCAGTCCAATATATAAATAAGTTTTAAGTTCAAAAAACAGAACAAAAATAAAAAAAATTGCAATCTACAATCTTGAACCACAAGCAAATCAGGATGATATTGTAAACAAAAAAGTTTTAAGTAACTCCCACTAAAATGGTCCCTTTGAGTATACTTGAAGAAAGTCCTGAAAGGCATAGTAGTTCCATACATGTGGAAGAGAATAAACTACCAAGTCAAAGCAATAAACAAGTTCACTAAGTAGCTCAGATCCATAAAAATACTAAATTAAATCGCAACGTATAACAGAATCACATGGTAAGCATTATAAGAATTCGAATCAGCAGTATGAAAAAGGAAGCATCAAACTTTCCCTTGGAATTCCACACAACTTAAGAAAGCATCAAACTTTCCCCAGAAATGCCACAACTTTTATCTCATCACAGAATCTCGGGGCAAAAGAAGGAAAAATACAGAGGGTTTTTCAATTTTGGTTCAATTACATAAAACTAAGAGCAATTTTTGATATAATTCGTAAAGTTGCTCTATCCGGACTAAGAAGTTTCAAGTTTAAAGCGAAGAAACAATGTGTGTACAAAAGTGAAGGTAAGATATCACAGGCACATTGGTAGAGAGTAAGCAAATAAGTGGCTAACGATTCGTTAAAACAATTAAGTAAATAAAGGAGAAATGAGGCAAAGAGGCCATCACTCATTGCTGGTTCATCTCATCCTCACAATCAACATGCTGTTGTACTAAAGATCATTACATGGAATAAGTTCAAGGAAGTGAGCAGCCAAATACCAACACTATGGATCCACCTATGTTTTTGGCTTTAAATGCTGCCAAGCCAATGGAACAACCACATATGTATTTAACAGTCAGAGTATAAAATTATTCTTGAACATTCACCTATCAGCATAGCTTTTGGGATAGTTGGTCCCTTGATATGGTATCAGAGCCTTGTTAACCAATAGGTCACGAGTCCGAATCCCTAAAAACCCCACATCTTATATGATATTATGATATTAATTAATTTGAACACAAGGAATGAGGTAGACTTGTGTTGTGCGTTTCCACACTTCAAGCCCATGCATGGGGGTCATTGTTAGATTATAAACCATTCTTGTCTTTCACACATCAGTTTAAGCTTTTTTTATACTTGGTCCTTTGACACTAACCCTTCTTGGACCCATGTTGATGAGAACATTGTGCATTAGAATCAAACATCCAAAACATTCACAAGTCACAACCATAGCTTAAATTTAACTAAACTCAACATCATTAATTCAACAAAAGAAAGACACAAACAGGAACTCACTTGATGTTAACACCACCATCGAAATGGTATCTAGTGACATTCCGCTCAACCCACTTCTTAGCTCTTTTATAGTCAGTCATGGCTTGAAGCTCCCCATTAGGGATAGCAACCATAACCTCAATATTAGTTCCTGAAAGTGCACTTAATGTGTTCTCATCAGCATCAAATAACTTCACCTTCTGAATCCCATTATCCTTCAGCATCTGCACCACTGTCTTTGGTGGCAACCTGTGTATTGCCTGTGTCCCCCAGTTTACTCCTAACCCTTCAACCCCACCACTATAACATAACAAACCCACCACCATAAAACTCAAAAAGCAACAAAATCTCCCCATTTTGAATCTTTTATAAAACAAGATCAATCTTTGGGGAGGAAAATGATTTTACTAATTAAATGATATGGGTGAGCAAAATTCTCCAAGAAATGAAACAATCACTCAATCACTATTGATAAATACAACAACCCAGATCAAAAAACAACATCAATGTCTGGAGATATCGGTTTTGGGGTTTCCTTATTGAAGAGAAAAGGAGAACAAAAGAAGTTTCCCAGGTGAGAAAACAAAGAAAATAAGATAAAGAAACGGTTTAATAATGGATGCGGGTGAGTTTTGGGGTGTAAAATCAGCGAAAATCTCTCTCCACAAAAGTATATTTTTCCCACGAAACTCACAGATCGTGGAGACGTGAACCGCCGACCAGTATAAAACTTTCCCAGTACCCCAAAATAACGCAAAATTTGAGGAACGTGGGCACCAAAATTTGTAACGTGAAGAACAACAAGAAGAAATGAAAAATTAGCGTTAACCCAGAAATGAATAACAATAAATCTAAAGAACAAGAAACTTTAGATCAAGTATACAACAGGAACAAGAAATGGGAAATTACAAAATCAAGAGTGGCATTCGCCAATCAATATTAGGGTTTGCTTTTGGGGCAAATTGGATTGAATTGAATTGGAATTCAAATCCAATGAATGCAAAGTGCCGAGATTGTCAATGGGGGTGAAAGAAAACGAGTGAAGAGCGTGGATGCAGCAGATTTATATATGAACAGTAAGAGAAAATTACAGCAAAAAATGAAAAGTTTTAATCTTTTTGACGGTGTGGGTAGCTCCGCCCTCTAACGGCTACTACATTTGAGGATTGAGAAGCGGTCTTTGTCTCCTCTTACATGTTCTGTTTTGAATACAGTGCCATCAAATTATAACAAGTTATTTACTTCATTTGTGTATTTAAATTAATTTCTTAAATTTTTTAATTATTTTTAATATCTATAAATTTATTTAAATTAATCTCTCCCGTTTTATTTTTAGTGAGAAGAAATTATTGTATTTTATATTGCCGTAGAATCGGTCTTTTATGTTTTTAAATTTTTTATATTTCAGTTACTGAATAAATATTCAATTTTGTCACAAAATATAATATTGAAGATTACGGTGAATAAAGAAAAAAGGTGAAAGATCAATTAGAGGAAATATTGCAAACATTATAACTAAAGCAAAAGTAAAAGCAACATTTCTAGTGTCCCAGGGGCTCCCGTCAAAGCAGGGTCTGTGGGGATAAAGGTACATAGTCTTCTCCCTTCGGGGTGCTACCCTAGAGAGCTGTTTCTGAGAACCCCTAACCCGAGAGCTGCAACACGAGGACTTCCCAAGAGGTCATCCATCTTAATATTATTCTCGGCCAAGCATACTTAACTTCTAAGAGGTGCAAACATTATAACTATTATAAACAAAAGAAGAAAATAAGAGGTTAATTTGAACAAACATATAAACATGGAGGATTAACATAGTAGATTACTCATAGTCAGAGATAGTTTATTTTGTTTTAATTTTTGGTTTAAATCAAAAGTTAAGTTTTGTAATGAAATTTTTGATTTATAGTTTTTTTAAAAGTTAAGTGAAGATTAAAATTACTAAAAAATAAATATTTTGAATTTAATTTAGTTTCTTAAAAAATTAATCTAAAAGAAAAAAAAATATCGAACAAAAACTTTTATATTGTCACTTGAAGGAAACAGAGGAGAAAGAAAAGAAAAGAAAAGGGCCGGTGAAAAGCTTCTTTCCCTTATGTGAAGAACAAAAGGTATGTTTGGTTGTAGCTGTTGATTATTAGCTGATAACATTTAGTATTTAGCTATTAGTTATTAGCATGTAACATTTAGTTGTTAATTATTAGCAAGTGGATAATAGTATTTGATAAATTAGATGTTGAAGTTGTTTGATTATTGTAAAATGACATAAATATATAAATAAATAAAATAGAAAATTAATAAAATATTTAATAATTTTATTTTCATGGTCGTCTAGCATTCCATAATGTATTGCTATAGATGCACAAATATCGCCCATCAACATACTGCTTTCTCCTATATTTCTAACATACATCTGAAAATGACTCAAAAGATAATTAGAATTTTTATCAAGTATAACAAAAGCTGGATCATCTAATTTTAATTGATTTTACCTGATTTTTGAACATTCAACCAAAAAAAATAAAAATATGAAAGATTACAACGTACATTGAGTAATAGATAGTTAGGGTTGTAAATGATATTTTGGTAATTAAGATGAAAATGAGGGCAAAATAATAAATATAATTTGATTACATAAAATTTAAAAAGTTAAAAGCGAAATTGTTTAGCTTTTGAAAAGCTCATTTTCAAAAGATAAAAACTAAACGCTATAAAAAACGCTAATAGTAAAATTTTTATCAAGCAGTGTAACTAGCCCTTTGACTAGTCAAAAAGTTAAACGACATGAGAAAGTGCTTGCCAAATTAGCTAATGTCATACAACAACAACAAGCCCAGTGCCACCAAGAGCTCCCGCTAGAGGTGGCCAACTGGCCGGGCCGGCCCGGAAACCCCACCAGCTCGGCCCGTGTTTGGCCCGGCCCAAGGTCCCCCGGGCCGGGCCTCGGGCCTATTTTTGGTGGTCTCAGGGCCCGGCCCAGCCCGGGGCCACCCTGGGCCTGCAGTGTAGCCCTTGGGTAGAGCGGCTCTACTAGAGCCTCTAATATTAAAAAAAAAAAAAAATTATATTATTATAGCCGTTGTTGAACGGCTATAATATTAAAACAAAAAAATTTATATTTTTTTTTCTGTAAATACTTAATCCTCTCCAATCCATTTCCTCACAAAATCTTCAATCCTCACAAAATATTTTTTTTTTTTACTTTTAAATATTTACGTAAAAAAATGACAGTACCCCCCATATGTCAAACTTTATATTTTTTGATAAACAAATTTGTACTTTTAAATATTAGGCCCCAACTGCGTTGTATTTGTACTTGTATTTGTTACATTATTTATTTACCATTATTTTTTTGATAAGATATTTATCATTGCTTATTATATATTTTATTTTATTATATATATTTAGCATTTTTTTTGAACATGTATATTTAGCATTATTAGTACTTGAAAAAAAATGTATTTGTATCTCATATTATTTATCAATGAATTACAATAATTTTAGTACAAAATAACTTTGTATTATTTAAATTTTTTTTTTATTCTGTAAAAAAAGCGGGCCCGGGCCGGGCCCGTTGGCCACCTCTAGCTCCCGCCGCTAATGTCATAAATGCTTTAAAATATATATTTTAATATTTTATAATATAAAATTATTAATTATTAATTTACAACATTATTATTGATAATTTAATTAATTATATAATTAGGTATGAGGTATATAATTATATAATATGCTTTTTGTACGTATTTTTAGTGTGTTTAGTATTTTCCATTTTCTAAATGTTAACGCGTTTCTGCCACACTTTTTTTTTTTTTAACAGAACAAAGCCCGAGGGCTAGGAGCTACTATATAAATCATTAATAAGAATTTCATATAGGCCCGGTGGGATATTCCACCATCATAAGTGATTACAAGAAGACTTCGAATGTAAAGACGCAATAAAATGAGTCGTCTTGTTACAACCCTAGGGGTCCAAACAAACTCGACCGAAGACAATGATGACTCGAGGAACCCTATATCATTAACAATCGCCGCAAATTCATGAGGGAATACATTTTTCTGCCACCGTTGTGAATACATTTTCCGCATTGTCATAAGAGTAACTAAAATAATTAATTATTTACAATATGAAGTATATGATTTTTTTAAATATAAAACATATTTTATATAATCGGTTGCAAACTTAAGTTATAAGGAGATTATTATTTAGGTATTATGTGTTTTGTCTCGTGTTTTGCCTTTTTTTGGTTTTCTTTTTTGGTCCCCGGTCTTTTACAGGTTGACTCAGGGCTCACTTTGTCGAGTTGCCTACTTTATTCCACGACTTTGTCACTAATTACCAAAAAAATGCATTATGTATTAAGCTTTTGTAACCTATATATTATGACATTTCAACATATGCCATAAAATATTTTGAGGTTTAACTATTTTATATTTAGGTATCATATGTTACAATTTATTGAACTTTGTAAAAATATGACCATGAGGAAAAATAGGCAAATTAAAAATTAATTTAGTCCTACTATAAAATTAATGTCAGTATGGTGAAATTTTTTTTAACAGTCAGATCATGAGTAAGTTTCATTAAGCCAGACGCGCGTTTGCATTACATTGTGCATCTAATGTGATTAAACATTTTCAAAATATGTTACTAACTTATACGATGACTAATCTGATGAAACTATAAGCAAGATGACTAAATTGACACATCATGCGAAGCACAAAAATATTCTATATAAATAACTCTTATTTAAATATATGATATAAATGATAAGATAAATCTAGTTTTTAAAAAATTAAGTTCTTATAAGAGGGTGAAAATGTGAGAGGGGTGAATCCTTGCTCTCTATTGTAATAGACGACCAAGACTTATTGGACATTAAAAAAATAATAATTTATGCAAAATTTGTTGAGTATTAAAAAAAAAAATAATTTTTTTCCCTACCCCTTCTTTCTTTCTACCCCATATACGGGCATGGACCGTAATTTTTTTTTTAATGTTTAATAAATCTTGGTCATCCATTACAATAGAGGGCCAGAATTTACTCCTCTCACACTCTCATAAAAACGCCACTATATATATATATTAAGAATGTTAAATTTTATTCCACTCAATTATACAATTCCTAATTAGTTCTTATATAGGTGCTCAATTTCAAATTAATTCATATATATGTGTTTAACTTTTTTTCCTTACAATTCAAAAATTAAATATCAAAAAATAAAGAGCATATTTCAATACTTTTATACAAATTATTTGTTTTCTTAAGAAAAATAATATGAGAAAACATTTGCCAATACAAAAATTATTTTTGAAACTTCATTTTCATATAATAGCATATGAAAGAGACGTTAAACACACACTTCATTTTATTATGACAATAAAAATTAATTTCTAATAATATAGATTTCAAGATTAGCTTATAAATTAAATATATATTTTATGGCCATCTTCTTCTATAAAATATTTTATATGACTGTACAATTTGTAAGATTGCCTTTTGATTTATGATATATATATATTTTTTCTCTTTCAATGATTGAATATTATAACTTCCTCATTTTCAATCCTTCATCTCCCCCTTTGAAATTCAAAGATCGGGCTTGTTTGGTCAAATTATAAAAAAAATATTTTTTATAAGTACTTTTATAAAAAGTGTTAGCCATAAGAGTGTTGTAATGTAAAAATTTTTAGTTTTTGCAAATGCTTTTACTTTAAAGAATATACATTATTTTTCTGTTTTTGTTTAAAAGCAGAAAACCAATTTTTGCTTCTAATTGAATACATTTTTTTTTCGAATTAAATACTCTTAAATCTAAAAGAAATGTTTTTTCCTAGAAAATAAGTTTTGCCCGACAGACCTTTAATGAAAAGAAGAGAGTGACATTACGATATTTAATATGCGATAATATTTTTTATCGAATACTTGTCAAAAGCGAACTGCGAGCCAACAATGGATGATAATACAAGAATTTATAAGCCCAGAAGTTCATTTAATGTCCAATTTGAATACTTTTGTGAATCTTTTATTTTAAGCGATACGAATTTACGAGGTTGAAGGGAGGCTCTTACTGAGTCAAAATGGTCAGAGAGATCCTTAACTTTTAGAGTATAAAACCAATCTTGAACCTTTACCCATTAGTTTAAACTTTTAAAAAAGTTAATTTTTTAATATGATATCAGAGCCTTATTACAAAGAGGTTACGAGTTTGAATCATAACAATCCCACTTTCAATATTAACAAAATTTAAGCACAAGGTATGAGATGGATCTGTGCAATATACACGCTTCAAGTTCAACAGGTATTTGCATAATGGGACATGTTAGAGTATAAAACTAATCTTAGGTTTTCATCTATTAGCTTAAACTTTTAGAAAAATTGGTTCCTTGACATTGCCAAACATATATAAAGTATTCGATTTATTTTTTAAAGGAAACAATAACATATCATATAATATAATGTATATAGGCGTCTAGACTTTAAGGAGGCAATGTTGTTATATTTCAGGAGTTTGCGTGGTGGTAGGTGCATAGGTGTTTTGGGGCTTGTTATGTTTTTTTTCCTCTTTTATGGACTTTTTTTCAATTTTGCTTCGATAGATGCACTGATATTATATGAAAAGTTATCTATCTAATTATCGAAAACAAAGGCACAAGATATATATAGTGGAAGTTGCTCAATTATTGCGAAGAACAAAATATGTGAATTGGATGAAGATGACGAGAAGCCCACTTCTACATCGCCCCATTTGGTGTAGGCCATGGCTTGCTTAGTGTCCTGTCATATTCGTATTCAGTATCATCCGAATAATTTTATAAAAGAAATTAATTTATACTCGATCCATTCATTAAATAATTTGTAAATTCTCAACTCTTATTGAACTAAGTTTTTTCTGTTACTCTGATCAAAACAATATATATATATATATATATTTGTTATGTACCAAATAGGGTGCCAACACGCCGTCACCGAATCCCATTAGAGCTCTGAAGTTAAGCGTGCTTGAGCGAGAGTAGTACCAGGATGGGTGACCTCCTGAGAAGTTCTCACCCTCAGGTTGGGGGCACTGAGAAACAGTCTCTCTTCAGGTTAACACCTTGAAGGGGAAAGGTTGTGTACATCCGTCCCCCAAAACCCTGCTTAGGCGGGAGCCTTTGAGGCATTGGGTATGTTCCCATGTTCCTATATGTTTTTGTTATGTGCTACTTTATCAACTTTGCAAACATAATACAACTTATCTCATGTCATTCTACAAAAAATTATAGAGAAGTTGTGTTATATTTTGGAATCATGTCATTCTTTTCAATTTTACTTAAGGTGCGTTTGGTTCAATTTATTTTAGCCTGCTAAATTTATTTCTTTTAATTGTACAATTCCAAATTAATTCCTATATGATAGTTTAATTTCAAATTAATTTCTACATAGGTGCTTAATGCTTTTTTTTATATCATTAAAGAGTTAAATAAATAAAAAATTATTTTAAAACATAGTTTAATAATTTTTTTAATATTTAATCCATTAGTATATTGATTTTTGACACCTCTACCTTGTACATTGCCAAAATTGTCATAGAAAAAGGTAATTTTTATTGGATTTGGGTACACTTTGCTGTTTGCGAAGTATCATCACCGACTAATTAAAATAGCCAAGCTCCTTTGTTTTAATAAAAGAAAAAAACTCTTGTTATGTTAAATTTGTTATTTTTTTCATATTTTTATAGTAACATTATGACTATATATATATATATATATATATATTTGATAAAATATATGAAAATGATTCCAAATCTTGACTTCGTTTGGTCATATAAATTGAGTTCATGCAGGAAGTTGATACAACTAACATGTGACAATTTTGGCACTAAGAATTCAAATTATGAATGAATCACTTATACAATTAGTGAATTTAGTTTTAGAATTAATTGCAGTTGGTTATGCTATTAGTATAATTAATTTTGTATTAGTTGAGTTGATTAGTTTCTATAAATACATGTAATAAAAGTTAGTAAAGCAAACAATAATAATAATTTACTTTCTTCTTCAGTGTTCTATCTCTCTCTAATTCTTTCTAAACCCTAACACACTCTCTCTCTCATCTTCATCTTTTACTTGTCTTCTTTCTCAATCACTAATTCACTCAATTTTAGATAAGTAACCCTAAAAGGTTACATCAAAAGTTATATTTTTTAAGAATTTAATTCATTTGTCAACTTTCTAGGAAGTAAGTAAAACATGTTTCGTTGCCAGGATAGGAAATAAAAATTTCTTTGGAAGAGTAGTTAAAAATAAAAGAATTAGAACTTATCTAGGAGGTTTAATTTAGTTACTTCATGCATTTTGAAGGAATTAAAAATTAATTTTCACTTACCGTATTTTACTAACTTTTTTTGCCAAATCAAATAAGAGTCTAAATCTATATTTTTTATAAAACTTTTATTTTCTACGTTTTACTTCCTTCGTTCCAAACGAGGCCTTGTATAATAAACAAACCTTTTTGCTAGGCAAAGGGAAGTTGCCTGGGAGGTTTCTGAGAACTATGCGAGATCTACTATATATTAAAAGGAATAAATGAACAATCTTTTAAATATAAAAGGGTCTTTCTGACATGTATTTATTAGGCATATATTAATATGCATTAATTGTACTATGTTCTTACGTTTTATTGGCCATATACAATTAGCAATAATAATAAATTTTACATTTGTTAATCAAATGCTAAAATATGGTGTATTTAATACACCTTAACATTAGAAAATTTCAATATAAAATAGTTAATTTGTCCTAAAAGTAAATGATTAATTTATATTTTTTTGAATCAAGATGATTAATTTATATTGGACCAAAAAAAGATGATTAATTTATAAGTTATACAAAATTGTTATAATTAACTTATACATAATATTGGAATGATACGGAAAGATAAAAATCTGAGAAGGTAGGATTAGTAACCACAAAACAAATACAAAAGTCATTTTATATTTATTTGAGTTTGGACTATACAAATGAAATAACATTTTTCGATAATTTGCTTATAAGCCACTAAACAAGCACAGGTACACCCGCAAGAGCGAGGCCAAAGCGCATAAAAATGAAATATTAAGAAGCTACCTTTACCGAAAAGACAGAATCAATCCTAACAACACCAACTTAGACAAGGAACAAGCAAAACGCTATCAATCTCCGAAATAAACCCCATGAAAAATACGAGAGCCACATAATAGTCATGCAGAACAAACAAATCCTTCCAAATTTCTGTGACAATGTTAACTCTATTTTTTGCGTTTAATTAAACTTACGTATTACGAAATAAAACCATCCAGAAACTCAACAGATGAAAGCCATGCATGATATGGAATTGAATATTTTTAGTTTAACCTAACATGAGCCACGCATTATATAACTAGTGACTATATATATTTTTTTATTTCTTTTATTTCTTTTTTTTTTGGGTTAAATATTTTTATTTGCTTGCTTCTTTATGTACGTATTTCATTGAGTATTATTATTATTATTATTATTATTATTGGCTACTTTTTTAATTTTGCATAACGTGGCTCTGATTGGATTGACTCATACAGCCTATCATGAGGAAGCAAGTTTTTAAAGTAAAATTAATTTATTGTGGTAGTGTAATAAATTAAAAACAAATTAGAAAGAAATTGAAATTAAAACCGTTGAAGTTTTAACATTCGATTTAAATTGCAATCTCTATCGATCTCAATTAGAAAAGCTGATTAAAAAGTGTTGTATTACGTCTCAAATTTTTAGTATGTATTTTAAAACAGAGATTTATGGTGGAGCGGGGGAATTGAACTTCTGCTATATATGATACATGTAGGGCTTCTGTCTAGTGTAAAACAAAGAACATGGAGAGAGAATGAAAGAAAAGTTTGTAATTCTCTAAATCTAGATTTAGTGAAACTTCTATCTTTTTGTTCATAATTTTTCTTCATTCAAGGGTTTTCCACGAAAATTTCGGTGTTTTTTTTTTTCTTTCTCTCTCTCTTCTTATTTGATTTTCCAAATATTGTTTGATATTTAAATCGAACTTTAATCTTAAGGCATTTCGCCTAACAAAAAAGAAAGACGTTCGTTAATCTTTTAAAAAATGTCAGAATAATACAATATTATCTTTTTAACGCATTATACTAAGACAATACTTCCACTTTAGCAGTATCGTCTCGGATGCTATCACGTGAATATACACTTAATGATCACTTCGTACACAACACACATCTATAAAAGGTGTTTAACTACTTTCACAAGACGCATACTAGAATTAATAGAGCATTTTTTTTAAATATCAGAATAATTATAAAGACTTCTAAATTTATCTACTTAAAATTGTTTTCGACATTAATAAAAATTATATTTACAATAATGCTAATCTCAATATTTTACTTAAAAATATGTACAAGTACAATAAGGACTTTGCTACACGACACGAGAAGGAAAACACGAAAATAACGCGAATAGGGCACAGTTAGTCGTTAACTAGCAACTTATTCCTGAACATTGGGCTTCTCATGACTTGTTTGTGGATTTTTTGTCGTGACTGTTAGAATTTTCAGTACAATAAACTCGACGGATTGCAAATATGCAATGCATGCGCAAGCAGGTGGACGAAGAACAGGAGAAGAATCCGGGAGCACAATACAAGCTAGGGTTTACTCCCAATACAATCAGTGTGGTCAAATTGAAGCATGCTTTATTGGTTCGCTATCTAATTAGTTTGTTGAATCCCTAGCTATCTTCGTTGCTTCTTTTCTTTTTGTTCATCTATCCTATCAATTTGTCTCTCATTTCGATGAGAGGGATGAATCTGTCGTCGATCAAATGTTATGATTAATTTGACAATTTCTGTGTTATAATCCAAAATGGATCTAGACAATCGAACAATCAATTAACCAAATCTGTTTACTATATTGTATTGGGTATAGGAGATATACAAGTATACGGAAGAATTTGTTTAGTAAGAGGAAGATAGGGGAAGATAGAGACTAGAAAAATAGAGAGGGGAGGGAGACTGAGAGAGAGAGAGGGGGAGAGAGATTCACATTTAAAATCATTCCTTCTATCTCTCTTCTATGCCCTTATATATAGAGCTAGGGAAGGAGTATAATTGGAATATAGGACTTAACCTATTTATTAATACCTAAAGTTCCCTCACTTAACTACTATATTTTGAATTATTTTATCATTCTGTGAGGAATTTAGATTGGGTGGTATAAGTTTGGGCATTTATCGCTTAGATAGAATGACACTCAATATATAATATCTTGAGATTTGAAGATTTTACTATCTAGGTACTTTACACTGTAATCCAATGAACTTTTGTTAAGATTAGACTATTCATAAAAAATGTAGACGTGGCATAGGATCACGATGATATGTATGAGCCATATTATATTTAGCCAAAATTTAAAGGATTACGATAGGTATTCACATATTCTAATATAAGCGACCTATGTGTTGTCCAAATAATTTGGCTTATCAGCATTTTCTGCAAAAAGATAATTAGAAGATGATGGAAGGTAATCATGTTGCATGTTAGTATTTTCTATAAAAATCCACTTAATTGCAATAAAGGGTACTTGATTGATAAAATATTTAAACCTTGTAGTATCTCATTGTATATATTAAAATGTTAGACACATAGATGATAAGAGATCGGAAACTCAAGATACCTAATTGATAAATTCTCATTTCTATGCATTACTATACTACTTTTGGATCATGCAATGCAAAGGTGATACCAGGTGATCTGAGTTTTCTTTCATATATAAGTTTGAATGATGATTTCCCCGCAAAGAATATGTTGAAGGGATAAAACTAATCACGTTATGATCCCTGATGTTATGATGGCCCCTTGCCCGGCAGTTTGTGGATGCATTTTGACTGTTGGAATCCCATATTGCTTAAGCATTCTGGTTTATATGATAAGAAATTCTTTCCTGATAAGTCAGGTTTCTTGGTGAAGTTCGATCCAATAGCCTTTGATGTGGTATCAGAGATAAGCTTAGTATACGATATTTTAGCATTCAATATTGGTGTTTATAGTGATTTGGCATGATCCATCCTGTACGTGAAGGGAAGTGTTATAGTCCCATACAAGCTTGAGAATGAGATTTTATGGGATCAAACAAGTTTTGACCGGTGTACGGTATCTTAAATAATTGACTTTATATTATAAACCGGCTAATATGTAACTCCTTTATGTTACACATGTTACATTATTTTGAAATGTATTAGATTATATATAGATCGTTATTTTCTTCAATTATAAATAATACTATATTACTGATTCTATCATTTATGCATTCAAGAGTGACAAAATATTCGGTGCCCTGCAATGAGAAATCTGCATAATCAAATGGTGTGAGGATGACCAAATTCTGATAGAGTGATCTAGCTTGCATCAAAGTTCTACGAGCAACTCTGTGTTGCTGATGGCTTCGAGCACTGCTAGTGACCAGCAGTCTTGCTGGACCTCTTTTACCCACTGTAATTCTATCAGCATAAACTCGACCTGCTTTCATGTCCAACTAAGACCGTTGAGGTCCAAGTGCTTGCAACTTGAAGCGATGTCGCTTTCATCTTCGACATTTAAGTCAAGATCAGCACCAAGGGATGGCAGTTTGTACTTCCCGCTATTAGGCTGAAACGATGCTGCTCTACAATCAACCATGTTCTTGTTGAGGGCATCTTGCGTCTGCTCTTGAAGCCCAACGTTCATTGTTAAATCTCTACAAGTGTTCTCCATAGAAAACATCTTCCTTTCTGTCTCGGGAAAGAGTGTCATCCCAGATGCTTTGAGATCATCAATAATGTCTTTTCTGTCAAAGAATTGTGTATATGTTCGTAGGCCCAGCTCGCTATTGTGCAGGTCATGATCTCTTTGTCGGGGTCCATCACATGACGTTAAGCAGCTATCCATTGGGCAATTTGCAACCGGCTGGTGCGGTTGAATCTGGTGTAGAGGATGTAGTTGCTGTTGTTGTTCTGTTAGTTCTGTGAAGGCCCGGTTGAGGCATTGGGTTGATACCTTTGAAACTAATTCAGATAATTGAACTTTTGCAGCTTCTAGTCCAACTGACCCAAGGTTCTGCTTTCCGAGTGTCTCTTGGGCTTTCTCCAGAACCGTCTGAAGGTACTTTCCTTGAGCTTCTATCCGCAACTGTAAACGTCTCTGCACCTGGTTTTATAAAGTTGAAAAAAAGTGAAAAAGACAGGAAAAGGATCAGTAAGTGACTTAAAATGCTGCTCTAGATGACCAAAAAATAAACAATGTGATGAGATCTGTCTTATATCATATCAATTCTTTAAAATAACACGAGATGGTTATACTGCCTCCCTTAGCTCTTTTTAGCTTATATTTTATCTTTTTGAATATGTAGTTCCCATTAGAAAATAAAACCATTCCTGGCAGTAACCTACCAACTTACAACTTTGGGATAGTTAAATCCTTGTTGTGGTATCAAAACCTTGTTGATGGATAAGTCAGAATTTCGAATCCCTTACAATGCCCACTCTAAATAATAATATATTTCAAGCACAAGGTACGGGTGGGCCTGTATCCACACTTCAAGCTTAATCTGCCATTTGCGTGAGGGGGCCATGTGATAGAACATAAAACAATTCTTGGGCCTCTACGTAACAACCTAAGTTTTTGGGATAGTAGGTTTCTTGATAGTCCATGTGAGTTGTTGCTAATACAGAGAGAGAAGAAAGAAATTAGTTTCTTTATAGTATACCCCACATGTTTGTCAGTACTGTTGTTGGGGTGGTGTGTCTGTACATTCTGAATAGCTGATGTTGTTCCCACTATAGGTGAAAGGCCTTTCTGTTGGTATTGAAGGTAAGCAGAATCATGTACCTCAAGCTGATCATGCAACCTTCTCTGCACTTCAATTTGCATCTGCAGAGCTTCATTTATTTGTAAGTTCCTGATATTTAAATGCAGCAGTTAGAAAGAATGTTCGATCTAAAAAGTTACCTTGGAGGCAGGGCCAGTCCCGAGATATTAGGGGACCAAAGCAAGTTTTGATCGGTGGGCCCTTTTACAATAACAAAAGCGTCTAGGTGAGCTTAAACACATCTTAAGTAATTCAATTTATGTTATAATACCAATTAATAAATGAAATATTATATATGTTACATATACGTCTATGATGTATTAAATTATACATAGATCATTATTTCTCCAATTATGAATGATGATACGTAGTGTAAGAAAGCTCATAATATAAATAATTTCCAGAAGAAGACTATCAAATTAAGGGCTCCAAATAATTACTTGGATTGCTTTTGACTGGCCATGCTGGGTTCCCCATGATTATATGTTTGGTATCTCTTGAAATTGACTTACTTGTTTGCTGGCTGCGCAGTACTGATATTACTCATATGGTTTGTGTTTGTTTCTGGCACTTTTTCACCTGCCACGGCAGCTGTGTGTATAATCTGTTAGTTTCATTTTACAATTTCTTGGATTTAAAAAAAAAAATAAATTGCTACAATTGAGGCAGAGAGATAATGTTTTTATCATACCAGTTTTGTTGGTCCCACCGTTGGCTTGTCCGTGGCTGTTCTTGCTGAGTCTATACTTCTGCAAAGAAAAGTTGATGATCATTGGCGTATGTCGGTCATGGCAAGATGCTTGTACAATAGAGAATTAAGGTAAAGGAAGAGAGTTCAGCAAAGATGACTAGATAAGCAGAGGTACAACAACAACAACAACAATAATCCCAGTGCCTCAAGGGCTCTCGCATAAGCGGGGTCGGGGGGGTAGATGTACACAGCCTTCCCCCTTCAGGGTGTCAACCTGAAGAGAGGCTGTTTCCGAGGACCCCCAACCTGAGAGGAATGTCTTCATTGCTTCATGGTGACCTGTGAGCAGAGAGCTGTGAGTAATAGGGCATGAAAATAAAAGAGTAAGCTATATCATAAAAACGCCCTAGAGGAGACTAGATAAGCAGAGGTGCCATCATTAAATGCATATATATTGTAATTTATTATAAAAAGGTGCACTTATAAAAGAATTTATGAGATAATGATTACCAACGGGGTATAAAATTAATGGTTAAATATCTATTCATTTAAATAGTTCCAGATATAAGATTTAAAAGTAATTTATGTTCTCCTCTGGCCCGTTTGGTATTTTTTTTTTTTTTTGCTTGCGGTCTTAAATTTTTGAGAAACTAAAGTCCAGATTTCAAAAACGATTTTTTCTTGCTTTTAGTTTCCCATTTTCGATTTTCACTCAAACAAAGAAAAATTGAAAGCAAAAACCAAAAACAACAAAGAATCATTTAAAAAATACTGTTTTTTATTTATTCAAAAACCAAACATTGCAAATAGAAACAATACCAAATAGGCCCTTATAGACCCAATGTGGTGTGACCAATTATATAAGGTCCACAACACTGCGATTGCAATGGTGAAAATCTGTTTGAGTCCATTGTTAGTTAGATACTTGTGAGTCTGTGACTCTATTGGTGAAATGGTATCTCTCTCCAGAAAAAGCATGTTTTTCTACCAAGGTACAAAGAACATATATTATTACCCCTCTCCAACAAGAGAATGAAGGAAAGAAAAAGCGTAAGAGGTTCCGACTCTCATAGGGAGATCATCTATTTTGAGATTTCCTTGAGAAAGAAACAATTTGGCCTAATTTTGCTTGCACGCATGGCTTCAATTGTGGTAGTAAAATGCCATGGTTATGAGCATGGCTATCATTCTAGACTAGAATCTTAGGTGGGTGATAATGCAAATGAAGGTTAGGATAACTCATTTAGTTATTAAAGTGATCTAAAGCAGGAAGCATGAATAGATACCGAAACTGACAATAATAACCTGGAGATGGCTTTTGAGATGGTATAAGGTGAGTCCTGGTATTCCCATGAGTTTCATAACTGTTTTTGGAGTGGCCTCTGCGATATATAAGAGACACAAAACTGATGAGCTTACTGGTAATGAAATACGACCCATTATTATACATTTAGAAAAGACAAATACATACTGTCTGCTCCTCCCAGCTGGTTAACTGCTTCAACAAATCTCTCATGAAGATCAGGTGTCCATTTCAATCTAGGCTTAGCATCAGTCGAAAGTACAAGACTTGAGTCCCTGGGGCTGTTTGCACTTTGCAGGAACAATTGCCTTTCTGAGTGGACTGGCATTCTTGTGGAAGGGTACATGTTTTTGCCTTGGTTATGATGGTCATACATGTTGATCTGAAACGTTCATTTCAAGCCAATATTTGATATAAGAAGCAAACTATGTCAATACATAAGGTCTTGTTCTCGGTCGGGGTGTATATGAGCCGAGCTCGAGCTCAAGCTTTGCTCGTTTAGGCTAAACCTAAGCTTGATTAGGCATATTTTTAAGATATGCTCGTTTAGGCTTGCAAGCCTATTTCGAGCTTTATGATGAGCTGGCTCAAGAGGGTTTGACGAGCTGTACCCTTAGTTGTCAGTGACCTACCTTTCACTTCCTCCAGTTGTTGTAAATGTGGCGGCGTTGAGAAGTGGATCTATTCAAGTATTTGCGCTTCTGAGTTCAATATCGAATCTTGGTACAGAATTATCGACTACTTCTTTTATGTATTTAAGCTCACCATTTCAAGGACCAAAAGGTTTGTAAGGGGGTGTTTTTATAGAAGTAAGAGGCACAAGTAATGAAAAGTTGAGGAGCGAACACGGAATCTTTCATAGAGCTGACAATAATAAGGCATAATCTAATGTTCATGACTTCTGGAAAACGGATCTCGTCCTTTCAGTTTGTGATAACTGTGGGCCTCTGGACTGAACTTTTAAAAATCATCTCATTCCTTGCAATAGGTACTGGAATTGATACCCAACAGTTCTTTTTTAAATATTTTCATGCTACCTATATTCTTTTATCTGGCATATAGGAACCTTATTCCCCATAAGCATAGAGGAATTCTCTGACTTAGACAAAGGAATCCACTAACTCTGCTTTCGAGAGACTCTTAAGATTCCTTTTTTTCCCGGTTGATAAGCGGTATTAGAGATTTGAACATAGAACCTCTTGTGACTTTGTCCGATGGCCTCAGACTTTGGTAATTTTTTACTACTAGACCAAGGACTCATTTAGCGAACTTTCAAAAGTCTCATTACCCTTCTAATCAGCCTTGTATCTTTTGATCCGTGGTCTTGGTTTATAAGTCATTTTTCATATGCCCATGACCTTAAAATCAAATGATATTAAGATATAGCACAACTTGCTACTGAAAAACTAAACTCAATAATATATTTCTTCTCAACTCAAAATAATGAATTACAAAGTTATATCTACATGCAAAATATTAATCCTAAGTAAATTATAGGATAATTAAGGAGATATATACTAAGTCGACTAGGAAACTACTTTTATAAAATAAGGATAACTAGACCTATCCTCTTAACTAAAATAAAGATAAGTAAGAAAATTTATGCTAATCTTCACCGAAACCTAACAAAATATAACCTAAAATATTATATTTCCAGAAATTATTAAATCCCATCTTGCGTGCTACATCAAATGGTCTCTGATTCCATTCTATTTAAGGGTATAGATGCAGACACAAAGGAAAGTCATTTGTTTAACTGTTTCAAATTTGGACAATGAAGAAGAAGATTCTGTGGGCTTGAGCACAATTAAACTTTAGTACTGGATATAGACGATCAAGAAATGGAGCAGATGCTTCTTTTGGGACATTGTTTGAAGACAAAGCATGGAATAAGAATGCATTCTTTTACACCTTCAGTAAAATCTTTTTGTGTTGCCAATTGGTACCTGAAACTAGTCCCACATTAGAGGATCAAGAGTTCCTGGGACCTACATAAAAGTTAGGATTATATTGTACTTGCTTCCTTGCTTCTATTTTGAAAGATGCTGCTGATTTTTTGTTCTCTATGGGACCACTTGCCTTGGCCTTGACTTGTTTTTGATTCTCTATGAACTCCACGGATGATTTCCTTAATGTTATAATACAGTCTTATACATATAGTTCAAAAATGAAGGTCTGTGACCGTAGCCCAAAACCAACTTATATTAGGGGTGGGTATGGACCTATTGTTAGGAACAGTGTCTTAAAATCTAGATTTATTCTAGATATATTATTTTAATTAATAAATAAAGTTGAAGTTTCAGTCGTTTCCTAGTTTAATTTGTGTATGTGAGCATTTATACTTCATGTGATTTTCTTTCGGGAGGCATCCATGAGATGGGTGTAGTCCTCAGACTACAATTTACATGTTTGTTCTAAGTGGTTTATGAGACTAAGCCACAGATAGACTTGGAACAAATGATATGGATTGTTGTTTGAAAGACTCGTAGTCGAAGACAAGTCTGGACCACTTGTATGTTAAAACTGTAACGAGACACTTTAGATGGCTTGTCTTGGTCATGTGGATGGATATCCAAAAGTGTTAAGTTAGTGTGTTTGACACACTGAGTTGGACCATGTGAGTTGCTTATTTCTAGACTACTATTGGAGATGAGTGATTCGCATTGTACTGTTTGAACGGCGACTTTAAATCCTGAGGGTATTTTGGACTTGTGCATGGAACGTTAGTTACTTTGGTATACTATAAGTAAGGTCTAAAACGAACGACTAAAATCTCACGTACACTGGGTAGCGGCGTGAAGTGTGACAAGGATCAGGTATTCAATAGGGAATCTACAGTCTTTTATGAGATACATATGTCCCCTTAGTTGATTCGCAAATGTTTGAATAGTTCCGAAACTTTGGCCAAAGTACTCCAAGTGTTTGACATTTGGAATTTATACTGTGAATATGTTCAAGTATAAGTGAATTATTCAGTGAAGGGCGAGTCGGTAACTAATGGAGAAGCTGTGAGAAGGATAATGGTAGTAGTTATGTTTATTCTTTGTCATGGGCATCTAGTGGAGGGGTTGTTGTCATCAATACAGTATATTAGGGAGATATCGAATAAATAATTTAAGTCTGGAGTGCAGTGAGATTTATTTAGTGGAATTAAGTCTCATTAAATGGTAATTAAATTAATATCATGAGATGATTTAATTTAACCCGTTTTGAGCTAGATTTAAATTGTCCCCGGGGTCCCTACGCAAGCCTCTGTATTTTATTGCCATTAGAAAAATATTAAAGAGTTTATGAGATGAATTATTTATCCATAAGATGGGTAAATTAATTTTGCCAAACATTGTTCATGAGATGAATAAATATTAAAAATTATAAATAAAATAATTTTGGAAAATTAAATTTCATAAGATAAATTTTTACACGTGGGAAACAAAGCAAAAAAAAAAAATCGCGTTTAAATACCTGCACAGTAGCGATCCGTGTGAAACAGGATCCAATGAACCAGTGTGCTGGGACGTTCAATTTGGGTATCCGCGTGCCCAGGCGGCGACGAATCAGGCGGGGATGCGTGTCACTTAATGGTAAGCCAAAACACGCGTGCACTGTGCTTGAAACACCGCGTTTTGCCTGTTGCTTAATTGATACGCTGTGTTTTGTATTAAACTGACGAATCCTAATTCAATTATAATTAGATTTTTTTGCTCCGGAATATTTCTATAAATAGAGGGGCTTATTCTGAGGTTTATTATTGGAGTTCAAAATAATTCTTTAGAGTTTCTGAAATTGTTTCGGAGACCCGGCTTAATATTTTTCGGAGCCCACCCTTCGGGCAGTTCGAGGTCATTGCGTAGAAGGTCTCGAGGTCTCGATTTTGAAGAATATTATTGTCTTTCTGGTTTTCTTTATTATTGGAGCAATTCCAGGTGTGTTTTTCTTTCCTTCTTCTTTTAGTTTCGCTTTTCTATTTATTTACAGTATTTGTTATTATGCCTGTTTAAGTTTATGTATTGTTATAAATGTATTAGAGTAAAAGGCCTGTAGATCTAAATTAAGAATTTAGATCTGATGATTTAAATTATGAATTTAAATCAGTAGATTTAAAATTAATTTTAAATCAACCCTAGGTTTAAAGTTATGAATTCTAAACCTGTTCCACTGTGTAATCTTTAGGGAGAATTTTTGAAATTCATCCCAACAACCGGTATTAGGGCAAAGGGTTTATAGAGATAAACCTATTCCCGGGAACTCTCGCACGTGAGGGGTCACGAAGCGTGACTCTCCGACCGGGGGCTTAGGTAGAGAGAAGAGTCTCCTACTTTAAGTGCTCTAATAGGTGCCTATTGTTGTGACCATAGTTGAGAACTGTGAACCCAATAGTCGGCATCAGAGTTTATTTTTCAACAAAATTCATATGCTTTTCCCAACACCTATTCTGTTGCTGCCTTTGCCTAGGAGGCCCATTAGAGTTTTTTAAACTTTTTGCCTATGTATATATATGTAGTATTCTATGCAACTATAGTTGTATCCCCTTTCAAATTTCTTATTGGATTGCTCTCCTTCACCCGCTTGTGGCTTTATCTCTATTTGAGGGTTTTCCACGTAAATCTCTATGTTATAGTTTTCTCTTTCTCTTTTCCCTTTTGAGATTCTTTCAAATCTATTTGTTTGCAGCTAAATTGCACCCTATTTTTGGGTATCTTTCCTAACAATAGTCCATATGTAAACTATAGAAATCTTAACTCGTGCATACCTGACTACACGGTTTAAACTATAGAAATCTTAACTCTTGCATACCTAACTACATGGTTTCTGGCTGCACTGCGTATGCTGGTGACTTCTGTTCATTTATGAAACATGAGTACAATGCGTTAGCTATTGTACTTCTTATCATTCATTGGTGTAGATAAACATATATGCATTTGTATCAAAACATAGGACTTGGGTCATGCATCGTCTTATTTGGATGCATATAATAGTAATCTTGCAGACAGACTTGGATCTTATGACTGCTACTGCATAATCTGCTTGATAACTTATTTGGGTAGTGGTGAAGCCTCTCAGTTTTTTCATATACGGTAATGGGAATCTGTTCTTATAATGTTATTCTGCTCATCTGATAAGATGACGTAGCCCTTAAGGCTATGATAATAATAACTATTATCATGATAATAATAACAATCATAACCACATATATAAGCAACAAATCAAATCTATGACATGCAAACTCAAAGAATATGTTCGTAAATGGCTATGGATTCGATAGCTGGCCACTAATAGATAATCCTCATTGAATAAGGGAGAAAAAGCAAAAAGAACAAAAGTCTTTAAGATTAATGATGACTTTAATGCATGAAATGAGCTGGGTAATCACCAAAGTAACATGGAATCTTGAAAAACAAGTAATCCAAATCAAGGGAACTTGTTACAGTTCAAAATCAATTAGGGAGCTTCACCTAATATCATAAACTTTTCCCTGCTTTTGCGGGAGTCCGTGAGGCACTAGGAATGTTGTTGTTGTATACCTAATATCATAAACTTTTAAAATAGTTGGTTTTGATATGGTGTGTTTTATAGCCTAGCTTCTTAGACTAAGAGGTCGAGTTTAAATCCTAACAACCCATCTCCTAATGTTAATATAATTTAGCATAAGTAGGGTGTATAGTTCAAAACTCGCGGGAGCTCAAGTGCTTCAAACTCGAGCTTGGCTCATCATAGATTCATAGGCTTGGCTTGGCTTGGCTAAGCTCGAACATAGCGCGATGAGCTCTGAACTAAGCTTACCTTATTCAAGGTCATTTAAGCTCAATTTAGACTCATTTATGCTCGAGCTCAGCTCATTTAGGCTCAAAGCTTGCTCGAGATATTGTTAAGCTAATAAATTATTTTAAAATAGGCTAATTTAGGCTTGTTCAGACTCGCAATCCTACGAGCTCAAGCTTCATTATGCTTGGCCTTTGCTCAACTTGAGCTTGAGACGAGCCAAACCTCTTTAACTTTATGATAACCTGGCCCGCTTGTTTACAGCCCTACGTATAACCATCCATGCTTTAATTTCAATGAATATTTGAGGCATTGTAGCATATAACATTGCTTTTGGACCTTCATCTAACGATCTTAAACTTTTGTAATAACTTGTTTTGTGAAAGAACTTGGACAACGTTGTCCAAGTACCTCCAGTTGGTCTTGCGCAAGATCAATTGATTCTGATTTTTCAGGATATATTTTGTAGTATGTGGGAATCAATGAATCTCTTTTCATAAAGTAGAAATTCTGAAGTAGCATTCCTAAATAGTTTGCTGGCATTTGGAGAATGGAATATGTCTCAGCTGCGTATATAAATCTGGTTGCAGGAGAGCATTTGTAAAAGAATTCCTGTTATGTGAATTCCCTATAAATTCAGTGAAACAATAGCCATCTTATGTGATGGCTTTGGTTTAACTTCTTTGAAAAACATGAATAATGAACTGTTAACTTCAACCTTAAGGTGATTGATTGGCTGACATTATGCCCATGAATTTTGTATCCAGTCTCACTCAGGGCCGCTCTTGAGAATTTAGGGACTCGAAGCATATTTTGACTGGTAAAACCTTTTTTGATAATGGAGGTGTTTATATTAGGTTAAGAGCATCTCAAATAATCCACTTTATAAATAATATTAGTTGATATGTGAGTTTTTTATATTATGTATGTACATATGATATACATTTATAATATATTATTTATAGATAGTTATTTTTACAAAATTGTGTGACAGAACCAAACTCATAACATAATTACTTTCAAAAGGGGCCCTTAACAAATCGAAGACCCTAAGCAACTGTTTGGATTGCTTGAGGTCTTGACTATTCCTGGTTTCACCTAGGGTAGAAAAAGGTTCCCATGTTGAACCCGATTAAGAACCTGAACGTTTTGTTTCCTTTTATGTTGTGTAGGAATTCATAATACCGAAATGTCATATATTCAGATGTTAAGATTTTGAAGGAAATTTCTGAATTATTAATGTCGTGTATGGTTATATGTTTCTGAAGCTGTATTGGCACTTGGAATTGGAGCTTCGTTCTCTGAGTTCCCCTGCTGATGCATGAATGAGGAGAATATGATACAGAGAAACGAGAATTGAAAAAGTCCCAATGCATGAGAACAGCTTATGGAGCTTACCAACAGGACTTGGCTGACCTGTCTTTGTGTTCAACAAATATTCAAGGTCTGAGTTCGATTTAAATGCGAAAGAACATATTTGACAGAAGCTAAGAACAGAGGACAGAGAGTAAAAAATAAAACACAAGGATTCAGAAGAAAAGCTCTCAAGTTGAGGGAAAAACCACCTTAAGAAGAGTAAGGAATCCACTAAGAAATCTGAAAGAGGATATAAATGGTTTTCGTACATAGCACCATATAAACAGGCATAGCTAAAAAACCTTAAAACTATCTTATTGGGTCTGCTAGTGGAAACAAGACAAATTCGAGACACTACAAAGAATTGCTCGGGCCCTTCAATACCACCATAGACCTCTGTTCACAAACAACACTTCGTATGATAGTAATTTTGTTTCACTTTCATTTCCTAACATGAGAACTTGGTTGGCAGCTGTAGACAAAAAACCTGATTCAATCCAACCAGGAAATGAAACATATTTGACCATTTTGGACTTACTAGATAAACTAGGCATGCCTGTGATGGTTGACCGCTGTGGATTCAAACCAACATTGAGCTATCAGAGTGTGAACGTGTGTACTAGGATGCAGACTGGCAGGATAACAAAATCTGTACATAAATTAACTTCATAGAAGCTCATGCACCGGTATTATGTTCGTCTAAGAATTCATTAACTTTAGAGTTTTAATGGGTTCTAGTCTTAGTGTTATTACCCTGTGGGGTGAGCTATAGGGATACAAAGATCCCAGAAAAAAGATTTTGAGAAAGCTTTACTCTGCCGGTCAGCTGTGAGATGTATAGTTATCCGTACAGACAGAGTTTCAAGATAGCATGAAAATGTGCGCCAGGTTTGTAGGTTGGCAGGATAGTTGAATCTTATATTATGCTCGCCAATCATGTGATAACAAAATGATGAAGCCAGCGCTTAGGTCTCGCGTCTTCTCTAATCATCTTTCATGATAAATGTGAAGTATTGAACTCAATCCAGATGTTGCAGAATACCTTTTCTTCTCTTCTCGTCTTCTCTATTCTTTGTTAATATGTGTGCTTGAATTTCTTTTTGCAGTGGTAAGGAGGATACATCATTTTCTCTAAATAGGGGCACTAACAGTTGGGGGGATGGAGGAGATGAGCTTCGATTGTAAGCTTAACCACTACACCAACTCCAACAGGTCAATATGTGTGCTTGGATGTACAAAGAAGTACTGATCTTTTCCTCCTGTTGCCTGCCAAAGTTGATGATTCTCCACTAGAGGAAAGGAGGGAGAGAATATATAAGGTGTTTATCCTCTTTCTGCCCTTGCATTTCCTTTTAAGACTTCTTGCTTACAACATTGTGATCTCATAGTCACGTCATAGGTTCAACTCTCGTAAACAGTCTTTTCACAGAAGTGGAGGTAAGGTTGCTTACATTTGAGCTCCCTAAGGCTCCACTTTGTTCCAAACTTTTCTTTCTCTCTCCTCTTAATTCCTTTTAGATATATGCTTTTGTATCCAAATCGAATCTAGCTCTTGGGTATTTGCCACACAGACTCACATATGGGGATTCGAGGCTCTTGTTCAAAAGCATGGAGAGCTGAAAGGTTAAGGGGTGCACTTAAAGAAAACACATAGTCAAGGATTCACAATCTCACTTAGATTTATATGTGAACCTTGCATTCCAACTGCACGGGCTTGGCACGAGGCCCAATCGAATTGGACAAAAACACCACTTCTTTGAACCTTTCCCTTGGGGCTACACTTGAACATCAACATGTGTTGAGATGCTTGATGATTTCTACTTGTTGACCATACACGTACCAGCAACCAATGGCTGCTATATTTATTTTTTTTTTGTTAAAAAAAGTGAGAAATGACCACGGAATGATATTCCTTTTTCACAGGGAAGTGGGGAGGGGGGCTATAAAGTTTTGCAGGAAAAATTCTCATGGCATCAGAATCTGAGAATCATGACTGAAACTACGGCTGGTGGGTCATTTTCTGAATTCAAGAACAAGAATTTCTTTTTCTTTTTTTTTGGGCGTGTTTATTCTTTGCAAGTTAAGGCCATCAAAAATGGGTTCGCACCTGTGCTTTTCCATCTTAAGATAAAAGTTGGATTAGATGCTTTTATTATATTAAAAATGCATGATTTGCTCTTTATTTGGTTATGATAACCCACATCAGTTGAACTTTTCACCCTTTTGATTGCAGGAATATCATTGGTTCTTGCTCTTATTTGTCCTAAGTACTTGGAGCCGGATTATATGGTTGTCATGTTGCAGCTATTCTAAAAGCTAGATCACAGGTACAAACAAACTAATCATTCAATTAACTACTCATGTTTAAAATTGATTGGGCTTCTTCGTGCCTATCCAATTGAGCTTGAGTAGGCCCGATAAGCTTAACGAGCCAAATGATAAAAGCTCATCAACGGTTAGTATTAGCTCAAAAATAGTTCAATAATGGCTTGAAAGTTACTTGAATGGCGCTTCTCAATAGCTAGCCCGATTCAATAGCAAGCTTGGCTCGATTATAAGCTCAACTTTACTTGATTTGGTTAATAAGCTTAGTATCAAACACACCCATATCTTATTGAATGGAGTTTGAACAATGATTCTAAAGTTCAATAAAAGTTCGGCTCGAGCTGGTTGTGAGAGGTTCAATTTTGCTGCTTTCACATTCCACTCATATGATATCTTGTACCAGTAGACTTTTCCTAATATACCACACTAGGCGATCCAATATTATCTTTGAAATTGATTCAGACTCGAACCATATGCCTGTCATGAGTTTGTGTATAGTTTTATTTGGGTATTTGGAATTCTAGTTTGCCCCTACTCTCAAACTTTATATTATTCTCGGGAACGAACCAATGCTCTATCTCCTTTTGTTTGATTTTATTCCCCCTTTAATTTTTTTAAAGTGGGTGGTGTAGGGATGTATTTGATCCGAGCCCAAACTCATCAATAGTGCGGCTAGACTTATTTACATTTAGCTTGGCTCGGGCTCAACTCAGAGCTCGTCGAGCTTAGAATCTCAACTCATCTCAATTGAACTTGAACCCAGAGTTCCGAACCGAGCTTGTAATTTTTAGGCTCATTTAAGCTCGTTTAGGCTTAGACTCAGCTCATATAGGCTCAAACTTGGCTAAACTAATAAATTATATTAAGTTAGGTTTGCCCAAGCTCATTTAGGCTCACGAGTTTGTGAGATCGAGTTTCTTGCCTTGGACTTGGCTTGACGAGCTAAACAAACTGGCTTGCTTTTCGAGTTTTATAACGAGTCAACTTGCGAGAGCACTGGAACTGGCTTGGGTCATTTACACCCTTAGGGTGGTGGAATAGAGTGCGATGATTGAATTGAGTTTGGATCATTTGTCATAGTTGTGTTTTGAAGCACTGATGAACTGGAAGAACGTTTGTCTGCTTGGTGAATTTGTCTATAACATATGGCTAACAGAAAATGATTGTTACAATTACCTTATCATGGCTTATGTAGACCGGTCTTAACGGGAGCCTTTTAAAGCATTGGATTCGTCATTGTTGTATGGATAGTCGAGTCATATTATTTAGGGCTTTCATTTGTTAAAAACCATTTAAACTTTAGTTGCGATTTCAAAAACTACTTAGGCTCTGTTTGGCTAATGGAATTGGACTTGGACTTAGACTATGGAATTGCAATTCCAATTCCAATTCTGATGGAATTAAAATTTTATTGTTTGGTTTATCAAATGAATTAGAGGCCGGAATTATAATAACATTATGATTCGAATCATCAAGGGTTTTTGATCAATTGAGTTGGAGTATTTCGAGTTTTAAATCAATTACGGTCAGATTTTGGTCAGAGCGTTTCGCATTTCATTCGTGTTATTATGGTCGGAGCGATTCACTTTAAGTAAGAGTTATACGAGTTTCAAGTCAAATCGGGTCGAATATCACGTCGGATCATTTGGTGTTTATGTTATCTCAGATTTTCAGTTAATCGGGTTAGTCTTTTCGGGATTCAGGCTAGCATTGATCGAGTTTGAGCTGTTTTGGGTCATTTTGAGTTTGAATCATCATAGTTTTGGAACAAATGAGCTGTATCATTTCAAATCTCGAGTCATCTTAGGTTGATTTTGAGATGGGTCAGATCATTTCGAGTCTAGCTCGTAGTAAGTTTTGGTCAATTTGGTTGAATCATTTCCACTTTTCCTCAACTTGTTTACATCACATTAAAGTCAAGTAGTTTCATTTTCTACATTTGAGTCATCTCGAGTTTCAGGTCAATCGAGTTGGGTTACTTCGGATTTTAAGCTAAGGTCATTTAAGTCATTTCAAGTTCAAGTTATTCGAATTGGGTGATTTTGAGGTTCGGGTCAAATTTTAGGTTGTGTCTAAGTCTTTAGATTTTAAGTCATCTTGTATTTAAGTTAACCAAGTAGGTCATTTTGGGTTTTAGGTCAGTGGAGTTAATATGGAATTGCCATTCCTTACCCCCAAGCCAATAAATTGGAAAGTATGATTTTTAGTTAAAATCTAATTTCATGGAATTGGGTAATGGAATTGTAATTCCAATTCCAATTCCAATAGGTGAACCAAACAAAAAATTGAAATTTTGGACCCTAATTCTAGTCTTAGCTCCAATTTTAGGTTCCAAACACAGCCTTCGAATTTTTTGTTTTTAAATGTCACACTTAAACTTTCCAAAAGTTTTCAAGATCACACTTTAATGTGACGTGATTAATATAGTTAGTTTATGTTAATGTGGCATTTAAAAAATATTTTTAAAAATATAATATTAATTTTCTGAATAGTTACAAAATTTTAGATATGTAAAATATTTTTTAAAATGTAAATTTCACTTTTTTAATTAATTTTTTTCAAAATGTCATATCTGCAAAAATTAACAGATGTCAATGGTGTCATGTTAAGATATAACATTGAAAAATTTTGAAAAATTTTAATGTGACATTCAAAAATTAAAAAATCTAAGAATATTTTTAAGATGCATTTAAAATTTAAGTAATTTTCAGTATAAAATCATATTATTTATATGTTGAAATTCGATTCTACACTGTTGGCTAGGCTTTAAAGTTAATGCCTAGATGCTTTGAACGGAACTCAAAAGTTGGATAGCCAGCTTCTAAACTAATCGAAATATTGTACTGCTTTGACGTAAACAAGACTTATTTTATTGTTTCATTGCTTCTTACTTCTTAGATCTTAGATACAATCTCTTTTTGGGGTTACATTTTAAAGAGGTAAGATTGCGTACATCTTACTCCTCAAATCCTGCCTTGACGGGAGCCCTTGTGACATTATGACGGCTGTTCTTGTTGTTGTATAGATGTAAACAAGACTATATGTAACTAGGGGCACCCCAAAGCCTCATTTTTGCACCATCACAAAAAATGAGCTTCGTTGTAAATTGAGGCTTTTCCAATCCAAGTTAAGCCTTATGTTTTTTAGCCTTATTTTTATATTCTAGTATTATTTTAATGGTTGATATTATTTTTAGGGATTTGTTATTGTCCGGGCAACAATTATGATTACCAAAGTAATGATATAATTTACAAATAATGAAAGTTATAAAATTGCTTTGAAAATTATGATATTGCTCTGAAAATAATAATTTTATCTTAACAATAGCATTATCATATTTTTATTATTCTAATTATACTAAGATACATTTTTTTTTTTTTGATAAATTGCCATAACGTCGCTAAGCAAACAGACCACTCGCTAGGCGAGACCTGAGTCCGACCATAACACAACGGGGGACCAAAAGTAGCAAACCAAAAACAAAATACTAAGATACATGACAAAAAACATTAAAAAAAAATGCATGTTTATAAAAATGTCGAAAATAATTAACTATAATACCTGATATATGATGAAATACATTGAGAAAAATACATTTTAAAAAAATATGTTTAAAAAGGCAGAATACAACATTTTGACTCTTAAAATTTGAAAGCTCAATGTCTTGTATTAAGTAAACACACATCCTTACTATATGGTGTTAAAAATGCTTAACTTAGCATATTCATATTATTGAATGTGATATTAGTTGATCTATATTATTAAGTGACTTTTATGATTATAATAAATTTATTTTTCTAAAATTATATATTCAAATACCTTATTATATAAAATATATCTTTATGTAGAGTGTTAAATTTCACCGACCTTAAGGTCCCACCCACGTAGTTGGAAAATATAAAGTCCACATATAATTTCAAGTGGGTTCCATTCTAAAATCAATTAGCATTAAGTAAAATAATTCACTAGACTTATGTAATAGTCTTTTCTTTGCTGCTACTTGAACTAGAATTGACATGAGTTCTTAATGTAGTGCACAATGAAAAAGTTTACTGTAAAAGAATACAGATTTTAAATTAACAATTTTATTAAAATAGATAAGTTAAGATAAGATAAACCAAACACATTTAATCACTCCAAATTAAATATTATAAAAGAGTTATTTACACTGTTGATCCCTCGTGTTTCTAGTTTTGTTTAAATTGGTCCGTCATTTTTTATTTTGTTAAATTAGGCCCTTATCTTTTTAAATTTGTTGAAATTAGTTCTTAATCTTTTCTTTTGTTTAAAATGGTCCCTCTCATTTTATTTTATGACAAAATTAGTCTCTTATATTTTTAATTTTACCTAATTTTGGTCATAATATGTGGGACTGATTTTGTTATAAAATAAAATACGAGGGATCATTTTGAATAAAAGAAAAGATAAGAGACTAATTTAAATAAACTTCAAAAGTTAAATAATCAATTTGAATAAAATTATAAAAATGAGAAATCAATTTAAACAAAATAAAAAAATAAAAAACTAATTTAAATAAATGAAAAGGATAAGAGATTAATGGTGTAAATAACTCTGTCTTCTAAAATACTTTATTAATTCTAGAACCAAAATTCAAGAGCTATATTCGGCCGGGGAAAAAAAAAAAATAAAAAAAATTCAAGAGCAGTACACGAATATAAAAGCACAATCTAAAACCCTAGAAGGGAATACTACTTGATCTTATCTGAGCCGGTTGGGCGGCGCGGCGCTGGTTCGAGCCACCGCCGGAGTCCGCCGCTCCCTCACGGCGATGAAGACTGCCCGCTGCCGGAGCCTCCGTTTTTCTATCTTTACTGATATCGGCGATGACGGACCGGCGAGCTCTTCCAATACAACCATTCAGATTTTATGCAAGTTTCCTTTTTTCATTATTTATCGTTCTTTGATTCTTCATGTCGTTTTAGCTCGATTACTACTAGTTGCATTTCGATTTAGTCGCTTGTGGATGTTTTTCGCTGATTTTTAGGGTTTCAATTCCGCAAGTTGAACATATTTAGGGTTTTTGAAGACTGTTGCTGTTTCGAATCACTGGTATTCAAACGTATTCGGTTCGATTTGAATTGCTATGAATTATTTACACAGTTGGTCATTGATTTATTTTAAGTTTGTTGAAATTGGTCATTTAGTTTTTGTTTGTTCAATAACGTTTTTAGATTTCTTCAAATTATTTTCCTATCTTTTATTTTTAAAATGGTCTTTAATGTTTTATTTTAGTACAAAATTAGTTCCTCGTCCAAGAAATTTGAACCAAGAAGAAAAAAATTAGGCAACGGTGTAAATAACTCGAATTGCTATGGACAAAGAATTGTTATATCGTCTGATGAATGTTTGATTGCTAGTTCATAGAATGTCAAAACCGTTTGATTTCTGGAATGTATGCCAAATTTTTAGTCCTGCATGAATAGGCTGGTTAGGAAACATTCATTGTGATCAAATTTGACCCCTTTTTTTCTTAAATACTTTGTTTGATCGAACTTTTTGTTTTTTCTGATACAAATTGCAGGAGTTTAATATCGATTAACTTTTGAGGGCTGTTCTAGATGATAACTTTAGGGGAGGGGGATCAATTGAATGTCCAAAAGCATCACCTAGATGATCATTATCATCTTCTTCTTCTTCATTGTCGCTCTCTTGCAATACTGAGGACTCTTAATTGTCTGTTTTGTTGTGTCTAAGATTTTTTTGGTTTGGTATTCCAATTGGAGATTCATGGTTTAGCGGAGGGATTCGACCCTTGAGCTTGGTTATTTTCAGTTGTTTCCTATCGCAGATGATCTAGGGCAACCATTGTGAGTGTTTGTCTTCATAGTTGATGGTGTTAATACAGTCTTATGGCAGTTATATGAATATCGGTATTAAAGAGGAGGAATAAATGATATGGGCACCTCTTCTTTTGCGGGCTTGTACAGAAATTAGCATATGAATTTGAGTTGTGTTTGAGTGTAAGGTGTGCACAAAAGTAAGGAAATAGCTGCGAGGGTTAGAGAGGAACTCTTGTACACCACATTGTTATAATGATAAATTTTTGCCTTCTGCTCTGTGAATGTAAACCGGAGGCTGAATCATATAAATTTTAGTGTTTTGTTCTTCTTCCAATCCCTCTTTATGTGTCTGTGTTAACTCGATTTAGGATTGCAGCATGTGTTGGTGGTCCTAAGAGACAACAAGGGTGTAAAGATTTGCAGCCGAGTCATGGCTGGGTGTAATGGGAGCAATTACCGCTACGTCAATCTCTTAAACCTTTTACTAACTTTCCTTTCAAATATTATGTTTTTGTATGTTGTATTTTTTTGTGGCTTTGTTTGGAGGATTATCTCGTGCTGTAGAAGGTATAAGCATTTGGAATAGAAACAATATGTTTTGGGGCCTTCAAATTGTTCAACATTCATCATTCAGCGTGAACCGTGTTCCATTTCTCCTGAACTAGATTAGATTTGTTATCTTTTTCAGACGTTGATGGTTTTTACAGATTTTATCTGTCTTCCTATCTATCTACTTTGTACTAATGCTAATGTAGAACTTGGATAATACATTGGTTTGCCAATACAAACGATGGCTATGTAGACACCCATGAGAATATCAGAAATTTGAAATTTGTGTATACTCTATATATGACTATGCGAGCAGGCATATGACAGGCCAACAAAACTCCTGTCCACTGTGTAGGCTGACAAAATCTTCGAGCCTCTTTTTACTGGTCATATTATAGATGTTTTTGTGCTTTTTTGGGTCCTCAAGAAGCAAAAAATTTGCCCTCAACAGAACCTTTTCAGCGCAGAAACCAAGAAACGAAATAAAAGATACCCATGAACTGACATCAATTAGTACTGCACAATTATGGCAAACTTGGACACCAAACAAAGTTCGCAAGTCCAACATCAATGATTCTTTTTCAAGTGTAAGCATAAGCTTGTTTACATGCATAAAAGCAGTAACGCCCATTGCACACTGGCCAAGAATACAACAAAAATGCCGCGTGCAAGCCTACAAACTCACACTTGAATCAGGAGAATCCACAACATCAGTTTTGAGAGAAACGGATGTTGTGTTGTATGAGGTCTCAGGTTCAAAGTTGATTTCCTCCCCTTCCAAAATCTTGATGGCTTGTAAAATATAATCTCACATCAATTAGTCGCCATGTTTCCAAAAACTCGAAACAGAAAGGGCACTCAGGACAAATAACTCATTCCCAGAACACCAAATTTCATGAGTGCTGTGGCACAGCATTCAGCTTGTTTCATCTCTGGGTACCACCACGGTCTGTTCAATCCCTTTAATACCTGAGGAGGCGGCCACATCAGCAGCCACATAATTGCTGTTATCGAGTTGGATGTCTCTCGGGGAACTAACTGCAGTGCTACTTGCTTTGGTATTCTCTGCAGTCAAAGAGGAACCAGTATTTGGAGTGCTGCAACTCGAAGAAAGTCCTGGTTTGTGCTTGGGTCCATTCACAGCGTGACAATGTGGGCAAATGTAGGTGATATATGGAAAATCTTCTTTGCTTGCAAGCCCTACATGAAACATGAGAAATGAAGATAGTGCAAAGCTATTTTATTTTTTTTCGATAAATTGCTACAAAGTCGCCATACAAGTAGACCACTCGCCAGGCGAGGCCTGAGTCCAACCGTAACTAGATAGGACCAAAGAAGGTGATCGGAATGTGTTACGCTGTGCCTTAAATTTTGACCTTGGCTCATCATTTATTCTCTAACTTCAGCTAAGTAGGCCCATTAGAGAAATTAGGGTTTATCTAAGCATCTATTATCATCCAGTTTCAAATCATAGTGAATTGTATTCTCCCATGCCTATGATTTTTCCTCTTAATTTGAGGATTTTTTACATAAATCTGTGGGTTTTTTCTTTCTATCTTCTCTTTTCTTCTTTTATTCATTCAGATTTTTTTTTTTTAAAAAAAAAAAAAATCTAAAACTAATCTAACTTTTGGGCACTTTCCTAACAAAATGGCAAATGAACATTTTTTTTACATTGGTAATATCATCAAGGGATGGGGGGATAATATCCCGCAAACCCCAAACCTCCGGGTTGGCAACTACCACCAAACCACTAAGCTACAATGGAAAAGGACTATGGCAAATGAACATAGTGATGCATTTAAGAGCACCCACCATTGTGCATATGGCAGTTGCCACAGACGAGAGCATAGCATTGCGTCGGGTCCTCACCCACAAGCAATGCTGCGATTCGAGCTAACCATCCGCTGTTATACGAAGAGGGTTCTTGACCTTGGTAGTGATGGAAATGGGGTCGGTTATAGTCAGCATGTTCGGATTGCCTGTGCTGAGACATTGCTTCATCTGGGTGCTGCAAAATGGTGCCTCTTAGGCTGCTGCTTGATCTGCTAATCTGTGACTCCTTTCTATTTTGAAGGCCACCGGACTGTACGAGTTCAATATCATTGCTTTTTCCAGCAGGAGCATTGTGCTTAGAATCATCTCCCAGACGTACTTTCAAGCCCGAGTCAGCACTGAGTTTGGAGGCCAGAACAGTTGCAGCTGCTGCTTTTGCTGCAGGATCGGTGTCATATTGCTGGAATTGAGAGGGGGAGAGAGACGATTAAACTAAAGAAGCTTTTCTGAGATTCATGTACCAAAAGCACAAAATGCGAGCGAAACAACGAAGAGAACAGGGAAGACATCTTTGAGCACCAAGTCCATTGATTCAGGTCATCTTTTACTAGTCAAATAATGATGCAGAACTCCATTAAGCCATAATCCAACGCACTGCTTTACAGCTAAGAGTGTCAATGACAGAGCCGGCTCACGAGGGCTCGTCATAAAGATTGAAAGGCGTAGCTCGGCTCAAGCTTGAGCGCAGCTAAAAGCCGAGCCTGTTAGCTTAACAAGCCGAGAGCCTATTGAAACTTGAATTTGTAGGCTTGCGAGCTTAAATAAGCCTAGCCTATTGCAATTTATTGGCCTTAATATGCCCTATCAATCCACATTCAAGTCTAGATGAGTCTAGGTTGAGCTTAAATGAGCGCAAACGTGCCTAAATCGAACTTAAATGAGCCCAAACAAGAGTTTAGCTCAAAGCATGTTGAGTTGGGTTCAAGCGCTAGTTGAGGCGGTAGCTTGAGTTTGAAGTTTCCAAGTTTAGTATGCTCTTAGCCCAGCCTGAGCGGATCTCAATGTTGATGAGCCGAGCATCGAACCTAACAAGCTTGGCCTCAACTCGGCTCATATGCACCCATATTTTCATTGTGTTGTGTTTCAAATTTTTGTCCAGATTCCAAGCAAAGGTCTGTGGTGGAACGGAAGGACCTAGCCCTTATTTCTCGAGTCAGTTGATATACCCATTTCTTTCTAGGGTTTTCTCTTTGCTTGTGGTGCTATATATACTAGGGCTTCTGCTCAAAAGTAGTGAGAGACACACAGAGAGAGGGAGCGAAAAAAAATCTTGTAATCCTTCTTCTTCGATCTAGTGAAATTCTCTACCTCCGCCCGTAGTTTTGTTTCCACTTAAATACTAGTGTCTTTGTTCCTCTTTTTCACTTGTCTTCTTATTTATTTTCTCAGATTTTGTTTTGATATATGAATCAAATCCAAATTTTGGGTATTTTGCCTTAATTTCCAGCTATTTACCATGCATAAGTGACATTGCCACTAAAAGGGATAAATGCAAACAAGCTTTATGAGCTATATCAGAGTTCATCACCCAATAATTTTGACAAGAAAGTCGCTCCCCATAGAAGTTCAATACAGAGAATACTAACAGGACTCTTATCTAGTGAGATCCTAGTAACTCACATTTATTACCATTCACCTCACGCTGTTTCCAACGATCAAGGGAGCTCGGAGAGGTCCCCAGCAAATCATTAGCTTAACCAGACGCAATGAGTTCTAAAGTTTTCGACTCGCGCAATTTGAAAGTTCATACAGGTAAATCGTATGCAATGCAACCAAATCGAAGCCAATTAATTTAAGCTCTGAGGAAAGGTACTTATCAAAAGCTACACGATGCCAGTTAAAAGGGATCAGTCAAAAGATCAATAGAAGGAGTGGCAAAAGGATTAACAAGTTAGGCACCTGAATGAGCCGCTGTGTGATGTAGTAGTTGGTCCTCTCTTTGAGTTCATCAATTTTTGCTTTCCTCTCAGCCCTAAGCTTTTCCAGAGTTTTATGGTCCTTCCGATCACCTGCAACATGAAAAATGAGAAACGATTGTTCAAGGTTTGTAAGGTTTCCTTATGCTAAAATGTTTCATCAATAACACACTCTCCATCTCCTTGATCCCCTGCCTCCCCAAGAAAAGGACATGCATGCAAGAGCACATAAATGTATATCAAATATGACAATTGTTAGACCTTGATACCATCTATTTAAGATTACTCACAGGAATTACTGAATCATAAATCGGAGTAGCACTAATAAACAAAAGGGATAGGGGAGAACACTGAAAATTACGTTGTTCAGCCGAAGCCTACATCCACAGAGGGGAGCAAAATAATTTCTTTATAATATTGGAGTTTACATGAGATGTCTCAACTCTCAATCCTCTCAACTCAAACCCTAATGAAAACATACACAAGTCCGTGTATATATAGAACTTCCCACACTAAATTCTAGTGTAACATGGGCCCAAATAGGATTGGCTCAATCCTATAACTTATAAACCAAACCCAATACAACCAAGCTCCACATATAACCAAACAACAATGATAAGCTGGTTCCCGAAATCATGCCCAAAAAGCTGTCGTCGCCACTAGGTGCAACATAGTTAAATTATGTCACCGCTGGGTGCTGCATGTCATCGCCAGTGGAGGCAACATACCTCTAGATTTGCAATGGAAGGTCACAGGTCCGAGACCACCGTGCTATGTTTTTCACACTCAATGCAGTTGTTTTCCTATTACAAAAAATAAAGCACATGATACTTACACATTTTCATGAAGCTTACAAAAGCCGAGTATGTAATTGAAGAAAAAACAGGCAAAAGAAACACTGGCAGAATCCGAAATGCCCTTCTCTTCCAATTTTCGACTAATCTGGCTGCCATGAGGGCATAAGCTACCGCAGCAAACTGAAAAGCAAAGCACCATGACAATATAAAACATAAATCAGTATGACTGGAAAACCAAGAACGATAAATGACATGTAAGGAACAATATTACGAGGTACATCCATAACCCTACGAATTTCCAAGCCTACAAGGGACTCATTAAGTAAGCTTAGCTTTGCTACTAGGTCCACATGACATAACAAAAGTTAATTTCCTTTCTACCAACAGAAACGTTTAGGGTAAGACGAAGAAGAATAGAGAAGCCAGTCCTTAACTGAGAACTTAAACTAACTTCTCAAAATAGCAAATTTCCAAGAAAGAAATAGCAAAAAGGCATTAAAAACCCACAATTTCCTGTTAGGAAAAGCAACAACTTCACACAATGAAAATTCAATGAGAAAAATAAAATCAAACGCACATATTTACGTGGTTCTGCAAAAATTGTTTACGTCCATAGAGTTGCATGGAGATTTTTATTGCTTTGGAATTGTTACAGAGAGTTTTCTACTAATTCAATCTACGAGGGTACCAAAACGCAAGCACCGGATCCCATTAGAACTCCGAAGTTAAGCGTGCTTGGGCGAAAGTAGTACCAAGATGGGTGGCCTCCTGGGAAGTCCTCGTGTTGCACCCCTCAGGTTGGGGTTCTCGGAAACAACCTCCCTTCAGGGTAGCACCTTGAAGGGAGAAGGCTGCATACATCCACCCCACCCGGGACCCTGCTTAGACGGGAGGCCTTGGGGCACTGTGAATGTTGCTTTTGCTTTTTAGTTTTCTACTAATTCGCTCTATTCTTTCAAACTCTAGAATCGGGTTTATATAGGCGCACAATAGAAACCCTAGATTTTCAGATGAAGTCACCAACACGGGCTTGAACCTTGACCTTGGGCCAAGTCAAGGCCCAAAAAAACTTTTCCGGGGGTCAAGAGCACGATCAGGATCTGGAACGAAATGGACTGACCCATAACAATATAAAACCAGCTCCACACTAGAAACCCAACATCTCCCTAATTGAATTGGGAAATCAACTTGACTCTTCCTTGGGTCATGTCACATTCATAAACCAACCACACAAATTATAGAATTTCAAAATGAAGGAGTCTATGAAAAATTGATTGCTAAAGATGATACAAGTTCTAACCCTAGATCACATTCATAAACCAACCACACAAATGATAAAACATTCGAGGAGAAAGGAAGGAGCCTTTGCAAGAATGACTACAAAAGATATCAACAGAACTGGCATCCCATTCTACGCCGTCTTCTAAAACTAGATAAAGAAACCCATGTCTTCAAATGGAGAAATCTTAACGATACAGCGAGCGTTTCAGCGATCACATCCTTCCTTCAACCCATGTGTTCTAGACATTGGTGGTGTGTTTCCATTGAAATATTCTGCTCTCATTCATTCAGACGCTAAATTTGCTCCATGTTGCATCCAAAATTCATCTCTTTCTAGGAAACTAGCCAAACTAAAACATAACTTCGGTAAAAGAATAGAAGCTGAGCTTAGAAATTGAACTCTCTCGCTCTTCTTTGCCAAGCTTCATCGGACCTTCGGCTCAACCCACGAAATTTGCATACATAAGGTCTACTTATATGTTAAAATGAGGTTCTATAACTTAAAACCAATCGTCATTGGATGAAATAGATCAGTGCGCTTATATGTTGGATCTCTTTTTCTCTCACAACTCCAATGCGGGATAATTTAACTAGAACCACATGTGATGTTCTCAACAAGAATCACCATAAATATGGACCGCCAGTTTTGCAATTCATCACCAACATATACCATCAATATACCAAGGAAATAAAACACAACTTTACCTCCGCAACCACAGAGAACAAGATGAGATGTCTCCTCATCCTGCCCCAACTCTGAGATCTCCTTCTGATTCTTGATAGAACAGCAGCTTCCTCTTTCGAGATGCGCTCGAGTCGCCTCTCAAAATCATCCTTCCGGGAGCCGAATAGTCCATTCCAGATCCGGGATAACAATCCCCTCTGCTGTTTCTTCTTCTTAATCTCCTTTGATTTCTCATGTTCCTCCTCCTTGGGTTTGTTTTCTGAAGAACCCGCGGCAGCATCCATGGCTGAACTCTCAGAGGCTCCCCAGCAATTCCTCAACAAGCTAAATCATCAAACATTAAACCAAAAGAAAAGAACAACACAGCAAAGGAAACATTTTACGCAAAATACAAGAAAGACATTCATAGGATTGTTCAGATTTGGAAACTGATGGTCTTCCGAAACAGCTAATTTGTAGCTGCATTATTAATGGTTGCATAAATGAGTAACCTTTGGACTCCCGGGCGTTATAATTATATAGGCTTGTAAATAGGGTCCTCTCATGCCTAGTATTGGTAGCGGGAAAAACATGGAGAGTAATATAGTGGGAGATAGAGCATAAGTGAGAAACACTGTTCATATAGTGAAACTATTGTTGCTCACCCTCGTGGACGAAAGTTTCGGTTGAATCACGTAAATTCCGATAGTCAAATATTCCCTCCAATCCCTTTCAATTTAAGGTTCGGTGTTCGCGGTAGTCCTTATTTCCTTGAATTGCTTGCTTGAGATTCAAAAATCACCCGAAAACCCAAGCAGCTCAACAGAATTTGCTTTCAAAGAGTTGATTAAGTTTCGTGATCCGTCCAAAAACGAAGCACCCAGTTGGCGATTCAATGCAATCACCAAAACCCAGAAACCCAAATGAACAAATTTCATACCTGGGGGATCTTCACTCTCAGTCCGCCATAAAAATTGACACCGGTGAAGTACAATAGAAGGATGAAGAAATCGAGAATGGAGCTTAAGTGAAGAAGGGGTTGAAAGCGAAGGAGGGTTTTCCGAGCACGCAAAGGCAACGCGCGAAAGAGTAAGGAAGAAGATGAAGGAGAGAGGGTGCGGGAAAGTTCTAGAAATGGAGATATTAAAACCGAAGTTAAGCGTGCTTGAGCGAGAGTAGTATCAGGATGGGTGACCTTCTGAAAAGTCCTCGTGTTGCCAATCTTATAAAATTAGGGGTCCTCGTAAATAGCCTCTCGGCGGGGTTACATTTTGAAGGAGGTAAGGCTGCATACATCCAACCCTGGACCTTGCTTAGGCGGGAGCCCTTGAGACACTCGGTCCATTGTTGTTGTTGTTGTTGGAGATATTGAACCCAATCCGGTATTCTGAAGTAGGGTGTACAACAGGAAAAATAAGATTTTATCGAGCCTTTAAACCTTTGTTTTGACTCAATTTGATAAGATTTCAGTGGGTTGGATACTCGGTTCAGTTGGGATTGCTAACTAATTGAGTCAATTCAAACTCATTATGGAGAGAAATTGAGCTTGGTACCGAGTTCAGTTATTTGAGTTGCTATCGAGTTATTATCAAATTATTTTTTATGATTAGTAACAAGTTGAGTAAAATTAGGCTTATAGAGTTTTTATCAAGCTTTTATCAAGTCCTTGTAGAGCTATTCATGAATGCAACAAGTTGAAACCCCCTTGCTTGAACTCGGCCATTATTTTTACCGAATCTGTTTGAATTTGGCTCGAACAAATCTATTAGGGAACAAGAATAAAAAAAATTGCTAGCATATAATAAAAAATATTATCCTTAAACTAGAAGTATATACTCTATTCAAGTCTTAAAAGTATAAAACAAAAGATAATATAGAACGAAAAACTCATAAAGATGTTGACTTTCTTTATTGATATTGTCACAATTTCTTCTCTAATCTATGCTTGGCCTTTGTCGAGTGCTTCAACCTTCACAATAACTTTCATTTTTCAATGCTGGCTTGAGAAAAGGTGCAATTTTAGGATTGAGAAAAGGGATCCAAAACCGTAGAAAAGAAGGTGCTGACATAGACTACGAGTCGATGTACAGCATGGCCACTCGATTGGCCAAAAATGCATATTGATAAGAAGAAAATCTAGAGGCATGTCAATCCATGGGCCAATCCATCGGAAAACAATGAGCTCCCCTTCGCTTGGCCTCTCAATCGATTTGAGGGACCAATCAATCGAATCATGATCTAGTTGGTTCTTTTCACCTACATTATTTGATTTTTTATGCAAGTAATAAAACATGTTGAGTTTGCGTAATCTTCAACATTTTTCTAATTTGCTCCATCACAAACCATTTCCATCTATTAACAAAAAATTACGTCAAATGGTATATGAAATTCTGATAGAAAGTTCCCACTAAAGTTAAAGGAAAAATACTATAGGACGGTAGTAAGACCGGCTATGCTATATGGGGCAGAGTGTCGACAAATGAAACAAAATCAAACACAGAGGATGAAGGTGGCAGAGATGAGGATGTTACGTTCGATGTGTGGTCACACAAGGAAGGATAGGATTAGGAATGATGTGATACGAGAAAAGTTGGATGTAGCCTCGATCGAGGATAAAATGAGGGAGCACCGCCTAAGATGGTTTGGACATATTAGAAGGAGACCGATTACAGCCCCAGTCAGGAGGTGTGAACAGCTTCACACGACGCTAGGCAGAAGAGGGAGGGGCAGACCAAAGAAGAGTTGGCTGGAGACGATCCGTCATGACTTAACCCACCTAAACCTGAGAGAGGAGATGGCCTCAGATAAGGCACGATGAAGGGCTAGCATAAGGGTAGCAGAGGTGGCAGAGTAGATTAGTGCGGGGAGGGACTGATAGTTTAAGACCCTCAGGCTAGTTTAGTCTCCGATCATGCTCCGTCTTCTTCCTCTTCTTCTTCTTCTTTCTCTTTTTTCTTTTTCTTCTTCTTCTTTTTCCTTATAATTCATGGGTAATTAATTGGTGATTTATTTACAGGCACTCAATTACTTTAGGTTGGGGGTCCTCGGAAACAGCCTTCTTTCCACCCAGAAGGGGTAAGGCTGCGTACACCACCCTCCCCAGACCCTGCTTTCTGCGGGAGCCGCAAGGCACTAGGACTGTTGTTGTTGTTGTTGTTGTTGGTATATGAAATTCTGGAAAATAACATTGCAATGAGGCTAAACCGAGTATAAATTGACACACCATACAAGAAAACAATATTTAGAGAAAGAAGTTTAAAGGCCAAAGTACCTCATATCCTTTCCATTAAAGACTCGGCTGGCTCAAAATAACATTGCGAGAATCTAGTACACTTGCTTATAACAAATACATAATGCATTTTGCCATATTAAGTTTGTTTTTAACGAGTGCATGGTATCATAACATAATATGGAAAAAGATCATGCGTTTGCTCAAAACAGAGTAAATATGACAAAATACACGGTGCATTTATTTTTTAACAAATGGATATGATTCTTAGCCATTATGAAGATTTTTGGTTTTCTTTTTGTTTTCGACTTTTTTGTTTCGAGTTTTTCATACTATTTCGAAAAACATATTTGCACTCTATCATTGAGAGAAATAACTGTTATTTATCAAATACACAAATGGCCTTATATCTCTAATTAGTTTAAAAAAACTGGAATTTATCACTTACCAGAGATTTGATATTTAATACCTAGGTATCTGATGTCTTGATACATACAATTAGATATCTTGAATTTAAAAATTGTATCGCTCAGCTACTCTAAATTTTTAAAATTTTATCAATCATCATTTTGTCAAAATTTGAAGATTTTTCGTTAGAAAATGTTAAAGTGGAATACGACTACCATAAATAAGTATTATGTGTTATAATTTGATTTTTTCCTCTAAAAATGTTAAAATGATGTGTCCCTTTGCAATATATAGGTAACTTGCACAAGAATGTTAATTTTTATTTCAATCTGCTAGGTTTATATCTCAAATTACTTGTTTTTATGTTTATGGGGCTGCCGTGGGGTCATCGATCGATTGGGAGGGAAGCCCTATCGATCGGGTGATTTAAGAAAATTTTGGGTATTTTTAGGCAGTTAGAGGGCCAATCGATCGGCTCGTTCCGATCGATCGGGCCCTCCCAAACACAGGTCTATAAAAGGGACATAGGGTTTGCGTCATTAGGTATCCAATTAAAGTGTGAGGCGCCGACATTGAGAGAGAAAGAGGTGATTTTGTAATTCTTCTAATTCAGATTTTGAGTGCTACAAGAGTTTAGAGAAAGTGATTGTAATTCTTTCATAGATCTAGTTCAGAGGAAGTGTCGTTATAATTCTTCCGTTCAGTATCAATAAAGAATCTCCATCTCCGCCCGTGGTTTACTCCCCTCTCGATTGTAGAGGGACTTCCACGTAAATATTGTGTGTTTGTCTTTGTTCTTTCTTTCTCCATATATTAGTTTGCTTCTCATTTTGCGTGAGTCATATTATTTGAATCGAATCAAGCTATCGGGGTTCATGCTTCCGCATCAAGATTTCCCCAACAAATTGGTATCAGAGCATATCAGATTTGTTAAGTTGCTTTACACAATCCATTGAACTTTTGTTGAAGACAACAGTATAACTTATATATATTATCATAATCATACATTAAGTCTTCCTTTTTAGTCTGAAATTACCCAGATTCTTAACAAAATTCTTCAAATTCAGCAATAAGTTATATATATATATATATATATTGAACGTTGGAATACTTAAGTGACAAACTACGTAAACAAAAATTATTCATTTGTCTTTGCTTTTGGTGGGGACCTTTAACTTACTCATAATTTACCCAAAATCAAAGGGTCACTATAATGTGAAAAAAAAAAGATAGAAAAATAGAGGTGGGTGTCTGACAAAGATAAGAGTTTTTACAGGCAAACAGCTGCAGAAAGTTACAGCTCCAGCTAATTACTTACCATTACATTATAATTACTTATTATTATGATGCTCCCTCTTTATAATTTGTGTTCTTGTTGATCTACCTGTCAAATTACTCTTTTTTTTGCATAATGGGGCCCCTTTAATTTATTTATTTATTTATTTTTTCATTTTTAAAAATCAGGAGGTTTTGGTAGAGTTATGATTAATGCATGTGAATGGACTCATATGAAGGATTAGACTGATAGTTAGTGTTAATTTTGTCAACATTAGGTTTACATCATACACATTAGAATCAACTTAGTTGACTTATTTCTAGTTGCTTGTTTAAATATTCTAAGGTTGGGTTTACTTCTGACTTTAATTCACCTAAACTTACTGAAAAAAATGGCATTAGACAAATTAAAAATACGTTTCACTGATACAGCTGTTATAAGAGAAGAGCACATCAATGATAACTTGCAGTTCCTAGGCTTGCATGTATGTTATTATTTTTGCTTTATTGCTTGCATGTCTGATATTTTTTACTTAATTTGGATTTTATAAATATTGTTCCTTCTTTTTTTTTAGGGTGGTGGTTGTTGCGTTTGGTTGAGATTATTTACATCCTAAAGCTATAAAATAGCTCTAATTGATTAAAAGTAAATGGTGTAGTAGTTAGAGTGGTTTTCTACCCAGTTATTTTTCATATTCTTTATACGTTATTGTATTGTATATGTTTCAGTATTGACAATTTTATTCGTCTCTTAAGGAACTAATTTTCTTCAATTTTGACTCAATTAATTTCAAACAAAATTTCTTAAGTTTTATGTGTCGAACTATGTGTTGGGAAAATCACACAATCCAAGCACAACGGGAAGTGTAAAGTCAACAAAATCAACACACCAAATTTGCGTGGCAGCCCTCTCTCAACTAGGGGAAAAAATCACGGGACCCAATTGGTACTTCAATTCACTATGAAATCAAGGATTACACTCTCTAATTATAACCCCCGACCCCATATACAATCATCAATATCAATGGTGTAACTATTATACGGTAAGTCACCAACCCTCTCCAAGTATAACTGCTGCATGGCGAGTCACCAACTCTCTCAAAGTCTAGCTCCTGCAAGGCGAGTTACCAACCTTCTCGAAACGTATCTTTGGATAAAGGAAGTTACAAAAACTGTCTCATCTCCCAATCAAACATCTCTCCCCCTGCCCGAGGTTTACAAAATCCTTGAATTCTCACATCTTTCCTCTCTTTTTCTCCACTTAAATATAAAAAAAGTGAAATTGATATGCATCCCTCCTTATGTCACTGTAAGGTATTATCTCCCACCAATTCTCATATTCATAAATGGTAAGATCTTCAACTGGATTGCATAACGGGACAACTTTTCAAACCCCATCAATCCCGACACCCTGACGAATGTGAAATTCGATCCAAATCTCGGGTAACACATAGCAAATAAGTCCTTTCCTTGCTTAAATTCAATTTCTACATTGTCGTCCTCTTTTTCTCATATTGAATTAGTTATTTTTATAAGCTAATAATCATTAACTAGATTTATAAATTAAATACTTAAATTTTTTTTTTTACAAATTAAAATACTTAGGCCTTGTTTGGTTGCCGCGTGAATTAAATTCCTGCAGGAAATTGTATTTCCTAGGAAATTAATTCCTGTGTTAATTTTCTAAGAAGTAGGAAAAGTATGATTGGTTGCTATGCTGGGAAGTAGTTAAAAACAAAGGAATTAAAACTTTCATAGGAGGGGGTTAGGCAAGTTACTTCCTGCGTTTAGCAATTTTCACTTCTCTCATTCTGTCTACCTCCTACATATCAAATAAGAGCCAAAATTTGTATTTTCTATAAATTTCTACTTCCCGGATCTACTTCCTGTATACCAAACGAGGCCTTATTTTAGGCACTTGTACCATTGCTTTTATTATTAAGGTTGCACAAAATCATTTGGGTTCTAGAAAACAAACTTGTTTGCCTCAAAAGAGGAAGTAAAAAAGGAAAGGCTGAAATCAATTGCAATGGAGGAACTTTATGCTTGTATATCACTCAAACAATCTTCCCCCTAATCATCTGCCATTAAAACTGGAACCCATTCTATTTTTTTCGATAAATGGCGTTGGAAACGTGATACAAGACAGGCTCACTAGCAAACACGAGGCCTGGACCAGTTAACTAACTGGAAAAAAGAAAAAGAAAAAGGAAAAGCATGGTAGGTGAAAAGCAATATAATTGAAAGACATAGTACAATTACTAGCAACAGAAAGTAAGAACGAACAACAAGCTTAACCCCGATGCAATCAATATTCCTTGCGATGATGTGAGGAGAGAACGGGAAGTCTTGACACCATGCCTTGACTCAGAACCCAACTCTCATTCTAAATTCCAGAATATCTTATTCTCATGCCTTGACACAGAACCAATTATATACTTTGTTTATTGTGTCAATTTGTCTTTGTATTTTTAATTGTGTAATTTAGTCTCCATATCATTTACATTGAGTTAATTTAGTCCAATGATAAACTTCAAGTTAAATTAATGATGCAATTTTAAGGTTACAATCATATTAGATGCAAATAATTCACGACAAATTCAACCGTTAACTCAATTTAGCCTAACTCGTAGCGAACCATTAAAAATTTCATCAACAACTAAATATAAATTTCACTCTAAAGACCAAATTAACATAGTCTAAATAGTAGAGGTACTAAATTGATACAATTAAAAGTATAATGACTAAATTGACACAATGAATTAAGCATAGGGGCTTTTGACATAAATAATCCTATATTTTAAGTCTATAATAAATGAAAAAACTCGTGTAATAACATATATTTAAATCAAAATATAATTGCCAGATGGGCAAAAAAAGCTTTTTAGATAATAACTTTTAACAAAAATAATAACTCTTGGAAAAATATACCATGTATACAATTGATTTAAATTAGGTAATATTATTGCAAGGACTCGGTAATAAAGTTAGTTTGTACTAACCCATTAGAGTCTTGCCTCAAAGGTAGGAGGTAAGTGAGGGAATAAAATATTGCTTTAAGAAAAAGGTTTGGAGTTCAATTCCCCTTTAAACCTCTCATTTAGTAATTTCGACTTAACTAGCTCTTATGATTTTTGGGTCGCCGCATGAGCCAATATTTACCAGGTAATTGGGTTCCTCGTCAGCTAAAAAAAAAAAAAGTTAGTTTGTAATATTAATTTAATAAACATTTTATTAGACTTTTTTATTTATTTACAAAAGTAAAGGAGAAAATGGTAAAAGAGTCGCTTATAGGGTATTTGGCAACTATAAAAAGCACTTTTTATTAAAAGTACGAGCTTTTTTTTTTTCCTACTTTTAAGCAGAAGTAGAAATCTGGTACTTCTCATTTTAAGTAGAAGCATAAGTAAAAACTAAATAATTGAAAAAATTTATTTCATGTATCCTAAAAGTTATTAATATATTTGAAAAATAATTTATATATTTCATAAATAGTTTATATATTTTAAAATATATATTAAAAATTAATAATATATTTCTGATATTTAAAAAATATTTTAATATTGGAAAATATTTTGGTTTTTTAAAAAATCAAATATTTTAAAAATATTGAGAAGATATTTTATAAATATTAAAAATTCTTTTAAATATTTAAGAAATATTTATATATTTAAAAAATATTTTAAACACTAAAAATATTTTAAATATTTAGAATGGTTTATGGGTGACTTTTTAAACTATAAAAGACTTCTATTGGTTTCCTTTCCGATAATTTTATAGAAAAAAAAAACTTTTCTTAACATTGGTCAAACACTCATAATAAACACAAATTGTTTATTTGAAACAACACTTTTACAAAAGTGCTTTTATGAAAAATGCTTCTGGAAAAAGCAGTTTTTCAACAGCAATCTCAAATAAGTCCTTAGGTATAACTCTACCTATTGCACTAACGCACATGATAGAGCTCTGATTTGAGAAAGGAATCGAGACCACTGGACCATAGAAGAGATAAGATAACTAAATTTTGTTGCCTAATCAGCAACCATATTCGTTTCGCTAAAATAAGGGTCACATCTGATATTTCTTCACGCATCTTTTATCAATAAGGTATTTTGAACGATTTTTTAGATCTACCACATAGGCCTGATATTTCATTAAGAGCATCGATCATAATATCATTATCGTCTTCTGCTAAATACTTTTAAAATCCACTTTGATTACTCTTAAAATACCGTCTTTCGGGGCAACAGCCTCGAGCAAAATGAATCTATATTTTAATTGTACTTACTGTTCCATTTACTGGTCCAACTCTTTGTTATTAAAATTCATGTATAATAGGCATTTTTGACCTGTACTTATTCTATCTTGTTTAAAAAGGGCATTCACTTATTATTATCAATAATATGGTAAAATACGATAACATTAAATACGGTACTATCACAACAATACGATAACATATACGCTTTCAGTTCGTTATTCGTATAATACACATATTATAACATATATTCATATTTTTTTCATTTGAAAATAAATAAAAATTAAAAATAATCAATACTTACCCCTAAATTGTGTATACGTATTTTATATTTTTGCTAAATTTATCATAGTAACTCTAAAATAATTTATTGCACCTTATCATTTACTATGTATTATAGTATTTTTATTACTATTATTATGACTAATATTATTCTTTATGTTAATAAATCAACAAATTTTTAAACAAATATTTTCACCTATATAATTAAATAATATAAATATATATTAGATCCCGTATAATTATCGTATCCGGTTAACAGGTGCAACTTATCCAAATCCAAAGAGATTCTTCCGTTACCAAAACCGTTGGTACCCGCTTGGCCGTACTGCCACGTGGTCTGCCAGATTCCTTCGCTATTTCTTTTTTGTATTTTTTTTCTAAATAAAATCGACGGATGTGATTTGCCGGAAATTAAGACCGGTGATCGCTCCGCAATCCCTAGCCGACGATTTATTTATTTCTATCTTTTTGATTTGGAAAAAAAAGCAAAAAAGGAAAAAGGAAAATAAAAAAGTAAAAGCAAGCCAGCCAATGAGAAGCAATCTTCATGAGGGGGCGTCTTGCTTTGCATGTGCTCTGCGTGATTGACGTTCTCCTTATACCGACCAATATTACCCGATTATGTACAACAACAACAGATTCAGTACTTTAAGGGTTTTCGTCTAAGTAAGGTTTGGGAATGGATGTACGCAGCCTCATTCCTTCAGGATGTAACTCTGTGAGAGGTTGCTTTCAAGGACCCCCAACCTTATAAGATTGGCAATATGAGGACTTCCCAGAAGGTCACCCATCCTAATACTACTCTCGTCCAAGTACGCTTAATTTCGGAGTTCTAATGGAATCCTGTGCTTTAGTGCTTAATAAATGAATCTTTATTACCCCATTATGTATTTCCCTTATTACCATAAAAATGATTTATTTTATTTTATTTTTATAATTTAATATTTTTATTATTTATATTAGATATATGAATGGTATCTCTAAATCATAGTTGTTTTGGCAACTAGATGAGTATACACATCATGATAAGCTCAATATTGAATTGATCAAAATCATACTGTAATATGTTCGTTTATTCATCTGCGAAGCTATATTTTAGTTCGTGTATACTAGTTGGAGCAAACATAAGGAATGATCAATCGTTGTTACTCGATACATCTAAAACTCCTTATATATGATACATCTATTCTTCAACTTTAGTTCCTATGTCAAGTGAACAGAACAGGACTCAACCCCAAGTTCTAATGTCCTGATAATTCAAACACAAGATATGAAATGAACATTGTGCACCGTTAATCACGCATCAAACTCAGTTAATATTTGCGTGATATAACATGTTAGAGCATATAAAACTAATCTTGAGCTTTCACTAAACGGTTAAAACTTTTGAGATAATTGTTTCTTTCGTACATTGCAAAAGCCGTTCTCCAAAGAGCTCGGTCAACGTATATCATTTCTTTTATTTATACATAAAGAAAATGGAGCAAATGGAAGAGCCAGATTTTGTATCCTACCATATCTTTGCTTTTTTTTTTTTTTTAAATTTATTTAATTTTTTGGGTCTTTAAAGTGGGCTAAGTAAAAAGGATGCACTTGAGTGAAAAAAAAGTGCATAAAGGCTTCTCCTTTGACCTTTTTAGCTTGTTTCTCAAGGGTCTTCAATTTTATTAGTTGTTGTTCATTTCTTACTTTTGTGGGCTCCTCCCCATCTAACATCCTCACCAATCGCAACGAATCATACTGCGATCCAAAAAGGTCAAATGTACGCAACTTTACTTGGCTTATCCTGTTGAAAAATGACAGTTCTGAAAAACTTGACCTGTAATCATTTTATCTTAAAGGAACAATCTTCTATAAGAGATTTTGTAATGTGCATCGATTAAAAAAATATGAAATCAAAGTTTTAAAAGAGAAAAGATCAGCAAATAAGCCTCTAAGAATCCAACTCGGGTATATATGTGAACCTAACATATGTCACGTTCATAGATTAGTCAATGGGCCCGTAAAATAAAATATGTTAAATTTCACTAGGCCTTAGGTCATCGTTTACGGACCTAACATACATTAGATACATATATAAGCTAAAGTAAGATTATATTCTAACATCAGTTGGTATAAGGTGGAGTAGCTTAGAATACTTATATGAAGATATCTTCCTCCCTCGCAGCTCTAATGTGAGATTTTATATTAGACTCACTGACGGAGTACTCAACAAAATTATAAACACCATTAAAGACGAACATACAAATTACTGGAAGAAGAATCTTATTGGTCTCGTAATTAATGTTGTTGAAGTAATTAACAACCAACCACGTTACAATTAATGTGCATGATTAGTCAGATTTGATTTGTCACAATCATTAAGGTTTGTTATTTGATCATTTCACTAGCTACTACTCTCACTAATTCTTGCTTTAACTTTGGGCTAATCCTATAGAGTTAAATAAAATGCTATTAGTATCTATTTGATAATTAAATTTGAGCACGGAATAATATTTCAAAACATAGTTTATTTAACCGAAATAAAAAATACTGATTATTTAGGTACAAAAGTAATATTAAATAATTATGTTTTATAAGGTAAACTTTGTACATAATTAATATAAAAATTAAGTATATTAATTTGATACATAAGTATTGGTAGTTTTTTCTTCTAGCCTAACAACAGAGTTAGCTCTTACAAAAAAAAATTTTATGCATTGTCTTGCAATAAATATGGTCATGTTTTAACAAATTATTCGAAATAAAACTCGAGTCAATAAATTCTAAGAAAAAGACTGGCGTTTTAACAAATTATTATCCTAAATATATTTAGTTGAACTACGTCCAGATCTAAATGAGCCAAATTTAAACCTAGATTGAGCTTATTAAATAAGAAGAACATAGCTCGAGCTTAAAGAATCCAAACTTGGCAAGGTCTGAGCCGAGTTGAACCCAAAAAAAGCTAAATGTTAAATTTCACAGGGTCTTAGCCCGGACCCACGGGGTTAGAAGACATGAGATCCATGTATAAACTTAAGTGGTGTTCCATCATAAAATCAATTAGTAATGTATGAAATAACTCACTAGACTTATATATTGATAAACTGAAGCTCGGACTCGGCTCGGATCAGCTCATGTACAAAAAGTGGGATAAGGTCCACATATATATAATAATAAAAAGGTGCATGGATGATGGATGATGGATGATGGATGATGGATGATGCATGAGGGGGGAGGGGTAAAAGTGTAAATAAGGCAAAGAGGGAGGGTAAAAATGGACAGGCGTGAGATAAAGTCAATGATGGGAGGGGACGACATTATTTAGGAGTAAGTTGCATGCATATGCTCCCATAATTATTTTTAGCTGGGCTCTAAATATTTTCCAATTATTACTATTTCCCTTTTTTGTTTTCTTAATAAAAATTTCTTGAATATTTTTAGAAAGTTGTTATTATTAGAGCAAAAATTATTATTATATGAATAATTATGTGACATATAGAAAACGGTAACTGCAAAATTATCTTGAAAATAAAGATATTACTCTGACAAAAATAATATTTTTTTGATAATAACGTTACTCTATTTTTAAATTATTTAAAGCTATTTATAATTTTGACAACTCTTTTTTTAGGTACATTATGGGTAATGGATTTAAAAGTTTATCGTTTTTTCCTAGTGTGGCACTTGAAAAAATAGTTAAAAGTAGATTAATTAATCAAAATACAAAAAAAAAAAACTTATATCCCCTTAATTAAATTATAGAAATACACTCTTAATCATTTAACTAATCTACTAAAATAGTTCTAACAATTAAAAAATAGGAAATTTCTCACACAACGACAGTTGCCAATTGCCATTTGCTTCACCATCATGGCCAACATTGCCGTTTTAGATCTCTCCTGCCTATGCAGGGTCTGGGGGGGCGGATGTATGCAGCCTTCCCCCTTCAGGGTGTTAACCTGAAGAGAGGCTGTTTCCTTGTGCCCTCAACCTGAGGGTGAGGACTTCTTAAGAGGTCACTCATCCTGGTACTACTCTCGTCCAAGCATGCTTAACTTCAGAATTCTAATGAGATCCGGTGACGGCGTGTTGGTGCCCTCTTTGATAAATTTTATGATTAATTATGCTAAATAAAAAATAAATTTGACAGTAAATTGCACGAAAAATAGCTAGTATATTAATAACATAATAGTCACTTCATTCTGTCACTCATTGAAGTGTCGAAAGGTTTGTCCTAACAATTTATATAAATTAGAGTTATTTACCATATACTTCTTTGTTTTTTATCGGATGTCTCCGAAGAGACCTTTATACATATTTGTATTTTATCTATTGTGTTTATTTTATTTTTTTATCTTTAATTATATTAATTTAGTCTTTTTTATAATTTACATTACGTCAATTTGGTCCTCAGAGTGAGATGAGATTAAATTGGTGATAAAACTTTTAATGATCAGATCACGGGTCTGTTTAAATTTGGTGAATTAATGGGATTGTATTGAGTTAGTTGCATTTGATTTGATATGGCTGTTAAAAAATATATTTTTAACTTAATTTCCATTTTACTATATGAGTAAAATGACATAAAATAAATATTACATGCACTAAATTAACACAATTAAAAACAAAAGGATTAAATTGACACAATAAATAAAATACAAACTTTCATGAAAGTAACCCTAAAAAGTATATTTACGAAACTGTAATTCAAAACTGTTAATCCAAAATCTCAAGAAATTAAAAAAAAAAAGATTATCAATCAAGAAATAATACAGGTATAATAAGGCAAGATAATACACAAGACGTACGACAAATGTGAATATTCGTGATTTACCTAAAATCAAGCACTAAGATGAAATCCCAATAATATAAATAAATAATAAATAAAGGGTCATTAATTTTTTAGTATGGTAAATTATAAAAAAATTTCTTAATTTTTGCTTCAATAATAAAAAACCCCCTTTTATAGATAAAATTACTTATTAAATTCTCTCACTTTTATAAAATTATCACTTTGCTCCCAAACAACTTTTTTTGACCATTTTGTCCTTCAAAATAAAATAATTAAGTATTTAATTTTATTTTTAGGTAGAATTTTATATTTTTTAGAAAATAAATTTTTTTTTATATTTATAAAAAAAAGATTTTTTAATGCTTATAAAAATTATTGTTTTAATTAATTATATAGTAGTGATATCATAATATCAACAAAAATATTATATTTTATCTTATAATATTTTTAATAAAAATTTTGAAAATATTTTTTATTTTCTAAACTTATAATATTATTACTATAATTAATTAAAATAATTATATTTTTTATAAATATATAAAATTTCCTTAATTCTATTGCGAAAAACATAAAAGTTTTTTTAATTTTGCCTAATAATATAAAATTTTCTTCTAAAAATATAATTAAATATTTAATTTCCTCACTTTTGAAGGGCAAAATGGTTAAAAAAAATTGCATGGGGTTAAATAATAAATTTTAAAAAATGAAGAAGTTTTGTAAGTATTTTTATTAGTGAGTGAGGTTTTCTATTTTTGAAGCAAAAGAAATGGAGGTTTTCTTTAATAATCCAATATTTGTGAAAATAATAGAAAAGTCCGTGACTGTTTTATTTTATTATTTTAGTACCTTAAATTTTTTTCATATCAATAAATAGGATTCTCTATGTGACACCATCATACTCTAAGTTGAAAGTTGACATTTTTTCAATAAAAAAAAGAAAATCTCCATTCCTAACCGTTAATACCCTTTACTTGACTAAATATTTAAAGTGACAGCCATGTCAACAAGGATAACGTATATCATGCCAAAGAGGATTCTATTTATTAATACGAATGAAATCTAAGGTAATAAAAAAAAAAAGAAGTCAGAGATCTTTATATTATTTCTATAAAGATATGGTATTAAAATGTAAATAACTTGTAAATGAAAAGTCAAAAAAAAAGAAAAAGAAAAAGAAAAGACAAGTAGGAAAAAATAAAAGGTGACGTAGGACAGGGAGTTGATGACAAGGTGCAATTTGTCAAACTTAGACCGTATAGCCCGCCGTAGATCTCGTTTTTGTATTTTAATCACGTTACTAATTAACTTACCCAAAAAAAAACAAAGATTTTGCGCAAAATCAGTCTTAAAATCAAATCCTATATGATTTTATTTAACCCATTTCGAATCACCAACAATTATCTAAATATGAATAACGATATGGCATGTGATTAATTCCGTTATCTATACGTACTCATCTCATTTGGAAAGTATGCGGGTTTAAGTGAGAAGAATAGCGGTCACAAGTATGATTAAAGCGGAAATACCCGTTTCATGTATGGTGCGGATATATATTTGTCACTTGTATAAGGCAGGTGTGGCTGTTAGAATATAAAATCATTCATGGGTTTTACTCATTAGTTTATTAAGCTTTCGGGGTATTTGATTCCTTGACATGGTATTAAAGTCTTATTGACTAAGACGTCGTGAATTTGAATCCTAATAGCTCCCACTCTAAATATATAAAATCATTTATGTGTCTTCACCTACTTGCTTAAACTTTTGTATACCATGCGATTAGATGCAATGACCCACTAGGCTTATATATTAACTGTTTTTCCTCACAACTCTAATATAGGATTCTTACAAGACTCACACATAGAGTCTTTATCAATGACTACCGAGTTGTACCTCTATACGCACCCCATCCCATACTCGATACATTTATACCATATACCATATCCACCTTGCGTCGCATGTACTAATTTGTAGTAAGTTAATTTAGAAACAAATAAATATATGCATGCTTTATTTATTTATTTTTACTATCAAATAATATAATAAAATATAAATGGGTTGCAAAAGTTTGAGTAATTAACTAAACATGAGAGGATATGGATAGATGTTGGGTACATAAATTTGGGACGGGTTAGGTGAATATAGATGGGGACGACACAAGTATTGGATACCCATGTAATGGCTATGGTTGTAAATTTATACTCGTTGTGGATAACCATTTCATACTCACAACGGGTGATGAGTCGGGTGGAGGCATAATAGATTTGGATGGCAGGTACATGTACCTGTTGCACCTTATTGCCATCCATATACCTCAGTTTAGGTGTTTTCCTTAAAGAAATAAACAAAATGCTTTGCCTAATCGCCTAGAAACAAAGGATCTTCCATCGACCATGAAAGCCTAACCCATCCAAATAAGGGTCTCCTTCAAATCTCATAGGTTAAAGTAAATAGAAGGTGCTTAGAAGGCTAAATTCGAAACCGTTGAGTAGGTCGCTTGAAAACCTTAAGAAGGGCCAGTCACTCTTAACTAGCTAGGTCGTCGATTCAGGCAATTGTTTCATACATGGCTTCTCCATGACGCACTTGACTTCAGTTCCTTTCAATATCTTTTCAACCCATAACGGTAAAGAGTTACACGTTTTCTGACATTTATTTTAATTCTACAAATGTACACTGACTAAAGCCTTGAAGGAATGTTTGAGGTCATATTCTTGTAGTTTGTCTTCCCTTATTGACTCACAAGTCCATAGTCTGCCAGGTATAACTCGCCTTCTATGAAGATCCACTTGAAAACAATAGGACTAGTATAAAGATATGACATTTTGATTTAATTAAATAAATAATGATAAACTGTACTTGATTTGAGTACTTAATTTGTATATAATAATGAAAATATATATCAAAGTAATTGATTTTTCATAAGTTAAAACTAATTTTTATGTGCATCGAGCAATAAATTATATATATCTTTTGGATATCTATAATGTTGCTCGTATCTAAAATATTAAAAGAATTTTGAACTGAATTATGTTAAGGGTGGAACTTTTTTTTTTCTTTTTTTTTTTGTTCTAGCAAATTCCACTTCTTACTGTATTTGTTCTGTTTTGTATTTTAATGCAAATATATATTTATTTTATGAATATGTATAATATCGAAAAGAAAAAAAAAATGATATAATAAGAAATTAGTACAATAATATAATCTAATATACTTTGTCCAAAAAGAAATCTAACATACATTAGAATTAAAATTCTTTTATCTTTTATAAGATTTAATATCTAACTAGCATACACATATGGTGAAAATTTTGTCCGCATATTATGACTTCAATTTAGTACTTAGTAAAAGTAGTATCCAATACTAATGTATTAACAACAACAAATTCAATGCCTCAAATAGGCTCCCGCCGAGCAAGTCTATGAATTGTGAGATTTATGCAGCCTTATCTTTACGGATTACTACTCTGTATAAGGTTGTTTTAGAAAGGGCCTTAATCCTAAAAAACAAAGATGGCACACCAACACTAATATATCATTACTATTTATTCTCTAATATTAATAATTTATTTATATATTTTTTTTAATATATTAACAACTGTATTAAGGTAATGGACAAAGGTATATAATTTATATTTTAATTTAATTATTCATAACATAGGTAACACTGATGGTTTCAAAATATAAAATACGGATACCATGAGTTTTAAAAATTTTATTAATTAAATAACTTGAAGTTTTAAAATTTTATCAAGCAAATACTCTTTTTTCGGAATTTGATAGATTTTTGTAGAAAAATATTTAAGCAAAACATCATTTGACAATAGTTAAAGGATAATGTTATTACTAAGGCAAAAATATTAATGTTAGAGCAACTATATGAATATTTGTAACATGGGTTAATAGTTATAAGGGTAATCATTACACATCTTTTAATCCTATTTGGTTTACCATTAACATGTACTCTGTTAAAAAGTTTACCTCTACAAGAGGTTAAAACCTTTGCACTACTCCTTTCCTAGTGCAACATCTATAACAAGGGAAAAGGTAAAAAAATTTGAACTAATTCATTGGCTTGAAAATTTTGGATATTATAAAAATATATTTTATGTACTTAAAAAATTATTTAATCATTTAATAAAATATTATAAATATTTAGCATTAAAAATATTTTAAAAATTCGAAAATATACAAAATATTTTAAATATTATTATAATATTTATATATTAAAAAAATATTTAAATATTAAATATAAAAATATTTATAAAAATTCAATAGCTAAAAATATATAATAATATTTAAATATTAAAAATATTTAATTATTAAAAAAATATTTTATATATTTATAAAAATATTTTAAATACTTAAAAAATATTTCAAAGATTTAAAAAATACATTAAATATTCAAAAAAGTGAATAGAAAGTAGGAGAGATCTACTGTAATAGTGCTGACGGTGAACAAAGGTCGGCAACAATAACGCTGTCGGTGGGGATTGGTCATCGGCGTTGTAATAGGGATTATCTAATTTTTTTAATTTAAAATTTTTTTCAGATATTTAAAGTATCGTTAATTGTATAAGGATGATTTTTGTCATTTGTTTTAATAAATAGTTATATTTTATTATAATTAAATTTAAAAAGTAATATAAGAAATAAATTAGTACATAAAAGATAAATTATCCCATTAATAATTATACCATTAAAGATTACTTTCTTTTTTTAACCCAAAACTAAACATGTCCTACAATTTAATACTTTTTTGCCAAAAATGCTAACATTTACATAGTTTTAACAAAATATAGGTAATTTACTTCAATATAATTCACTTAACGTTTTATAACAATCTACTAATTTTTGATATTAACATAGTTTATATATATTTTCGTACATTAGTCATATTCTCATAAGAAATTATCAAATTCTAACATAAAGTAATTATATGATTAAATATTAAAAATTCATGAACTAATTTTCCCATATTTCTTACATTGATATATTATAAAAATACTATTTTATGAAAATGGTTAATAAAATCTTTCTGTTAACAAAATCGATTTAATTACTTAAATTAGGGACATAATTTTATTTGTTTATTTTTTGAATTAAAAAAAGGGGTAGAGAAGAGGCCTACCCTAACCCTAACCCCTATAGCCTAGCAGGTTTAAACGTTAAAGTTCGTTGAGCTATGTCAGACTCTAAACAAAAAAAGAAAAAGAAAAAGAAAAAAAATATTGCATGTGAGCCAGGATGACACGTGTCAGTGGGCCAAATTTTTACCGTCGGTGGATCTCACGGCTCCCTTAATAACCTAAGCGGTTACTGGCGGTTAGTTTTTCATTTTAGGCGCACTATTCAATTTAAATTAGCGTCGGTAAAATCTGATATGATACGTTAATAAGAAAAAAAATGAGCTTTGCTTCTGTATTGAGCTTCGCCCTTCATTTATCAAAAAAAAAAGCAATAATACAAAATGAAAAGTTGACTATTTACTGTCGGATTTGAATATGGGTTTGAGTGAAGATGATCCATCTTTAACATGAAAATAAGCATGTGACAAGACCAAGCATATGCTAACCCAAGTTAATAAAATGCGGTGCGGCAATTTGTTGGAAGTTAACTTGTTCGTTTATTATTCAACCCCATTCATAATACTTTCGGTCTAACATTCTTCGACTTATAAAAAAAATTATAAATGGTTATATTCTTGTCTGTAATAACTATTTTTAAAATATTAACAATGTGAAGAGAGAGATAATTATTTCCATTTGACTTTTCTTTGCCGAAATTTCGTTTTTTTAGTAAGTAGTGGGGATAATCTCGCAAAATAAAAATCAATATATATAGTTAAAAAATATAGCACATATAGTTAAAAATAAGGTATAAGTTAGTTAAATTAATCCAAATAAAAAATATTTATTTATAATTGATCATTTGAATTTTATTCAGGAAAATATAGGTATATATTATAAAATGTGTATTAAATATCTAACATAAAAAAATATATATTTTACATATTTTACCGTATTATTGACAACTTTATCTAATGCTATTATGAAAAAAAATATAAATACATGTTCAATACATCAATTATAGTGTATTTTACCAACCATACCACAAATTTACTAAACCACAGTTAAAACACCGTCGTTTGCTTTTCCTTTTTCCTCTTCCATTTTTAACGGCGTCAGTTAATTAAAAGCCAATAGGAAAAAAAAAAAGAAAAACAGTAAAATATTCTGACGCTATAAAGAGGGGATTTTCATGGTACCTTACTCTGTCTCTCTCACTAACTCCTCTGTTCTTCCTTTGCTTCTAGTGAGAGAAACTCAAGAAGTTTCATCAATGGCGGTTACCAAGACTGCGCTCTCTGTTACTTCCATTCTTCTTCTTCTTCTCTTCCTTGTGGTTATGGCGGTTGTAACTGTATCACCGGACGGCTTACTACTGAGGTATACTCGATGAATTTGCACAATGCCGGAAAATTATGCAAGAGATTTGTGTTTTAGAGTTGAAATTTAAGTTTTCGAGTTGAACTTAGGGTTTTTTAGTCAGTTTTTGAGCTAGACTTGATTTTTTTTTTTGGTTTATTTAGTTCGAATTATATGCTGCATTGTGCGATTTTGTTGCTGATTTTAGGTTTTTGTGATTTTCGGTTTTTCAAGCGCAAAAAGCTTTGAATTATGATTAGAAATTACATGACAATGTTGCATTATACAAAGCCTAAATTGTTTTAATCTTTTACTCTCGTAATTCTTAAAGTGTGATTTCTCTTATTAACGAAGAGAGATGGAGAGAAAGATACTGAAATAGCAGCATTGTTGTGAATGACAGGGCTGAGGCAACAGAGAATTTGAAGAGCTTGAAGAACTCAACAATGCCGGCAAGTAGGTCAGTACACCTCTACTGTACTTCAGAGCTCTTTAGAACGCTGAATGTCTAGAATAGTAATTTCAACGAAATGATTCTGAGGTGTTAGCATTTTTCCGATAACTGCAAAAGCTAACGTAAGAATTTGGGTGAATGAACAGCAACCGTCCAAATCAATATTCCTTTGCATCTGGACCGTTTGTTCTGTTTATGGTTACATGTTTCTTTGGATTCCATAATCCGTTACCTAAATAAACTTGGGGTTCTCTCTCTTCTCCCTTTTGAGATGGCGCTGGCTATTAAGTAATACATTGCCAAATCAAACGGTGAAAATATAATTATCGTGTTTTTTTTTCCTGCCAAATATTATCATATTAATTAATGTATGTGTGTATTATAATAGTAGTAGTAATATTATTATTATTATTATTATTATTATTATTGTTATGGTTATTAATATTATTAGATTCTTAGTATTATGAGTCATTTCGAGGCTATAAATGAGCGAAAAAGTGCAATTTTAAGGCTTTCAATAGAGCTTGAGCTTGAATTGAGGTTTTATCAATCTTTCAAACTTTTATTTGAACTTAATTTAATAAAATTTTAGTGTGTTTAATAGGCTATCGAGTTGCTGAGTTCTGCTCATTATAGGCCGAGTCAAGTTTATAATCGAGCTAACTATCAAGTAGAGCTCCCAATTGAGCCGAACAATTGGAGTTATTATCAAGCCGTTATCGAGCTAATATTTAGTTGTTAACGAGCTTATAACAATTCCTTATTGAGCTCTTACCAAATTTTCTGTGAAAATTAACGAATCGGATACCCTTTTATTTGAGCTCAACTTGTTAAATTTATCAAGCTTACTTGCTCAATAACTTATTTAGCCCCAAAGTGAACATGGACAAGCTCTAATGAATCTCAAAACACAAATAATTACATTTAGCCCCTAGTCATAAAAAAATCTCGTTGAGCTCCTGGTTAGTATGCACATACATTTATTTAATTAAATAAATACTGAGTGCAAATATATCTTTTTGAATCCCAAAACGACCCCCATTCCACAAATTTGGCTTCCCTAAAATTCTTCAAAACTAGTTAAATTCTTCAATTTATGCATCAGTCATTTTGGTAAAAAATAAAAACAAATTCGTACTTTGCCGCCGTCGTCCCCCTGGCGCTTTCTCACAAACTTGAGTCCAATTTCTTATCGGTACTCGCTCAGTGGTGTGAAGTGGTTACTTCACTATCTTGAGCACTGTAACGGCCTCCCTGTACTTCTCTTTATGCTGGTTGCTTGCATAGTTTATTAATGTCTATCGAGAGAGAATGACCATCATATCCCTTCTTTTTATTCAATTTTCTCGCTCTGGGATGCCCGTTAATTTCCTCCAGAAATCTGGCAAAATGTGCTTGTTATGGGTGAACATCTGAAAATTTCATGATCCCCTTTTTTTCTACTTTTTCTTTTATGAGAATTAGAAGAATTTATTCCACCGGGACCAAAAGTAATTTCCCGCCTCTACATTGTTCCCCTGATTTCAATTTGCATATATCGGAAATCGGCATCCTTGTTCCTGTCTTTGATTCGTAATTGCGGGGTTCAAAGGGAGATTTTATGAGCCTAAAACAAGTTTTATTAATGGACCCAATTATTAATTGTAATAATTGGTAGAGATAAACTAATAACATAACTAATTTTCAAAAGAAATCCTAATAAATTACAGACTCTAAAATTAGGATTGTTTCAAAATGAGCTGTTTGTTAGCCTGATTTAGTGAAAGTTTTATTGAATTCTGTTTTGAAAGACTTAATGAGTGAGAATTTATTGGTTGATTGGTTAAATGTTGCAGGTTGGATGAGGCTGATGCCTTAAATGAACATGCCGTGCCTGACCCAGAAGAGGTTGTTTCCATGGTTCACATGTGCGTGTCCCTCTTCTCTCTCACTCTCTCTCTTTCCCTGTAAAATGCAAGGATGACATTTATAAATTTATCTTATGTATCATTATTGGAAAAAACAAATTCTTCTTATTTATGTAAAAGTTCAAGTCAATGAATGTAATGGTCTACGCATATGGTAGTTTCAGGGATAGCGGCTTGCTTTACAGAAAATGTCATTGGCATTGAGACCACTCTATACCCTACCAATTCGGCTCATCAGCTTCCACATTAGTTAATTTACTTGGGCATTTTCATTAGAGCAGTCTAGGTACCAAATAAATACACATAATAAAAATTACTATGAAAAAATCGTTTAGTATTTTTCTCTTCATTATATACAGAGATATATTTAATCTTATAACCCACTTACAATTTATTTCTGGGATTTGAGAAATATATCATGTTGTGAGGTGATAATTTGCCGTTTATGAACCAGCGAGAAAAGCCATCGGTATTTAACAATCTGTGTTGAATATGTTAGAAATAGAAGGGAAAAATCCTCAATTATAGTCAGTATATAATTCTTCTTTTTAATCATTAAAGTGGGTCTACATAGGGTTGAGATTTCAGCAACAGGGGAATCAATTCGCTTGTGCATTTAAGTCAAAGGTGGAGCTGTAAAGCTATAATTGTTGCATATGAGCATGTGTTCTGTTCAGAAACACACATTCCCTCAGATTTAACATTCTATTCGGTCTTAGAGCTAGAGCAATATTATAGATATGGTACCTTTAAAATATGTTCAATTATTTATTCAATACACATGATAAAAAGTTACTAGCTTATAATAATTAGTAAGGATTATTTACGTTATTAGTCCTTATACTTTTTCTATTGTGTCAAATTGGTCCATAAACTTTTCCATGCATCAATTTAGTCATTGTATAATTGAAATTGTTTCATTTAGTTCAATGTTGCAATTATCATTAATTTATAACTAAAATTGTAATATTAATTAGCACTTGCATATGTTCTTAACATTAAGGGGATATGGGTTGACGTTTACATTGGGTGAACACGCTTTGAAACACTATAAATTAATGTTTAATATTTATATTGGACTTGATTGTAATTGTTTTAATTGTACATGATTAAATTAACACCATTAAAAGTTTAAGAATTAAATTGATTCAACAAGCAAATAGGAGCGGACTAATGAAATAAATAACTCAAGTAATAAGTTTAATGTTATTATTAATAATGTAATAGTTTTTTATTATATTATTGGATATATAAATTTAGATTAATTATTTTAACATTTTCTTTAATCTTTTTCTTGTTAAGTTGATAAGCTGTTATTCTTTTCATGTGACGTAAACAAATATTTTTCTCTTCTGGCGTTTATTTCCCCCCCCTAAAATTAGACCAACCAGATTTGATACGTTATAGGGTAGCGCCAAATTTGTTGTCCCCACGCAGTGACAAACACTAACGTTCCAGTGTGTTTAAAGTCTCTGCCATAACGGCTATAAAAAGATAACTGATAAATGGAATTTTAGAATCTTAAGATGTGGACAAGCTAAATAGCTTCAGCCTCTGATTGTTCAACCATATCATTTGACTTACCTATTTCTTTTTAATTTATTTACCAGCATCTGACCGAGATTCCCTATGGCTGATTTTAGAGGTGAATCAGGGAGGCACTGAACCCAAGCAGCTTGAGACTTGACTCATCAGTAGTTAGTCTGGCGAGTTTGATCTCAAGCTCGAGTTTAAGTTATCTTATAGGTTCAGCTAGACTTAGCTCAGTTCACTGAGCCCAAGCTTAACTTGAGACTCGACTCGTTAGTAGTTAGTTTGGCGAGTTTGATCTCAAACTCGAGTTTAGCTCATCTCGTAAGCTCAGTTGAGTCAAATCAACTCGCTTTACTTAGGCTCATTTAAACTGAATCTAGCCTCATGGAGTACTCGAGTTCAAATCATTTAGGCTTCAATTTAGCTTGATTTGAGCATTTTTAGGCTAATAATTGTATCAAAAGAGGCCTATTTAAACTCATTTATGCGTGCAGTACCACAACCTCAAGCTTCATCAGGATTGAGCTTGGCTCGAGCTTGAAAATAGCCTAGCCTTTCGAGCTCTATGTCGAGATGGATTTGCTCATTTATGCCCCTAGTTAATTGTTTATACCCCTTTAGGAAGTAAATATTATTTTTTAACCTTATAAAGATTGTAAATTGATTATTACCATAATATTTTGAGAACCCACACCCTAAGTTCAATAAACTTAAACATGTAAATACTAATGAATATTTCAAATTTATAATTAAATTTCACTTGTTTTCACAATAAGTGTTTGACATTTTGAAGCATAGGAAGTGACGATAAACATCAATATCATTCATTATATGAATGCTTTCTGCGCGTTTTCCATCTTGAATTAAAGTTATGATTGAATCAGTTAATCTGACAGTGTCGTCAACAATGCAGGAGCATCCATAACAGCACCCAGAGGAGGAAGCTGGGCTATTTCTCATGTGGAACGGGCAACCCCATAGATGACTGCTGGAGGTGTGACCCCAACTGGCACAAAAACCGCAAGCGCTTCGCAGACTGTGGCATTGGCTTTGGTAGAAACGCCATTGGAGGCCGCAACGGTCGCTTCTATGTTGTCACTGACCCGAGTGACAATGACGCAGTTAACCCTAAACCCGGCACCCTACGCCACGCAGTCATCCAAGATGAGCCTCTTTGGATTGTGTTCAAGCGTGACATGGTGATTAAGTTAAAGGAGGAGCTCATCATGAACAGTTTCAAGACTATTGATGGACGTGGAGCTAACGTCCATATTGCTAATGGGGCATGCATAACTATTCAGTATGTGACTAATATCATCATACATGGCATCCATATCCATGACTGCAAACCCACCGGTAATGTGATGTCCTCTCTCACAATTTCGATTAATGGGGCTTCCTATTAGATTTATTTGTGGAGTCCTTAACAGGTAATGCTATGGTGAGGAGCTCCCCAAGTCACTTTGGATGGAGAACGATGGCTGATGGGGACGGTGTCTCGATTTTTGGGTCGAGTCATATCTGGGTCGATCATAATTCACTCTCTCACTGTGCTGATGGCCTTGTTGATGCTGTCATGGGCTCAAATGCCATTACTATCTCCAACAATCACTTTGCCCATCATAATGAGGTACTTCCAAACATGTTAATTACATTGCAGTGCAGAATCATTCTTGAATCTTTACCCACCAGTTTAAGCTTTTGGTACAATCGATTTATTGATAGCTTTATTTATCTCTTTTTCTTTGAGGCTTCTTGGTAGATGAGATATCTAAAATAAAGCTTTTACATGTGGTCTGACATAGGTGATGTTGTTGGGTCATAGTGATTCTTACGTCAAAGACAAGGAAATGCAAGTCACTATTGCATTCAACCATTTTGGTGAAGGGCTCATCCAGAGAATGCCAAGGTTATTCACATTTTTTCCATTTATTTACCGCACTTAACCCACCATAGATTCTCAAAATTAATAGCATGTACGTTGCAATGTTGAATATGTTAGGGAATTGAAAACAAAACATAACAAAATATTCAATAAGGAAAAAATACGATACAATCTAAAAGATTTCAGTACTATCATTTCAAGAGAGTACGAAAGAATTCATTTTCTCTCACATACTACTACAAAAAACCCTAGGTGAAAGTATACATAGCCACACAAAATCCTAACTGGGTGTGGGCCCGTTCCTAGCTCTATGGACATGATCCATTACAGAATAAAATCAGTCTCCATACAAGAAGCCCAACAAAATAGCACTCAAATTGAAAGTTATCCTGAATTGGTTTTTGATTGCACAATGAATTAAATCGTGATGTATTGATATAAAACTCGATTTCAGGTGTAGGCATGGTTATTTTCATGTGGTGAACAATGACTACACACATTGGGAAATGTATGCCATTGGTGGAAGTGCTAACCCCACCATCAACAGCCAGGGAAATAGATACCTTGCCCCTCCCAACCGTTTTTCCAAAGAGGTAAACTTGTTGTTTAATCCTCTTTACAGTTTATCTCTATGCAAGCAGAGTTGGACATTTGAACTGTTTGGTAAATATTCAAGATTTCCATGGAGAACCCTGACATTTGAAGGAGATGGTACGACAAATTTGCACAAAACAACATAATCTTAAATCTTTCTTAATGAGCTTGTTGGGCTGAAGCAATGTAAAAGGTCCATACCGTATTAGACCTTCGTTTTTTAATCAGAACATAAATTTTAGACTGAACATAGCATAAACTTAAGATAGTTTGTCGTAAAATTCAACTTTAGCGCTATTTTACCACAGAACCAACCTCTCATTAGTCCTCACCCTTTACATAATTTAACACAAAAATTGACTGGGCAATCACTTGCATAAATAGGTGACAAAGAGAGTGGAAACTGCAGAGAAAGACTGGCAAGGATGGAACTGGAGATCAGAAGGGGACATGATGCTAAACGGTGCTTACTTCACCCCATCTGGAGCCGGGGCCTCAGCCAGCTACGCAAAGGCGTCTAGCCTAGGCGCTAAGTCCTCGTCCATGGTTGGACCCATGACCTCTGATGCAGGACCGCTCCCCTGTCGCAGGGGCCGCAAGTGCTAGTATTATTCCTTCCCAATCATCTGTTCATAGGAAGAGAAAAAGGAGTGATCTTTTTTCGATTCGTTTTTCTTATTTTGCATAGAGTTCTTTTTCATGTTAAGACAGCCATTTTGGTAGATTGAGTCATTCTATTCCATATGTTCTGGCAAGTGTACGTTTTTTGCACATTGTCAAAACATAATGGATTGAATCTTTACAGCCCTTCCTTTTTTGGCTGAAAAATGGTATAACCATTGTTTGATTGGGATGATTATTTTTCATTGCTCAACCTCGGCTTGCTTCAATCAACAAGACGACATCTTCGTCATAGAAGCAGGCACGGAAGAGTTGTTCACCGGTCTTTTTTTATTGTTGGTTTTTTCCTTCCGAGTATCGTTAGGTCTGCAAGTATTTGAGTTGCGTATCAGTTTGGGTCTTTAATCAAATGGAATGGTTTTGATATTTTTGTTTTTTTTTTTTTTGGGTGTTTTTAATTGCGTTCAATTGTTAGCAACGTTTGCTCTCTCTGAATGGAAATTGTATTCGCTTTGTTTCTTTCATTTTGAATGAACTTTATGTTATTTTTTGATAATTGGATAACATGGTGAGTTGCTGCTATGTGATGAATCAATCAAGCAGGACTTGGTGCAAGAACTCATCCATCTAAGTGCTTTGTTTTACTGTATTGTTTTTTAAGAAAAAATAATTTCGAAGAAAATGTATTCTATAGAGGTTTTATTGCAAAATTGATTATGAGAAAACAATTCTGAAAATATGTAATTTATGAAGAAAAAAATTTCATTGGGGCTCCATTTGTTTCGAAGGAAAAATACATTCTCGAAAATGGTTTTCCTACTTTTCGTTGTTTGGGGTGTACTTTTTGACGGAAAATGTTTTCCAAAGGAAAAGCTTTTCCTCCCTATCGAGGAAAATGTTTTCCTTTGTAAAAGAAGGGAAGTCAACATTTAAAGTGTTTTAAAAAATTTTGGGGTATACATAGGTCATACTATGATATATTATTTCACTAATATGTAGATATACTCCATCATAATTTAGTGAATTTTTTTTTTATAATCTGCTGAATTTTTGTTAAAATTATTGATATAATTATATATATTATTGTAATCATGTATCACATCAACATTCTACTATAAAAATTAATTAGATTTTGATAAAAATTCACCAAGCTCGGTACCTGGATGATAAAATTTTGAAACATCAAGGGACCTCATTGTATATTTCAAGATATGTAGGTTATCTAGGTTATAAATGGTCAACCCATATCCCTAAGTGATAAATTTCCCGTATTTTTTCATTAAAAATAACTTCTTCACAATCAAAAGAAGCCTATATAACTTATAATATATAGTTTCGCTACTTTATGTTATCTTACAACAAGGTATAGTATGATTTGATAGAAAATTATTTTTTTTATAATAAATAAGTAATATTATGAGGAGGGAGTATGTCTTCCACCGAAACAAACAAGGAAAAATGTTAATCGAAATTTGATTATCCTTAGAAAAAGATTTTCGGGGAAAAAAGTGCTTTCCCCGAAGCAAACGGAACCTAAATATACAGACGGTTAGGGAGGCCTACAATAAAAAGAAAAAAGAACGTAAAAGACATGTTAGGTAGGGCAGAGAAGCATGTGAGGGGCAATACAGGAATGAAGTGGATTCAACTGAAGCCTCTCCACATCAAACCAGCTTTATTTTATCCATTTCACTTCAACACTAAGCTTGGTCTGTCTACATGAACTACACTTGAGGGGTACGTGTCTCCAATAATATTATGCATGTAGGACAAAATGAGGGGAAAAGAAAATAATAATGATATTTAACACTTTTTTTTTACTTTGACATTTGGTTTTCTAACAACTAAATTTTTAATATTTTTAAATATACAATAAGCTAGTGCAGGTTTAAAACCTTTACCACTCAAGTATAACGCTTAAAAATTTTATTAAGTAGGTATCTTCTATTGGAACTCACCAGTTTTTATTAGAAGACGTCAATGTGGAGTATGCTTTCAATGTATATAGCTATCTTGAGTCAAAACTTGGTGATTTTTTACTACTAAATGCCAAGACAACATATGGTTTTACCACCTTTCATCCAAATCTAGTAAAGGTTACTGTAGTCTAATGAATTTTGAGCAAAAATATTGACAAGGCTCACATATTAACATAATTATGTCTCATATCAACATCTTACGATAAAAATCTACAAATTCTAGCAAAACTTGCTAAATTCCAACAGTGCATCTAATTGACAAAAAAATTTTGAACTCGGGGTATTTTACATGTTAGGAGACCATGGTACAAGGGGTGGCAATGAGGCGGGTATAGGTATAAGTGAGGCGGGTAGTGAGTACGAGTTAGGTGTACCCACCCCGCACCTGCCACGGGTATGGGGCAGGTTTTGATATAGTGTTGTACCCGCCCCACCTTGTATCTACCATACCTGCTTCATTTTGTATTTAGTTAACTTTAAAGTTAAAAATATGAGTTTATATTCAATTACCTAAATTATTTATCAATTTATAATTAAAAATATAATTAAAATTTTAAAAATGGTATTAAATAATAACCATGGGCACTTAAGAATGATTATGTTGTACCCACATTAGGGCGGGGCACGGGATGGGTAATTGATACCCGATGGATACCTGTGGATAATAAGGCCGGTATAAGTATGGGGTTTTAACCTTCGGGTTGGATATGAGTATCCATTTCATACTCGTGTAGGGAAATGAGGCGGGTATGGGTATGAATTTGGGTAGCAGGTACGGGTATAGAGGAGGCACCCCGGTACCTGCCCCACCCTGCCCCATTGCCATCCCTACGTGGTACTTCTATAATAAATATTCAAACCTTATAATATAAAAAGCGATTAATCCAAAAAAAAAAGGACTAAAAAACTAGAGTCCATGTGGTGAAGAACACAATGGAGTTTCGTTTGTAGTTCATGTTGATAAGACAGCTTTACCATATTTTGTACAATGCAATGCAGAGAAAAAATAACAGACCCAGTGCCTCAAGAGCTCCCGCCTAAGCGGGGTCTGGCGGAGTAGATGTACGCAGCCTCATCCCTTCAAGGTGTAACCCTGCCTAGAGGCTGTTTCCAAGGACCTCCAATCTTATAAGGTTAGCAACACAAAAACTTCCCAAGAGGTTACCCATCTTGGTACTACTCTCGCCCAAACACGCTTAACTTTGGAGTTTTAATGGGATCTCGTGCATTAGTGCCTGGTAAATGAACCCTACATGCAATGCAAAGAAAATACATCTACATTCACAAGACTCAACATCTCTTCTATGTAATTTAAAAGGTCCTTGACACTTACCCTTTATCCTTCCCATCACCTGTATATATCGAATTTCGATGAACGAATAAACTGCAGCAATTAACAATTTAGAAACCCAATTAGCAAATTAGATAAAAGTACCAAGACAATCACACATGAGTCTAGAAAAGAGATACAGGACAATATTGCAAAGTACCACTCCTAAAGTCACTTCATATTGTGCAAAATTCAGCCAGAAAATCCATTATTTTGATTCCAAAATCAAGTACGTCAATGTCTATTCCTGTAAACCTCTATGCCTAACACCTCCCAGACACAGCACATTCATCTCCACCTCTCCTCATTCGTTAAAATTTCAATCAAAGACGACCCGTTAAAAACTCATCATCCTCCAATAAACTCGCATTATATGCATTGACCCACTTCAAGAATTCTCAAAAATAAAGGGAGCATTGACCATAGCACAATGAAACATGGGGTGGGGTCCTTCTAAGTGGAGTCTGTGTTGAAAGTGTAGCCAGCTTCAGCAAAGTGGGATTTCACCAGAGCTAGGGCCTTGTATCGGTGTGATATTTTGTTCTTCTCTTCCTTCGGCATTTCAGCGTAACTACATCACATTCAGTAATGTCATTTTTCAATTTGCGACTTTAATGACCAGCGAATGAAAATATGGTACGAAATCAAAGTGAATAAAAGAGGGGACTTACGTTTGGTCGTAGCCGTCAGGTTGAAAGATAGGGTCCCAACCAAAATCATTCGGACCTCTAGCTGGAACTATCTTGCCCTGCAAACGCAAACAAATATTTTTTTCAGTCATACTGACATACATAAAAAGAATACTGATGTTCATGTAAATTTATGATTAAATTTCCTGGAATGCTATATTTGTATGATCCTTTAGGTCGGCACTTATAGTATAATTCCTACATGGAAGAACAGGAACAAATAGTTTCAAGCTGTATTTCATATTAACTTTTTACTTCAGACAAATTTTTGACACCGATGCTAACATCGTCAGAGGATAAGTCTTTTAATACAAATGAAGGTAAGGATAACATTCGGAAGACGGAAAAGAGGAGCGGGGGGGTGGGGGAAGAGGTGGCATTGCCACTATGCTGACCCCTTGTTGCTCACATTTCCTTCCCCATATTAGTTGATCAATGACAGATTCTTGAATGTGTACCTCTCTATAATTGCAAATTTCTGGAAATGAGCTGCTCAATTGAGCAGCAGAAGAATATCAGGAGTAATATTGGCCATGAACTGGTCAAAAAAGAAAATTATGGTCATGAAGCTATAGATCACACAAGCTGCATTTTGCTTCCGACTTCTCAATTTCAGTACCCAAATTCAATACTGTCCATCAACACAATTGAATTAATCCCTCTCAGTTTCCCTCTCCAAGAACATCACACCAAGTCTTTCCTTTCAGAAAATACATAGGTTCCCATATATTATTTGGCTATTCGAATACGTAACTGAGATACAAATGCATCTATTTCAAACAAATGCAGACGAGAATGAGAAAGCCGTTTTCAAAATCCGTGTGAAATAACCATGCAACTTGTTCAGAAACCCCATTTTGCTGTTAGCACTAAAATAACCATGTTCTGTTAACCTAAAGGTTAAAAACAGACATAAGTTCGATGTAAAACCATAGCAAATGACATTATTTGCAGAAAAGTATTAAAACAGGAATGTTTTAAGATTAGCGGCATCTTGAAACTTGATAGCATGACGAGGATACAAGTGTGTACCATGGTTTTACCCACAAAGGTAAGTGGATCTTCGTTTGGGCCGAGGACAAGCGAGAAGATGCACATTGCATACGCTGATCTATCCTCATATGCCTTCAGTAAATTATTCAGACCTATGAAAGAAATATAAGCAAGTCAAATTATGTCATGCAATTTGATAGAACTAAAAATGTTGATCTTATAAGGTTTAGGGGGTTTCTGGAGTGAAAATACAACCTTCATGACCAATCTTCTGGAGAAACCACTTGCTTGAAAATTTTGGTTCCCAGCAAAGCCAACGCCACCAGATCACAAAGAGAAGAACAACGATGTCAGGATGACAGTGCCAAGCATAATAGTCACTTAGTTCCAGGGAACTCTTAAGATGCCAAAGTAACAAGGTCAGCAATATCTTATGGAAGTATAACATTCGAATGTCTTTAATCCATGTTGTAAAGTCAGATTGGCATTAGAAATGTGTATTAAACTTAAGAGAATGCAATTCAACCAATGGCTAAATCATTTGAATATGAACGAATAACTTGCCGGTTGATAAATTTTCTAACAGCATAAGAAGAATACCGTCACCGATTCATCATTGTAATATTTGTTTCCAAGAAGTAATGTTCTGTCTTTTCCCCTTCTAGAAAACTCAATAAGTTAGGCATAAAAGAGTATAAAATCATTCATGGACTTTCACCTACGAGCTTAAACTTTTAAATAGTTGGTTTCTTTGTATTGAAATAGAGCTTCTTTGACCGAGAACTTTCAATTTCGGATCCAAAAACACCCATATTTAGTATCAATACAATTTTAGTATAGGGTATGAAGTGGCTTGCGCAATATCCTCACCTTAAACCCAATGGACTTTTGTGTTGAGAGCATATATCCGAATATAAAACACATGGATACGGCTTCACCTAACTGCCTAAACCTTTGGCATAGGCAGTTTCTTCACCTAAAGAAGACAATGAACAAGGCCAAAATTTTACACTGCAAGAAGGCAGGAAGGTAATGGTCACCTGAGCATAAGTAAGAGACTTACATGTAAGGCCCTGCAATTTCGGGATTTTAGTCAGAGACAGAAAGAGAGAACTATAAGAATTACATAAAGCAAATGATTTAGCAAACATTAATTAAATGATTCATTCAAAGAACATACCAGGAAGCCCTTTGAGGGCATTGAAACAAAGACAAGTGTCCTCCACCAGAACAGGCCCATCCACCTAAGAAAACTCACCAAGCAACAATCAAAACTCTTATCACCACAAAGGTATAATTAACAAAAAACGACTTTTGGGTCATCACTAACAACTTAAGTTTTTGAGATAGCTCCTTCACATAGTATTAGAGCTTCCCAAACCAATAGTTTTAAGTTCAAATTTCAACAGCCTCACTATTCGTTATTTTTGCATAACTTTGCACAAAGTAAATACTGTAACGGTGTACTATCACCCTTCAAGTTCGGAGTATTAAGTTTTTAGTCCACAAATTTTGAAAAATAATTTCTTAATCAAAAGTTAAATGCATGTCATAAAATAGTCCAACCCACAATGTCTATGGCTGTAAAATAAACCCCTAATCCAACTCTTTTTTTATTAGAAGCAGCACAGCACAGCGGTTCACGTATGAGGTGGGGGAAATAGTGAGATGCTGGGGTTACCCAAAAAGAACTGCAAATTCTACACCATTTCACACCGCTGTTTTACTACTTTATTAAATATATTTACTTTTAAACTATAAAATCATTTCACAGAGTTTATGGACTGAAAAACTAGTATACTAAGACACATGATACTAATATATAATTTACCCTTCATGTCATGTACGTGTTATGTTATCACATTGTGTCAGATTTTACCGACTCTAAACAAGAAAGAGGAAAGGCAGAAAGAACAAGAAAGGGCACCTGAAGGGCGGCCATACGAGCTTTCTCTTTGGAAATATCTTCAGGCTCCCCCTGCAATTCCGGCACTGAACAACCAAATCACACAATTCTAAATCACAATGAGCTAAATCCAAATACAATACCACAAGAGAGAGTTAGGGTTAGGGTTAGGGTTTACATACAGTCGAGCTTGAGGGATCGAAAGGGGATAGAGTGACCAAGAATGGCTTTGACTTCCTCCAATTTCTTAGGGTTTCCCGTCACAAATGTCACCGGCTTCACCATCACCATCCCCCTTCCACTCGCCACCGCCATTTTCGTCTCGATTTTCAAGGGGAAAGAAACAGAGGGATGATGGAGAGAGAGAGAGAAAAGGAGGGGTTTTATTACTGGGCCCGTATTGGGCTGAATATGATTATGGGCCTCAGCTTCTAGCCCATTTTATTTATTGAGTCTCAATGTTTGAGATGGGCTGATCTTTTGGTCAACTACTTGAAACTCAAGTTATTTACTTCATTGATTATTAGTTGTTGTATTGTGTCGCGAATTTTTAATATGTAATTCTAAATGGATGTATGTAGTGGAGCGAACGGACTGGACCCTTGTTGTATGGACCCTATTTTTCGGCTCAAGGTATTATACCCCGTGTATTTTAGGATTTGAATCTTCTTTGTTCTCGATTATAATTTTGTTCTTCTGCCTAAATGTGAAAGAGATGAGAGAGAGGGGGTAAGTAGGGAAGTTTTCTACCTACGTTCATGATTTTCTCCTCATTTTAAGGGTTTTTCACGTAACTCTTTCTCCTCATTTGAAGTTCATATTTGATTTAGTTATTTATATCGAACCTAATTATTGGGGTATTTTGCCTAACACTGATGTTTCAAGTTTGTTAAAATTGACCCTTTTTCGTTTGTTTAAAATTCTTACTATGTATAAGTTTCTTCAAACTGCTCTATCATTTTTTTCCTTGTTTAAAATATATTCTTATGTTTTACATTATTTTAAGACTGTCTCTTATCTTTTTAATGATTACCTACTTTAGTCAACAAATGAGGGACTAGCATTCTTATAAAAATAAAATATTAGTGATTATTTTAAATAAAAGAAAAATAAAGCATTAATTTGAATTAGAGACTACTTATTAAACATATCAAATAGGAGCAAATGCTATGAAAAATATCACATGTGGGTCAATAACAAATCCCACACTAAAGTTAAAAAGAAAAGAGATCAATATATAAATCTAGTGAATAAATTCAACTTATACTAGATAATTTTAGGATAGAACTTCACTTACAGTTGTCAGCTCAATGCAACCATACAACAAACGTTGATTGGATTGAAGCTTAGCACTCTTAGGCCCAACTGTACGGCCCATATATGGGCCCACTTGTTTCATATCAGTTAATACCACTCCCTCACATCACATATGTTTCAAGACTTTAAAGTTACATGTTAGTTGTTAGATGTATAAAAAAATATAAAACATTAATCACAATAATAGACCCAGTACTTCAAGGGCTCCTGCATAAGCGGGGTCTAGGAGGAGTGGATATGGGCAGCCTTGCCCCTTCAGGGTGTAACCCTACCGAAAGGTTGTTTCCGAGGACCCCCAACTTTATAGGGTTGGCAACACAAGGACTTCCCAGGAGGTCACCCATCTTGATACTACTCTCGCTCAAGCATGCTTAACTTCGAAATTCTAATGGGATCCGATGCCTTAGTGTCTGGTAAATGAACCCTAAAACATTAATCGATCTACCAAATTAAAAAAAAAAAAAAATATCATTATTTTTATCACAAAAATCAATCAACTGTAAACGACATCACAATTTTAATGTTACTGTTACGCATAAACAATTCACTCAAAGGGAGGTGATGGATCTTCAAATGGTTAACAGTGTTGCAACAGATTTGTCGATTCTCTATCACGGGAGTTTTCTCCATTGGTTTGTATCCTTTTGAAGTTCTTGTGTATGCATCGGGAGGGTATGCTAAGTGTATTATCACGTACTACTTTAAACTTTAGTTCATTGCCAGTAAATGTTAAGGAATAAATTATCTTAAAAGTTTAAGCTGATGAGTGAATATATACTTTAACAATTGTCATCTCAACCTGAGTATTTCAAGTTTCAGCTTTTGAATGATTGATCGTACACTATCTTAAATTGCTTTACCTGTGCATTTATCTTTTGGTTGTTATTAGTTAGTCTGAGTATATAATATGCAATAATACAGAACATTAACCTAACTGAATATTAAATTTATTATTTAAGTACCATAATATTTTAATATATACAGTAAAGTATCATAAGATTTGAAAATTTTATCACATATTTTTCGCCAAATCGGATGAATTTTTGCCAGAATTCAGCCAATTTTCACCAAAAAAATGCTAGTGTGGTACCTAAAGCAACATTTTTAATGCCCCAAGGGCTCCCGCCTAAACAAGGTTTGGGGGGGTGGATGTACGCAGCCGTCCCCCTTCAGAGCGCTACCCTGAAGGGAGGCTGTTTCCGAGAATCCCCAATCTGAGGGGTGCAACACAAGAACTTCCCAGGAGGTCACCCATCTTAGTACTACTTTCGCCCAAGCATGTTTAACTTCGGAGTTCTAATAGGATTAGGTGCTTGCGTATTGGTAAAGTGGCACATGATTAAGATAATATATGTGAGTTATATTAGTGTTTTTAGCAAGAACTTAGATAATTAGGATCAAAACTTACCATGATCTAATGAAGGATACAGACAATATAATTGTTGCTCATGAAGCGTTTCATTATATGAGAGCAAGGAGGAGAGGTAAGAAAAAAATAATGGCTTTAAAAATTGATCTAACAAAAGCATATGATCAAGTAAACTGGAGTTTTTCGGAAATGGTTTTAGTTAGATTCGGTTTTGATAAGAAATTTATAAAGTGGATCATGGAATGTGTCACTACAGTTACAACAACAACAACAACAACAACAACAACAATCCCAGTGCCTCAAGAACTACAATTACAATAAGCTCTTTAGTAAATGGGGTGCGAATAAGGAGTTTTAAAACGTGAAGGGGACTCCGCCAAGGAGATCCTTTATCCCCCTACCTATTCATAATGATAATGGATGTTCTCTCTTGTCTCATCAATAATGCTGTTTGCAATAATGGGTGCCGTTTCACAAAACAAACACACTCCACTCATTTCACATCGTCTTCTTGCGGACAATTGCATTTTGTTTTTTGAAGCAAATTTATCAGTTGCAGCAAAAGTAAAAGATTTATTACATCTTTTTTGTTCGGCTTCGGGCCCGGAGATAATTTTTTCCAAATTAAAAGCATTTTTCTCTTCCAATGTTGATGCAAACATGAGAGAACAATGTATCAGATTTTTAACATCGAACCTATGAGCAGAAACGAGAAATATCTCGAATTGCAGCTAATGTGGGGCAAACCTAAAACTAAAGCCCTAACTTTTTTGATTGACAGGATTAGAAACAGGATGAAAGGTTGGGGCAAATTCGTTGCTATCTAATGCAGGAAGAGAGGTACTTATTAAATCTATCATTTCCTTAATTCATGTTTATACTATGCAATGTTTCAAATTCCCTAAAAGCTTTTGTCAAAAGATTAATGCGTTAGTTGCTGATTTTTGGTGGAAAGGGGAGGCAAACGGTGCAAGACATGTGCACTGGAAAAAATGGGATGTTATTTCAAAACACAAAAAAGAGGGAGGACATGGGTTTAGGGATTTTGAAGGGTTCAATTTTGCCTTGTTGGGAAAACAAGCTTGGAGAATCATTTAAAACCCGAATTCTTTCTGGGTAAGAGTGATCAAAGGCTTACATTTCCCGAAAGAGTCTTTTATTAAAGCTAAACTGGGGAGTAACCCATCCTGGTGGTGAAGAGTTTTAGAGGGAAGGGACTTGATAGCAAAAGACTTATATTGAGTAATAGGGAATGGTGCAAAAATTAATATTCGGGAAGATAATTGGATCACAGGACTAAAGAATGCTTTGAACATTGAACCTGTTCAACCTAGTTCTTCCCCTATAATGGTTGCGGATCTAATAAACATCAATGCTAGAAGATGGGATTTGTTTAAGGTCAGAAGCCTCTTCACAAAATCAGTTGCTGATAAAATTGAGGAAATTCCTACAGGAGGCCCTAATGTTGAGGATAGACAAATTTGGTTGGGGGCTAGAAATGGCATTTACAGTGTTAAATTCGGGTATGAAAATCAGATTTGGAAAAAGGCTAATCATGAGAAGGGAGGTGATGTTTCCTGTTCAAACCAATACTCCAAAGCATTATCCTTAATATGGAATTCTCCATGTGAACCGAAAATTATATTTTTCATGTGGACTTTATGTCAAAATGCAATTGCCACCAATAAAAATTTATTCCGTAGGAAACTCATCCGATCTCCCCAATGTCCCCGATGTCAAAAGGATGTTGAATCTATAGAGCACATTATATTTTTTTGTCCTTTTGCTCGGGTTGTTTGGGGAGTATCAAACTTGGGGTTTAAACCTGAGATCATTGGTTTTCCTGAATTTTTAAAATGGTGATTTTCGCTTAATAAAACATTTACTAACAATAGTTGGATTATATCTACATGTGCATATTTGTGTTGGTTTATTTGGAAGAGCTGTTGTGATTTTGTTTTTAGGAACAAAAATTACCCACCAAAGCTATTATGTTCTAAAGTTGAGGGGCTAGCTGTGGAGTTCATGGCATCACTCCAATCTTCGAGTTCACAGAGCTGTGTTAATAGGATCATCAGATGGACTCCACCTCCTCGACATTTTGTTAAAATTAATGTAGATGCAGCTTGGAGAAAAGAAGAGGTTGCGGTAGCTGCGGTAGCAGCGATAGCTCGAAATCAGAATGGAGAAGTCTTAGATGGATGGTGTAGTTCGATTAAAGCAAGTGATCCTCTTTTGGCCGAGACATTGGCTATACGTGGAGCATGTGTATTTGCTCTGTCGCGTGGACGGAAGAAAGTGATGATTGAATCAGACTGCTTAGAAGCAATTAATTTTTTGAATCTTAGTTCATCACCACAGTGGAATGTTATTACAGTAGTTGATGATATTTTGCATTGTAAGGCACTTTTTGAATGTATCACCTATAGTTGGGTTCCTAGAAACTGTAATCAAGTAGCTCATATGGGAGCAAAGTTTCATCTTTGTAAAGATTGTAATCACAATTGGTGGATAAATCCACCGCAGAAACTAGCAGATGTAATAGTTCGTGATGGAATGCAATTTTGTCCCGGTAGGTTAGCCGGTGCCTTTTGATCCAAAAAAAATAAAAATGAAGGATACATATTTATAAAAAAAAAAATTCGTTAGACTTTTAAAAATAATAACTATATATTATTTAAGTTATGTTCGTTCGGAAACATCCTCCCTTCAGGGTAACACCCTAAAGGGAAAAGACTGCGTACATCCACCCCCCAGACCCTACGGGAGCTCTTGTGGCATTAGGATTGTTGCTGTTGTATTGAAGTTATCTTCGATGTCAATATTTTTCAATAAAAATCTATCAAATTTTAACAAAGAATATTTAATTAATAAAATTTTAAATATTAAAATATTTAAGTGATAAATACTCAAATCGATAGTTAACATTTAAAAATGTAAACTTTAACGGAGTAGCACTATGGAGGCCCACAATGTGTTTGCACTTGTGTGTTGAGTGGAAGATCCTTGGAAATGCAAAAAATGACATCCTTAATTTGAGTGTTCTTATGTTAAATGGGCCCCCACCCAGCCCAACTCGAGCTCTTTCTTAACCATCTGATGGTTTGTATTGCGACTTTATTACTAATTATTAAAAAAATTAATTAACTTATGCTTGAACTCACTGTGTTCATTTTCTATTTACTAATATTTTATTCAATATTTTAGTATGTTGATTCGATATTTTGATAGTCGGTTTTCCCTATACTTTTATCTGTATCTCTATCTCTTTACTAGTAAACTTACATGTAAAGTCCTTAGCAAAAATTAAAGATGACCAAACCAAAGTTGTTTCACTCAACTTTAAAAATCAACCAATAAACTAAGATAGTTGTTATTATCAAAGCAAAAAGTCCTTATTGACAGATCAATTATATGACTTATAAAAAATAAGAGCCATGAAATTGCTTTGAAAATAACTATTTTACTATAATAATAATAATTTTACCGTGACAAAAATATTAACTTAAACTAAATTAACGTATATATTTATAATTAATTAAATAACTAAAGTGACTATCCCACAAAGGTTAAGTGAGCACCCTAAAAACAGGGAGAGAGGCAGCGCCGTTTAGCTTTATTTTGCTTTTGGACCCTTAGGTCCTCTTTATTTAATTATGTAATTTTTCAGAAAAGTCCTCCCTGGATTCCATATTCAACCCCCTTTAATTATCCATATTTTCAAAATTTGCACAGTACGCCCTCTATTTAATGTTATTTAATTTGCTAATAAATTAAAAAAAAAAGGATTACTTAAATAATAAGTAGGGGACGGATGATTCTGTTTGTCACGTGACATGGCCTCAAAATCGGGGTGGTGGTTGTTAAAGCTACCACCCATATCCCTTTCAAAAGTTTTTAAAGTAAATTATTTTATTATTTTATAAAAATATAATTTCATTTTTTAAAAGAAAAATATTATACAACAACAACAAAAGCCAAGTGTTTTGATAAGTTCCGCTACGGTAGAGTTTGGGGGAATATGTATACAGTCTTACTCTTACAAGGTACTGTCCTGAAGAGATGTTGTGTTTGATGACCCCTGACCTTGAGTAGAAGAAGAAGAAGAAAAAGAAGAAACAATATTAAAAAATAAGTCGAGCAATGCATCAACAGACAAGCAAGCAACAATAAAACAACCAAACAATAATAACAGGCATGCATAAAAGAAAAACATTATAGTTGAGTTAAAAATCTAACTTACAAGTATAACATAAAAATCTAACGTAGAAATATATATAACATAAAAATAGTGAATTATTTTAATTTATTTACATACAATCATCCAACAAACAACATTAATTTGATAAATTTAGAATTTTTTATGTTAAAAGTATTTAACATATTTTTATTGTTAAAAATTGAAACCAACTACTATTAGTTTCTAAAAATATTTATATTTATAAATGTAAATGGAGTGAACATCAATTTAAATGATAAGAAAATTAGTGTAAATAATTTCATAATATATGTAAAACTTTAAAATAAGTTTTGAATTCAAAATCTCTTAACTGATGTATTGAAAGCTCAAGTACTACACTATGTATATTTTTCTTATAAAAATAATTATAATATTTGATAGATTCTCTAACATACCAGACATATACGTACATTGACAGCTCAGATTTTATGACTTGCATAACGTGGATTTTTGCTCCACAAAAAATATTAGATACAAATAATTAGTGTTTTTAAGTTGGACATTGTTAAAATTTTATAAAATCATGACAATAAACTAGATAAGTATTTTTATAAAGTTAATAATCTATACTGTAGGTAAGACTAAGTAAGATCAAAGGGTTGCTACAGCAGATTAGTTATAAATTATTTCTAGATGGGTATTGCATAATCTTTCAGTTATTTCACTTTCCTTTTACTTGGATTTGATGCGTTGGTTCTATTTTTTGTGCTCTAGGAGTTGCTATGTTCGGGCATGGAAGCTTTTGGAGCTGTTGAGGTTCTTTTATTGTTTTGGCTATATATGTTCAATGTCTTCTTTGGTGGCTATAGTTGCATGATTGTTTGCTGCTTAATTGGTGCCTGCTTGAGAGTTTCTTTCTATTTTTTCTGTTTCAATCTTTTGCAGTTGGTAGTTGCCCTCCTTTTGGGTGTTTGTGTTGGGTAAGTTTTGTAGGTTTATTTGTTGTTGCATCTTTTATGTTGATGCAGCTACACTACAGCTGTTGCGGCCTACATGACGGATAGACCCAGGCAGGATGGCGACACCAAGACGGGAGGCTTGGAGGGATGGAATAGGCGGGATCCTGCCTTGACGGATTGGCATAGACGCGCAGCAAGAGCAAAAGAGCTTGAAGAGTTATACATTAATTAGGAGATTTTAGTTTAGGTTAGATTAAGGGATGATTATTAGTTATCTTAGATAATTAATAGTTATTTTATATTTATCATTTTAATTATTAGTCTTTTAACTTAGACGAATTAACTCCTCTATTGAAGAAATGGGAGGCCTAGGGTTTTAATTCATTCAATTTTTTAGATATTTTTCATATTTTATGTGTTCTTCTAAATGCTCGGGTTATGAGACTTAAGTTAGACTTTTTCCCCTTTGTTTCTACTTGTTTTAGTAATGAAAATTTAAAGGAAGGCTGTTGAACCTTCCATTTCCTAAATTTTCGTATTCGCGATGCATCATATGTATTTTGTATTTTTTTCCGTCTTGTTTTTGTTTTCTCAATTGAGTTTTGCTCTCTTATTTGTTGAGAGTTGCTCTTTATTTTGATCTTATATATATATTTTGACATTATAGGAAGGAGGAACATACCTAATGTCTCAAGGGTTCCCGTTTACGCAGGGTCTGGAAGGGGCAGATGTACGCAACCTTTCTCTTTCGGGGTGTTAACCTGAAGAGAGGTTGTTTCCCAATGCCCCCAACTTGAGGGTGTGGACTTCCCAAAAGGTCATCCATCCTGATACTACTCTCGCCCAAGCACACTTAATTTCGGAGTTCTAATTGGATCCGATGACATGTTAGTGCCCTCTTTGGTATATTTTGACATTATATACATATACATATATATATATACACACATATATGTATAAGTAAGTAAATATTTAAATTAAATACTTAAACTATTCCTCATATTGAAGATGCCCTGACAAGCTTTTACTCTAAGCCATGGTATTAGGCAAACCAAAGAAAAAGAAAAAGAAAAAGGTTAAGGCAGAGTTATTCATCGGACATGAAACTCAATATAGAGTCCCTAGGGACATAGCCGAGTGACAGAGAATACCGACGGTCATACATGTCATCTGTGTTCAAATATCTACTACATCAGTTTTGGTTTCCGTTTATAGAGATTTTAAGGGGTATTTCTCCTCCTGACCCCGACCTTACCAATGTATATATTAAAAAAAAAAAAATCCCTCACCAGTGAGGTAATGTGATTAAATAATTATAGTATTTAAAAAATAATACTAGTAAAGAAAAATGTATTTAATACTAAAATATAGTAAATCTAATACAGAAATACGAATTATAATAATAAAATATAGTAAATCTAATACAGAAATTCCATTGGATCCTGTAGCGGTTTTGCTAACTTTCATGTATGGATGCTCCATCTTGTTTCCTCGAAAAATTTAATTTCTGCAATTAATTAAAAATTGCAGTAACAATCACTCAAAAAATAAAAAAAACATAAAAATTACAAAAATAGGAAATAGGGTCCGTCAATATGAGAACATATTAATGTGACATATAGTTTCCATAAATTATAAATAGCAGTTGGTTATTACACGTGAAATAAACTAGTTATTTTTAACTCGAAAACGAGGGAACGATCTTATTTTTGATATGTTTGTAATGATTGGTCCACCTTGTATTGATGTTATGGGGCGTTTTGTAAAACTGGTTCTTTTTTTCTTTTTGTTCGCTTTATACTGATATTGAGCATTATAAACCGTAATTACAAAAAAGTAATGATTGGTCTATGTAAACTTATTGAAAATAGTTTCTTTCTAAAATAATCATTAATATTTTATTTTGTAATAAAATCAATCTACAATAGGCTAGGTGAAAATTAAAAAAACAAAAGTGATGCAGCCATGCCTTGGCCTTTGGCAGGTTATAAGGCGAAGAGGCCTTGGCGGGTTTATGTTGGCGGGATTGCAGGCTTGGCGAGATGACCATCTTGGCAGATTGACAAGACATGCGGCAGGGAGCTTGAAGAGGTTTTACATTGATTAAGAGACTTTAGCTTAGATTAGATTAGAAGATAATTATTAATTATTTTAGATAATTATTAGTTATTTTTGTATTTATCCTTTTAATTTTAAGTCTTTTAGTCTAGATGAATTAGCCTCTCTATTAATGGAAGAGAAGACCTAGGGTTTATTTATTCAATTGTTTAGACTTTTATCCCTATTTTATGTATTCTTTCTAATTCTCGGATGGTGAGAATTTATTTAGACCTTTTCTTCTTTGCTTCTACTTGTTTTAGCAATAAAAATTTAAAGAAAGGCCATTGACCCTTTTGTTTCCCTAAATTTTTGTTTTCGCGCTGCATTAAAAAGACTAATTTGTTATAATAGTAAACACAAGGAACTACTTTTAAAAGAAAAAGAACCGAGGAATCAATCTAACAAACTTACAAACATAAGGGACAACCGAGTAAAAAAATGAGTAAAATAAGAAAAGGGCATATGAATGTATCACGCGTAAGAGGGATGTGGAGAGAGAAGTTTGCCAAAATCTAACGTAAATGACAAGCTAAACTTAGATTATCTTGTTTATTCAGTTTCATGTGCAGCTCTGAATCTATTGCAGATGTTCAACACATGAGTTTGCTTCTTCATTTTCTTTCATCATTTCATCTCAGCATTAGCATTGTTCTTTAATTACTGCAAGTTATTCATATACGTTTCATTTTCCTTTAGTAGATGTTGCGAGACTTTGACAAACCTTCCTTCGAGATCATTTACGTGACAGGAGATCCTAAATTATTTGTTGCCTTTTACCCGTTTGTTAAACTTTTGAGTAGTTGGTTCTTTGACAGAGATCCATGTAATCTTGTAAACACCTAGTCGGTTGCCCAAAACGAATATAACTATTGATGGGGTGGTGAACTTTGGTTGTCACGTCCTTACTGTGGTCTAATGGTCCTTTTTTTGGATAACTTAAATACAAGCCCCAGAAAGTACGATTATCCAATGGTCCTTGATGCCTTGCTTAGATCTAGGATCTATTATGTGTGCTGATGCATAAGATAGAACCTTTTACCATTGTTTAAAAAATAAAATAAAATAGTTGCTCTCCTCAAAAGAGGATTGATATGAGATGAACCTCACCAAAGAAAAAACCTTTGTTTTATTCTTGACTATGTTTGGCAAGTAGCTTTTTATAGCGTTTTCATAGAGATTAGCCTAATTTACCAAACACATTACCCATCAACTAACAGCTAACAGCTATCAATAAGCTAACAACGAGTAGCTAAACGCTAACAGCTAACAGCTACAACTAAATATAGCCTTTGTGTTAGTTGTTTTATGAATTATGTAGATAAAACAATCATGAACAAATAGTATGCATGGCTGTTTTCCGAGTGTCCCACTTATAATTTGAAGAGATTTTGAGTAGTCTTTGTTGGTAGATTAAAGTACCAAACATCAATCATTTGGAATTACTGTTTTATGAAGCCTACATACCATTCTGCTTTTCTTCTTCTCTATATTTTCTACAGATTGTCGAAGGTACAGAAAAGTATTTTTTTGTACCTATAAAATTTTGGCAATATTGAGTACAGAAATGGTGATATTGAGTACATGATTGGTGATTTTGAGTACACGTGTGTGTCGACACACATGTTGGTAATTTTGAGTACATAATTGGTGATATTGTGTATACGGATGGTGATCCTGAGTACATATTTATGTATCGACACACACATAAAAATGCCCATAATTTCTATTCTTGCACCAAATTAATTTATGTGCCTTTTTATTTCATGCCAACAACAAATAAATTAATTTACAATTTTTTTTTGGGTTTTGGTAAATATGGTATCTAGACGAGCTTAAACACGCCTTGATTTCTAATTAGATAATAAGAAGTTAATTGTGTTTAATATAAGTGATAATTATTGATGGGAAGGTGATTTTAGTTTAAAAATATAGTTTTGGGAGTTATCTTCTAAAATTGAATAAGCAAGTAATGAGTTGTGTTTAATATTATTATTTAGGAGGCTAAAATAAATATGCAGGTATGAGTTTTATTTAATAATAATGAAGTTCAAGAAATGAATCGTGTATAATAATATAGTTTATGCACCTATTTTATGAAATTAAAAGTGTATGAGGTATGTTATGTTCAATTATAAAAATTGGAAGGTGAATTATATTTAATCATAAGTGTAAAAAGTCGATCTTATTTATTGGAAAAATTCAATAAGCATTAGCATATTTTTTCCTAAAAAATTGTATCACTCGCTAAGGAGCTTTCTTTTATAAATTAGGATGGAATGTTATGACGCAACCAAATAACATCTAGATTTTGATAACCACGTGATATCTCAAAAGTGTAGACTTTTGGAGTACATTTTGAAGAAGATGAATTTTTTAGCCTCGAATGGAGTCATGGGAGTTCATGAGTTGCTCAAAAGAAGAATAAGGTCGGCCGTTGGGAATGGGAAGTTTCTTTCATTTTGGAATGCCACGTGGGTTGCGCCTAATTATTATCAATGGTCAACCAAAATGAGGTTTTGTTGGACACTGTACACAAAGTTTCAAACACCATTACAGAGGGATGTAAAATAGGGAAACTTCGAGTAGCAGTCTCCCTCAGAAGGTTCGTGAGGTAGTCCAAGGGAGTTACAAAATGCAGTAGATCTAGAAAATCATCCAAGACTTTAATATCACCAAATAAGTCAACAAGATCCCAGTTTTAGTCGTGACTTTACAAAGACAAATATAGCAGCAGATCGGGTCACAAAGTGCAACTATAAGTCCATGTAGGAGGCTCATTAGTTTCATCTGCCTAACCCAGAATTAGAAGCCGTTATTTCGACTGATGTTTTATATTAAACGACTCGCTTAATACACTTTATCTTACCTTTATAAAAAATTGAATCACTCACAAGAGTGAGAGAGAGTAGGGCATCCAAGGTGAGAGTGGGGTGGAGGTGGTGCTGGCAGTTCGCAAATCTCTAGGTATTCCTTCCTTCCCTCTCTTGTTTTCTTCCCTCCCTCCTTTCTTTATTACTATTACCAGAATATTTTTTTAATATTACAGTCAGACTAAAAATTATTATTATTAGAGTAATATCGTTAATTTTAAGAAGATTCTACATTTATTACTTTTTTGTAAGTCATATTATTACTCTAAAAATAATATTCTCTAATTTTTTAGTTATATACCATATATTAAACACATATACTAGAAAAAGTTAATATTTTATTAAAAATAATCATTTTAATATTATACTTTATAATTTAACAACTTTTTACCCTATTATTTTATTACATAAATAAATATCCAAATTTAATACATTATATTGAAGGTTATTATTATCAGAATAATAAATATTGTCCTCGAAATAATTCTATAGTTTATAATAAATAGTAGTTATAAAATTTTATACAATTACTGTAAAATTTCATATAATTATTCTAGTACTAATAATAGTATACCCTAATAACAACATTACATTACTTTTGACCAAAAATATAATAATAATAACATTACTCATTTATACTACCTGTTGATTTGTGCTAGATGTGGCTTGCTTTGAGTTTGTTGTTTTGCCCGCCGTGTGTTTTTGCCCTACTTATGCTTTGATGCTCTCCTGCTGTCAGGTCTTATGCTCTATGTTGTGGACCAGCTTTTCAGGTTGGGGGTCCTTGAAAACAGCCTCTCTTCAGGGTAGCCCTCTAAAGGGGGAAGGCTGCGTACATCTACCTTTCAGACCCTGCTTGTGCGAGAGCCCTTGAAGGCACTAGATTTGTTGTTATTGTACTCATATTATATTATAGAGTAATGTTATTGATTGCACAAAAATTTTAATTTTATTGTCAAAACAAGATAAATCCGATATTATATTATATATTTCTAAATATTTTTAATGTCTTTTCTTTTTCTTAGTAGTTCCCACATGCAGTCCCACTTGGTTTACAAACACCCCCTCTATCCTCTCTCTAACACTTCAACTCCAACACATATCTTGAGGTTTGAGTTCAAACCAAGCAAAAACACAAAGACTTAGGTAAAAACATAGCACAAATTTTGCAAACTCCCATAAATTTTTTGATGCAAACCCGAGATCCCATTTCTCCAAAATTTGCGCATTTCAATGTCAATCCCACCATGATTTTACCCCACTTTTCTTTCTTCTCTTTTCTTTCCTTTTTCCCCTCACTCTCTCTCTTTTTCCTCCTGCTCTTCTCCCCGGGAGATGCCGCCGGAGCCGGTGCTAGTGAGGCGGCGGCTCTCTACTCATGGCTCAAAGGCTCTCATTCTATCCCTTCAGAGTTTTCTAACTGGGACCCACTTGACAAAACCCCATGTAATTGGGCATTTGTTACATGTTCTGATGATGGGTTTGTTACTGAGATTAATATCAAGTCTGTCCCTCTTCATCTTCCTTTTCCTGCTAATCTTTCGAGTTTTAGCGCCCTCTCTAGAGTCACCATCTCCGACGTTAACTTGACTGGGCCGGTGCCTGAGGAGATCGGAGATATTGGTTCTTTGACAGCCATTGATTTGAGCTCTAACTCACTGTCTGGTTCAATCCCATCTTCCATTGGCAAGCTTAAAAAGCTCGAAGATTTGATCTTGAATTCTAATCAACTCACTGGCAAAATACCCACTGAGATTGGCGGCTGCATTAACTTGAAAAGTCTCCTTCTTTTTGATAATCAACTCGCCGGGGTTATCCCACCGGTGATAGGAAAACTCTCATTGCTTGAAGTTCTACGTGCCGGCGGCAACAAAGACCTCGCCGGAGAAATTCCAGATGAGATTAGTAACTTAAGCAATCTTACTGTTCTGGGTCTCGCCGATACCCGGATCTCCGGCCAGTTACCGGTAGCATTGGGTAAGCTGAAGAAGCTTCAAACTTTATCAATCTACACAACTATGCTCACCGGTGAGATTCCCCCTGATTTGGGAAATTGCTCAGAGCTTGTAGATTTGTATCTTTACGAGAATAGCTTATCTGGGTCAATCCCATCTGAACTGGGTAATCTAAAAAAGCTTGAAAGACTGCTTCTTTGGCAGAATAATCTTGAAGGTTCAATCCCAGATGAGATTGGGAACTGCAGCAGTTTAAAAAGTATTGATCTTTCGTTGAATTCATTGTCGGGTACTATTCCATTGTCCATTGGAGGATTATCTGAGCTTGAAGAGTTCATGATCAGTGACAACAATGTGTCTGGTTCAATCCCTTCAGTGCTATCTTATAACACTAATTTGGTTCAGCTTCAGCTTGATACTAATCAAATTTCTGGTTTAATCCCACCTGAACTTGGAAATCTTTCTAGACTTAATGTCTTCTTTGCTTGGGCTAATCAGCTTGAAGGGATTATACCTTCAAGTTTGGCTAAATGCACCAATTTACAAGCTCTAGACTTGTCTCATAACTCTCTCAATGGTAGCATCCCTTCTGGGTTATTTCAGCTCAAAAATCTCACCAAACTTCTTCTGATTTCAAATGACATTTCGGGTACGATTCCACCTGAAATCGGTGATTGTACTTCATTGGTGAGGCTTAGGCTTGGAATCAACGCAATTTCAGGTGGGATTCCTAAGGAGATTGGAGGATTGAAGAGCTTGAACTTTCTTGATTTGTCAAGTAATCGGCTTTCGGGTTCGATCCCTGATGAGATTGGAAGTTGTACAGAGTTACAGATGCTTGATCTTAGCAACAATAACTTACGGGGTGAACTTCCTAATTCTTTATCAACACTTTCAGCTCTACAAGTTCTTGATGCTTCATCGAACCGATTTGTAGGAGAAATCCCAGCGAGTTTTGGCAGGCTTGTGTCACTAAGTAAACTCATTTTGAGCAAGAACATGATCTCTGGATCAATCCCTTCATCACTTGGGCTATGTTCTAGCTTGCAGTTGCTTGATCTTAGCAGTAACAAGCTCTATGGTAACATCCCAGTTGAAATATGCAAGATTGAAGCACTTGAAATTGCTCTAAACCTCAGCTATAACACTCTTACCGGGCGAATCCCACCTCAAATTTCGGCCCTTAACAAGCTTTCTATCCTCGATCTCTCTCACAACAAGCTTGATGGGGATCTAACCCCTCTTTCGCAGCTCGATTATCTCGTTTCCCTCAACGTTTCCTATAACAACTTCACTGGTTTCCTCCCTGATACCAAGCTTTTCCGGCAGCTCCCACCAGCAGCATTGGCTGGGAATGAAGGGCTTTGTTCTGGTGTGGGTAAAGAATCATGTTTCTTGGACAATGTTCAAGGAACAGGATTGACGAAAACCGAGAGCGAAATAAGAAAAGCTAGGAGACTCAAACTTGCTATTGCATTGCTAATCACAATGACAATAGCAATGGTGATAATGGGCATTTTCGCTATGATCCGAGCACGAAAAACCATGAAAGATGACGAAGAATCTGAACTGGGTGATTCGTGGCCTTGGCACTTCACCCCATTTCAAAAACTGGACTTTTCAATAGACCAAGTCTTAAGATGCTTAGTGGACTCAAATGTGATCGGGAAAGGATGTTCAGGGATGGTTTACCGTGCCGATATAGGCAATGGTGAAGTCATAGCAGTGAAAAAACTATGGCCAACCACCATGGCAGCATCAAGTAACACCGGTTTCAACGACAAGTATGGCGTTCGAGACTCATTCTCAGCCGAAGTCAAGACCTTAGGCACCATACGCCATAAGAACATTGTAAAATTCTTGGGTTATTGTTGGAATAAGAATACGAGGTTGCTGATGTATGATTATATGTCGAATGGGAGTTTAGGGAGGATTTTACATGAGAGGTCTTCAGGGAATGGACTAGAATGGGGGTTAAGGTACAAAATATTGCTAGGTGCAGCACAAGGAATCGCATATTTGCACCATGATTGTGTGCCTCCAATTGTTCATAGGGATATTAAGGCTAATAATATCCTAATTGGGCTTGACTTTGAGCCTTACATTGCTGATTTTGGCTTGGCTAAGCTTGTTGATGATGGTGATTTCAATAGATCTTCCAACACTGTTGCTGGCTCCTATGGATACATAGCTCCTGGTGAGTTTTGTGGTTTCCTTTTGTGCTGTTTATGTTCATTTTGAACCCTCTTGTTGTGCTTTGTGGGAGTATTGGAAACCGTTTATGAGTCTTCATCTAACAAGTTTGGGTATATTGGGCATGGTTTTCTGTTTGCAACTTTTGGTTTTCGAGAAACTAAAACCCAATTTTAAAAGCAATTTTTTCGATTTCTTCGCAAAGCTTCTTTGACTATAGTTCAAATCAGGGCTTTGAGTTCAAACCACAATTCCCACTTTGAATATTGATATAATCACGACATAATACATAAGGTAGGGTTGTGTGACACTTCAAGTCTATGTTTATTTGTGTGAGAAGACTTGCTAGGGTATTCAAATTTTACTAAATATTAACCTAACAGCCCAATCTTCTAGGATTGTTAGTTCCTTCAAATGCATTCACTTTTGATACTGTGGCCTTTTTTCCTCTACAGAGTATGGATACATGTTGAAGATTACAGAGAAAAGCGATGTCTATAGCTACGGAGTAGTGGTACTGGAAGTACTAACAGGGAAGCAACCAGTGGATCCAACAATCTCCGGAGGGATCCACGTAGTGGACTGGGTGAAGCAGAAGAGGGGAGGAATTGAGGTACTTGATCCGACCTTACTCTCAAGGCCTGAATCGGAAATCGAGGAGATGTTGCAAGCAATAGGGATAGCCTTATTGTGCCTAAACTCATCGCCCGAGGAGAGGCCAACCATGAAAGACGTGGCAGCAATGCTGAAAGAGATTAAACACGAAAGAGAAGAGTATGCCAAGGTGGACGCGTTGCTAAAGGGATCACCCAATACAACACATGATCATCAACAACAACTCCAACAACGAGAAAATCGAAGCCCCAACACAAAAGAGAAAATAGCAACATCGTCATCATCGTCAAGACCAGGAGGTTCAATAGAGAAACTGTACCCGAAAAGCAACAACTCGAGCTTTTCAGCTTCCTCATTGCTTTACTCATCTTCCCCTAATCATACTACAACAATGCAGTAATTAAGTTGAATTTGGATTTACTGTTATTCCTCTCTCTCCGTCTCTCTCTTTTTTTTTTTTTTTTGTTATATTCTAATGGTGTGGCATTATAGTGTGTATGTGAAGAATATAATAGTTTTGAAATTAGTAATGAAGCCAACAATTTCTAGTGGTGACTCCTTGAAATATCTATTGATTACTAACTTTGTCCATTTCTTGCTTGTTTTCAGGCCTTCCAACCAAACTTTTTGTTCTTGGGCAGGCAAATTCACAAATAATTTTTCAACACCATAACACATTTATAATTCGAGTTTACTTAAATTTATAATAAGATACTTTATTTAAACAAGTTAAACTAATTAATATGTTTAGATAAACTTGTTCGTATTTAAAATTTGTTACATAACGTAACATAGGAGGATGTAACTACTATCTGTTACGTGGTATTGTTGAAGTGATTTGTCTTCCAACCTTATAAGTAAGAGGTCTTGAATTCAAAGTTTATCATTTTCTCTCCTAAATGTAGGTTTATCTTTATTAATGTTTATCAGTTAGGTCTCCCAAGTTTTGAGTATTTATCATATAGATACCGTGATACTTCAATATAATATAAGAGGTACCTTAATGTTTGATATTTTATCATTGAGGTTTTCTACGTTGGAATTTGATAAGTATTTGTAAGAATATGCTGGCCAATGTTAGCATTCAAAATGCTGATTTGGTACATAATAATAATAGCATATATATAGTTAAATGCCAGTATTCTCAACAAAATTTGTCTGACTAAGATAAAAGTTATTGAATTTTAAGGTAAGCTAACTATATGTATAGCATAAATCAGGTGTCATGTTAGTATTTCTAGCAAAAAAACAATCATCATGTTTTTTGAGTTTTAAACTTTACGATACTTGAGCAATAAAATTTTTTAACCCCATGTTAGCTTTTGCATATATCAATACGCCGCATTATTCTTAAGTGATAAATGATCAAATCTTATAGTAATTAAGTAACAGAATCGTAGATTTAACAAGTATGGTAAGAAATGGAGGGACCCAAGAGTGAAAGTGGGTGCAGGTGTGCAGGTAGTAAACACTAATATGGGAAGTATGGGAGTACACTCAGATTTTAGAAGTGAAAGTGATAGATTAGAATCTGATTCCCTCAAATTTTTGAAGTACAACTACCAACTACTCTGTTTTCTGTGTTCCTTTTCTGGGGTTGTGCTTCCCCCCCACTTTTTTTGCCAAATGTTTGCTCTCTCTTTCTAGCCTTAGTATGCATTTTAGCGCAAAACTGTTAATGTCAGAGTAGTTTTGTAAACGTTTATGGTTATTATTTACTATAAGTCACATTATTGTTCTGACATTAATAACTATTGTATGGCTATATAACAGGGTTCATTTACCAGGAACTAATGTAACCGAATCCCATTAGAATTCCGTAGTTAAGCGTGGGGCGAGAGTAGTACCAGGATGGGTGGCCTCCTGAGAAGTTCTTGTGTTGCCAACCCTATAAGATTGGGTTATACCCTGAAGAGGTAAGGCTACGTATATCCACCCCTCACAGACCCCGCTTATGCGGGAGCTATTGAGGCATTGGGTTTGTTGTTGTTGTATGGCTACACCCCTTGTTAATCTAATTACTTTGAAAGGACACCTTCTTGCTTGGGTCTTAATAATGGGTGCAAATGAGTTGAGTCGAGTTCTAATTTGCCAAACTCATCAATATTTCGCTGGACTCAAGCTCGGGCTCTTCTTTAAATTGGAACCCAACACAACAAGCTTTGAGTTTAGCTTGCTCCTTTTCAGCTTATTTAAATCTTAATTATGCTCGTTTAGGCTTGGTTCGCTTAAATTTGCATCATTGGGCTTGAATTGGACTTGAGTTATCATATTTAGGCTTATAAATTGCATAAAAAATGGATCATTTAAGTTCATTTACAGCCTGCAACCCTACAAGTTCAAGCTTCCGCTAGGTTAGACTTGGGTCATTTAGATAAACAAGCTGGCTTAGCCCAGCTTGAATTCGAGCGAGTTGAATCTTTCAAACTATATGGTGAGTCAACAGGACTCATTTATACTATAGGTAGGTAAGATTTATAATTACGAATAGAAATAGTTTTGATTAATAAACCTAGTTTTGTAAGATACTGTATGAAATAGGTAAAATTTTGAGTTGTTTACATTTCAGTAGCTTGATGCTTTTGAAAATAATAAAAAAGACTTTGACCATTTTGAATTATTAAAAAAGCCCATAAGTTTTTTTGTATTAATCAAAATGCTCCTTTCAAACGAGATAGGGTCATTTTTCATCGACATAGCTAACATGACAACTGCATTTTATTAATGCTACAATAAAATGACCTAAAGTACGTTTCAACATTCTTATTCTTACTTTTTATATGCATGAAATTCAAGATGTTGTATTAAGTAGAAGCTATTTGTTTTCGCTTAATTTGTTTCAAAATATAGTTTTTAAAGGGTAGTTTTGTCATTTTACTGTAAAACAATAAAAAGCGTAGCTGTCAAATCAGTTTTGTGGACTAAAAATGACATCAACACGTCGGAGATGGGCCTTTTTATTAATGCTACAAAAAGTTTAGAACTCTTTTTATAGATACGACCAAAACTTAAGGGTCTTTTCAATAATTAAAGAAGGTCAAAATCTTTTTTATTATTTTTAAAAATATTAGTGTACTAAAATATAAATACCTCCAAATTTTTTTTTTCATTAATCAAAGAGTCATACATCAATTATAAGGACTATATATCCTTACCATAAATCCAAAGCATCAACAAGACAACTTTCACCCTGAAAAGAGTGTTACAATGATCTTACCATTAAATAAAAAAAAAAAAAAATTTACCCCTTTTTTCATAAATAATCTTTGATGATATCTTAATCCAAATTTGAAAAGAATATACTCAAAATAGATTTCTCATATATTCAAACTTTCCCTTCTGGAGGGAATGATGATTTTCGAAGATTAATTGGACTTGGATGAACCTTTAGCCTGATCGTCAGGGTTAGAGCTCATGACCTTGTCCCTAATCTTCTCGGCCACCTTATCCTCGATCCTCCTTGTGGCGTTGCCCCATGCATTGCTGACCGCACCTTGCACTGGTTCCTTGAACTTCTCTACTATCACCTCTGCTGTGTCAGATACTTTTTGTGTCACCTGCTCTGTCATCTTACTCACCTGTTTATTAACTCTTCATCATATATTGCTTATGACATTACGAACGTACGACACAATATAAATAAGTGGTTGTAGGGATAACATACACATTGAGAAGTAGAGGTGGCAGCTTGTTTGACAAATTCAGTAGTTTCCTTGACTTGCTTGGCTCCTTCTTTGAGAGAGTCAGCTGCCTCCTTTGCCCTCTTGCATGCTTCATCTGCCTCTTTCTCTCTCTCCGACTTTTCGAACCATTTCTGCATGTTAAGGATTTCATATGTAAGTCTAATAGAAATTTTTGTATTCAAGTTACGAGAAATAATACATCCATGTCATATAAGACCGCTGGACGGTCCTACAAGGCTTGCTATTTTTTCTAAATCAGAACAGCTTGGTGCATTTTTATGATAAGAAGTATCCTCAATAATTGTACATAATAAATTGAATTTCAATCAACTTTTTTACATTTTTAGCTTTGTTTGTTACTCTTTCCACTCGACTAAATCGTCTTTCGCGTATTCTAACTTCCTGAAATTCGGTATTTTAAATTATCTAATTTGGATACACTTATTCAATGTTAACTTGAAAGTCATATACTTCGACTAAAAATGGAAAAAAAGGAAAAATTGATGGATTTTGTAAAAGCGTTCTCAAAAAAGAGAAACAAAAAAAGACGCAAAGAAAATAACTATGCTTTTTCATCCAATTAGGTTGATACAATGTGAGAATACGATAAATTTACTAAATTTTTGAATCTATTCATAATAATCAAAAGAAACATTTAAAAACCTTCAAAGTACAGACAATGATTAGATGGTGAGACCTCCTCTTTGTTGGTATACGAACGCCCAACTCTCAAACATCAATACCTTAGTGACACCTAAGACACTACAACTGGAAACAAATATACCAGACAACCATTGATAAAAGAAATACGGAGATATGTATATATTACTGATACCAATTATTTTTGAGATAGAACCTTTTTTCGGGCATGTATTACAATATGATCCAATAATTGACAAAAGGAAAAAGAAACCTAATGCCTTGCAAATTATAAATTCAGGTTTTCAAAAAGAAAAAAAAGGGATAAAACAAACTTATGGTAAACTATATATTGGAGCCTTAAAGTTTAGATGTATTAATTTTTAGTGTACAAATTTCATGAATTAGTTTTTGAGTCCAAAAGTTTCATGTACTTAATAAAATAGTCGAAATATTGGCGGTGTAAAGGGATGTAAAATTTGTCATTCGTCATTTCCCTTGTCAATTGCAATGTTGTGACAATACCAACGAAGAATAGTTAGATGAAAAGCCTATTTTATTATGCCCTTTGTGCTATTTCAATAAATAAATATAATTTTTGTACTAAAATATTATATCACAAACTTCAATAAATAAATATAATTTTTGTACTAAAATATTATGTCACAAACTTGTGTACCATTTTTTTAGAGATAAGGATCTATTTATTACAAAAAAAGTACACATAAATGATAATATAGACAATTACAGTCCACAACAAAACACACCTACTCAATTCAAACCATACATTCGAAGCTATTACGTACCGAAGGATATTATTTTATCCTACAACTAATTGAAATGGGTGGAGTAATTATTTAGATATATAGATTGGTATTTCTTATACCTTCCCACTGATTTGAGATTCAACTTGTTAACCCATTATTTTTTTACTGTATTAAAAGCCTTTTATATATGTACACCAGTTGTTGGCTAGTATATCAACCTGACTATTAGCCTCCCTCATGCGTACAAAAGGGACAGACGAAAAAGACCCAAAAAGACGTTTACAGACCAAAAAGCTAATACATAAATATCAGGATACTAATATATAATTTACTGTAAAACTTACTTGCAAATGTCTAGTAGGGGCAGTAACATAGACCCTATGCCACATAGAAACACCATCAATTCTAAACACCAACTCTTTTGCATTATTCAACCTCGCCATTCTCTCTCTCTCTCACACAACTGATTTTCCTCTTTCCAAACTAATTTGATTTTGTTTTGTTTTGCATTAGAGTTACTTTTGCATAGACAAATCAAACGTCCACGTGTCATGGGTCTGCTGTCGACACGTGGTACATTAGGGTTCAACATTGGAGCAAATTTCTCTCGTCCTTGTATTGGGATCAATAATAATTGCCATATATAGGGCTTGTTCTTATCAAAGTTAACTTTGTTTTTTTTAAATTATTAATTGTATTTCTTTTTATATTGATAATGGTAAGGGTGACATAATTTAGTTCCTATACACTAATATCCGACAAGGGAACGAAACCGTAAACTGGATATTCAATATGTAGTAATTTAAGAAATCTGGAATCGACCGAAATTGAGAAAGAAAATGCTAAGGTTAATTTTGTATTTGAGAATTTTGAAACGAATAGAAAACTAGTTGTAAAAACAAAAGTGGGCCCAAATTTTATTTCCCAAACGAGTGGGCCCTAACGCGAAACGGCTAGCTTTGATAACTAAGCCCGACCCAATTATGAGCCCCGAGATACACCTTTTGTACCACGGGCCTCGATGCATGGCCCAATTAGCCCAATAGCAGCAAGAGGCCATGGCCATGGTAGTTTTGACAAATTCCGGAATTATATTTACATTTTTATCAATTTTTTTTATTGTCATCGTCTGTATTGTCTTACTTTGATCATGATACGTACCTCTAATTTTTTAAACTTTTAATTTATTTGTATTTTTTCTCATCACCACACAACCATCAAAATAACAAAAGTTCTAGATTTGGTTTCTCGTACTGGTTTAGCCATACCAAAGAGGGCACCAACACGTCGTTACCGGATCCCATTAGAACTCCGAAATTAAGCTTGCTTGGGAGAGAGTAGTACCCGGATGGGTGACCACCTGGAAAGTCCTCATTCTCAGGTTGGGGGCACTGGGAAACAGCCTCTCTTCAAGTTAACACCCTGAAGGGGGAAGGCCGCGTACATCCGCCCCCCCTAGACCCTGCGTAGGCGGGAGCCATTGAGGCACTGGGTATGTTCCTTTTTTTTTTTTTTTTTTTCTTTTATACTGGTTTAGCCATCTATCCTCCAAACATAAGGTAATGGGTTTAAAACTCATTTCGCGCTCATTAATTATTGGTAGCATTTTTTACTATAATGTTGCACCTTCGTACCATTGTAAAATAAAATATAGTCACTATCGTGGAGTTGCATTGGATTGATCTTCCATTGTTTCTGTATTTTCCTCTTTGATTTATGTAATATTTAAATAATATTGATTAGTTCATATTAGTATAGGCAAATAACTCCAGATATATTGACCAGAGAATATCAAAATAAATTGATCTGCGTCTTTTATTGTGATTAATTCATACATAGATCAAAATAAGTTCAAGTCAGAGCAAAAGTTTTCACTCTTCTTACTTGTGTAGGCTCGGTTTGCTTGCTATTAAAAATACTTTTAAGACCTTAACTATTCATCAATTACACGTTTTCTAGTACAAGTATGTTTTTCTTAAGTTGCTTGTCTAACGACAAATCCCTACAGTCCTGTGATAGGTTGCCCTAAACCGTTTATTGTAAACAACAATACTGCAAATTAACTAACTCGTTAATTATGAAAATACACAAAATAAACGGAAAGAAGAAAATTATTTTAATATTATTAGTATGATTTTATTAATCCAAAGATAATGATAATCAAGTACAGCAACAGTACTGATACAAGGGAGGGTAACAGTGGCCCTCCGTGTAGCCAATTTGTTTGCAAAAGCCATCACAATCCTGGATGTCTTCGCACTTTCCTTCACATATCACTCCTTCTCCTGCATTATTCCATTTCATTTCACTTAATTAATCAAAATCAAAGACTTCAACAATCCATTATTAATCAATTATTTCCGACTTACGATATGCAGTAGTATTAAGTTCAGTTCTTTGAATCAGAACGCGTATTCTAGTTTAACTGTTTTCTTACTTATTAATATCATGCTAATTATATTTAAAATGATTCAAATTGTTTCAAGGTTCAGTGTACATTCGTTTTGTTTTGTGGTGGGTGAAATAACGAGTCGCTTTTGATATTGAGATATGTGAGATTACCAAATAAGAAAAACCCATTCTACAGACCGATAGAAAAAGTTCTTAACCCTAATTAAATACCAAGTATTGAAATGATCTTTTTTTTTTTTAGCCTTTTTATTCTAGGTTATCACTCAAAATAGGAATAACTTGAACTAGAAAACCTCAATCAAGGAAAATTATTTCCAAAGTATAGTTTTTCGTTTCTAAAATATAAAATATAGAAGAAATTATTTCTAAAATATGATTTTATTTTCTATAAAATTAGGGGTGAAGCCAAGATTTTCTATTGGAGATAGGGTCAAAACTAAATAAATTAAAAAATTATATTGAAATAGGATAGCTATTCAACATCGAACTCGTGAGGCTATTTTGATTCACAGTACAAATTTAACATTGTTTCTCATTTTAGACTTTCTATATTTTAACTTTTTGGGCCTACCTTTTATTTTCTTACACTATTACATGAAATGTTTCATTAATTGAATCATATATGTATAATTGCTAGGAAAAATTTTGAGAGGGTTGAAGCCACTGCACTCTATCATATAGCACCATTATGAATAAAAACCGAGACCAAACAACCCTAAAATTATATTTTTTAGATTTAATCTTAAATTCATTAACTCTACAGATGATATGATTACAAAATAGTCAAACTACATTCATCAAAAATTCAAAATTTGAATCCCCGAAACAACAACAACAACAAACCCAGTGCCTCAAGGGCTCCTGTAATAAGCGAGGCCTGGGAGGGGTGGATGTACGCAGCCTTACCTCTTCAGGGTGTAATCCTGCCGAGGGGCTGTTTTCGAGGACACTCAACCTTATAGGGTTGGTAACACGAGGACTTCCTAAGAGGTCACCAATCCTGGTACTACTCTTACCTAAGCACGCTTAATTTCGGAGTTCTAATAGGATCCTGTCGTATTACTGCCTAGTAAATGAAAACTCGATAAACAAAAAAAAAAAAAAAAAGGGGAGAGGAAGAAGAAACTTAAGTTACCAAGTGAAGAAAGGAGAAGGATGAAAATGGCAACGAGCAACCATAGCAACATTATAGCTATTCTTGATTGAATGGCCATTTGAATATGAATATATTGATGAATTTTTTGAATTATTTTTGGAAATTTTTGAGATATATAATTGCATTTTTATATGGCAAAGTGTGATATTTAAGCATGAAGTTTCTTGTACGATATATTTAACGTGCTAGCATTAAAGAAATTAATGACTTTAACTACTCTTCCTTTATCCCTTCGAATTCTACGTGGCCCATCTTATATTATCCCCTTAATTATTTTTTTCTTTTTGTTGCTTATTAGATAAATTGATCTGAGTTGTCTCGTATTAGATTTAAGCAGGTGGAAGCTCACCGAGCCTAGTGACTTTTAACTCGATTTTAGCTTGTTACAATTGACTTCACATTTAGGTTAGAGCAATATCAGGAAGGGTGACCTTCTGGAAAGTCCTCACCATCAAGTTAGGAGCACTCGAAAACAGCCTCTCTTCAGGGGTAATACCCTGAAGGGGGAAGGTTGCGTACTTCTGCCCCCACAGTCCCTACTTAGGCGGGAGTCCTTGGAGCATTGGGTATGTTGCTTTTCTATTTCAGGTTAATTTGGTTGAACTCTGACTTAATTTAAAGAGGCTTGGGTCAAGCGTAGTACAATGTGATGCAACTCGTAAGGGGAAAGTTGGGGAATGGGAAGGATTTAATAGGAGAGAACTCTAAATCTTTAAAATAAATCTAAAACTGAATGCTCAAAGAAATCTTAGTTAATCATCTCTTTAAATAGAGGAGGTTTCCTAAGTAGGTTCAAACTACTAAGCATGAAGTATCTTGTAGGATATTTAACGTGTTAGCATAGAGAAATGACATTTAATTATTTTTTGGCAGTTATGAAAAATATCAGGATCACGTGAAAGTTGATAAGTTAGTTAATGATGGATGCCCCTCTTCTTCCCCCATCAAATATTATCCCTTTAATTATCTTTCCTTTCTATTATTCAATCGATAAATTGATCGGAATGCGACTTAAGCAACTTGGAGCTCACCAAGCATGGCGACTTTTAACTCGATTTTAGCTAGTTATAATTGACTTCACATTTTAAGTCAGTTTGGTTGAACTCTAGCTCAATTTGGACAGGCTTGGATCAAAGCGTAGTTCAATTAGGATGGGCGAGCTGAAATCATGTGTACTGAAAGTGTACTAAACATGTTAATTACTTCAATTTATTAAAGGGTTATTTACGAACATGAAATCATTTTTAAAAATAATCATATTTTTACTTAATAGATAACTTTTATACTTATAAATAAATCATATACTATAATCGAAATCTTTTCAATCAACCGCATTTGATCAATGCAATTATATTTAATCAAATATTTCAATGTGGACACAATATATGTGTAATTTTCGGCTAAAATATCTTAAAATAACAGTTGTCAATGCAGTCTAAACCAAGATTATTTATACGTGCAAATCCACGTATTCCATCTCTCCATTATTATTGTTGTTGTTATCCGTTACTTTGTTCGACTCAGTTTTTGTTTTCTATTTTGAATTTTACCTCCGAAAACTTACATGTATAGCATGTATTTTTTTGACGAAACACTAGAAGCTTTGACAAACCTGGTTGATTGAAAAAAATTTGGATTACGATAATTTGACTTCTAAAATAAAGTAAAAATTAAAATAATTAAGCATATAAAAAACTTTTAAATTGTGGAAACAAATGGGCTGAGGCAGGGCCGATCCTGATATTCTCAGGGCTCCAAGCAAAATTTTCAAACGGGATCCTTCATGTATAATAAGATTTCTTTTAAAACCTATTAATATTAACAATTGTTATTTTAAAAATTACAACTTTAAAATTTGGGGGCCCCTAAAACTCGGGAGCCCCAAACACTTGCTTGGTTGCTTGGGATTATGTCTAACCCGGGGCTCGGAATTAAATTAAAAAAAAGGGCAGGGCAAAAAGATCCAATAAGGGTTGAATCTCCCAGCAAATTGAGGGCATTGCATGCGTGAGACAGTTGGCCATGCAGAAACTGTGAAGACATTAAATAAATTGTAATGGGCCAGTGGGCTTTTAGTTAGGCCCATTTACCACACCCACCCTGTTGACCAATGCCTTTCCTTCAGCATTCATATGTATTCAATTCGCCCTCTTTTAAAATTTTCCCTTCTTTCTATTCACCAATATATATCTTATCAGTCGTCAGTGTATTCAAATCACTTTTAATTACTGTTTTCCGGGGATTTAGGGTTATGGCCTTTCAGTGTAGTAGTGTCCGTCGGATAGAGCCCTCTCCTCTCTTATCGAAACTGTTGCCTTGGGATCTCCTTTTCCGTCATGGGTGATCCTACAATTGGTTGTCTCTACCGCTAAAATGGGGGGAAAAAAAAAAAAACCCTCCCCCAGTAGAACACTACTTGAGTCCTCCTCTTAAATCATTAACCCCTATTTGGTAGTTGGTAGAGTTTTGCTAGTCAGCTCGTCATGAAGTTAAAAAGGCTTGGCTTGTCTTGAACTCAAGGCAAGCCGAGCTAGCTCAATTTACTTATCGGCCAAGTCTCCCAAGAAGCTTGAGCTTGTAGGCTCTCGAGCTTTACAAGCCTAAGCAAATTTATCTTAACATAATTTTTTAATTTAAATAAGTCCAAACGGGAAAAATTTGAACCAAGCCTAAGCTAAAATGAATTGAGCAGGGCCAAAATGAGCCTATATTGAGATTAAGTGAGCATAAATACCACAAGCTTAGTTTCGAAATGACTAGATCCAAGCTAAGGCTTGAAGTTTTTGAACTTAGCAAGCTTAGAGCCGAGCAGAGCCTCAAATCCGACAAGCTCAAGCTAGGGTTGCCTCAAATACACCCCCAATAGCTGTGTAAAGAGGGTGATGAGGAACAAGGATAATGAAAGATAAGCACTTATCTCTGTTTGATAACTTCTTTTTACTATAACTCATTTTATCCAATTAATTAATCCTTGAATAAGATTAAATCTATTTACCTCTATTTACTACTTTTTGAGTAAATAATTATCTACCATTATTTACCATTACTTTTCTTTATTAAACATTTTTTTATGCTAATAATCCTTGGAGAGGGAATCGGGTGTTGAAATCCCTTAAAAGGGAACAACTTGTACCTAGTGGAGGATCAAACCTGAGTGTCGTCGTCAGCCCCCGTCATTCACCACCATGAGGCTATATCCATAGAGGATACTCCTCTATATTACACGTATGCTAAATAAGGATGAGACAATATCATACCTTTCCACTATTCATCCTCCTCTAGCAAACTGTCTATTTGGTCGTATTTTACTAAAATAAAATATAATGTAGTACATACCTAATTGAATTGTTGGAGCAAAATTATTATTGCTGGAATAAGATCGTAGTTTTTGCGATAATTTTATAGTTCTTATTATTTGTAAATTATATTATTACTCCGATAAGAATAATAATAATAATACATATATTATATACTCTGTAATTATGAAAACAATATAGTTTGCATGAAATTGCATGCAATAGCAGTGGTAGCTCATTCAAGTGTCCTTTAATGCCCTCACCTGCCCTCCAGTCCTCTCCTCCATAAAAGGGTCCATTACTCCTTCAAAAAAACAACCACAAACAAAAACAAATCATAAAAAGTAGTGAAAAAAATACAACTTAATATAATATAATGGCAAAGTGGTATTTCGTTTTCATGTTAATATCCCTACTAATGTTGCAGGCCACGTCTAGGGAAGTCCCTACTGACAAATTCACCCATAACCCGACCACTGCCAACATTGCCACCGTGAACCCGAAGGTGGCGGAAGGGCCGAGCAGTAAAGATGACAAGCACTTCCTTGCATTTGGTGGGGTGGGTGGCATTGGTGGTGTCGGTGGCGTTGCGGGTGTGATCCCCATTGACTTCTTCAAAAAGGGGTGGGGATGTGGGCTTGATGGCGGTATCGGTAAGGGGATCGGTGGAGGAATTGGCGGCATTGGCGGTGGTGCAGGCGGGGCCGGTGGTGGTATCGGTGGAGTTGGGTGTAGTAATCCTCTTTTTCCTTGAGGGTCCATCTAAAAGTTCGTATTTTTTGTGGGCTAGTTTTTAGTTGTGTTATATTATGGTGTCTGGTGTAGGCGTTTAAATTTGATTCTGTTTTGTTATGTAAGGTTAATTTAGAAGGTTTGTCTTTTTTGGTAATTGTTGTTGTAGTGGGTGTCTTCGTGTTGCACCCCTCGGGTTAGGGGTTCTTGGAAACATCCTCTCTTTAGGGTAGCACCCTAAAGGGAAAAGACTGCGTACATCTATCCCAATCCTACTTAGGCGGGAACCCTTAAGGCACTGAAATTATTGCTTTGTTGTTGTAGTGGGTGTCTCCAGAGAATGGGTTAAGCTGTGTGTTTGGTATTTTGATTTTATGTAATTTTGTTGTGTTTATGTTTTAATTCTAGTCCCATGCACATTCTCTCTTCTCATTATTTAGTATGTTTTGCTCTGTCTAGATTAACCGAGTTGATCTGTGTAATTAGGGCCGGTTCTGACATTTTCAGGGCATCAAGCAAAATTTTTAAATGGAGCCCTTCATATACAATAATATTTATCTTAAAACCTACTAATATTACCAATTAATACTCCATAAACCACAAAATCTATAATCTGGGGCCTCTAAAATTCAAGGGTTCCAAGCAGTTGTTGGGGATTATGTCCTGCCCTGTGCGTATAATACTATGCTTGAAACACTAACCATTTTGTTAAAGTTTTTTCTATAAGTAGCAAGAGAAATTCGTGATATAAAAGCTGACATCTTACAGAGAGATTTAAGACACACTCATAATGTAAAGAAAGGAAAAATAACAAGAAACACTTAAACAAGTTGTAGATACTGACTCGACACACTCGGAGCCAAAATTCATAGTAGCTCACACCAAACATCTGACAACCCACCTCACCTATATATTCCACGACATTGAACACAAGTCAAGGCATCTACACACTAGAAACACTATCTAGGGGCGAAACCAAATAGATATACAAAAAATCAGCAAAAGAGAAGTAACACCAGAGGATTACAAGCAACCTTCTCAGATTTGTTAAATGTAAAGGACAATTAAAAATATTTAATGCAATTAATATTTATCTCTGATTTTAATTTTACGAATGTAAACTTAATTTTATGCGTACACTTCATTTTATTTATAATACTTATTTTGTTAATAACAGAAGAATTAAGCTATATTTTTAAAAGGATTGTAATGCAATATTTTATATATTACTTTGAGTTCTTAGTAATAATTAATCTTAAACATGAATATCTCCTATATTATTAATTCGCTTTCTGAACATAATTCAGAATCAAATATATATTGTATTCAGTTTCCTGTATTCATTTATATACTTTCAAAAAAAATGTTTATTTCTAACTTTATCTGACAATTATTGGGGGGAAAAAACTTCATTTGAAAATTTTCAAGACACAGATAGAAAATGATACCAAATGCTAACTACATGATTGACCCTCGGAAAATTAAACTTTTCAATGAAGTACGGGGATTTTGAGATTTGTTTAATGCAATGTACACTTTATGGGTGCTAAAAAAACCCTTTATATATTACGTGGATACATTAATTAGTCAAATCTTATAGATTCTTGTACTTTATTAAAAAGTAAGTGTAACTCTTCAGTTTCCTTTTTAATTTTTTTTAGAAATTTTTACCGAAAATCATTGTATACTTTTGAAAATTAGAAAAGTTAGATGATTTTTAAAACCATACTTAAAATATGGGTGATTTTCAGTAAAAAAAAAAAAAATCTAAAAAAAAGTTAAAACATAAATCTAGTGGATTGTTATTTTGTTAATACATTGACGTAATGTATGGACCTAGCGTGCCAATTCCTTTAACTTTTTTTGGCTAACAGGGAACTCTGTTACCCAGTCAAACTCGACGCATGCAGTGACCCACACGCCACATGAACCAGTTAATAAGTTAGAGATTCCTTAGAGAGGGGTTTAAGGGAAAAATTGAACACCATACCTTTTGGCCTAAAGTAACACTCCATTCATTTACTTGTCTTCTACCACTAAGTCAGGGATTCCTTCAACTTTTTAGCCTAATGAAATGTCACATTGTTGAACTAAAATTATATGATCTTGTAATACATTCATTTTATACGTGTCAAACAATTTTTATTCGCATATAAATTACATTCCCATTATTTGAAATTGAGTTGATACATTACCTATGATCACTATTACTAGGAGCACGAGAAAAGGACGAAGAATTGGACAATACATGACTCTTTTTCCAAGGATATGTAACATCGACCTGTCCCGTATACTTGTTAATGCCATGTATCCCACTTTTATCCACTTTCCATTCACAGTGGTCACAACACCTGCCTTCGTCCCTGTCATACTTGTAAATGTCACAAACATTCGACCCACCATAGTATGAAAATCCACAGAAAAAGAGCGTTGTGTAGACCAAGTTAGGGCGAAAGTGGAACCCAAATGACTGGGAATTGGTGAGTACATGGGTTCCAAGGTCGTCATCCCTAGACTTACAGTGGATGGTGAGGTCTGCACCCAATAAATTGGTGATCCCGACATGGACTTGTGGGCGGGTCATTGGGCATATTGGTAGACTATCGAGGTAGGAATTGTCGAGTCTAGCCAAAATGGTCAAGGGAGTGAAAAAGAACAAAATGAGGAGCACATGTAGGGAGAGATTTCGGTTTGGGGATGACATTGTTTTCTTTTTTCTCGTTGTTTGGCTTGGCTGGTCGAATGATGTGTGTAAGTGGGGTTAAGATTGGTCATTTTTATAATCGGGAAAGCATGGACATTAGCGCCTATAATTAATGCGGGTTCATTAATTTTAAGGGTTCAAAGCAGCTTTGATCAATGAGTCCTTTTATTCTTACTTGAGATGTTCACATTAAATTATCTATATATTGATTTATTATAAAAGTGTCAGTTAGCTCAACTGGTAAAGTCTCTAAAAAATGCTGCCTGGGATCAGAAATCAAAGATTGAATCCCAGCTTTATCATTTGGGGAAAGAGGTTCAGTAGATTTGGGGAGGTCTGTTCTCTTATCTAGCTGATGTAACTTCATTACCGTATATAAAAAGCATATAGTAACTTCCTATACATGTACTGTTATTTTTGAAAGGATGTTTAATAAATTGGGAGTTTTGAGTAACAACTTTATTATATAACATAAATGACATGCATTTATAGTTGGGGAAAGTTAATTGAGTTTTTTTTTCCCTTAGCAATGTGTGAAAGAAGGTAAGATGTTAATTTTTGTAGTGGGAAAATATAAACATTAATAGAGCCCATAATCAATGAGGGTTCTTTGATTTTAAGGCTCAAAGAAGCTTTGATAGATGGGTTTTTTTATTTTATTTTGATAATCGAGGTATTCATATTAGTTTAATCTTATCAGTAATATTTTATTTGATAATATTATACATACCTACGAGGGTGCCAACACGTAAGCACCGGATCCCATTAGAACTTTGAAATTAAGCATACTTGGACGAGAGTAGTACCAAGATAGGTAACCTCTTAGGAAGTCCTTGTGTTACACCCCTCAGGTTGGGGGTTCTCGGAAACAGCCTCCCTTCAGAGTAGCAACCTAAAGGAGGAAGGTTGCATACATCCACACCCCCAGACCCTGCTTAGGCTAGAGCCCTTGGAGCACTGAGAATGTTTCTTTTTAGTTAATATACATATCCTTTATATTATATATATATATATATATATATATATATATATATATATGTATATATATAGTAGTGCAAGAAAGGCCCAAAGGCAAACAACCGGAACACCAAAACATCCCAGACAATAGATTGCCGCAATCCTGACTCTAACACAAAATGGAAAGGATAAAATTGTTCAATACGAAGATCAAGAGTAAGATTTAGGCCTCTATGATCGGCATACTATAATTTTGGGTAAAAAAAAAAAAAGATTGGCATACTATTATATGTGTAGTGACTATTGACTAATAGTTCATTTACTAGGAGCTAATGCAAACGGATCTCATTAGAACTCTGAAATTAATCGTGCTTGGGCAAGAGTAGTACCAGGCCGGGTGACCTCCTGGGAAGTCCTCATGTTGCCAACCCTATAAGGTTGGGGGTCCTCGGAAACAGCCTCTCGGCAGGGTTACATCCTGAAGGGGTAATGCTGCGTATATCCACCCCTCCTAGACTCCACTTATGCGGAAGTTTTTGAGACACTGGGTCTGTTGTTGTTGTTGACTATTGACTAATAATAATAACAATATTAATATTAATATTGCCATTATGTGTGCACTTTTGAGTCTTTTTATGAGATGCTAGTTTTTGCATCGCGAGTTCTTTACGCTAATTATCGGAAAAAACAAATTCATTTGATGTGCACACCCCGGTTTTAGCGGTATTGCAACAATTCTGCGGCGGCCCGACGGTAGAATTAACATACAAATTATCTCAATAATAATAATATTAATAAAGGTAATGTTTATATATATATACATATATGTATATATTATTGCAGCTGGGGGCTTTTGGTGTTACATGAAGAGGACAAATGAACTGGTACAAAGTTTGTCCCTTTTTTCATGTTTGTAGTACTTCTTGCTTTTTGCTACTTTTTTTTAGCATTTGCCACAAGATTTTGGTACCCCATACAGATATGAAACAAGGAAAATTGATTTTTCCGCTGTAAATTTAATCATAAACATCTAAATGTTTGTTTATAGTACCGGCTAAAATACACATAAGGTTTAGACAGAGGATTCAGTACTCTCCCCCTACTTTTCGTCATTGCAGTTGATCGAGATCTTTAGTTGTTCATTGCTTCAAGGCAAGTCCTTGAGTATGTTCCACGCACGGTGTTTGGGTTCACATCGACACTCACAACTGGTCTACACATTAGTACGCATATACAGTCCTCATTTTTTTGCAAAGCCAAGGAGAAAGGATTGAATAATGCTAAAAGAATCTTCAAAGGTTTGCATGGATCTAATTTCGAGTCTGAAGATCAACTTTTCTACAATGGAGGCTTGCATGCAAAGTTGGGCATCATAAAGGGTGTGTCTTTTATAGTGTCGTATCGATCACGATATGTATCTCTAACTCTTGGGGCTCGTATCTCTGTTGAAACCGTTGCTAATATGATAAGATTTTGGGGCTAAAGTAATATGTTTAATGCCTTTAAGTGAAACTGGGTGCTACAAATGGTTCTACTTGACATTATTTTAATTGCGAATTTATGCGAGTTATTATCACTTTTTGTCGCGCATCTTAGGACAAATTTTCGTACCGCATATTAAGCAAAAAATTTAATAAAAATATACGTGAAATTAGTTGAACACTACAGTAGGGTATAAACGAGTCAAACCAAGTCGAGCATCTCTCATTGTTTGAGCTGAGTTGTTCGAGTTACTATCAAGCCATTGTCAAATATTTTTGAGCTAATACTTACTATTAATGAGCCCTTGATGAGATTTTAACGAGCTCTTATCCAATTGTTCGTGAACGTTAACAAGCCATGCACCCCCTTGTTTAGATATCGAGCCTCCATAATGAACATGAACGAGCTATAATCGATTTCAAACATGAATAGTTAATCAAATATTTAGTTTGCTTGCAGCCCTATAGTAGCTTAATCTGAACCAGAGAGTCTATATTTTCGATTTAGCTATAGAATGACATATCAGCTCTAATAATAAGGCTCCAGTATAATCGAAATGTTGAAAGTAATATAAATTCAAATCGATTATACTACAATATATGATTAATCCGCTTTCAATACAATATGATTTTTTATTTTGTATATATATATATATATATGTATATAAACAAGCAACAAACACAGTGCCCCAAGGGCTCCCGCCTAAGCAGGGTCTCGGGGGTGAGTGTACTCAGCCTTTTCCCTTCAGGGTATTACTCCTGAAGAGAGGCTATTTCCTAGTGCCTTCAACCTGAGGGTGAGGACTTCCCAGGAGCTCACTCATCCTGGTACTACTCTCTCCCAAGTACGCTTAATTTCGGAGTTTTAATAGGATCCGGTGACGGCGTATTAGTACCCTCTTTGGTGTGTGTATATATATATATATAATTAAGAAAAGAGACAAAATAAAAAAAAAGAAAAAAAAAAGAAAAGGAGCAGCATAATCATAAAAAGGAAAAAAGATTGGGGTAGTGGGCAGGGTTATGAGCAGTCTATCATTTGGTGTCACCAAGTTGGTCTTTGGTGGATACTCATTGCTATCCTTTCTCTTCTTTAATATATTACATTAAAACTTTTTATACTTTATTTATTATATTAATTCAGTCTTTTTATTTTTAATTATTTTAATTTAGTTCCTTTATAATTTACATTATATCAAAATAAAGTTAAGTTCCTGATATAATTTTTAGCAATAAAATTACATTAGATACAAGTAATCCATAACGTACAAATCCACAACTTGATTCAATTTAATCCAACCTGTGGTTGGGACCATTTGAATTTCATCAACATGCAACTTAACATAAATTTTGCCATAAAAACCAAATTGACACCGTATCACACGTACAGGAAATAAATTGACACAATTAAAAATACAAAGACTAAATTGACAATGAGCAAAGTATATGGGCATTTGACATAAATAGCCCTATATTTAATTTATATATTTAAATATTAATTTATAATGAAATTAATATTTTAAAATTAATTTTGATAACTTAATACTTTTTACCACACTATTCAATATTCAAAACAACTATAATAAAGCAAAGACTCTCCACAGTAATAAAATCATTCATAAAAAAGCAACATTTCCAATGTCCCAAGGGCTCCCGCCAAAGCGGGGTCCCGGGGGGGGGGGGGGGGGGGGGAGGGGGGGGGGGGAGGGAAGGGTTGGATGTTCGTAGCCTTCCCCTTTTAGGGTAGCAGTTTTCTAGAACCCCGAACCTGAGGGTTGCAACACGAAGGCTTCCCAAGATATCATTCATCTTGGTACTACTCTCGCCCAAATACGCTTAATTTCGGAGTTCTAATAGAATTAAATGCTTACTTGTTGGTACCCTCTTAGGTAATAAAATCATTCATGCTTACCCAGAAAAGGAGCTTCCCCCACTTCGACAAATGACTACAAATTTTATTGGAAAATGCTAAATCTATTAAAAATACATATCTAATCATTTATTCGATATATATAGTGTAAAATTATTCGACGTCAAAATTATATTTGTTTTAATAACTACAAGAAAAACGTACTCAAATATAACAAACGATAATCTTCCAAGATATAAAGCTAAAGAAAGAAAGAAAAATATACATAAAGAGGCGAGAGGGCAAAATGGTCTAAACCCTTCATGTAACCATGGTCAAAACTGGTCTGAAATCGACCAGCTTCTGCTAATTTATATCGTACATATTAGTACTATCATTGGAAGATTTTTGCGTACTTATGGCTTTATTCAACGTGTTAAATAAAAATTTATATATATAATAATAAATATTAAATCATTAAAATATAAGTATTTGATATTTTTTATAAATTAAATAATTTTACCACATTTGAATTGTATAAATATACTATTTTTCTTTTGCGGATTAATTTCATATATAAAAGTTTAAGATAGTTTAAAGATCTTAAATATTGTCCTACCTTGATTAAATGATTTTTTTACTACACATGCTCAACTTGACATTATTTAGATATGTACAACAATAAACTAAAACAATTAAAATTCTTACATATATCAAAATTATTTATCAAATCGATAGGTTTTGGAGTATTTTACTTCTGACTTTGTGAAATACTTTCCTTTTTCTTTTTTTAGTTCCGCTCTTGTGAGCTTTCTCGGGCTCCGCATCAGTGGGTACGCCGGCTTTTATATCGAGAGTTTTTTTCTCTAATTATCAAAAAAATTGTAAAAATAATACAAAATTATTAGTTTTCACATTAGCTAGTATCTTTATCACACAAATTGAATATTAATTGCATGCATATATCAATTATTTGCTAGAATAAATAAGGGTAAATTACAGAAAATCCCCCTGTCTTTTGTTTCAAAAACAAAAATCCCCCCTCACAAATAAAAGCACTTACAAAACCCCCTCACTTTTAAAAATTTATCACTTAACTGTCATGTAACTTATTTTTGACCATTTTGCCCCTAATGTTTAATTTTATTTTTAGAAAAAGACTTTATATTATTAGACAAAAATTAAATATTTTATATTTTTAGCAAAAAAATTAAGAAAATTTCTATATTTATAAAAATATAATTATTTTAAAATTTTTAGAAAAAAATATTATGAGATAAAATATAAATTTTTTTTGGTTGAGGGGTAAAATGGTCAAAAAAAATTATTTGGGGGCAAAGTGAAAAATTTTCAAAAGTTAGGGGGTTTAATGAGTGGTTTTATTTATGGGGGGGTTTTCTGTTTTTGAAGCAAAAGTCAGGGGGGTTCTGTAATTTACCTAATAAATAAATTATTATCATTAAGGCCCAAGCCCATACAAGTATATATAGTCACTTACATAACGCAAAATGACCCTTCAACTTCATGCTAGAGCCTAACCTCTTCACTCCCCTCTTCGAAAAAAAAAGGCAAAAAAAAAAAAAATAATGAAAACAAATATTATCTTCTTATTCTCAATTATACTGAGTATAATGTCATTATCCATGGTTTTATTGATCATGAAACAACCCGAGTACTTCTACCACGGCGTGACCTACAACGTGCGTGTAGTCAACGGTTTCAAAACTAACTCATCGTTACCGCTCGTGATATGGTGCGCTACGCCGGAATTTGATATGGGGGGCAGGGCCCTCCAAGAAGGGGACGACTATAGCTGGACCCTGAGCCCCAGTTTCTGGGGTGGTCGTGGTGGTCAAGGTGGTAGTACTGGTGCAAATCGCGTGACTTGCACCATAAAGTGGGAGCAGAAGAGGAAGAAATGGGACGCATTTAAAGTGTCGAGAGATGGGTATCGATGTCGTCCCTATAAAATGTGCCTGTGGGTTGTGAAAGAAGATGGGTTTTATTTTAGTAACGATGGGTTGTATTTTCATAAGGATTTTTCTTGGCCTTAGTTTTGATCGTTACTATATATCTTTTTTTATAAACGTAAAGATAAGATTCCTTAAGATTATCCTCGTTTGAGAGAAAATTCTAAGGTATCAGTCCGAAAGGATCTTTACTTTATGGGTTCATGTTGGATTATGATCCTTTGGTTAGAGTAATAAGAAGGGGCTGAAAAATTTTGTCTTTGTGAGTTTAGTTGTATTTAGTTTCATTGCTTTGGATTCGATTTATGGTGTTATTATGTGAGAGTTATATATAACTAGACTTACAGTAAGACAAATTGGCAATTGATGGAACGACTTATTTAGAGTCTAACAGGTATTATTTTTTATTTGTGTCTTTTAATTTTTAAATAGGTTTTTAAAATATTTTTGCTTACTTTTTGGTCTTCTAATCATTCGAATTAGAAAGCTTATCTTACTTTTTTTTTTTTCTATTGTTTTGTTTTTTTTGGGAGCCCTATTGATGTGTTTTGGCCTTTCCTCGTTTTTAAAAAAAAATTCAAATTAGAAAAGCAAAAATAAATTATAAAGTAAAGAAAAATAGAAAACGAATTTCTAAAATATGATTTTTAGAGTCTTGAATAGCTTAAAATAGAAAACGACATCGAATAAGTTGTTTATATGTTGATTCATTCTTCGGGACAACATCGTTATAAAACTTTATGAGAATACTAATTTGTGGTTTATATCTTGAATAATTTTTAAAATAGAAAACAATGGAGTTCTAAATTGTGGTTGTAAACATGAGTCATGATGATTTGTTATGAACATGAAGGATTGAATCCTTTCTGGTAATGGAAGTGCTATAAAGTGCAATTTTTTAATAAAGAAAATATTAACATGAAAAATAAGTTTCCTTTATCGGGATTGAGTTTTATTACTCGGTTCAATGCGCTCATAGATGCATCTGTATTTCTATCCATTACTGCTGGGAGAATCCCTGAAGATCAATATCAACGACTACTAATAGCTTTAGAACTTTCCGCACTCATACCCATTAATGACGACCGCAACTATCACCATCTCAGAATTACTAACCCATTGACTTCATTCCAAATCATTAGCATCATTTACCTAAATGCTTCACTCTTTTCCCCATTCAGATTTGATGCGGACCGTATTTAAAATTGGGTGTTTCATTTGCCTAACTTTGATCATGATACGCATTTAGATGAAAGAATTAAGATTTGTAATTTGTTTGTTGGTCCTTTTGTTTTTCCTTTCGGAACGTCTAGGTACCTAAGGGGATTCCGTCTTCTTAATTATAAAAAAATTCCCATTTAATCACTTTCTTTGCATAAAAGAATAAAATATTAAATCTATTAAATTAGTGGAAATGATCTAAGTTTGATAACAAATCAGTTCAGATCTTCAACTTTAATTAATGATTGCTCATGCCATAGTGGCTTGTTGAAAGGCACCAATAGATCATTGATCTGTACTTAATTTATGCTGATACGAAACGAAAACACAAAACTCAATATTAAATATGTTAAATTTTAAGAAATTCGGTATACATTAAAATTAAGAGAGAAAAATTATTATTTTGGGTTTAAGAATTCTGAAATGAAAGCGAAAAATAACTACTAAGGAGTATTTATAGTAAACAATTAGCAAATCCTAAAATTACAAAATTGCAAATCTGCTACTCCATAGTTCAGTCTGAGAGTTTTACTTTGATATGTAAAGACCCGTGTAACTCCTTCCATGTCAAAAGTTATAACTATTTTAAGTCGTAGGTGCAGATCAATGCTTCTGACCCTTCTATTCTGAGTTTTGGAGTTCCAACTATTCCATTAGCTCTTAACTACTAGTCTCACGTTATAGACAATCGATATATATATAATTAAAAAATACTTAATTTATTTTAAAAATATTCATTATAAAAAACTTATCTTTTATTTCTTTAGTATGAGTACTTAGTTATGCAATTAAACTATCCACATAAAAACATTTATTGATTTAAAAATTACTGGGGCAAGCAAGTTGAAGAATTTGAAAATGGATTATGTATTTTTTTGTGTTTGTGTTATACGAGGGGTATCCGAATTATATTAGTGATTTTTTTATTTGATACAATCAATAAATACATAACATATTATAATTATTAAAATAAACTTTCAAATTATTTTATATGGGAGAGGCTAACAAAAAATATACATATTATCACAGTATATTTCTCAAATACCTAACAACAACAACATGCCCAGTGCTACAAGGGCTCTCGCGTGAACAGGGTCTAAGAGGGGTAGGATGTACGCAGCCTTACCCCATCAGGGGATACCCTAATGAGAGGCTGTTTCCAAGGACCCCCATCCTGAGAAGCGAGAAGGGCAAGAAAAGCACGACGAGAATTATCAAATACCTAACATAGCATAAAAACTAGTCAAGCGTGTCAGAATTGGACACGAATTAAACCCAAAATTAACCAAGTTACCTAAATGGGTTAAATGGGTAAACATAATTTCAACCTGTCTTCAAAAACCTCTACCCAAACCCGATATATTCGTATCATGTTATCGTATTGTGTTAATTGTATTATAGTGACTATATGGACAAATTGAATGAATTATTTATTATGAAATCTTTTGCTTTTCAAGACTTTCTAATTTTTATGGGATGGCTACAAATTTATTAGATTTAATTATCCTTCCATGTATAAAAATTGAATGACATTCAACCTAGTTAATTACCAAAATCTTTTTGGATTATTTTGAATTATATTGAGTATAAATTATTTGGGAATCTTCTTTTATTGTGTATGGGATTCTATCAATAAAAACTGTCTTTTTTAAAAGTATTTTTTCGTTTGGCTTCTACATCTGCTTCTATTTAAATATATATTTTTTTATTTATCTACTTAAAAGTAAAAAAAGAACAAAAATAGATTCTACTTCTGTTAAAAATCAATTTTCTTTCTAGGAAAAATACCAACAAATCCTACAACAAGAAAATTTTTCCTAAATAATTACTTTTTTACCGAAAATATGCTTAATCAAACAAATCTTAAGAGTTGTATGGATTAACCCATATATAATCGAATATGTACATTCTAATTCAAAATTGACTTGTTTGGATCGCATACAAGTTCATCCAAAAGTAAAAGAACCCAACCATTAAACAACTTGAACTAGGCTTGACCCAACCGGTGCTTAGCCGATCTCTCACCTATTTGGGTCAACGTTGAGCCCAACCTAACGTGAGTATAGTCTAAAATTTCATTGCCCTTAGGCCCCACCTATAGAATTAACATATATGATCCAGTCCACACATTTCTGCCGCTTTGTGTATTGCTTTCTTCCTCGCCCCCTTCACTGAGTGCCTACCAGACTTGTATTACCGATTATCGAAAAACAAACGAGGTCCACATACAAGCACAAACAAGATTGCATCCTAAAATTAATTGACATTAGATAGATTACTTTTGTTAGAGTATAAACCCAATCCCGAATCTTCACTCATCAACTTAAACTTTTAGGAAAAGTAGTTCCTTGGCATGATATCAGAGCCTTGTAGAATAAGAAGTTATAAGTTCGAATCCCAACAGTCTCCATTTCAAAAATTAATATAATTTAAGTACAAGGTATGAGATAGGCCAGTTCACTCATCAGCTTAGGAATGATGGTTCCTTGACAACTTTACTAAATCAAGTTTTTATATTGGCGCTTTAACAATACTCAGTTGTAAAGTTATCAACAGTTATGACAACTATCGAGGTAAAGCAGTTGGCCCAGATGGCATACCCATGGAAGTATGGAAATGCCTTGGACAGAAGGGCGTTAGTTGACTGACAAAACTATTTAACCAAATCCTTATGGGGGAGAAGATGCCCGAGGAATGGAGGAAGAGCACATTGATTCCGATATATAAGAATAAAGGCAACATTCAGAGTAGTGCCAACTATCGGGGTATCAAACTAATGTGCCACACTCTGAAGTTGTGGGAACGGGTCATAGAGAGGAGGTTAAGGCTACAGACAGGGGTGTCCGAGAACTAATTCGGATTTATGCCTGGGAGATCAATAATAGAAGCCATCCATATCCTGAGGCGGACGATACAGCAATACAGGGAGAGACAAAAGGATCTTCATATGATTTTCATTGATTTAGAAAAGGCATATGATAGAGTGCCAAGGGAGGTCCTTTGGAGCGTTTGGACAGGAAAGGCATCCCTGTGCCATACATCCGAGCCATTAGAGACATGTATGAGGAGGCACAGACTATGGTGCGTACAGTGAATGGGAAGACAGACGCTTTCCCGATAACAGTAGGGGTACACCAAGGGTCTGCTTTGAGCCCCTATCTGTTCATTCTGGTTATGGATGAGCTCACCAGGCACACCAAGGGATGTGTACCTTGGTGCATGCTTTTTGCAGATGACATAGTGATGGTGGGGGAGTCACAGGAAGAGGTAATGAGAAGCTGGAACTGTGGAGAGGGGTACTAGAGTCGAAGGGTTTACGACTACGCAGAGCCAAGACCGAGCACATGGAACTCAAGTTCGATCCCTCTACCACGCCTAGTCGGGAAGATGTCAAGATTGGATCTGAGGCCATATCGAAAAAAGGAGAGCTTTAGGTACTTGGGGTCCATGATACAGCACAACAGCGAAGTGGACGAGGATGTTAACAACCGGATTAAAGTGGGATGGCATAAGTGGAGGATGGCCTCCGCGGTACTTTGTGATAGAAAATTCCCCTTGAAGTTAAAGTGAAGATACTATAAGACGGTTGTGAGGCAAGCCATGACGTATGGGGCGGAGTGCACGGCGATGAAACAATCAGCACACACAAAAGATGAAGTGGCGGAGATACGAATGCTGAGGTGGATGTGCGGACACACAAGGAAGGATAAGATCAGAAATGACGTCATAAGAGGCAAATTGGGCGTAGCCTCCATTGAAGATAAATTGAGAGAGCAACGTTTGAGGTGGTTCGAACATGTTAGAAGGAGACCGGACAACGCTCTAGTAAGGAGATACGAACAGCCCCTTACTACACTAGGCAGAAGAGGAAGACGCAGGACCAAAAAGAGGTGGCTGAAGACGATCTAACAAGACCTCACCCACCTAAACCTTCGGGAGGAGATGGCCTTAGATAGGGCCCAATGGAGGGCTAGCATAGGGGTAATAGATGCTCCAGTTGGAGTAGGGTAGTCTAGCTTACTAGTGCTAGGCCTTGACATCCTCTTGGCCCGCGTAGGTTGTGTACTCGCTCTCATGAGCTGCTACTTGCTACTTGCTACTTGCCTACTTAGCTTTATCTCTATCCTTATCTTTATCTTATTTTTTGATTTCTGCTTGATGTGGCTAGGTTTGAGTTTATTGTTTTACTCGCCGTGTATTTTGCCCTACTCATGCTTTGATGCTCTTTTGCTGCCAGGTCTCTTGCTCTATGCTGCGGACCAGCTTCTCAGGTTGGGGGTCCTCGGAAACAGCCTCTCTCCAGGGTAGCCCCGTGAAGGGGAAAAGCTGCGTACATCTACCCCTCAGACCCTACTTATGCGGAAGCCCTTGGAGACACTGGGTTTGTTATTGGTGTTGTTCTTGTAGATATGACAAATCCAAGACGACCCGGATCAAAATACGTACAACCAAATGACATGATTGTCAGTTCAAGTGACAAGAAGTGATTTTAAGCCGTAGAAATTGATATGGAAGGCCATTGTATAAACAGTAAGACCGCTAAAAAAGGGAAAAATTACATAGGGGAGATAAGTGTAGTGGAATGGGGAACAGCCTCTTCCAGTGTTGCGTAATCAAAAGCGACTTATCATCTTCATGCCCCACTGTTCACACTTTCCCCTACTTTCTCCCTTTTCTTTTAACGAGGAACCCGATTATCTGTTAAACCCCAATTTATGAGGTGACCCACATACTATAGGAGCCAATTAGATTAAAGATTACTCAGGGAGAGGTTCAAGGAGGGAATCGAACTCTGAACCTTTTGACCTAAAGTAGCACTCTATGCACTTACTTGCCTCCGAGACAAGATCATGGTGGGTCACTTTCCCTACTTTCCCCCGTGTCCCATGCATGATTTGATTTATGCTACTCAACCACATATTTATCACATTGTAAATTTTAATTCCTATAATATATAAATAATTGTATAAACTATACATGATATATAATCATACTTGATGTATTGTATCTTGAATTTAAGTCTAGATCTCGAGGTGTATGTTTGTTTTAGAGCAAAGGAACCGAGCCCTTGCGGTATGTACCTTTATTTTCGAGTCGGCCCAATATGCCCTTTTCTAGTAGGGGTATATATATAGAGTTTTAGGATTACTGTCTCTATGTGTAAGCTTATACCCTCTGTTTGCCAAAAATAGTGAAAACATCCTTCTTTGGCCTGCGTTTTTCCCATCAGTTGAGATTTTCCATGCAAATCTCCATATTATTGTTTCTTTTTCCTTCTTTTCTTTTCATTTTCTATCAGATCCGATTTTCGCAATCCAAATCTGTTAAGTACTCCACATGTGAGTCTTGTATAAGAATCCCACATTGGAGTTGTGAGAGTGAAATGATCAATTTATAAGTGTAGTGGATTACTCCACCTATTGCCAATTGATTTTACGATGAAGCCCTAAAAGGAACATAGGATCATACCCAGTGCCTCAAGGGCTCCCGCCTACCCAGGGTCTGGGGAGGGCGAATGTACGCAGTATTCCCCCTTCAGGGTGTTAACCTGAAGAGAGGTTGTTTCCCAGTGCCCCCAACCTGAGGGTGAGGACTTCCCAGGAGGTCACCCATCCTGGTACTATTCTCGTCCAAGCACGCTTAATTTCGAAAGTTCTAATGGGATCCGGTGACAGCGTGTTGGTGCCCTCTTTGGTATATGTGGATCTCATATATTTCAACTCCGTGGTAGGCCCGGTGAGATCTAACAAAATCGAACCCTATTTTTGAGTATTTTTCATAACAATATTAAAATTTGATCTATATGGAAATTTTTACATATGTAATTTGAATTTCCATGTAAAAATTTAATGTATTTGGTGTTAATATATGTTTATATAATTTGGACCCACATGTTTGGATAAACATATGTAGATGATAAGGATTAAGCAAAGAGATAAAAATGAAACGAAGCTTTCAATAGGATTGGTCATATGCATGAGATTTGATATAAAGGGGGACTTCCATTTTATGTTTCTGGATCATCGTGTGGTCAAATTCCTTTCCACTTTTATTTTTAAGTGCCCTTGTGATCGTTGCTTATCGTGTGGTTCTTTCGATTGTCTTTATCATTGTTCTTCGGGAAAAAAAAAAAAAGATTTTGGAAAATATTAATATTAGAGTTAATTTTACTGTTGTCAGAACATTTATATTATAAAAGATAAGATTACCCTTCTTTGATTAAAAAAGACTGTCAATTAGTCGTTATTTAGTGAGGAGTAATTTTTTCTTTTACAAAGTGCATGCTCGGGTAATAGTAAAACATGCTTTGCCATTAACATATTTCAAACTTTTTCATAGTGTTTTGAATAGCGAAAAAGCTAATATCTATATTTGGTGAAAAAAATTATGGATTAGTAGCTTTTAACATGTAGAAGCTAGCCTTTAAAAAGTTATTCAGAGCGACTTTTTTTTTTTTTTTTGAACATTTATTCAAAGCGCCGTTTAGAGTTTGGAGTTTAGTTATTGACATGTTAAATTATCATCATATTCTTGAGATTTTCTGAAGATTACAGCATTAATGTATTGCTCGTTTAGTTCTATAATATATAACTTGCTTACTGTTCCTTTTTACCTAGAATTAATTTACTCATGCAACTGGAATTATAACTAAATAGCAAAAAATATTAAAATTGATTAATTAAAACTACACTCATTTCAACTACTTAATGTCAAAGGTTTTAGTTGTTAGAATTCGTGTAGGTTTTTTTTTTTTTTGAAAAAATAAGAGGCGACAAAAAGGATCCTCCATATCTGGTTCAGGAAGTTCTGGTTTCATCTTTATGTGTGACTAATTATCCCGGCTTATGCGGAAGCCCTTGAGGCACTGTGTCTGTTGTTATTGTTATTGTGTGACTAATTATGAATTCAATTCAAGATGAAGGCATTTCCTAGGCACCATATATCATCGATGATCGAGAAGAAAAAGGACATGAGTTATGCTTTTTTGATTGAGCCTTTGGGGAAGGCGAATAATTATTGTTGGAACAGGTCTCCATATATGGTCCTGCAAGTAAGAAGTAAATGTCTTCACGATTCAGTTCTAGAGGAACAATTTGCCCAAAGAATATGTTTAGTGTCAAGTATCTCAACTCTTACTAATATTTCTTTTGTCTTTAGTCTTTCGTGGAGAACTAACCATGTCAATAACTCTTATCGAGGAGGAACAAGACTGCACCGTAATCCTTTTACCTGATTTATTGTTAGGCTACCATATGAAGAAATTGCAACCCCATAGAATAAATTGTTTGAGAAAGTATTTTTAGGATCATGTTGTCATGTTATGATATCATAACATAACAGTAGAAAGTAGCTTCCTGTAGGTCATGGTTTTGCGGTATCCGAAGCTTGGCTTCCTGTTAGAATTTTTATGGTATGTTAATTAATATCAAACTTGTAAAGGTACTTGGGCCAAGTTGATAAAAAAAGTTGAGCTATGGTATATTATTATCAATTCCCTATTTTTATTTTTTTTTAATTATCCAATATGTGGAACGTACCCAGTGCCTCAAGGGCTCCTGCCTACGCAGGGTCGGGGGGGGGGGGGGGATGTACGCAGCCTTCCCCCTTTAGGGTGTTAACCTAAAGAGAGGCTGTTTTCCCGTGCCCCCAACCTGAGGGTGAGGACATCCCAGGAGGTCACCCATCCTAGTACTACTCTCGCCCAAGCACGCTTAACTTCGGAGTTCTAATGGGATCCGGTGACGGCGTGTTGGTGCCCTCTTTGGTTAATTATCCAATATGTCTTTAATTATATGCCATTATATATTAATAAACTAACTTACAATAGCTAATTTTATCAAATATTTGTGTCTATATATTTATTCATCATCAAACACACTTGATCAAGAGCTAACACTAGCGCTTGGCCGGGTTGCACAATGGTCAGCAGGTTAGTTCTTAATTGTGCTGGCAGGGGTTGCAACTGCTATGAAATTGACTTGGGAGGAGGGAACAAAGTCTCTTAACTAGGCGAAAATTATGTTTAAACGAGGAATGTTGTAAACATTGTTCATAAATAAAGCACGGGAGAAGGTGGGAATCATAAAAGATCCAACAAGCGAGATGGCAAGAAGCATTCCATTTCCTTAATAATTTTTTAGATCATTCGTATAAGGAATAGAGAAGAAAATCATAAATTTACTAGGCGTCATGTGTGCACTAACAATGAAGTTCACAAATACTGACCCGCCCTCATCCCTTGTCATCAGAACCCATCACAAGCACAATGCGGGGCAAGGCCACAGGCAAGTCGACTATAGAGGCAAAGGCCCCAAGAGTCATGGCTGCCGTTGTCAACCTCATGGACATTTTGGCTCCCGTCAAGGAACCTAAATGTAAGAGTTGCCAACATGTTACGTATATGGAGAGTAAATAGATTTAATATAAGATTAGTAGAGTAAGTCTTAAAACAAAAATGTCTGTCCTAATAAAGTTTTATATCTAGTAGAAGGGAAAATTGTATATTAGTATCATAGGGCTAGTTGTATTAACTTTTTAGTCTATAAACTTTGTGAAATAATTTTTAATTTTAGAAGTTACATGTATTTAATAATATAGTGCAAATGACGGTGTAAAAAAGTGTAAATCTTCTAGTTATTTGTTATTATCTAATTGCTATTCCTCATCCCATACACATACCACAAATTGCCATAAAATGGGTTGGAAGGCCTCAGGCCCAGGCTTCAGGAGGCTTGGGTTCCAACTCGGGCCGGGCCAAGCCCGAGCCTCCTCACCCCTTAGGAGGGCTGGGGCTGGGTCAGAAACCGGCCTGGCCGAAACGAACCCAACCCGACCCATTGGCCACGTCTAAGTATTGGGGAAAAGAAACCTTAAATTTGCATCTTCAAGGTCCTTTATTTTTTAAATGAGTAAAATATAGATATATGTTATAATACGTATATTATACAAATAACAGTAAGAAAAATCAGATTCTACCCATTACTATTAATAAAACATAGCGTCTTTTTAAGTAGGAAAGTATATATACGTTTTTTGAAATATATATTATATATAAAATGTGTATTATATTGATAACATCGAGAAAATATATATTCTACTTATTACTATTAATGAAACATAATGCCTTTTTAGATAGGAAAGTATGGACAAGTTTTTCAAAACATATATTATATAGATAATATCAGGAAAAAGTATATTCTACCAATTACTATTAATGAAATATAATACCTTTTTCCTTTTTTTTTTTTTGATAATTACCGGCAAAGCCAGTAATACTTTTTTCCTAAACCTAAAAGAGGAGATAGCTTTAGATAGGGCACGATGGAGGGCTAGCATAAGGATAGCGGATGTGGCAGCGTAGTTTAGTGCGGCGAGTGACAGGTAGTTTAAGATCTCTAGGCAGTCATAACCCAAGGTAGTGTATGTATCTGAAGTTTAGTTGCTTTTCGATTACTCGGCTATATTTGGGTCATATGTTTTATTTGCCTATTAAAGTGACTAACCATTTTCAAGATGTCAGGATACCATGCTCGCAGGACGACAATATCCTTCAGGCCGGGGGTCCTCGGAAATAGCCTCTCTTCCACTCGGAAGGGGTAAGGCGGGGCACATCCACCCTCCCCAGACCCTGCTTCTGCGGGAACCCATGAGGCACTGGAATTATTGTTATTGTTAAAATATAATATCTTTTTAAATAGGAAAGTATGGATACATTTTTCAAAATATATATTATACGAATAATAAAAAGAAAAAGCATATTCTACTTATATTGTTTAAATAGGAAAGTATGAATACGTATTCGAAATGTATACTATATGTGAATTTCACATCTGAACCGGTACCGGGGATAGAGAAACCCTAATTTTGCTTTGCACCTTCAATTCGCAATTGCAAAGCAGAGACAATCCAGCAATTGAAGCTCGGAATCGGAGATCCATGGCGGCAGAGTTGAATTACGAGATCTCCCAGAATGCCTACGTAAAGCTTGTTCTACACTCCATGAAGCACCCGACCTCCGCCGTCAATGGCGTCTTACTGGGCCGCTCCGCCAGCCGCGACAGCGACGGCGGCGAAGTCGTCGAGATCTCCGACGCCGTCCCTCTCTTCCACACGTCTCACATCGGTCTCCTCCCCTCCCTTGAGATCGCGCTTTCGCAGGTATTGTATCTACGATTCGTGTCTTGATTTTGGATCTAGGGTTTTGAAAATGTTGAAATTGAATGTATTTGTTAGGGTTTGGATCCAATTGGGGTTTTTTCTTGAATTAATAGGGTAGAATCTTTGTGTTTTGAGTTGTTAGTGGTGTTTGCGTTTGGCAGAGTAGTCTTTTGTTTGCTTGCATAGTTTCACTTGGTCGAATTTTAGTAGGATTTAGGTGCAAAATGAAACTTTTCATCTTTTGTTTGAATGTTAAGATTGTGTTTGTGATCGAGAGTTTGGAAATTGATTGGTCGGACTTGATTGATTGTGGATTGGCCGTAGATCCGAACTACGAAGTTCGCAGATATGAGGTCCTTATATAAGCCCGAGGCTTCATCCTAAAGCCAATTGGCAATAGGTGTAGCAGCCCATTATACTTTTATGTTGATTTATTCTATCTCACAACTTCAATTTGGGATTTTTACTAGACTCTCATGTGGAGCCTTAACACTTCCCTGCACATGTGAGTTTTCTACCAATTGCATCCCTTGCTTTCTCTGCTTCAATTGTATTTAACATTCACTAGAGACACCCACGACACAACAAATTTAATAAACCCCTCTTTTCGAGGACACAATGCTGTAAGCAAGAGTCCGAGATCATCCACCTGCTCTGATACCATTTTAATTTCGCCGGACCTTAGATCCGACTCGAGAAGTTGACATATATGTGATTCACATATAAGCCCAAGTGCGGTCCCATCCTAAAATCATTTGGCATTAGGTGGAGATCACGCCTACAAATAAAAGAAGCAAAGTAATTGAGGCTAGAAGGTGAGAAATGTTGCATGGTTAGAGATGATGAACAGCCAAGGCCTCATTGCATAATTAATGGTAGCTTAGTTAGCATAAGTAAATGCATGGTTTTTTGAGTTCTCCTAACTGATCACCAATTGATCTATATCTATGTTGTCGAGAAAGCAATAGAAAAAATCATAGAGGTATCTGTGAGGTGTGTGAGCACACTTAAGTGTTAGTGCGGATCTGGGATATATTGGGTTTTTTTTATAATTAGATATTGTAATGCATAAACTTTATAGTTGATGTTTGGTACTTGATTGGGTTTTGTGATTTTCAGTTCTGAATTAATAGAGGGTTATCTACCTTAGTGCAGTAAGCTTTATTTCATATCTGATATTTCCTAATATTTTGTGAGTTGTTTTTCATAGAAGTGTGCATGTACAATTGGACATGTATTCTATGACACATATGCTATGACTGCTTGTGCTTTGTTGTAACTGTAAGCAATAGACACATTTCTGTAATTTTTCAGTTTTTTAAGAATATTTTCATCTATTGGAAGTGTTACAAGTTGTGGTAGTAGACAGGCATACTGTCATGTTGTGAATGAACTTCCATTGGGCATGAGTCATGACTGTTTGGTTAAAGTTGTTTAAATCCCGCATCTGTTGTCTGTTGAACTTTCCTCTGTGGATTATCATTGTTGCCCATTTCTACAACTTTCAATTAGGCATTCATTTATTCACTGTTTCATAGTCTAAATCAGTGTAGCACTGAAGAGAGGTTTTAAGAATATAGATTTTGTCAGGCTATTTGATAGGATTAGAATTGAATATATCTTTTTAATCAATAGGATATTTTATTTATCTTTAACAAGTTGTGCTACATCATAAATCCTTCATGATTGAAAAGTAGAGGTAAATATGGCCTCAGAGATGCAGTTACAAGAAATAAAATCTAGTTGGATTCACTGGGGTTTTAACAAATTTCCTTTTTGGGATAATTGGGATGTCTGGGCTAGCTTATATACAATTTGATTAATCCTGGGGTCGCATGCTGCTTTCTCAGAAGTTTTCTTACATGCAAAAGAGGTAAATTTAGAAATTATAAACGCTGTGGGTGACCCGGAACATTGTTTGCATCCAATGACAAGACCCGCATCCCATACCTAACACTTCATGAGGCACCAAGTTTGATTACTTTGCTACTTTTTCTAACCCCTTGGTGTCGATTCTAAAAAGTGTTGCTTATTCAATGTCCTTCATTTTTCAGATCGAAGAGTATTATGGCAGTCAAGGATTGAGCTTGGTGGGATATTTTCACGCCAATGAAAGATTTGACAATTACGAGCTAAGTAATGTGGCTAAAAACATTGGAGATCATATTTGTCGATACTTTCCCCATGCTGCAATTCTTTTGTTAGATAACAAAAAGTTGGAAGCTTTGCGAAACGTCAAAGATAGCAGTCCCGTGATGCAGTTATACACAAGGGACGCATCGAAAAATTGGAAGCTGATTGGAACGGGTGCGAGCAGTGGGTTCACAACTAAAGAGCCATCCGCTAATTTGATCTTACTGGATTGCATATCATCTGAAAAGTGGCATGATATTGTGGATTTTGATGACCATCTTGATGACATTAGCAAGGACTGGCTGAATTCGGAACTATTCAAGTGATGTTTTTGGCTTAGCTCGAGTTATCTTCGTCTCAAATCGGATTAGTCCTTCGTGCTACCAGATGGCGAAATGGGCATGAAGAAAGCGATATGAGGTTCGGACTCGATTAATTTAACAGTATTTATCTCTTGTGGTAAATCTTCAGTAATCTTGAATTTTTCATCAATTTCCTCTGCTTTATTTAAGTGAAGTGGTAGATTTCTTTATAAAACAAAATTGCATTACCTAGTGCGAGACTATCAGGGGTGTAAATGAACCAAGTGTTGGATAAAACATCCGTGTAAGAAATCCATTGAGTTTCGTTTGTGTTTGCTTTTCCAACACATGATAAGTAAATGAGCCGAGCGCAAGGAATGGGTGCTTGGCTCAGCTTGGTTTCTTTAATTTCTATGGTAGCATGGTTGTGAACTCCTTTTTTGGTGTTATGTATCATTGGGGTTCGTGTTTCCTACGTCTTTACTTATACGATTATGATTTTGGGATAGTTAATTATTTGATAATGTATGAAAGTTTTGTTGACTAAGAGATCATGGCTTTATATTCCAAAGACCCTGCTCCTTATTATGATTTCAGCACCAACTGGACATTTGCATTTTTTATGTTTCGGGCAGAAACACATTAGAAAATAGAACTATTTCTAAATTTTCACTTAATAGCTTTGGACCTGTCTGATATTATTTTCTATTTATCATACTTGACAACATGTTTTGTCTAGTTTTGTCTCTTTTTTTTTTTTTTTTTTTCATAATTGAAGTACGAGCCCACAAGCGGTGCCAGGCGCCTGGCCAAACACAAACAAGCTACTAGCGAAGTAAAACTAGACCAGACATCCTTTATTATTTAGACCACAACTTAACACAGTCTAGGCCTCGTTTGGTTACCACAAGGATTGAATTTCTACATGAAGTTGTATTTTCAGGGAATTCAATTCCCATGCCAACTTCCTAGAAAGTGGGTAAAAGATGTTTGGTTGCCGGGATGGGAAATAGAACTTCCTTGGAGAAGTTAGTTAAAAACGAAAGAATTAGAACTTACTGGAGGAGGGGGGTAGATAAGTTATATTCTGCATTTTGAAGGAATTAGAACTTCCCGCATTCTGCCAACTTCCTGCCAATCAAACAAGAGCCTAAATTTGTACTTCTCATGCATTTCTACTTCCCTCGTTTACTTCCTGCAAACGAGGCCTAAGTAACAGGCAATCTCCTTTAGATGTGTGTGAAAAAGCCTTGGCATACATCCCGACCAAAAAACCAAGCCTTATTAACTCACACCATACTGTATCTTCATAGACGAAGAGGCATTCTCGAATACCATTTTATTGCTCTTGTTTCAGTTATCCGAATTACCATAAAAACAAGGTAACCGGACTTTTGTTTGGAGCTTCCAACCTGGTTTACAAGCCAGCAGCTGCTCAAACAACTCTTTAATTGAGTCCTAGGCACAAGTTTCATATCCAGCCATCATTAACGCGAGTTGTGCCAATTCTCATTCTTCTTCTCTATACTAATACTAGCCAGCCTTGCTCCGAATGCACCAGCATCATCGCCATTGCTAGCTGGGTATTACGTCCAAATAATAAACGACTGCGCAAACATCAGAGTTACGCTTGCAGGGAACTGCAAATCCAAGGACCATGACTTTGGAATGCACTAGTACAAAGACTAAGAGTTTCAATGGAGTTTCCAGAACGATATATTTTTAGTCACCCTTTATTTCTACTGGCTTCAACAGTTCACCAAGAAAGTACAGAAGATCAGTGCAAGGTAATCGATGCGTACATAGCGAAACGAAGCGTGACTGGATGTTTTCCTAGTAAAAATTGTTACTGGTCTGTGAGAGACGATGGGATTTGTTTCAGTTCGGATAGGAGTAACTGGAGGCTTATGTATATCGGTCCGGATAGAGATATGCAGAATGTTGTTTTGATCAATAAGATGAATAAATTGCAATAGATGATGTTTATTCTATGAATGAAACTTTATCCGGGTAGTGTATTTGCATAGACCTAGTCAATCTCGGGTCGGGATGAAATGGGGTTGGGTCAGGCTCGGGTTGGTTATCCTGGGGTTCGGGTTGATCTCGGTTCAAGTTAGTCCCAGGTTGGGTGGACATCGGTCGGCTCAACCTTGGGTTTGGTCATCCTTCAGTCGGGTTGATTTCAGGTTGACCAATCAAGTTATTTTGATAATATATTTATTTGACTTTAAAAATCATAATCAAAACTATAAAAGGAAATTACTATAATTGCATATTATTTATATTCTATGATAAATTGGATTTCTTTTGGGTCACTTTGGGTTACAAGACGGGTCTAATTGGGGTCTCGGGTCATCATTGGTCAGGTCAAATTTGGGTCGATTTAATTCGAGTCAAGTCACTTTGAGTTTTGGATCAGCTTGAATCAGGTCAAATTTGGGTTGGTTCATTTTCGGGTTTGGGTTCCAATAGATTTTAAATTTCTTCGGGGTAAGGTTGGATAGGATAACTGGTCAAATGGGTTGGGTTATATTTTGTCAGCTCTATATGTGCGCAATGAGGATGAGCAGTTACATACCAGAGGGAGCCCAAACATCTTTAAAAAAATGTTTTGTATTTGATAATGGGTAAAATAGCTCCTTAGATATATAAATTGGTATTTTTTCGTCTAACCCATCAATGTATGATTCTATTTTTCTCCTTTTTTTGATTGGTATCAGGTTTCTTGTCCTTACCAAAAGAATAGTTACAAAAATTAGAGATGGAAATGTTCATTAAGTTTTCTATACAGGGGTATATATATATATATATATATATATATGTTAAATAAGAAATTTATCACTAACCTACCGTAAGATCTAGATATTTATCATTTTAGAGTCGAAATTGGAATGACTTTGACATAGGTGTGGACCCTGATTCTCAAGATGGTTTGGATCATCTTTTGATTGCTCGGGTGTTCAGCTTCCGCGCAGACCTAGTTCATCACTTATGGTCTGTTTATTTCGTAGAGAAATAGATTACATGAATTGATTTTTCCCTTTTTATTGTTTAACGCAATTAGAATATTGTAATTAGGAAATAATGTTTACATCAAACTAAGCATGGAAAATCATTTATAGATTTTTTTTTTCTTGGAAAATACTTTCTTTAGTTATATGTTTTTCATTAAAAGATAATTCATTTATGACCAAGCGAAGCCTAAATAACTTCTATTAGATTGTATTGCTGCTGTATGTTTAGGATGATTGGTAGAAGATGTTTTCTTTTATTATAAACAATGGAATATCATAATGTGAGAGTATATTTTTTATTGAAATAAATAACAAAAAAAAAAAAAAAAAAAAATCTTAGACCGAATTTGATTTTCCTAGAAAATTTTTTTCCAATGGAAAATATCCTCCCCTCACCCCAACAAAAAAAAAATAATAATAATTTCACATAAAAATCAAATCCCAGGCGTTATACAATATTAATGGCATTTATGCGTTTCTAACATTTATTGTGCTATCTTATCATGAAATTCATGAATATATATTTCCCTTCAGGGACCTCCGTTAATTTTTTAACGTCGCTTAGGACTTGTAATTGCAAATAAAATTAATGTAAAATTCCAATGAAGACTTACTATTTATGGCGGGGTTTTGATATGAATATTATCGAGGGTTACACCCGAATTAGTCTCGAGCCTTCCTGACTGCCACATCATCGACTATCACACTAGTGCCATTTATCGCATATTGCCATATCATCAACCTAAACCCGAGAAATTATTAGATGACATGGGATCATCGCGATGACATGGTGACCCTAGTACATTTTTTCTTATTTTCAAGTTAAAATTAATTTAAATAATAAATTTTAATTAATGAAAAATTTTCCCGATACACATGGCTTATAGGAAATAGTGGGGGGGTCACACGATGTCACCTAATATTTTCTCCTAAACCCTAATTAGTTAATATAAATAAGCTAGAGAAAGGTGGTATTGTTATGTTGAGTGTTGTGTTATGTTGTGCTCTCTCTCTCCCCCTCCTAATTCTCTATGTTTTCTCCCCCTTTCTTCTGTGTATTTCTTCTTTTTTTTTTACTATCTAATATAGTTTTATACTTAATAGAGTTGACCCTGAATTAGATTTTCAGTAGATTGATATCAATTTGATCTGAATCAATTATGTATCGTAACACTATCTATCTGTAGTCTAGTCTAGATATTATAGAGAAGTGCATCCATTCCTCAATAAACTTCAAATTCCAATCCTAACATTTTTACAAGCCTATGCGATTTTCAATTAAAGAAAAAGGAAAAAAAAAATTTAAAAAAAACTTCCGTTACCGTATACATTCAATTCTTATAACAGATGAAAATCTCTAAAATTAAGCTCAAATTTGACAACTTTTTGGTAATAAAAATGTTTTATATTAGGGTTATTTATATTTTAGTACTCCGATAATTTTAAAACTAATAAAAAAGACCCTGATCTTTTTGAATTATTAAAAAAAAATCCCTAAGTTTTTGTCGTATTAATAAAAAGGCCACCGAGTTTTGCTCGCATTAATAAAAAGGCTTCTGTCTGACGTAATGATATTATTTTTACTCGACACAGCTGATGTGACAACTGTGTTTTTATTAATCCTATAATAAAATGACAAAAATATCCTTTAACCATATTTTGAAACAAATTAAGCGAAAATAGATAGCTTCTACATAACACGACATTTCAAATTTTGTGCTTATAAAGTAATAATAAGGGTATTAAAGCGTACTTTTGGTCATTTTATTATAGCATTAATAAAAAGAAACTGCTACGTTAGCTCTGTCGATGGAAAATGACGTCATCACGCTTGAGAGGGGCCTTTTTATTGATACGACAAAAACTTAGGGGCCTTTTTAATAATTCAAAAAGATTAGGGTCCTTTTTATTATTTTCAGAAACGTCGGGTACTAAAATGTAAGTGTGTTTTTGGTAATAAAATTTTTTATGTCCCATGGTGTTTGACAATGTGTAAGAAGTATCCTCAAATTTAAGCCTCGTTTGGTATATGAGAAGTAAACATGGGTAGTAGAAATTTATAAAAAGTACGAATTTTGGCTCTTGTTTGGTTGATAGGAAGTAGGCAAAATGCGGGAAGTGAAAAATTGTTGAGCGATTTCTAATTCCATCAAAACGTAGGAAGTAATTACCTAATGCCCTAGGTAAGTACTAATTCCTTCATTCTTACTAATATTACCAAAGAAGTTCTATTTCTCATCAGGGCAATCAAACAACTTTAATCTACTTCCTCTGAAATTGATACGGAATTGAATTCCATAAAATGCAACTTCTTGCAGAAATTTGATTCATGTAGCAACCAAACGAGGTCATAGTAAATACTTTAGGTACCATTTCCGTTAATTTTTGCTGACAAGCCACCAATAAAAAAAAAAAATTAAAAATGCCTTATTAAATCAAAATATCCTTAATCTCTTAACTAAATTACCAAAGAGGGCACCAACACAACGTCACCGGATCCCAGTAGAACTCCGAAGTTAAGCGTGCTTGGGCGAGAGTAGTACCAGGATGGGTGACCTCCTGGGAAGTCCTCACCCTCAGGTTGGGGGCACTGGGAAACAGCCTCTCTTCAGGTTAACACCCTGAAGGGAGAAGAATGTGTACATCCACCCTCCCCAGACCCTGCGTAGGCGGGAGCCCTTGAGGCACTAGGTATTAAGAAATTCATTGATATTGGAATCAAATTAGTAAAAGAAGAAAATTTCAAACTTACAATAAACTTGAAAAGAAGAAATATAATAAGATTATTCAGAAAAAAAAATCCAACTGAAAATTTATTTTTATGAAAAATATTAAAGCTATTCATGAATTTGAAAATTTATTTTTGTAATAATTAAATTAAATTGTAAATAAAAATATGAATCAAAAAATATTAAAAAAAGGAAAAATGGAGAAGATCAAATTAAATAAAAAATATCCAAAAGTTAGAAAGACTTAATAATTCTCAAGAAAATAAAGACAATTTTAATAAATTAGGAAGTTGAAAAAAATGTTTTGTAACTATTAAATTGAATCTATAAATAAAGACATGAATGAAAAAATATAGAAGAAAGAAAAATGCAGAAGATCCAAATAAATGTAAGAAAAATGGCAATTTATTTATACCAAACGTCAATATACTTTGCTCATTATGTCAATTTAGTTCTTATACTTTTAATTTCTTTAATTTAGTCTCTGAATAATTCAAAGTGTGTCAATATAATCCTTTGATCAAATTTAAGTTAAGTAATGACATAATTTTAAACGGTAAAATTATGTTAGATGCAAATAACTTATTATAAATTCATCCATTTACTCAATTTAACCCAACTCGTGGCCGACCATTAAAATTTAATTAAAAACTTAGCATAAAGTTTCTCTAAGGACCAAATTGACACATTTTAAATTGTCACAAAAACTAAATTGATATAATGCACAAAGTTCAAGGACCTTTGACGGAAATAGCCCTAAAAAAAAAAATTTAATTTTAAAAAAAATATCTTTCTTTTAAAAAACATTTAAAGAATTTATGGGAATAAAATTATATCCACTCTATACAAAGCAGTAAATTTTAGACTTTGAAAAATTATATTCGCGCTATCTAATTAATGGGAATAAAATAACATTTAAAATTTTTTATTAAAAATCTAAGAGAAGAAATATAAAGTGAAGAAAGACTTTTTCTTGGTACAAAATAATTATCTGAAACAAATAAATTAACTTGAAAATAATAAAAATTTAAAAAAATATTGATAAAAATTTTCAGTAAAAAAATTATTTTTTATCAAAAAGTTTTGAAAATGATTAAGAAGTGAAAAAATTGTTTATGAGACTTAAGTTTGATTTGTAAATCAAAATACGAATGAGAAAATATTGAAGAAAGAGAATATTCACCGTACGAAAATAAATATATGAAAGAACAAATTCAAAATCTAAAAAATAAAGATGCTAGTATTTTTCTTTAGAAATATATACGCAATTTATATGTTTTATAATGAAATACATAGAATAAAAAAGAACAAATTCATAACCTAAAAAATATTTTCAAAAGTTGTGAGAAAAAAAAGTAACTTTCAAAATAGATTTGAAAGAAAAAAAAAAAAACATAATAAGTTATTGTTTTAAATCAACGAACTCAATAGATTAAAATAAAATAATAGGGAAAACTAAAGAAAGTTAGAAAATATTTTTATGAAAAAATTATTTCTTTGAAAAGTAAATTAAAAAGTTGAAAATTCTTTTTGAAGAAAATATTTTCAAACATTTAAAAATATTTAAAATAAAGATTTATGAACAACAACAACAACAACAGTCCCAGTGCCTCGCGGCTCCCGTAGAAAGCAGGGTCTGGGGGGGGTGATGTACGCAGCCGTACCCATTCCGACCGTGGGGTTATGAACAACACATCAAAAACTACGAGAAATACGAACAAATTTGAAAATTACACACACACACACACATATATATGTATATATAACGAACTCATTTATTTATCAAATAACTGCCATAAAATTTCAAAGTTTTTAAGATGTGAACACCATCCGTGCGCTGTACAGGACCCCCCGGTGCGTATAAAAGAAAAGGAATCCTAAACTTCTCACCTCACTATTCAAGCTCCAAAGCATAAACAAAAAACACACACATATATTATTATACTCATGGATTTGACCCGCAAACTTATTTTGCTACTTGTCTTCCTCAATCTTGTGTTGAATATATCAGCAAACCCTCGGGCACCAGTTCATAACTCGGATGTCCCTTCAAAGGGATGTTATTCTTCTCAGCCACGAACCGTGGTTCAAATCACCAATTCTTTAGGAACCGGAATCAGCCTCACTGTCCATTGTAAATCCAAGGATGATGACCTTGGGGAGCATGTGCTCAGCAATGGCCAATCTTACTCTTTCAGATTCAGACCCAATTTCTTTGGGACCACGCTCTTCTTTTGTAGATTCACATATGCAGGAGGAGCGACATATTGTAATATATATAAATTTCATAGGGACATTGATAGGTGTTGTAACGACTGCAAGTGGTACGTGGACAAAAGTGGCATACATGGCATCAACATTTCAACTGGAAAACTAGGTGTTCTGTGCCCTTGGAGTGGTGTTTCGTTCGAGTCTTCCTCCCCCTTATTTTCACCCGATGGTGTATCTACCAATATAATGTATAACCGAAGAATATAAATTCCTTATGGAAAAAGGAAAACTCGAGTGGCATATACATGCATAATGTATTTTATGCAACATTTTACCAATGAATAACAGATAAATATTTTGCGTTTTGTGGTTCTATAATCCTTTAATTTTTCATTTTATTATGTATATCTTGTTAATTCTCGAAAAGGAGAACTACACCGTAGCTCGGGCGAATTTCTGATGGCCTAAGGACCAGCTAGGTGTATTTAGGTTTGTGCTTGGGAATTGAACATTTGAATTCGAAACACTTAATAAGGATGTGTTTGATATAATTTTTTGTTTGTAACTTTTAATTTTTAAAAAAATGTGAACTAAATTTTTATATTGATTTTTTTCTTCTTGTTGGTTCATGTTTTCAATTTTTATTCAAATTAAGAAAGAAAATAAAAATTAAAAAAAATTAAAAATCATATTCAAAATGTAGCTTTTAATTTCCCAAAATTTAAGAACTACAAATAATAATTATGTCAAACTGGGCTAAGAAAACCAAAACCGATTTCCAGCTGGAACACAGAAGCGAGATGTGCATTTAATGCACAAAGACAAGAAAAAAAGAAAATAATTAATACAACTTAATGCAGATACAATTATTTTTCTATCTAAAAGGATATTTTAAAGCAATATGAAATCATTATAACAAATAGATGTTTAATAAAATCAACATAAGTTGGAATTCATGTCAAATAATCGATCTATTGATTAAGCCAAAAAAAAAAACAAAAAAAAAAAAGAAGAAGAAGAAAGCTTTTTTGTTTAGATATAATTTAAATAAAATAATTAAAATTCTAGTAATAGGGTATTATTGAGCCGCTGCCCAAAATGGCTTAAAGAAAGAAAAAATTATAAGAATGGCTTATTTCGAAAAATATTTACCATAATGGCCTTTACATCACCAAATTAATTTTATTTTTTTTTTTGGTATTTGGGCAGTGACAGACCCTGCCACTTTATTTTAATTTTTTATTTAAATTTTTAATAAAAATATTAATTAAATTAAATATACGTTATCAGAGATGCCTTATTTAAATTATATTGAAATCATATATATAATTTATAATAAAAAATATAATTTAACTAAAATATATGTTATAAAGCTAAATATAATATAATACTAAAAATATAATTAATATATTTAATTTAATTAATAATTTTATTAAAAAAATTAAAATAAAGCAAAGGAAAAAGGGGTGCATGGCATGGGAGGGACCTTGCCACCCAAATAAAAAAAAAATGGTAATTTTTTCTATTGTCGGGCCACTTTGGGCAACGACTCGGTAGTATTTTTAAATCACGGAAAAGATAGTGTATCTTAAAAATTAACTATTTTACAACATCAAATTATTGAATGAAGGTCTACAAATAATTTTGTATTCTAATATGCTCGCTAGGAAAAATCCCATTTAGTTTGAAATATAAACTATCATACACGGTTTCATTTTTTGAAAATACTTATAGATTCATTTCATATATTATGCTAGAATTCTTTTTTTTGGAGCAGTCATATGAAAGGACTCAATAAGGTAAAGCTTAAAGTTCTGTTTGGAGCATGAAATTGGGGTTTATAATTCAAATTCTGTTATTTGATTCATTTGTTGGAATCCAAATTACAATTCCACTGCCCCATTTTTTGGGATTGAATTTTAACTGAAAATCAAACATTCTAATTTCTCGGGATGAGGATAAGGAATTGCAATTCAAAATTAACTTGGTGGACCTGAAACCCAAAATGACTCCACTTGGTTCAGCCAAACCCAATATGACCAAAAACCAAAAGCCTGAAACACAATTGAAATTTGACTCAAACCTTGAAATCGCCCAATTCAAATGACTTAAACTTGAAAGGAAAAAAATCAACTTAATTCAAAGTCTGAAGTGACCCAACCTGATTAACTCGGAACTCGAGATAACTCAAATCTAAAAAATAAAACTATTCGACTTAAGTGTGAGGTTAATAAGCTAATCCAAAATTGAAATGGCCTGACTAAATTGACCCAAAACTTAACATGACCCAAATCCAAAATAACCTAACCCATCTCACACTCAACCTAATTCAATTCAAATCCAATCAATTCTAGCATGAATTTAGAAAAACCTAACCCATTAACTGAAAATTCGAGATGACTTAACACTAAATGATCCGACATGATACTCGACCCCATTTAACTAAAAATTCAAATTACTCGAACTCATGAATCACTCCAACTATAGTAACTCGAACGCAGTGTGAACCAGTCCGACCAAAATCCAACTGCACCTTATTCAAAACTCGAAATACTCCAACTTGATTATTCGAAAATCCATGATGTCTCGAATCATTATGAAACTAATTTTGACCTCTAAGTTCTTTGATGAGCCAAATAATGGAATTTTCCATAGCAACTCCAATTCCACAAGAATTGGAATTCGAATTACATCTAATTTCATGTACCAAATAAAGCCTAGAGTTTACGGATTTTCTTAATTCGAATTACATGCGTCTCGGGTAGCGTGTGCTCAGTGTCAATTTTGTCGGGGTTGGGTGTTTTGGTTTTGATGCTTTTTGTTTCCCTTTTTGTTCCTCCCTCCGTTTACGGAGTGGCCTAGGCCTCGTCTTTTTGAGAGGCGTGTCTGTTCTGCGGCTTTGCCGATATTTATTGGAAAAAAATGTACCAAAGAGAGCCTAGAGTTTTTTTTTTTTGTCAAGAATGGGATTTGGAAGGGTATGGAGGACATGGATAAAAACATGCTTAACATCAGCCTCAATATCCATCCTTGTTAACGGGTCTCCAACTGCACCTATCCCCATGAGTGGAGGGCTAAGGCAAGGCGACCCTATCTCTCCATTCCTCTTTGTTCTGGGAGCTGAAACACTAAATTGCTTGATGAGGAATGCAGTACAAATTGGCAAAGTAAGAGGCATGGAAATTGGGTACAACAAGGAAAGAATCACTCACCTACAATTCACAGATGACACAATCATTTTTTGTGATGCTCAAGGACAGGAAATCAGAAGCTTTAGAGAAATAATGGCCTGCTTCCACCTTATGTCTGGATTATCCATCAACATGAGGAAATCCGTGCTGATTGCACTCAACAAGAGTGACCGGTGGAGTTCAAGAGCTGCACAATCCTTTCAATGCTCAAAAGGTAACCTCCCTATCATGTACCTTGGATTACCTTTAGGAGCAAATAGCAAGAGAATCAGGACTTGGGATCCTATAATTGATAAAATTCAAAGAAGGCTGGCTGGTTGGAAAGCCAAGACATTGTCAAGGGCTGGTAGGCTGATGCTCATCAAATCGGTGCTGCAAAACTTACCAACATACTATCTTTCTTTATTCAAAATGCCTAAGATGGTTGCAAAGAAGATCAATAGATTGCAAAGAGAATTTTTTTGGCAAGGAAAAGCAGATCAGAAAGCCATGCCCCTCATTAAGTGGGAAATCGTTCAAAGGCCTAAGCAATTAGGAGGATTAGGTGTTGGAGAGATCACAATGAAGAATGCAGGGTTGTTGTTCAAATGGTGGTGGAGATATTCTAATGATTGTCAAGCATTTTGGAAGAGAATTGTGGTGAGCATCCATAGAACACCTACTAACCTTGCTGCACTTGGAAGCTACAGAGCTGCTGCTCCCTCATTGTGGTTTGATATCCTCAATTTCCATAACGGATCCCAAAAGATTGAAGAGAGCATTAGAGAAGGATGGACACACATCATAGGAAATGGATTGAAAACATCTTTTTGGGAGGATATTTGGATTGATGACATGCCACTGAAGGAAAGGTTCCCGAGATTCTATAACATATCAGAACAAAGAGGAAAATGCATTGGTGAAATGGGGTGCTGGGATGGGTTATGCTGGCAATGGAATTTCATATGGAGAAGGCGTTTGTTTGTCTTTGAAATAACAATGAAAGACTCACTGCTGCACTTACTTGGACCTGTCTTCCTCTGCCCAGACTGATCAAACGCTTGCTGCTGGAGGTTTGAAGCAAGAGGTGGGTACTCGGTTAGATCATTATGCAGAATTATGTGGCAAAAACTGGGGATCGAGCAAAACCATATCATCAAAGGCTTTTGGAAAGGGGTTGTCCCTCCAAAAGTAGAACTCTTTACATGGATGGCTCTACTCAACAAAATAAATACATGATCTAGGCTTGCTAGACTGGGTATTATTGAAGAGCAGATGAGCATCTGCAGCTTGTGCAATCAGGAAATTGAAACATCTGACCACCTCTTCATACAATGCCCATTTGCCGGGAAGATGTGGTGTGCCTTAATTGACTGGTGGAAGCAGAAAATGGTAGCTTCAGCTTCAATCACAGCATGGTATGAGCAATGGCAAGGAGTACACACAGGGGGCTTCTTAGGAAAATGCTGGTATATCACCTTTTTTGCAGCAATTTGGTCTATTGGCCTTGCTAGAAATGACCTTATATTCAAAGACAAGCAAATAAACACACAGGACATCTTTGAAAATGCAAAATACAGAGTTGCTTCATGGATTAAGGCAGTAAATGAAGATCTCCCTTACTCTATCCAACAAATCATATCTGATATTGATACGGTATCTAAGTGGAAGCAAACGAAAAGCCCAAGAGCTGAACTTAATTGGGCTCCTCCTGAAATAGGGACCCTTAAATGGAATGTGGACGGATCGTCAACAGGGAAGCCGGGAGATGCAGGAGTTGGTGGTGTCCTAAGAGATTGGCAAAGTAATATTCTTTGTGTATTCTCGGTTCCAATTAGGACTAAAGATTCAAACTTTGCGGAGATTGAAGCCATAAGACTAGCCCTTGAGTACTCCTACCAAGACGATAACATCAAAAGTAACAAATTGATTATCGAATCGGACTCAAGAAATGCAGTGTCGTGGGCGAGTAACTTAGATTCTTACCCTTGGATGATGAACTTTGTTATTAACAGAATCCAATTACTTCGAAAAGAGTTTTCGTGGGTCTCCATCACACATCAGAAAAGAGAATTAAATCAGCATGCCGATTCCCTTGCCAAGAATGCGGTTCTGAGATGCTCCCCCTTGATTGCTTGGCTACAGTAGCTTGTCGTCATACTTATGGAGGATTGTGTATTGTTGGTATCATTCCTTTTAGTGTCCTTCTTTTTAATGTATGTGATTATCCACATTTTGTATAGGATGGATAATATTTTGGTGGTTTTTTTGATGATTTGTTTGGACATGTCTTGTGTTTTGGCATATGTATATTTTTTGGAAATTAATGGAAATCCAATTATCAAAAAAAAAATTTATTTACATTTTTTATTTTTGATAAAATAAAAATCATATATTTTTTTGGACTGAAAAAAATCATATTTAAAAAGCAACCTTTTTTTATTTTTATTTTTATTTTTTTTAGTTGTGTACAATACTGTACTAGTCTTATATAAGTCAAAACAGGAACTAGTTAATTTTCAGAGGCACATGTAAAAAAGAATTTTTTTCAACTATATATTAATTATAATTTATAACTATATGGTCAAAATTAATTATTTGTTGAATTGTATAAAAGATTCTTTATAATATCATATTTTTCAATTTATCTATTTCTAATGCACCAATACTTTATCATAATCTTCAACTTCCATTGTTGCTTATGAAAATATCCTCTTCTTCTTAAGTTCCTTTAGCTTTAGGAATCATTCTCTAGTGACCGTTTCATTTCGCTACCCTCGTCGGGTCTTCATCCTCGGACATCATGTCACGAAAGACCTAATGGTTGCTCTTGTGTTCTTTTTCTTCTCTTTTTGGTTCACTTGTGTTAATCAATCGGAAAAGTGGAAAGGTTTCTATTTGTGATATGTTTTAAATTTTAAGTGTATTCACAAATAGAGATCTGTGAGCAGTGTTGTTAGAATCGGGATTCTACTTAGAATCGTTAGGGGGTTTATAGAATCGGAATTGTTGGATTTAATCAAAAATTGTAAGATTCTACTTTTAAGGTATAAAATCAATCTTAAACTATCACCCATCAATTTAACCTTTTTAAAAGTTGATTCTTTGATATAGTATTAGAGTCTTATTAACTCAGAGGTCATAAGTTTAAATCCTAATAACCTGTACTTTCAATATTAAATAATTTAAGTATATGATATAAGGTTATAACTTAAAATTAAGCTTAATTTAAGTTTCTTGAGAATATATAAACATTTAATTTAGCTCTCTTTTATTTCAGGTTGAAAAAATACTTTCATTTCTAATATATGCATGAGATTTTTGCTTTTTAACTTTTTATGTATGTATGGTAGGATCGGTAAAATCGTAAAATCGTATTATGATCTTATCCGTTAGTTTTGTTTAATATCAATGTATTGTGAGATTATACAAAATTAAGATTCTACTTAGAATTTGGATTGATCGATGATTATGAGATCGTAAAATCGTAAGATTCTAAGATTCGGATCAGGAGTTTAATAACCATGTCTGTGATGCTAAAAGCCTAGGACCGTTATCTAACATTGAACTCTCCATCGGGGTGTGCAAGTGCTATGGGGCGAAGCTCAAAGAGTATTAGAATGTAAAATTACTCATGAGACCACTACCCAAGGGTCGATGTTGGTTAGAATTTTGTGGCAAATGGGGAGCTGCCTGAGGAATTCAAAGTACTAGAGTTGTAAAATTGTTCGTGTCTTTACTTTAAACTTTTAAAATAGTTGTTCTTTAATTTGTTATCATAATCTTGTTGAAGTAGATATATTCATTATTGAGGCTTCAAACGCAATAAGTGTTTGCATAAGCTGATATATTAAAATAAAAAAACCGCTTTTAGATTTTCACTGACAACTTAAGCGTTTAAGTAATTAGTTCCTTGAACCAACTTTCATATTTGTTAGAAAAGTTTTAGTCAAAGGTGATTTATTGTGTACAAGAGCATGCATGCAACACCCTGAAAAGGGCACCAACACGCCGTCACCGGATCCCATTAGAACTCCGAAGTTAAGCGTGCTTGGACGAGAGTAGTACCACAATGGGTGACCTCCTGGGAGCATTGGGAAATAGCCTCTCTTCAGGTTAACACTCTGAAGGGGGAAGGCTGCGTACATCCGCCCCCCCAGACCCATGCGTAGGCGGGAGCCCTTGAAGCACTGGGTATGTTCCTCTAAAAGCATGTGTTGAGTATTATTCTTGTATATATTTAGTATTTTGTACTAAATATGTTATGTATTTTATACTAGGCATTTAGTTGAAATATTATTGCAAGACTTCAATATGGGCAAACATTTGTAACCGGCCCATTCATTGCATTAGGCCCATTCATTACAATATTCAATTAGGTAGTTTATTACTTGGTAACTCTTAGAAGGAAGAGCAAGTGTTAGCTCTTACTGGCTTGGTAGTTTTTGTACAAATTGATAGATTGTAATCTCATTTGAAGCATTCAATAAAAACAATATTTTCCGTCTTCCAATTTATTTATTTTTCTAGTATTTTGCATTATTTTACATGGTATCAGAGCGGGTTGTTGATTCTGATCTCGTGTTTGTCGCACCTTGTCCTCATGAAGAGGTGGTGCATTTGTGTTTGGTGCGCCAAGGGCTTCTCCAGTATGTTGGATCCAATTGGATCGGAGAAGGTGAGGGGTACGTTTGTCATAGACTCACGTGCGAGGGGGAGTGTTGAAGACTCCACATGTGAGTCTTGTGGAATCCCACATCGAAGTTGAGAGAAAGAAGAGTTCACTTTATAAGCCTAGTGGGTTACTCCACCTATTGCCAATTGGTTTTAGGATGGAATCCCACTTGAGCTTATATGTGGATCTCATGAGTTCCAACTTCATGGGTCGAGCCTAAAGACCTGGTGAAATTTTACATGGTATCAGAGAGTTATCCTGGTGAAATTTCATTATTTTACAGCATGCATGCAATTAGAGTATTATAATCGTTTTTTTTTTTTTTCTATTAGCAATAAAATAGCAATACCAAAATTGGTATCACATGAAGGCAGAACTCGAGACCACATATTGGTGGGTATAGATCAAAACAAAAATATAAAAAAAATAAAAAAAGTAAGATCTACCTACGCCCAAATCTCAGGATATAGATCAACACCTGCTATAATAACAAGTACAAATAGATACCAAACAAAATGCCACACTAGAAGACCTCATCGCCAAAGATAGCACCGCTCCGCCCCAACAACCAATCCTCCCAAAAAAACTCACAATGTCGAAACACGAGCCTACCTAAATGAAGAATTTTACAAAAGGCTACCTGAGTTTGATCCCTACCAAATGATATATTATGTTAATCATATAATTTATCAATTATAATATTTTTATGTGATTATTTAGAATTTAATCACACCAAATATCGCACCTGAAAATTACAATGAGCTGAATCATTATACATGTCAATTTATTTTAATGATTAATTAACATGTAATTCAATTTTACAAAAAGAAAAATTAGTAACTAATTTAATTACATATGCCTTTTGGTCATGTGTTTTTAATACATGCTATTACATCTTTTCTAAGTTTAGTTTTAAAATGACTATTTTAGTTTTATTTTTTCGATGATTAATGAGTACAAGACTCAAAACATAGCGCGGCACATTCATAAAAACCAGGGCCATAAGAAAAAAGAGCAAAATACGATGAAAGTCGAAGCACAAATAACACCAAACCAATAGGAAACACGGGCTAAGGAAAACTACAAGAAAGATATAAAAGGATCTTTTCTATTAATGTTCAGTCATTGCATTCTCGGAGAAAATTATATTTTATGGTTTAGTGAGGAATTTCTAGGGTGTCCTTCTTTATAGCCTGTATAATTTTGTTGTGTTTTTAGCGAGTAATTTCTAGGGTGTCCTTCTTTATAGCCTGTATAGATTTTGGTATGTTTTTAGCGAGGAATTTCTTGTCTAGTGCTTGTAAAACTATACTCACTTGTATTTTCAAGAATGTCATTCTCTCTCACCGGGCTGGACATAACCCCAAGCAATCGCTTGGAGCCTCAAATATTAGGGGCCCTAAATTTCCGTGGTAGTGGCTTTTGAATAATTGTTAATATTAGTAACGTTCAAGAAAAATGTTGTTATATACAAAATATTCCATTTGAAAATTTTGCTTAGGACCCCAGAATTGTTAGGACTAGCCCTACTCGCTCCTCCTACTTAATTATGAAGAAAAAAAGATCAATCAAGCACGAATTACATATACAGTTCATAGTTTTAAATTGTTAAAAATTAAAATCAAACACAACGCAAATCGCATTCACATGAAAAAATAGTGATGAGAACACGGTTTCCTCTTTGTTACAACTGATGATTCAAATGGGACATTTATTTCATTCATATAACTTTGTAAAATCGATTTATGTTAAGTAATTCATTCTCACAAATCTATATATAAAGCACCCGATCACACTAAAACAAACTCACATTTCATTTTCATCAGAATTCAAAATGGTAGCTGTTCACCGAAGCATTTTTCTCTCTCTAATGCTTATCCTACTATTGTCCTCCAATTCAAAAGCTAATAATTGTCCTGTTTCACCTAAAACCACTGTTACAATTGCCAATAACTTGGCGCGGGGACAAAACCTGATGCTTCATTGCAAATCCAAAGACGATGATCTCGGAGAGCATATTCTAGTGCCTAGACAACATTATGAAATAAAGTTTAGGCCTAACATATGGGGAACGACACTCTTCTTCTATAGTTTCAATTGGAAGGGTTTGTCAGTGGTTTGTGACATCTACCGATACAAGAGGGAGATTGATCAATGTTGTGAGGATTGCTTTTGGAGTGTTGATGAAGTTGGCGTGCATGGAATAGACATGTACTCGGGCAGAAATGATATTCTATATCGATGGAATAGTAGCTACAATCCCGGCAACCTGCCCTTAAATTTCAATATAAAAGTTTAATCGTATATGTCGGCTTGTATTTTTGCGTATCTTATAATCATGAAATAAAGAACCATTTTGACATTTAGAATATCATTTGAATAACTATGATCTCATCGTATAGGATGATCGACCACCAGTATACCAATACTCTATCATGACATTGACCTTTCATTATTACTTATGAAAATGTTCTCTTCATTCATTTTAAGTTCGTTAAGCTTTAGTGATCACCCTCTGGTTATTGCTTCATTTTGCTGCTCTCATTAGGTCTTCATCTTCGGACATCATGTCACTAAAGACCTAATAGTCACTCTTGTGTTCATTTTCTTCTTTCTTAGGTTCACTTTCTGAACTTTGATGTTTTGGAAAACATATGACTTGAGTTAATCAATCAGAAGAGGCGAAAGGTTTCCATTTGTGCTATGTCTTGAATAGAAGTGTCTATTTACAAATGGAGATATGTGATGGTAGCAAAAAGCCTAGGACCGTTACTCTATATTGAACTCCATCAGGGTGTGTGAGGTGTACGGGGGTGACGCTCGAAGAGTATTAGAGTGTACAATTAATCATGGGACTGTAACCCAAGGGTTGATGGGTTGGTTAAGTGTTTGGGACAGATGGGGAATTGCCTAAAGAATGCACCATATTAGAGTGTAAAATTACTCATATGACTTTACCTAAAAATTCTAAGCTTTTGAGATCGTATTTTTATATGTATCTGAATTTTGTTAAATAGATATGTATTATTTACGCTTTAAGCTCAATGAGTATTTGCGTAAACTGACATATTAAAATGTAGAACAGTTTTTATATTTTCACTTAACAACTTAAAGTTTTAGAGTGATCAATTCCTTGCACCAAATGTGACGTTGCTGGAAAAGTTTAATCAAGGAATTTTTTGGGATGTTTCGGTAAACAAAATCGGGATGCTAGTCCTTAATTTTGATCGTATTCAAAATTTGCATTGTCGGAGAAAATTAAAATTTGTTATGGACCATTTTGCAAAAACTTTCTTGGGACGTATTGCATGGAGCTTCAGTGTGATGGAATGCTCTCTAATACTGCTTTGATGTGGCAAGTGTGCCGGCCGGTGAGTTGGGCAAGTGCGCATGTGTGCGATGAGCTTCATGGATCAATGCAGATGATGAGACCTTGGTGTGTAGGTGTGGACCTAAGTGTCATATTGACAAGTGAACCTATTGAATGGTCACGCTTTAGGATTTCAGGTCTTGTTGTTGGGCAAACATCAGTATTCCACTAAGTGGTATTGGCTTTGAGGTCATTGGACTTGGGCGAACTTGTGACACGAAGTTGGGAACTCGGGTTGAGAAGGGCTGCGTTTGACAAGTCATGCGTGTCGCAAAGAAGTAGAAGTATATGTCAAAGGATGAAAGAGCCTCTCTTGGAGTAAGGCTGGCCTTGATTCATTGGAGTCTTGGCGCCGCACGGTCGTTTATTCCTCTGTGTAAAAATAGGACCTGGACAATTGGTATCAGAGAGCCTCAAAGGACTTCATACTTCGCCATGAGAGTTGTGGATACTAGCCAATTGGTTTTAGGATGGAGCCCCACTTGAGATTATATGTGTGACCTCATTCCCGTTGTTTCCTGAGCCTGGTTTTGATTATTTCGTGTCTGTGGTGTCTTCTTTTCTCTGGGTGTTGTTGGGGTTTGGGGTTTTTGTGGGAGGTCTTTTGTCGATTTGCCCTTGCTTGCTGTGTTATTTGTATTGCGATCTCTTGGTCGATCTTCATATTTATAAATTCTCAATTATCAACAAAAAAAAAAAAAAATGTGTGACCTCGTATGTTTCAATTTCGTGGGTTGGGCCTAAAAAAACCCATTAAAATTTAACATGGCTACAACGTGTATCATTCAGAATCCATTCTTTCATGAACACATAAAGTGTATCAAGCTCCATTTTTATTTTGTTTGTGCATATGTTCAACTGGATACTTCAAAGATTCTTAATGCGGACTCTCAATGTATATCATCCGGCCTTCAAAAGTATGTATATGTCTATACAAATACTATAGTATATAATAGCATGTAAACCTGAATTATCGATCTATCCTCACAGTGGTGTGTGGTCATTTGGTCTAACATTTAGGTTCGGGTTTCAATTATCTTCTTAAGTAACGAATATTATCTCACATTTTTGCATCTAACTCCCAACATTAAAATGAGGTCTAACATCTTCCAAACTTAAACTAGATCATAACCGTTTAGTTAGCCTAGTGCTCAACGATCCTTACTTTCCCCATGAGTCACGGGTTCAAATCTTAGGAAAAACAATTATACTTTTTTCTTTAACATTTTTTATTCGTAATTTTTTTTTTTGGTAATTAGTGATAGAAATCGCAATACATAACAGGCCACTTGAATAAGCGAGACCTAAAAAAATCCTATAACAAAATCCTATAAAAATCGTAATTTTTTTTGATAAATTTTTTTTATTCGTAATAACTCCTAATACTAGGTAGTTTGGAAAAAAAACAAATTTTTTTAAATACATCTTGGGTTTCTAATAACTTATAATATTAAACCTAAACTCTCACTTTTAAAATCTTAGTTATTTTCTCGCTCCTCTCATCTCCTTTGCAATTTTACTATTACTTTAATTCGTTATAATACATACACGTGCGCGTGCATATATATATATATATATGTTAAAATAATTTAGATACACACATAGACTTATTATTATTTTTATACTTTTATTATTTTTTGATTATAAATATGGATCTTACATCGTTAAATTCCTACATCCGCCACTGATTACCTTGTAGATGTCTTTCGCCTTTCATTGGGTTTTTTTAGATGTTTAAAGTATTTCTTAAATATTTAAAATATTTTTTTGTATATTTAGAGTATTTTGTTAAATATATTAAGTAATTTATAATATTTTAAATATTCATATATATTTAAATAATTTTAAAATATAGCTTTTAATAAATTGATTGAATAGAAAAGATGATTTCATTCACGATGCAAGAAGACATATACATACAGTACATTTGAATAAAATGTTGAGAAAATTCAAATAATCAAGCACAATAGAAACGAAAAACAACAAAAATAGCAAAACAATCAAAAAATTTCGTTCCCCTTGTTTGGGTGCCCACAAAACTGCTCCAATCCCTCACATCTTACTCTCTTTCTTTCTCTCATATTAAACATCAACCCTTAACCTTTATTTATAATTAGGTCGCATAAATATAATCTGATTGAAAATATTCAATCAAATGAAATGAAACTTATTTAAAATTCAATCTAAATCATATATCAACCAGTTAAATCTCAATTAAATCAAATCATAATAATATATTACCCAAAATTTAATTTTAAGGCAAATAATATCCGAATATAGAAATAGAAACAAGGCATAATATATGCCACCTATTTAATATACAATCCCGACTTATCATATTAACAATATTTTAAATTATTTAAATATCGTAACACCTTTAAGGCGCGTTGCATCAATTGCGTATATTATATCTTCTAATTAAAAAATATGGTATCTCTTGTATTAATTGCAATTAATTTATGAATGCACGACATTCAATATATACTAGTTTCCCAATGCGATACATAATGTGTTTTTAAATTTTAGTTAATTATTATATTTATATGTTATATTTGATAATTATATTATTAACGTAATTAAAAATTACATAATAAAAAATACCATTTGTCTATATAATGACTTATGTATATATAAATTAAAATAAGAAAGTTGATCTTATCACAAATTAAACATTTATATAAATATAGATGTAAATGAGGTTGAAGGTTCACAGGGAGATAAAGTAATAGTCTAAAAATTCAAGAATGGGAGAGTGGAGGCTTTTTAGATAAAAACTTCTATTTAATATATAGTACTAGTATAGATAATAAAAAAAATTTGAAGTCTAAAAATTTTATCAATTAGATACTATCTATCGGGATTCGGGTAAATTTCTTTGCAAAACGCTAATCGGCAATGCGATTCTGAAGATATTCAGATACCCTCTCCAAAATCTTGTTCATTTTTTCCCCAAATTATGCTAATAGGACACACGAATCTAAAAATGTACGAGTGCCAACCTCCTACCAAAATTTGGGTAATTTTCTCACTGTTGATGTGACACATGATATTTGTTGGATTCGACTTACACTATCTCAACATTATCTGACGATGAGTCGGTTACTGCATACATGTTAACGGTGTGTGTCACGGTAAAAAAATTTTTAAACTTTAAGATATCTTATTATATATACAAACACACACTAAATAAAAAATCTTAACACATCCAAATGATAAATTCCTAATTAAACAATTTTTTAAAATAAATCAATAATTTTAATCACAGGTACTCACACAATGGGTGAATACTTTTATTGTAATAGTTATTTTCATTGATTTCAGATCAATCTCACTCTCACGCTTTTTTATTCTATTTTACCAATGCATATTCTAATTGTTTGACTATAAAATAATTTTTGGATCTTCACTATCAGTTTAAATTTTTGGGTAAATTATAGAAAATTTTTCTCACTTTTGTTTCAATAATGGAAACCCTCCCTCACAAATAAAACTACTCACTTTTGAAAATTTTTCACTTTGCCTTCAAACAATTTTTTTTTTTTTTACCATTTTGCCCCTCAAAATAAAATAGTTTAGTATTTGATTTTATTTATAGGTAGCATTTTATATTTTGAAGAAAAATAAAATTTTTTTTTTTATTTTTAAAAATGTGAGTTTTCTATATTTATAAAATTATTATTTTAATTAATTACAGTAGCGATATTATAATATCATCAAAAAAATATTATATTATATTTTATCTCATAATATTTTTTATAAAAATTTTAAAAGTACTTTTTATCTTCTAAACTTATAATAATATTAATATAATTAATTAAGATAATTATATTTTTATAAATATAAAAAATCCCCTTAATTCTTTTGCTAAAAACATAAAATTTCTATTTTTTTTGTCTAATAATATGAAACCCCTTTCTAAAAACAAAATTAAACATTAGGGACAAAATGATCAAAAATAAGTTATATAGAGGTTAAGTGATAAATTTTTAAAAGTGAGGGGGGTTTTGTGAGTGCTTTTATTTATGAGGGGGTTTTCTATTTTTGAAGTAAAAGACAGGGAGATTTTCTGTACTTATCCTAATTTTTTTTTTAAAAGTTAGTTTTTTAATATGGTATTAGAATCTTGTTAATTACAAGATTACAAGTTCAAATTACAACAACTTTCAATTTAAATATTAATCTATTTCAAGCACAAAATATAGCTGGACCTGTGCATAACCTATACTTCAAACCTAATAAATATTCGCATGAGAGGGCCTTGACCTTCAACCGTCAGTTAAAGTTTTTGGAAATGTTGGTTCCTCGACACTAATTCGTCATTAAATACCTACCGTTTATGATATGAAAGCTAACAATTTTTATTAGAGTAATTTTTTCAATCTTATATTTTACTTATTAAAAGTTTTCTTTTCAAAAATCAATTCACACATAAAACTAATACCAATTTATAAGTTTAAAACATTTATTACGATATCATATCATAGATATATTTCCACTAATTAGCATTGCTTAATGACTGAATTGGATTTAAATTGATGTGAACTCTTATGGTAAGTGTTTTTAAAAACTTTTATTTTGAAAAAAGTGTTCAATTTTTTGGCATTTAATGAATTCTCCGTGCCTATAAAGCAGATTATATGTCGACTCTTCATCTCACCATTAAACTCAAAATATTAACCAAAAAATCGTACATATGGGTTCAACCGACAAGCTTATTTCACTGCTTGTCATCCTCAATCTTTTGTTAAATATATCAGCAAACCCTTTGGAACAAGTTCATAATCCGAAAATCAATGAATTCAAATGTTTTTTATCAAATCCAAAAACCAGAGTTCTTATCACCAATTCTCTGGGATCAGGTATCAACATCACTGTCCATTGTAAATCCAAGGACGATGATCTTGGGGAGCATGTGCTTGGCAATGGCCAAACTTATGACTTCGAATTCAAACCCAACTTCTTCCGAACCACACTTTTCTTCTGCAAATTCACATATATGGGAGGAACAACATATTGTGACGTTTACAAGTATTCAAGGGACATCGACAGATGTTGTGACAATTGCAAGTGGTATGTGGAAAACGAGGGCATACGTGGGGTCGGCATTGTATCTGAAAAAGCTAATATTACGTGCCCTTGGAGTGGCGCTTCATTCAAGTCTTCTTCCTCCTCAAATCCGCCCATCGGTGTACCTCCGAATTTAATATATAATTGAGGAGTACAAATTCCTTAACAAAAAGATGTATAATGTACTTTTATACATCATTTTGCCCATGAATAAAAGGATGAATATTGAGTCTCATGTTTCAATTAACAATTACATTATATTGTTGCGTCTCTTGACACCCTATCATTGCATGAGTCTTTCAGGCACTAAGTTTTTCTAAAAGGCGAGTTGCTCTATAGCTACAACAAATTCTCGATAACCTAAAATTCTGCTATGTTGATTCAACATACAGTAAAATATAATGCACACTTGAGGACTTTTGGATTTAAAACACTTAATTATGATATGTTTCATATGATTTTCTATTAGGAGTTTCTATTTTTCAGAAACTAAGAACTAAGTCTTAATGATTTTTTTTCTAATTTTTAATTTACGTTTTTTCATTAAATTAGGAAAAAAATGAAAATAAAAATCAGAAACCAAATAAATCATTTTAAAAATAAAAAATTATAAATTAAAAAATATACTAAATAAGCCTAAGAAAATTGAATTCGGTACAGAACCCAAATGAGTGTTCAGTGTGTAGAGAGGGGGGAAGAGGAAATTATTTGGTCAAGTTGTGAAAAAAATTATAATTTTCATAAATATTTTTCTGAAAAACACTTTTGTAAAAAATATTTTCAATTGCAGTATTTTTGTTTGGAAAAATTAACTTATGCTTCTACTTCTATCATTAAAAAAAAAAATTTTGCTTCAACTTAAAATAGAAAAACAATTTTACTTTTATTTAAAAATATTTTTTTAGTCTGACTACCCCCAAATCCTTAAAAAGTAAACTTTTTTATATAAAAGTTATTTATACGTAAAAAAAAAATTTGGTCAAATAGGTCTAAAAACGTACTGATTATACCACTAGATTTTTTAATCTAAAAAATTATTTTGAAACTATATGAAATCATTACAGTAAATAGAACTTGGTAACTACAAGTTGGTGAAAATAATAAAAACATTATCGGAAACATATAACAAAGGAGAGATATTACCTGAAACGCTTGCAAATTAAGTACTGATAAAGTAATAACTAAGCGAGGTGCAAGTATTTTTTTTTTAAAGACGGTTTCCACGCTCCTATGTATAAATTTGATGCAGTAGGTATAGACCGCGTATCCCAAGGATACAACGTTCAGCCTATTCTATCACTCTTAAACCCTGCTTCGGTCTAAGAGAAACTTTTTAAATTATTCCAACACAAGTAAGTTAGAATTCTCGGGGTTTTTGAGTCCAACATACTGTCATGTTGAGTTTCGTATTTTTGCTTTTTTGGCTTTTAATTGTCTTTTGTCTTATTGCTATCCTCTCTGGGCCGTGTTGGATTGCCGCTTTGCATTGAGCAATTGCTCTTTATTTATCCAAAAAGAAAAGTAAGTTTGAATTCTAATCAAAAAATAAGTCGATAATTATGGTTATTGACAAAGTAAAAGAAACTTTTTTCTATTTAGACATAATTTCTATAAAACAAAAAATAATAATAATTGGGTATTGTTCGTACATTAAGGTTTAGAAATAACTTTGTACTCTTTTTTTTTTTTCAATAATTAACAATAAAAACTCGCACAATAAAAACTAGCATCTCACGAACAGATCCAAAAAGTGCACACATAGTGTGGGAAAATGGAAAATAATAAGAAAACACATTTAAAAGTCGTAAAAACTAGCATCTTGTACTCTAATATTCGAATCATAAATCATAATACATGGACTCATTTCACAAAGATGCCTACACAGATTCATTTCGTACCCCTAGGTAATATCTGTGTGATACGAAGCCTGGCTTTGCCCATAATGTGCATTCAGCTTAGAGTCTTTCATTTAGTTTGCAATTTTCTCTTCTTTCGATTCTGACTTTTGTACATTTTGAGGCTTCTTCTTTTATACTTCAAAAAATCATGTAATTATCAAAAATTCTTTTCGTACATTAGGCTACAATTACATTCATATTTTGTCATACTAAAGGATACATTAAAGCTTAAATTGGAATGGTGTGTCGTATTATAGTGTCATGTCAAATTTTTTCTGATATAAAAATACCATATAATTCAGATAAGGAATGGACAACAAATAGTTTTTCTTTAACATTATTTATTTAAAAAAAAGACGATATAGTTTACAAAAAGTATGCTTTTTTTTTTTAAAGTTAATTTTACTTCTCTTAGCTATATAAATATTTTTTTTTTCTCTGAATTGTATGAATATTGAACACACTCAATTGCATAAATATGGATATGATTTTTTTGACATGTATAAATATTAAGATTTCTATTTTTTTAGATTGTTGTAACATATACATATGTTATAATATTTTTACATGCACACACATATAATTATTAGTATTATTTTATTTCTTTTATAGATATTACGTCATTAAATTCTTGGATTCGCCATTAATTTTCGTCCTAAATTTCTCTCGCTTCTCATCAGTTTTTTTTTTTAAATGTTTAAAATATTTTATAATATAATATTTTTGTAAATGTATCAAATAATTTTATATTAAATATTTTAAAATATATATCTATAATACTTTTGAAATATAATATTTTTAGTAACATAAATATGCAAGGTATTTAAAATTTTAATATATGAAACATTTCAAATATTTTATTAAATATTTATACTAGACTTTCTACGTTGAATGCAATGACCAAAGTATTTATAATAGTACATATTTGAGAAAATCTTGTGCTATGTCGACATTACTTAGCAATGACCAAAAAAATTACTATATTTTACTGGAGCGTGCCACGGTAAATAATTCTTCAATCTCCGTGATATCTTATTATATATAATATACTCCTAATTAACAAATACTATTAAATTAAATCAATAAGAGTTATTTTCATTAATTTATGTAATCGATTTCTAAATTCTGCCTTTTTTTATTTTCTTTTACCAATGCAAACTCTAAAGGTTAGAGTATAAAATCATTTATATGCCTCCACCTGATAACTTAAACTTTTAGAAAAATTTATTACTTGATATGGTATTAAAGCGTCGTTGACCAAAAGATCAATAGTTCGAGTTACAATAGTCTCCACTTTAAATATTAATCTATTACAAACACAACATATACGTAAGCTTATGCATTATCCATGCTTTAAACCTAAAGGGTATTTGCATGAGATGACAAGACCTTCATCCGTCAGTTAAAACTTTTCGAAAATTTTGTTCTTTTAACACTAATTCGTTATTAAAAACTGCCCATTTATGACCGGAAAGCTAACAATTTTTATTGGAGTTATTTTTTCATTCTTATATTTTAATTGTTAAAATTTTCTTTTTAAAAAATCAGATTCATACATAAACCCAATACTAAGAATTATATTATATGGAATTTATGTGTTTCAAATATTTATTATGATATCATATCATGAATGTGCTTCCCCTAAGAGACCTCCATCAATTCATATAATATTGCATAATAAATGAATTGGAATAGTAAATGTCATTAAAAATTTTGGGAAATTTAATAAACCCTTCGTACCTGTTAGAGTATAAAACCAATCATGAATCTTCACCCATAAGCTCATGCTTTTGGGATAGATGGTTCCTTGACATGGTATCAGAGCCTTGATGACCAAGTGGTCAGGAGTTCGAATCTCAACAGCCCCCACTTTCAATATTAAAACAATTAAGAACAAGGTAAGAGCTGGGCCTGTGCATTGTCCACGCTTCAAGCCCAAACGAGCATTTGCGTGAGGGGGCATGTTAGAGTATAAAATCAATCCTGGACCTTCACCCATAAGCTTAAGTTTTTGGGATAGTTGGTTCCTTGACAGTACCTATAAAACAAAATATTTGTGGACCTTCAAACTCATCGATCAAATTCAAAACCTTAACCAAAAAAAAATCGCACATATGGATTCAACTAGCAAACTTATTTCACTGCTTTTCATCCTTAATCTTTCGTTGAATATATCAGCGAATCTTTTGGCACAAGTTAACAATTCAAAAATCTCTTCATACAAATGTTATCCAACAAATCCAATAGTTCATATCGTCAATTCTCTAGGAACCGGTAACCTCACTGTTCATTGTAAATCCAAGGACGATGATCTTGGGGAACATGTGCTCGGCAATGGCCAAATCTATGAGTTCAAATTCAAACCGAATATCTTCGGAACCACACTCTTCTTCTGCAGATTCACATACGTGAGAGGAACAACGTCATGTGATGTATATAAGTTTTCGAGGGACATCGACAGATGTTGTAACAACTGCATATGGAACGTGGACAAAAGTGGCATACATGGGATCAACAGCATTATATCTGGAAAAGCTAATATTACGTGCCCTTGGAGTGGCGCTTCGTTCAAGTCTTCTTCCTCCTCAAATCTGCCCATCGGGGTACCTTCGAAATTAATTTATAATTGAGGAATACAAATTCCTTAACAACTCAAAGGGTGGATGCATGCATATTGTACTTTTATACATCATTTTGCCCCATGAATAAATGTTAGGTTATGTCTCAAATTACTTATTTTATTTTTTATGGGGCTGTCGTGGGGTCACCGATTGATCGAAGGGAAAGCCGATCGATCGGGTGATTTAAGGAAGGATTCGGTATTTTGGCCGTGAAGGGGTCGATTGATCGGCATTGGCCAATCGATCCGCAAACCCTAGCCGTCTTCCGCAAACCCTAGCCGTCTTCTATAATAAAGGGCTTAGGGTTTTCACTTTGGAGAGAGTTTTATCCAATTCAGATCCAATCAAAGGTTATAAGCCACCATTAAAAAAAAGAGGTGATTTCGTAATTCCTTCAAGATATTCGAATGCTACGAGAGTTCAGAGGGAGTGATTGTAATTCTTCCATATATCTCGTTCTGGGAAGTGTCATTGTAATTCTTCCGTTTAGTTAATAAAGAATCTCCATCTCCGCCCGTGGTTTTCTCCCCTCTCGATTGTAGAGGGGTTTTCACGTAAATATTATGTGTTCTTGTTTTATTCTTTCTTTCTCCATATTTGTTTACTTCTCGTTTTGCTTGAGTCATATTATTTGAATCGAATCAAGTTACCAGGGTTTACGCTTCCGCATTAAGTTTTTCCTCCACAAATTGGTATCTTAGCATACTAGATTTGCTAAGTTTCTTTTCAAATTGGTATCAGAGCCTTGTTTATTTCGATTTGATAATATGACGTCCGCAATTAGATCCGAAATTGAGAAGTTTGGTGGTCAAGGGAGCTTCAGCTTATGGCAGGTTCGCGTTAAGGGCCTCTTGACTCAAAATGGCTTGAAGAAAGCTTTAGATGGCAAAGAGAAGAAATCAGAGAATCTTACAGAAGTACAATGGGAGGAGTTGGATGAGAAGGCACTCACAGCAATTCAGATGTGTTTTACCGATGACGTTTTGACAGAAGTTCTGGAAGTGAAGACCGCTAAGAAGTTGTGGGAGAAATTGCAGGATATGTTCTGTTTCAAGTCTGTCTCCAACAAACTCGCAGTTAAGCGCCAGTTATTTACGTTTCGTATGTCAGAAGGTACGTCACTTAAGAACCACGTCAGTGAATTTAATTCAATTATTCAAGATTTGAAAGAATTGGATGATGTTCCTAAGGATGAAGATCAGGCAATGTTGTTGTTATGTTCTCTCTCTACTTCATATTAGGGTTTTGTCGAAAGCATGATTTATGGGGGTAGACAAACCATATTTGTTGATGAAATTAAGAGAAACCTACTGAGTAAAGAACGAGTAGATAAAGAATTATCTGATTCTGTGTATAACTCAGGTAGTGGTTTATTTGTGAGGGGGAGAACCGAGTATGATCATAGTGGAAACAAGTCTAAGTCTAGGTATCAAGACCTAACCTGTAACTACTGTCATAAGAAAGGGCACATTAAGAAAGACTTTTACAAGCTTAAGAGAAAATTAGAAGCAGGTAACAGGTCTAACCAGAGATCCATAGCAGCTAGTGTTGTGAATGGTGAGAACGAAGATTTTCTATTATTTGTGTCTGAACCTCATTCAAATTTGAAAGATAGTTGGATTTTGGATTCGGGTTGCTCCTATCATGTCTGTCCCAATCGGGATTGGTTTTCCACGTACGAGTCCGTTCAAGGTGGAGTTGCTTTGATGGGTAATGATAATCCGTGCAAAGTTATGGGTATAGGAACAATTCGTTTTAGGATGTTCAATGGCACTATCAGGGTTTTGGACGATGTTCGTCATGTTCCTGATTTGAAGAAAAATCTCATCTCTTTAGGTACTCTTGAGTCTAAAGGGTACAGGTACACAGCTGAAGGTGGAGTTTTGAGGGTCGTTAAGGGTGCTTTGATAGTTATGAAGGGCAGAAGGTTAGGTACGTTGTATGAGCTTGTCGGTTCCACAGTTGTTAGATCTGTTGCAGTATCTCCATCATCCTTATTGTTGACAGAACCGGAGATCACAAATTTAGGACGTTTGAGATTGAATCGTTCAGGTGATAGGGGTCTGTCTAAGCACAATGTGAGGGGCTCTTTGTGTGGTCAGTCCAGAGGACTGGTGGTATGTGAACAAGGGCTTTATGGGAAGCAGAAAGGTTTTCGCTTCAAACAATTCCTGACGAGTAAACGTGTCACGTTTGGTGAGTCTTCATTATTGCTATCTCCACAGAAGATGTCATCAGTTATTTGTGATTCAGGTCAGGTGAGTAAGCCAGAGGGAGTTCAGTTCAGTAACACAGATCAGCAGCAGGTGGCTGTTTCAGATAGTGCGTCAAGAGCCAATTCAGTGAATAAGATTGGCATTGCTGATAACCTCTCAGATATGCTCACTCAGTTTCTACCTAACAAGAAGTTCAAGTTTCGCTCGATTAGGTTTCGTACTTCGTTGTATTAACCCCGTGTGTGGGGGTTTTGTGGAGAAGGTGGAGGAAATTCTTTTATGTATGTAATTTGAGCCAAGGTGGAGATTTGTTAGGTTATGTCTCAAATTACTTATTTTATTTTTTATGGGGCTGCCGTGGGGTCACCGATCGATCGGAGGGAAAGCCGATCGATCGGGTGATTTAAGGAAGGATTCGGTATTTTGGTCGTGAAGGGGTCGATCGATCGGCATTGGTCGATCGATCGGGAGTCTTTTTTCGCAAACCCTAGCCGTCTTCTATAATAAAGGGCTTAGGGTTTTGACTTTGGAGAGAGTTTTCTCCAATTCAGATCCAATCAAAGGTTGTGAGCCACCATTAAAAAAAAGACGTGATTTCGTAATTCCTCCAAGATATTCCTCCAAGATATTCGAGTGCTACGAGAGTTCAGAAGGAGTGATTGTAATTCTTTCATATATCTCATTCTGGGAAGTGTCGTTGTAATTCTTCCGTTTAGTTAATAAAGAATCTCCATCTCCACCCGTGGTTTTCTCCCCTCTCGATTGTAGAGGGGTTTCCACGTAAATATTGTGTGTTCTTGTTTTGTTCTTTCTTTCTTCATATTTGTTTACTTCTCGTTTTACGTGAGTCATATTATTTGAATCGAATCAAGTTACCAGGGTTTACGCTTCCGCATTAAGTTTTTCCTCCACAAATTTGTATCTTAGCATACTAGATTTGTTAAGTTTCTTTTCAATAAAAGGATGTATATTGAGTCTCATGTTTCAATTAACAATTATTTTATATAGTTGCCTCTCATAATTGTATTATCCTATAATTTGTTTATTTTATTATATATACCCCATATTCTCATTAATTTTCTAAAAGGCGAGTTGCATCACAGCTGAAATGAATTCCCGATGAGCTAAAGTTCTACTAGATTGATGCAATATAGCAAAATTAATTCACACTTCAGGACTTTTGAATTTCAATAACGTAATTATGAAATGTTCAATATAATTTGCTATATACAGTTTTTAATTATGATATGTTTAATTTTTAGTTTTCTGTTTTGTTGGCAAATTAGGAAAAAGATCAAAATAAAAATGAGAAAATAAATGAAATCATATTCAAATTATAGTTTTTAATTTGTTATTAAAAAGTTATAAATAAAAAAAAGCCAAATAGGCATAAGAAAATTGGAAGACTGTTTGGTCAACTAGTGAAAAAATAAATGTTCTCAAGCATATTTTGTAAAAATAGTTTTATAATAAAATATTTTCAAATGGGGTATTTTTGTCAAAAAAAATTAATTTTTGCTTTTATTTTTATTATAAAAAATTAAATTTTAGTTTTTTTTTTTACTTTTGTTAAAAAGTAGAAAAATAATTTCTATTTCTATTTAAAAACACTTATTGTTAGGGAATATAAATAAAATTATTACCTCAATAGCGTGGAAGTGCAGAGTTACCGATGAAGTAGAGCTGAGCGAGGCACGGATCACGCTTTCTTTAAGACGGTTTCCACGCTCCTACGGATAAGCCCGATGCAGTAGGTAAACAGCGCGCAGTCCCCAGGATACAATGCTCAGCTATTGCCAACGCCCTTAGACCCTGCACTGATCTAAGAGGCCAAAACTACCAAACACTCGTAACTCAAAAATAAAAGATGAGAATTATAGGCAAGTAGAGGAAGATGAAAGCTTGTTATTGTGTGTATAAAATATCACATTTTAATCCCTATTTATAGGGTAAAGAAAGATCAAAAACACTAATAACAAAATCCAATTTTTGTCCGTTGATATTAATGGGCCAAGCATTCGACTGTTGCAATTAAATGGGCCATTCAATTTTTATCCGTTGGCACTTTGCTGCATCCTTATTTTTTTATTCTTTTTTCCTTTTATCCTTTTTTCCCTTATTATTATTATTATTAAAAGGAAAAGCAAATAGAAATCTTTATTTTTCCCTTGATATTTTTCATAACAACGGCTATGGCAACTAGCACCCGAATAGAAGAGACTTTAGCTACGGGTGAGTATGTATCAAAGAACTCAATATCCTCCTTCTGTGTAAAGCCTTTTGCTACTAACCTAGCTTGAAACTTATCTATAGAACCATCAAGCGTACGTTTTCTTCTAAGAACCCACTTACATCCTATAGTTCTGCAACCTTTGGGTAGATCTACTAACTTCCATGTTTTATTAGCACGTAAATAGTCCATTTCATCATTAATCGCTTCTCTCCAAAATTCACAATCAGGTGAGGTGAGAGCTTCCTGTATGGACTTAGGTTCATCTTCGAGTAAACATATTACATCTTCAATGACAAGAGGATGTTCTTGTATATGATAAATTAAATAATCGGGGCCAAAATCCTTTTGAATCCTTGATATCTTACTTCTTTTGGGTTCTACAGTTGAAGAATCTATTGGAAACGTATTGTCAGGTTCAACCTCTGAGGAATTTTCAATATGCCCATCAATTTTTGTTTTAAAAGGAAACTTGTCTTCATGAAATATAGCATCCATTGTCTCTATAACTATATTATCCTCTAGGTTCAAGAATCTATATGCTTTACTATGAAAAGCATATCCTATAAAGACACACCTAATAGCTCTTTCTCCTAATTTGGGAATTTTGAGGTCTGTTTTTCTAGCAAAGGCTAAACAACCCCAAACCTTTAAGTAATTCAAGTTAGGTCGTCTCCCTCTCCATAATTCATAAGGTGTTTGGAGTATTTTTTTTTCGAGATACTCTGTTAAAAACATAATTGGCGCTGAGTATAGCCTCCCCCCATAAATTTTTAGGTGCACTGGCGCTAACCATCATAGCATTAGTATAGCCAATTAGTGTCCTACTTTTACGTTCTGCCACCCCATTTGAGGGAGGAGAGTAACCGGGAGTAACTTCATGCACTATGAGTAACCGGGAGTAACTTCATGCACTATCCCTTCCGAACGAATAAAGTCTATTAACCCTAAAGTCTCATATTCCCTACCTCTATCAATTCTAAAACTTTTAATCTTTTTATTAAAGCGATTCTCTACTTCTCTCACAAAAATTTTCAATTTTTCGAATGCTTCACTTTTATTTTTAATTAAGTAGACATAGGTGTACCTAGAAAAATCATCGATAAATGTTATAAAATATCTTTTCCCACCACGGGTTAAAATTCCTTCAAATTCACATATATCAGAATGAATGAGTTCTAATAATTCGGTACTCCTATGAACCGACTTGTGAGGGCTTTTGCTAATCTTGGTCAAACTACAATTTTCACATTTTTCAAACTTATTACTAAGTTTAGGAATTAAACCAAGAAAGCACATAGAGTTCATATACTTATTATTAACATGACAAAGACGTGCATGCCAAACGTTCGCACAAGAAACAATATAAACGGAAACTGAACTATCTTTATTCATTTCAATGTTTAACTTGAACATACCATCACATGCAAACCTTTTCCCAACAAAAACATTATTTTTGGTGATCACATATTGGTCAGATTCAACAGTTTGCTTAAAACCCGCTTTATTTAGTAAATATCCAGACATTAGATTTTTGCCGATTTCAGGGGTATGTAACACACCTTAAGGGTCAAAACACGACCAGAAGTAAATTTAATTTCAATTTCACCATTGCCTAAAACTTTAGTCGTGTGAGAATCACCAAGTAACACTTTTTTCTCAACCTCTACCGGGGAATAGGTCTTAAACAAATTTCGGTCATGACAAACATGTCTAGAGGCACCCGTGTCAACCCACCATCCATCGTAATTCTCTAACACATTAATTTCTGTTAACATAGCCACAAGTGGCTCCTCGGTCACATTAGCTTGAGGTGTGGGTCCATTTTTCCTATAACGACAATCTCTGGCAAAATGACCCATTTTTCCACAATTGAAACAAGCAACATTAGTACGTTTATGTTGCCCTTGACCATTAGGTGGGTTGCCTTGTTTTTTATATTTCTGACCGAATTTAGAACCATTTTTAGGACCATTTTTACAATGTCCATTATATTTCATTCCATTCCCCTTAGGTTTTAGATAGGCATTGGACTTGTTATTTTGACCCTTAGGAGTGTTTTCATAGGTAGAAACAAAATTTACCTTATTGCGGTCTCCATAAGTTACCTCATTGTTGTCTTGTTTTCTCGCTTCTTCTTCACATTGTAGTCGTACCATGAGACTCTCGGTTGTTAACTTCTTTTGCTTGTGATGAAGCCTCTTTTGGAATTCTTTCCAAGACTCGGGAAGTTTATCTATTATAGCAGCTACTTGCATTTGCACATCTATTTTTACTCCCTCAGTTTTGATGTCATTAACAAGATTGAGGAGTTCTCGTGTTTGTATTTGGACCGACTTATCCTCTACCATTTGAAAACGGAAAAATTTGCTATAAGCATACTTTTTCATCTCGGCTTGTTCAGTATCATATTTTTCTTGTAGCGCCGTCCAAATTTCATTTGCACATTCATAGTTAAGAGAGTAATAATCATAAAGATCATCGGAAAGGCAATTGAGAATATAATTTTTGTAATTTTCTTCATCATTTTGCATTTTCAACCAAGGTAGCATGTTTCTTTTTTTCCTCATCACTCATTTTAGTGACATCTTTCTCATTAGGGTCCTCGTTATTGAGAATCCATACTACCTTCATGAGTTTTAAATAAAATAAGACCTTTTTTGCCCAACGTTTGAAATGTTCACGGGAACAACGTAAAGGCTTGTTAAGATCATTGGAAATAGTTGTAGTAGAGGTAGTATTGGCTATAGTCGAATCCATGAAACCGTCTTAAAATTGTTGGGGAATATAAATAAAATTATTACTTCAATAGCGTGGAAGTGAAGAGTTACCGATGAAGTAGAGCTGGGCGAGGCACGGATCACGCTTTCTTTAAGACGGTTTCCACGCTCCTACGGATAAGCCCGATGCAGTAGGTAAACAGTGCGCCGTCCCCAGGATACAACACTCAGCTATCGCCAACGCTTTTAGACCCTGCACTGATGTAAGAGGCCAAAACTACCAAACACTCTTAACTCAAAAATAAAAGATGGGAATTATAGGCAAGTAAAGGAAGATGAAAGCTTGTCATTGTGTGTATAAAATATCACATTTTAATCCCTATTTATAGGGTAAAGCAAGATCAAAAACATTAATAACAAAATCCAATTTTTGTCCGTTGATATTAATGGGCCAAGCATTCGGCCGTTGCAATTAAATGGGCCATTCAATTTTTGTCCGTTGGCACTTTGCTGCATCCTTATTTTTTTATTCTTTTTTCCTTTTTTCCCTTATTATTATTATTATTATTAAAAGGAAAAACAAATAGAAATTTTTATTAAAAACCAACACTTTTTTAGGCCATTGTTTGTGCATGGAATGCAATATGTTAGAATTAATTATTTTAAAAGATTAAGTTATTAGATTAAGATTAATAAATGATCTTGTACTCTAATGTGCTCCATAGGAAAAACGACCTTGAATTCGAATTTTAAATTATAATACACAGACTCATTTTAAAAAAATACCTACATAGATTCATTTCAAACATTATGCTAGAATTAGATTAATATAAATTGGAGTGTCTACCATACTAAAGGACTCAATATGGTAAAGCTTAAATGTCTGTTTAAAATGGCATAAATAATTGAAGTTAATTATTTATTAAATTGGGTAAAATATTCTTTTTATAGTATCAAATTGTAATTAGCTCAATCTTTATACATGTCAATTTATTTATGATTTATTAATTACTAAACATGTAACCCAATTTTCCAAATAAAAAAAAATTAGGTTATACTTTTTGCAATAGTGAATGGTTGTGGTGGATATAACTCCAAGTAACCAAAACAATCGCTTTGAGTCCCTAAATTTTAGGGGTTGTATTTTTAGAGTCTTAATTATTATAATTAAAATTCTTATAATTTATTGTATTACTAAATTATTCAAAACCTTTATTACGTAGGAATAGTCACATTTGAAACGTTCGCTTAGAGCCTCGAAAATGTTAAAACCGGTAATCCTTGGTGCTAGGTGGTTGTGACTTGCAAGGGTCATAGTGGTAGCCAACTTAATCATGATGGTTGCGGTAGATTTTTTTTTTTAATCAATTTTTTCTCGATAACTTTTTTAACTTAGTTGTAAAATAATTATCTTATCAATATATTTGAGCGATAAGAAAGTTTCAAAAAGATATTTTCTAATCAAATACAAAATTTTCAATCAAATGAAACTTTTTTATAGTTTTAAAGTTAAAACATTAGCATAAGCCATGAGAATTTCATTCAAATATATTTTTCAAATTTTAATTTGGGTAACCAGCGTCTATTTTTAGCTACTTTGGTGACCAAAAAGCGACTTAAGTCTAAACTTGTACAATATTCATAGTTAGTCTAGTTGAGGTTGAAATGAAGTATATGATATAAAATTACGACAACAACATTTTCCTTCTATGAAAGAAGGGTTTATTCCTGTAATGGATGAAAATATTTTTTATATTTGTATTTATTATTATAAAACTGTGCAAAGAAAAAAATAAAATTAGATAGAGAATGAATCCTTCAAAACAGACAAAATCTTGACGTATGCACCTCAAAAAAAAAACTTTTTCACAAAATTTAAACTATTAAAAAATGAAATATATAATCTTCTTTAATGCGAAAGGAATTATAATGGAAATCAAATGGAAATGGATTAACATTTATTCCGTTCTAACAAAACTTAAAATGTTTTCTTGTAAAAGAATTTGCCCTTGTTTCCATATATCATTCATTTAGAGTAAAATAAATTTGCAATGACTAATTTACCCTCGCAAATATATATATATACACAGAGAAAGCAATCATGACAATAGAACAAAATTCAAATTTCAGTTTTACTGTAATTCAAAATGGTTGCCTCTCACCAAAACTTTATTCTATCTCTAATGCTTACCCTATTATTTCTCACCAACTCAGATGCTAAGCATAAAGCTAGGTGTGATGGTTTCCCGAAAACTACTGTTAAGATTACCAACAACTTGGGGCAGGCCGAAACCTTGACAGTTCATTGTAAATCCAAAGACGATGATCTCGGGGTGCATGTGCTAGAGCAAGGACAAGATTATGAATTCAGGTTTCGGGCTAACATTTGGCTTACTACACTTTTCTTCTGTGGTATCTCATGGAGGGGCGGGTCCGTGGTGTGTGATATTTATCGCTACGAAAGGGACGCTGATAGATGTTGTGAAAATTGCGTTTGGAATGTTGATAAAGCTGGCGTGCATGGAATTAACAAGTTCTCGGGACAACCGGATATTCTATATAACTGGAATAGTAGCTGCACCCCTGGCAACCTACCATTGAATTTCAATGTAAAAGTTTAGTAATTTATGTACCCTTATTATGTTCTTGTTTACTTTATAATTATGAAATAAAAATTCATTGCCCAAATTCTATTGAAAAAAACCCACACATAAATACAAAGGGAAGAACTAAAAATTAACACAATTTATCAACAGAAAATTTACACGAAACCTCTCTCAACTTGTTGAGACTCCACATGTGAGCCTCATAATTAGAATCCCATATTGAAATTGTGAGAAAGAAGATATCACCTTATAAGCCAAGTGGGTTACTCCACCTATTGCCAATTGATTTTAGGATGGAACCCCACTTGGGCTTATATATGGATCTCATATGTTCGAACTTCGTGAGTCGAGCCTAAAAAGGCCTGGTGAAATTTAACATGGTATCAGAGTGGGTTGATGATCCCGATGTCTCGTTTGTCGCATCATGTCCTCGTAAAGAGGGGTGCATTTAAATTTGTTGCACAGAGGGCCTCTCCAGTAAATGTTGGATCCAAGTGGATCGGAAAAGGCGAGTGTTGCGTTTGTCGTAGCCTCACATGTGAGGGAAAGTGTTGGGACACCACATGTGAGCCTAATACTTGGAATCCTACATTGGAATTTTGAGAAATAAGATATCATTTTATAAGCCTAGTAGGTTACTCCACCTATTGCTAATTGGTTTTAGGATAGAACCCCACTTGGGCTTATATGTGAATCTCATATGTTCCAACTTCGTAAATAGGGCCTAAAAAGGCCTGGTGAAATTTAACACAACTAGAGCTAGAAAACATGGAACTCAAACGGGTGTATCTCATCCACTATAAAATTTTGAATTATGATTCCAATTATAACCCTAAATCCCGTCTTACAAAGTTTCATCCTAAATATGGTTATTGTAGGGAGAATTCACCAATCGTCCTCAATGTAACTTTGGACAGAGAAATCTTCGAGCTTTATCAAAGCACCTGAGCATGATTTCCTACATGCTTGATGAACATGGCTCAACATCAAACACAGAAAACCATCACAAATAAAACTAGGGCTATTTATATTTTAATACCCTGATATTTTTGAAAATAATAAAAATGATTCTATCCTTTTTAAAGTAATAAAAACGCCCCTAAGTTTTTATAGTGTTAATAAAAAGGCCCCTCTCCGACATGATGATGTCAGTTTCCGTCGACAGAGCTAATGTGTAACCCGCTTTTTTATTAATCTTATAATAAAATGACAAAAGTACCCTTTAATACTCTTGTTCTTACTTTAAAAGCAAGAAAGTCGAGATGTTGTATTATGTAGAAACTATCTATTTTTGCTTGATTTATTTAAACATGTTGGCTCTAAAGCCAATATCATTGTAATTTTGATGATAACAAGCATTTAGTGAGTCATGTGATTTAAATTGTTCTAATCTTATTTTTAAGTGACTTATAAGAAAGCTAGGCACATCAAAGATTAATCATGGATACGAAGCTTTCCAAAAGATAATAAATCAAGAGGAAAAGAATAAAAGCTGAAGAGAAGATTTATCCAGATTGAAGAGAACGTGATCCGAGTCCGAGCATCTTAAAGTCATTTATTTTTATTGTCAGGACTTAGGATTAGGATATATCAATTGAGTCCAAGTCTTAATATTGATATGTGATGCTCTTATAAAAATGTTTTTGGAAAATATTTTTGAAAGTTGATTTATCAAATTTTATTTGAAAAATATTCAAGTAAAAATTAAGCCAATCTAGCTTATCATGAAAATATTTTTCAAGATTGGCATTTTTAAAAAGCATGATCAAATCAAACAAGATAAATTTTAAATGGGTGATAATTTGATTTATGCAATCAATTATATTTGTGATCAAAGTAAAATAGGAAATTAATTCAAAAATTTAAACTAAAATGGCAATCAATTAATCAAATCAATCAATTAGCTAAATTGGTAAAATTATCCCATCAATCAAGCTAATGGTCAAAAATGTCATAATTCCCCTGGGTATGGTAAGTGTCGACACACAGAAGGCATGTGTCGACACACAAACATACAGTAGCCCTCTGGAGCTATTGTGTGTCGACACATAGAGGTTGTGTGTCGACACACAGCCTTCAACAGGCTCTAACGGCTACATTTTGGACCGATTTCTTTCCAAATTTTTTTTTATATGCTCCCAATAGCTCCTAGGCCTTTCTTGGCTTATATATAGAGGTTAATTGCCTTGGTTTTTTTATCAAGAAATAATACTTCAAATACTCTCTAAAAAATCTCTCAAGAAGGGCTCTTACTTTTGCGCTTTAACGTTTTGTTCTTAAATTCTTGTTTAAAGTTTTCTTGAGCATCACTAGTTTTCTTTATTGTTGATCATTGAGCTTTATTGGCATATCCTTAGCTTTGGCTAAGCTTGATCAAGTGTCAATTCACTCTTGAACGAGTGAAGAATTTGAGTGCTTTAATTCTTTCATTGCTTTATTCAAATTTGGTGCGTTGTAAAGGTTGGATCTTGAGCCTACGGTTACAAAAGGATCAGTTGTAAAAGGTTGGTGTTGAGCCTACGTACAAAAAGACCGGTTGTAAAGGTTGGATCCTGAGCCTGTTTTTAAAAAGGATCATCGATCTTAGTTAAATGCTCAAGTGACTAAGAGTAGTCACTTGAGAAGTGGACTAACTTCCGGTTTGGAAGTGAACCACTATAAAAACCTTTGTGTATCCCTTTTATTTTTGTCTTTATCTTTTATTGTTTGTCTTTTAATTAAATTTTTGGTTCATAAATTTAAAATTTTCATTTATCACTAAAGAACCTAATTCATCCCCCCCCCCCCCCCCCCCCCCCCCCCCCCCTCTCTTAGGTTGCTTTTTGGGCCTTCAAAACATATGAGTATTGAAGAGTAATTTTTTCATTTATTGTAGTATTAATAAAAAACCAGTTGTCATGTTAGGTATGTCGATGGAAAATAACGACATCAAGTCGGATATGAGCCTTTTTGTTACTATGACAAAAATATAATTGTTTTTTTATACCCTAAGGTTTAGTGTATTAATTTTTTAGCTTATAAATTTTGTTAAATAATTTTTAGTTCAAAAAATTACGTGTATTTAATAAAATAGTTTAAATAATAATTTAAAGAATGAATGCGAGGCCTGTTTTATACCCTTACGCATTGTTATTTAGATTATTTTATTATATACATGTAACTTTTTGAATTAAAAAATTATTTTACAAAATTTGTAAACTAAAAATTTAATACACCAAATCTTGTGGTACTAAATATATAATTTACCAAACACAATTTCAGAGATCTTTGCTAAGAGGTCAAAATCTTTTTTTTTTTTTTTTTTTCCTTTTTCTCTTTTTCTTTTATATGACTTTTCTTTTTCAATTTTTCTAAATTTCCAACGTTTTCTTTTCTTTCTTTTTTTTTCATTTTTTTTCTACTTCTTCAAATTTTACACAGCAATTCTAAGGTGAAATAAATAAGACATTTGAAATCGATCAAGACTCATTTATGTTTGCTGTAGAGATGACATTGAGAGGGGGATGGAACCAAAGCTCAAATGCCATTAAGTCACATGTGAGGATACTTTGAAAGGGAACATACGAATCACGGGATGATTAGACTTGCATGCTGTGCATGAGTTAAATTTATTATCCATCCTTATGGTGTGCATGATCCACTCTACACGTTAATTTATGAAGTTATGCATATATGAGGGTGAGTTGTGTGCAATAATAAAGTTTAAGGGATATTTCAAAATAAAAAGTGTAGGGAATATGTTGTGTTTAACTACAAAGTCCAAGGTTTGTGCAAAATTAGAAGTAGAGGGGGTCTTTTGTGCTTACTAACAAAGTTGGAGGGCTGAGTAACATGCAATAACAAAGTTATGTACATTTACAAATTCGTCTTCATAAATAATTTATATAAAGCACCCCGTCTCATTAAAACAAAGTCACATTTCATTTTTACCGTAATTCAGTATGGCTGCCCTTCATCGAAATGTTATTCTAACTCTAATGCTTACCCAACTAATTCCCACCAATTCAGTCACTGACTCTCGAGATTCTTGTCATGGTATACCCAAAACCACAGTTACAATTACCAATAACTTGGGGCCAGGTGAAATTATGGCACTTCATTGTAAATCTGGAAACAATGATCTTGGAGCGCATGTGCAACAATTTGGATGACATTATCAAATCAAGTTTTGACCTAACCTATTGGGAACCATACTGTTCTTCTGTGGTTTTCATGGAGGGGTAGGTCACTAGTCTATGACATCTATAGCTACCATAGAGACCTTTTTAGATGTTGTGACAATTGCTATTGATATGTTGATTAAACTGGAGTGCATGGATTTACACCGCACCCGAGCCAACCCGAGATTCTTTATCCTTGGAGTAAAAGTTACATCCTAGAAAACCCACCCTTAGATTTTAATGTAAAAGTTTAGTAAAATATTTATACTCATAATTTTGTTCATCTTATGATCGGGAAATAAAATTGGCCAGGTTAAACATCTCGATTAGAATTGCGATCTCATAATGTTAGCAATACTTGCCACCACGACGTCATACTTTATGTCATTGTTGGTGACTAGAGTTATAAGCGAAGCAAATGTTCAATGAGTTACCTGTATTTGAAATTGTTTAGGTTTTTCTCATATTCTTTTTAGGGGCTTGAAACTTTCCAAGAGTTCGATCAAGTTCCATAGCCTTGATGAGTTAAGCTCGAACAAGGAATGCTCTAATGGTTAACATTCGCCAATAGATATAGGGCTCATAATTAATGACTTATAGAACTCATAAATGGCTCCATACTAGCTCCATCATAAATCAATGATGACCCAATAATAGCTCGAAAAAATTAGCTCAGTAATGTTCTCAAGTTGGTAGTAAGCTCGTCTTAGTATTAAGTCGTGTGGCAGCAAGCTCAATTCAATTACATTCTCATAATCTATTAATTAGACTAATGAATCGAGTCGAGTTGTGTCGAGAGATCCACTAACCCAAAAGTTTAAACTAATGGGTGAAATCACATGAATAATTTAATACTCTAACATGCACCCTCGCTTAAATGTCTACTGAACTTGAAATTTAGAAAGTGCACATACTCATACTCATCTTATACATTATGCTAAAATAATATTGATATTGAGAATGGAGGCTCTTAGTACTCAAACGTGAGTTATAATTTCTCAAACAACAACGCTCTATTTTCATGTCAATGGCCTAACTACTACAAAAGTTTAAGTTGGTGGTTGAAGGCTAAAAAATAATTTTATACTATAACATGACAAGTATATTTCAACCAAACTAAATAATATTGAATCAAGTTCAGTTAAAAGGTCTCAGAAATTTATAAAAGGGACTAGACTCAAACTCAAGCTTCATAAAGTCTCGTAAAAAAATCCGGACAAAAAATAGAATTGTATCTCCACTGCGCTCTCATTTTTTTTTTTCTTTAGAATTTTTTAGGTTTAATTTTTCTTTTCTTTCAAACTCGAAACTAATTACTTATTGATTTGAATAAAAGTTCTTTTTATAAGATCTTATTTTCAAATTAATTAGCTATATGTTTAAACATGTTAATTAATTTTATGATTAAGAAACATATAACCAATTTTAACCAAAAAAAAAAAAGATTTAATTCTATTTTTTGCCATATAATTTTCCAATAGGAAACAAATTTAAATATGGAAGCATTTGCGTGTGAAAGTAGATGACGAGGATTTAAGGTAAATCAGTTTTTTTAAATATTTTATTGAAAAGTTGTTAAAAATTTAATTTTGGATTTTTTTTTAATTTAGTTTAGAATAAGTTTTTTATCTTTATATTTGAGCTACTAAATAGTTATTAAAATATTTTCTTATTAATTAGACACAAACGAGTTTTTTGGATTGTTGTAGTGATTGAACTCTTAATCCTTAAGGTTAGAAGTCTTGGGGTTCAAACGTATCCAATTCTTTCGATAAGAGTTGTTGTCTATATTGAGGGAATATTTTCTACTCTCTTCAATGCAAAAACAAAGGTCAAGCACAAAATATACAGTTAATTAAAACCTTTTTAAATCTTTAAAATGTTAATAAGATAAATCATACACCTAAATAGAGGCGGCCAACGGTCCGGGTCTCATTTTTGCTCCCAAATCTGTACCTGGCTTAAGCCATACAAGGTGATACAAATTGCCCTTTGACCCATGTCGAACATGATTCTAACCCATTCAAATTTAAAAATGTATATTTATATTATTTTATCAATAAAATTATAATTTTTTTTTTGCGTTTTTTATTATTTGTTCAAATTAAAAAAAAGGGCATTGGTAAAAAAGGGTAAAAAATATATCGAACTAGCATCAATTCTAACCAGGTCTGACCCAGTCTTGACCCCGTCAGACCCACAACCCATTTCAAACCCAACCCGTTACAGACGGTGCCTCAGGCCAAACCAAGTCAGGGACTCCCTCCCACGACCTTGACTCATTATACGTACTAGTCTAACCTATGTCAACATGTTCATACACTTTTAACCTGTAGATCGGATCACAGGTTGACCTATTGGCCACCTCTACACCCAAATCGCTTTCTCATAATTAACATATCAACATTGCCATGAAAATATGATTCCACTTTAATAGGTATGGAAATAGCATATGATTGAAATTGGAGTGGAAAAATTCACATTGATTTCATTCAAATACTTGTAATGCTTTCTTGTAAATGGATTTGCTTTAATTAGCTATTTTTTTATTTATGGTAAAATCAATATATATTCACTAATTCATACTTTCAAAAATCTGTATATATAGCACCTCACCCACTCTAAAACAGTTACTAGGGGTGTATTTGAGCCGAGCCAAGCTCGAGCCTGCCAGGCTCGAGGCTCAGCTCGTTTGCATTAAGCTCGGCTCAGGCTCGGCTCGAAGCTCGCCTAGCTCGGAAAGTTCAAGCTTGAGCTTGGCTCGTCAAAAGCTCGGGCTCGGCTCGGCTCGATCTAAACTCGGCAAGCTTGAATTAAGCTTGCAATATTTCGGCTAATTTAAGCTCAATCTAGGCTTGTTTGGACTCGTTTAAGCTTGGGCTCGGCTCATTTAGGCTCAAATTTGGCTTCATGGGTCAGTATTTAATCAAAAATAGTATATTAAGAAAAGCTCGTTTAGGCTCCCGAGATTACGAGCTCGAGCTTCACTAGGCTCGGTCTCGGCTCGGCTCGAGCTCAAAGCGAGCCGAGCCTTTCGAGCTTTTTGACGAGCTGGCTCCCGAGGGCTCGCGAGCCGGCTCGGCTCATTTACACCCCTAACAGTCACAATTCATTTCATTTTCATCGTAATTCAAAATGGTTGTTTTCTACAAAAACTTCATTCTATATGTATTATTTGCCCTACTGTTGCCCACCAACTCATATGCTTTCTCTCCATTTTTCTGTCCTGGTATACCAATAACTACTGTTACAATTACTAGTAACTCGGAACAGGGTGAAAATTTGACCCTGCATTGTAAATCTAAAGACGATGATCTCAGGGTGCATATGCTACAATCTTGACAAAATTATGAAATCAAGTTTTGGCCTAACCAATGGGGAACCACTCTTTTCTTCTATGGTTTCTCATGGAGAGGTAAGTCAGTGGTTTGTGACATCTATAAGTACAAGAGGAATATTCGTAGATGTTGCACAGATTGCTTTTGGACTGTTGATCAAATTGGCGTGCATGGACTTCACAAGTACTAGGGCGAATCTGATATTTTGTGTCATTGGAATAGTGGCTCCGTCTCAGGCAACCTACCGTTGGAATTCAATGTAAAAGTTCAGTAACATATGTCGACTCGTAATTTCATTACTTTTTGATCATGAATAAAGAATAGTTTAAACACTTGAGTATTACGCTTCGTTTGACTCAAGGGATAGCTTTTTTTTTTTTTTTTTTTGGAACTGGAAAAAGAAAGGTTTTCCTTTTTTTATTGGAAACATTGTACACAAAATATTTTATATTGGAAATATCTTTTATTTTTTAATTTGTTTCTTATAAAAATAGTTTTATTTATAAATTTATATGAAATTCGTAATAGGCCAATTTCAAGTTGAAGTAAAGCATACAACGTGAGATTACCTTGGATATAGTTTCTCTTTCATGATGGTTCATGTTTTCCCTTTTATTGAAGGGAAGTAAATTTCCTTTGAACGAAGAAAATTATTTTCCATAATTGTGGTTGTTAATATATAATTATCACAATCATCGCAAGATTGGCTATCACCTTGTCTTTTAAATCTAAGTGAGCATCAAGAATTCCTATGGTAAGGGAATGAACGCGAATGTAACTTCTTACCCACGAAACGAAGTCACCCCCTTATTCGAGTGGCTGTACAAGCATTTTTCTTGTAAGCAACTCGAGCAGAACTACTCCTTAAATATATTTGTCACCCTCACGTAAATATTAATAAAAAAATTGCCAAACTAGTATATTAGCAAAAGAATTTACCAAAATGGTATAGCTTACTGTGCATTTACTGTTGTATGGCGTATGAAATGGTGTACATTGATTGATTCATTGTTGCATGTTTCTAAGGGCGTACAACAATGAACCAAATTTTTTTTTTTTAAATTTACTGAAGCACAGCTAATTTGTATTTAAAAAATGATTGTATTAAAACTATTTTACCTAAATAATTCAAAATTTTAATATTTTTTAAATAAAATAAATTTTAAAATTTATTTTTTTAAAGAAGGTACATTGACTTCATCATAACATTGTATGTGTCATTAGGAGTGTTCATGGTTCGGTTAACTGTACCGAAAAGTATTTCGGTTCGGTTAACCGTAACCAAAATACTTAAAAATCTCTAACCGTTACCGTAATAAAAACGACCAGTTAGTCGACGTTCAATAATTCGGTTTGGCTATGTCGGTTAACCGGTAACAGGAAAAGTAATAAAATGCCTCTTTTATGTTATGCAATATATCTCCTTAATGGTTTATAAATGTCCAAAAAACATATTAAACGTGAGAATATTCAATAAATTATGAGTTTATAATTCATATCTAAAAAATTAAATGTATAATATCTTATTTTAACTAATATGTGAGCCGAATAGCACACATAATGCTTCATTAGTATTGGGATAAAACAATGAGGTACAAATACTCCATGATAGGAGATTTTTTTTTATATATAAATTACTTCATGGTAGGAGATGAACTGAAAAAAAGATAAAGATAAACATGCAATATAAAAGAGTCATTTATATGGTAGAAAACCATACATAGCAAACACTATAATAATATGCACATGATATATATTATTTTGGTAAATCGATTAACTGAAATGGACAAAATCACAACCGTTACCGTCCTGAAATATCTCAATTTTTTTTGGATCAGTTAATCGAACCGAAAATTTGGCATGGTTAACTACATTTTCAGGTCAATATTTCGGGATTTCGGTTATGGTTTTTTTGAACACCGTCATCTACCACATATTCTTTTTGGTTGTCATGTTATTTTTTTGAGTAATTATTCTGGTCACTTATAAATAGTTGATACTTTTCCTGGTCCTTTCTAAATAATATTTTTTTTCTTGATCATTTTTACAAAGTATATTGCCTTTACTGTGTATAATATCATTTTTGAAACCATTTATGTTTTCATCCCAAAAGTAATGCATAATTTTTATGTCTATAACATAGGTTCAACAAAATTTTAACGAGTACCTAAATAGTTTTAAAAACTTTCACCATTTATGTATTCATCCATAAAATAATGCATAATTTTCATATATATAATATTGGTTCAAAAAAATTAATGAGTATCTAAATGATGAAATAACCAATACATATTATCATTATTATTCACTATATTAAATATAGTAAATAATAATGATAATATATACAAGTTATTTCGATGTTTTCAACAAAAATTTAACGAATACTTAATTGATAAATAGTTAAAAATTTAACGAATATTAGCTAAAAAAATTTGTTAAATTTTTTTAACTATTTATGTAAAATAGTTTTAATACAATCATTTTTAATACAAATTAGATGTTAAAAAAAAAAAAAATTGGTTCTTTGTTGTACAGCGTACAACAATTAACCAATCAATGTACGCCGTTTCATATAGCGTACAACAATAAATGCATAATAAATTGTGCCATTTTGGTAATTTTTTTGCTGATGTGCTACTTAAAAAATCACAATCCTAAAAATCTGAGAGCTCTTAAAATTCGGGGACTCCAAATGAATGCTTGAGTTATTTGAGATTATGTCCAACCTTGATCATATGATTCCACTTTAATAGGTAAGAAATAAAGTATGATTCAAATAACAACTTATAACGCTTTCTTGTAAATGAATTGCTTTATTTTGCTATTTTTCATTTATGGTAAACTCAATATTATGTTGACTAATTCATACTCACAAAAATCTGCATGTATAGCCCACCACATTAAAACACAGTTATTTCAAAATGACTGTCCTTTACAAAAACCTTATTCTATCTGTAATGCTTGCCCTACTGTTGCCCATGAACTCATATGCTTCTTCTCCATATTTCTGTCCTGGTTCACCTGAAACTACTGTTACAATTACAAGTAACTTGGAACAGGGTGAAACACTACCCTGCATTGCAAATCTAAAGACGATGATCTCGGGGTGCATATGCTACAATCTGAACAAAATTATGAAGTTAAGTTTCGGCCTAACATATGGGGAACCATGCTATTCTTCTGTGGTTTCACATGGAAGGGTAAGTCAGTGGTTTGCGACATCTATAAGTACAAGAGGGACCTTAGTAGATGTTGTCATGATTGCTTTTGGATTGTTGATCAAATTGGCGTGCATTGACTTCATAAGTACGTTGGCCAATCTGATATTCTGTATCCTTGGAATAGTAGCTCTATCCCAGGCAACCTACCCTTGGATTTCAATGTAAAAGTTTAATAATATATACAGACTTGTATTTTTGCTTACTTTATGATCGTGAAAATAAAAAATGATTTAGACATGTTGATTATTATGCTTTGTTTGACTCGGAGGAAAATTTTCTTTTCTTTTTTTTTTTTTAGAAACTCTTTTCAGAAAATATTTTCGATCGAAAATATCCTTTTGTTTTAAAATTTATTTTTCTATAAAAATTAGTTGTATTCTATAAATTAGTATATAATTCACAATTGGCCAAATTAAAGTTGAGTAAGGCATGCAAATTGAGATTATCTCGGAAATATTTTTCCTTTCATGATGGAGAATGTTTTCCTCTTTTATTGAAGGGAAGTCAATTTTTGTTTGGTGAAGAAAATCATTTTTTAAAGTTGTGATTATTGATATGAGTCATTTACTCCGTTGGTCCTCATCTTTTCTTTATTCAAATTAGTCCTTCATCTTTATAGTTATGTTCAACTTGGTTCCTCAACTTTTTAAATTTGTTGAAATTAGTCTCTCATTTTTTCTTTTGTTCAAAATACAACAACAGCTCAGTGCCTCAAAAAGCTCCCGCATCTGCAGGGTCTAGGGGGTAGATGTACGCAGCCTTCCCCCGTTCGGGGCTACCCTGAAGAGAGGCTGTTTCCGAGGACCCCCAACCTGATACGCTTGTCGGCAGCAATGACGCCTTGCAGCCTGCCATCATGAGAGCAAATAAGCATATAAGCAGGACAAAGTTAGGCAAATAAAGGCAAAGAAATAGGCAGTAAACAGATAGTCAATCAGAGAACATATAATACAAAAGTGCGATGAATCTGGACTACCCTAAGGCCTAGAACACTAGTGATAGCCCAAAAGGCTGGGCTACCCAGCTCTAAGCAGCTATATCTGCTACTCCTATGCTAGCCCTCCATTAGGCTCTATCTAAGGCCATCTCTTCCCGAAGGTTTAGGTGGCTAAGGTCTTTTGTTCAAAATGGTCCCTTATATTTTGTTCTATGACAAAATTAGTCCCCTATATTGTGACCGGGATTAGGTAAAAATTACAAAGACAATAGACCAATTTTGTAATTAAAAAATGTTCGGGACTATTTTGAACAAAAAAAAAAATATGATGGACTAATTTTAATAAATTTAAAAAATTGAGGTACCAATTTGAACAAAATTAGAAACATGAGAAACCAATGGTATGAACAACTCAAAGAACTTATAAATGGTTCTATATTGGCTCGATAATAAATCAAAGATGACTCAATAGTAGCTTGAATAAATCGGCTCAGTATTGTGCTTGATTTCGTAGCAAGCTTGGCATAGTATTGAGTCGTATTGGCGAGGTAGCAAGCTCAACTTGATTACATACTCTTAATCTATTATATTAGATTAATGAATCAAGTCAAGTTGTGTCAAGGAATCAATTACCCTAAAAACCTGAGCTAATAGGTGAAAGCTCGTGAATGGTTTAGTACTCTAACATGCCACCTCATACAAATGTCAATTGAACTTGAAACGTCAATAGTTCATAAACCTGTATCCATCTTATACCTTACGCTGAAACTATATTAATATTGAGAATCGGAATGTTAGGATTCAACAACAACAATAGCAGTCCCAGTGCCACAAGGGCTCCCACATAAGCATGGTCTGGGGGGGGTGGATGTACGTAACCTTCGCCCTTTAGGGTACTACCCTGAAGAGAGGTTGTTTTCGAGGACACCCCCCCCCCCCCCCCAACCTAAGGAACGTGTCATCATGCCACCGTAGAGCCTGAAAGCATGAAAATAACGTAGTATTATATCAATACATAACACAAGGCCAACGTACAAAGCAAAACTCAAGGAATACTCGAGGGATAACACGAAGAGGGGTAACTGCAGACAAAAGTCGGCTAGTAAAGACACCGATACACAAATAGATGCTCCAATACCAGTTTGCCAAAGAAGAAGTAAAGACACATAGAATCACTAGTATAAGCAGTCAAAGGTGCTCTACTCTAAGCCGCTACATTGGTTACCCCTATGCTAGCTCTCCACCGAGTTCTATCTAGGGCCATCTCCTCCCGTAGGTTTAAGTGGGTGAGGTCCTGTTAGATCGTCTATATCCATCTCTTCCTTGGCTTGCCTCTCCCTCTCTTCCCTAGCGTAGTATGAGATTGTTCGCATCTTTTGACTAGAGCATTGGTTGGTCTCCTCCTAACATGACCGAACCACCTCAAACGTCGCTCCCTTAATTTATCCTCAATTGATGCAACCCCCAATTTGGCTCTTACGACGTCGTTCTTGATCCTATCCTTCCTTGTGTATCCGCACATCCTCTGAAGCATCCTTATCTCCACCACCTTTATCTTTTGTGGATAGTGTTGTTTCATTGGCTAACACCCCATAGGACATAGCCGGTCTCACAACCGTCTTGTAATATTTTCCCTTTAGCTTTAATGAGAATCTTTTGTGGCAAATTACCACGGAAGCCATGCTCCATCTATGCCATTCTACTTTAATTCGATTGTTGAAATCATCGGTCATTTCGCCATTGTGCTGTACCATGGAACGCAAGTATCTAGAACTCTAGGATTCAAACGTGTAATATCTCAGTCAACAACGATCTATTACCATGTTAAAGAATCAACTATTACAAAAGTTTAAATTGATGGGTCAAGACACAAAAACAATTTTATACTCTTAACAAGTCATCAAGTATCAAGCAAACTAATATACCATTGAACCGAGTTCGAATAAAAGTCTCAAAACTTTATAAAGGCTCAACTCAAACTCAAGCTTCATATAGTCTCGTAAGAAAAACCTGGACAAAAAATTAAAATTTTATCTTCACCGCTCTGTCTCATTTTCTCTTTTGAGACTTTTTAGGTCTAATTTTTCTTTTCTTTCAAACCTAATCCACAGTCGAAAGAAATTATTTATTGATTTGAATAAAATTCTTTTTTATAATATCTTATTTTTCAAAATAATTAAATCAATATTCACACATATTAATTAATTTGTGATTAAGAAACATATAACCCAATTTTACCAAAAATAAAAAGATTCAGGGCATGTTTGGTATGAGGTTAACAGGAGTCAATGGTTAAAAGGGTAATCATTACAGTCTTTTTGCCCTTGTTTAATTTACCACTAATATTTAATCTATAAAAAAAAAGCTTATCCCAAATGGGGTTAAAATTGTTGCACTGCTCCTCCTTGTGCAATAGCCATAATAAGGGGAGGGGTTAAAAATTTTAAACTTGTTTATTATTTGGCAAATTTGGATATTACAAAAATATATGTTATATATTTAAAAATTATTTAAGTATTTAATAAAATATTCTAAATATTTAATATTTTAAAAATATTTTAAAAATTCATAAAAAATTTGAAATATATGAAGAATGTGTATAAAAATTCAATAGTTAAAAATATATAGTAATATTTAAATATTAAAAATAATAATTAAATATTAGAAAAATATTTAATATATTTACAAAAATATTTTGTATGTTTACAAAAATATTTTAAATAATTAAAAAATATATTAAATATTCAAAAAAAGAATAGAAAGAAGGAGAAATCTACTATGGTGATGTTGGTGGTTACCGGAGGTGGACAACAATAGCGATGCCGGTTGAGATAAATCGTCGGCGTTGTAATAGGGATTTTCTGATTTTTTTTAATAATTTCAAAATTATATTTCAGATAGTTAATGCTTCATCAATTAGACAAGGGTGATTTTGTTTAATATTTTAATAAATAGTTATATTTTATTATAATTAAATTTAAAAATAATATAAGAAATGAATTATAATGAAAGATTTATGGGTTTCATTAAAATTATATAACCAAATAAGTTAAAATAAAAACATTTTCATGAAGTAATATTTACCCCATTAACAATTATTTTTATGAGTACCCCATTTTTTTAACAACATATCAAACTTGCCCTTAATTATATTTTTTGCCATATCATTTTCAAAAAGGAAATAATTTAAATATGGAAGCATTTGCTTGTGAAATTGTGGACCGTTAGAAGCGATTGGCCATGGTAATATAATTTTTAAAAAATGCTTTTTTCGGAAAAAGTTGTTACAAATTTAATTTCGGATATTTTTTTAGTTTAGTTATAAAATAATTCTTTTATCTTTCTATTTGAGCTACAAGACGGATACTAAATATTTTTCTATCCATGAATGCAAACTTGCTTTTGAAATTGCTGTAACGATTAAACTCTTAACTCTTAAGGTTAAAAGTCTTGGATTTAAAACTTATCATGTCCGTTCGATAAGAGTTAGTATCTGTTTTAAGGGAAAAATTTGTACTCTCTTTAGTAATCCAAAAAAAATTCAAACACAAAATATACAGTTAATTGAAGCTTCTTTACATCTTTAAATTGGTAATAACATAAACCATACACCTAAATATAGGTGGCTAAAGGGTCGAGTCGTCGCCGGATATGACTCCACCCAACGGGTCCACCTAGTCCCTACAGTAGGTCAGGTCCCGGGTCTCATTTTCTTTTCCCAAACCCGGACCCATCCCAACCCATGCAGGTGACACTACAGGTCGCCCTTTGACCCATATCTAACACTGGTGTGACCCAGTAATGACCCATTTTCAGGTCATAATGTGTAGGATCTATGTCACAACACAAGGATCTAACCCGTTCAAATTTAAAAACAAATGTGTATTTATATTATAAATTAATAAAATTACAATTTTATTATTTATATTTTATATTTATACATTTATTTTGTAGTTTTTATTATGTGTTTAAATTAGAAAATAAAGATTTTGACAAAAAAAAAATAAAAAAAGGGGTTGAAAAGGGTCAGATATCGGCCAGACCTGCTTTGAGTCTGACCTAGACCTAAACCAATCTTGACCCATCAAACCCATGGCCTTGTCAGATCCAACCTGTCCCATTCCTATGTCACGGGTGAACCGGGTCAGACATTTTCAATACCTGACCCAGCCCGACCTGTTGTACAAACGTGTTTATACACTTTTGACCTGTTGTCCATCGGCCACCTCTACACCTAAATCGCTTTCATTTTTTTATTTTTTTTTTGGTTTTGTTTTGAACAATCCTAAATTGCTGTCACATAAACATATGCATTGCCGTGAAAACATGATTCCACTTTAATAGTTATGGAAATAAACAAATTGGAATGGATCCACTACATTGATTTCATTCAAATAATAACTTATAACGCTTTCTTGTAAATGAATTTGATTTATTTAGATATTTTTCATTTATGGTAAAATTAATTTATTTTGACCAATTCGTCTTCACCAAAATCTATATATATATAGCACCCCACTATACTGAAACACAGTCACATTTTATTTCATTTTCACCATAGTTCAAAATGACTGTCCTTTACAAACACTTTGTTCTGTCTGTAATGCTTGCCCTACTATTGCCCACCAACTCATATGCTTCCTCTATATTTTTATGTCCCGGTTCACCCGAAACTACCGTTACAATTACCAATAACTTGGGACAGGGTGAAACAATGACCTTGCATTGTAAATCTAAAGACGATGATCTCGGGGTGCATATGCTACAATCTGGACAAAATTATGAAATCAAGTTTCGGCCTAATCTATGGGGAACCACACTGTTCTTCTGTGGTTTCTCATGGAAGGGGAAGTCAGTGGTATGTGACATTTATAAGTACAAGAGGGACCATAGTAGATGTTGCGGTGATTGCTTTTGGACTGTTGATCAAATTGGCGTGCATGGACTACACAAGTACATGGGCCATTCTGATATTCTGTATCCTTGGAATAATAGCTCAGTTCTAGGCAACCTACCTTTGGATTTTAATGTGAAAGTTTAGTAACATATAGACTTGTAATTTCTTTACTTTTTTATCATGAAATAAAGAATAGTTTGAACATTGAGTATTACGCTTCGTTTGATTCAAAGGGGGGAAAAAATTTGGAAACTTTTTTCACAAAATATTTCTATTGAAATTATCGTTTTCTTTTAAGATTTGTTTTTCTATAAAAAATAGTTTTATTTTATAAATTTATATAAAATTCACAATTAACAAAATTAAAGTTAAAGTAAGTCAAGCAACGTGAGATGATCTCACAAATATTTTTCTCTTTCACGATGGCGAATGTACCCTTCTATAGAAAGAATTTAATTTCCCATCAATAAAGAAAATCATTTTCCATAATTGTCATCGTTGATATAAAATCATACAAAAAAATAATAGAATTAAAATGACAATATTTTCTGTCAAAACGAATTGAGACTTCGCCTTGTTATAACTCAATACCCAAGACATCATGCATGTACGAGACATAAAAATAACCTTAGTCAAAGTGATTGACAAACAACAAAATTTTTTTTGAAGCTCAATTTTAACGGTGTACAATTCAATCATTCCCGAAGAGAAGCAAATTACGTTGAGGGCTATTTTTCAAAGCAACGGGTTTCGAGAGCAAATCTTCTCATTCCCTTTCTAGTTTTTAACTTTGTATACCTTTTTTCATTCTTTTTTTTTTATGTTTCCTACTACATTATGTCGTATATTGAAGAGACACTTTCTCTCCTCGGAAAAGAATATCATATATTCCATTTTACGAAAAGAAAGGGAGAATATACATGACATTTATTTCATTCTACAAGCATATACTAAATACAAACAAGAATTAACCATTTTCACTCACATTTGATGCATTAATCTTTCCTCGTACTGCATTATCTTTTAAAGGAAGATCATGAAACGAAGGCGACTCGATTTTCCCTTCTTGCTCACTCGATTTGATCAGCATCAACATGACTTCCCTCATCGATGGCCGATCAAAAGGCCACATGCTTGTGCATATCAACGCGATCTTCATCACGATCATCATATGATCAACTATCATCTTGTCTTCTAAGTCTAAGCAAGCATCAAGAATTTCTGATGTAAGTAAATGAACGTGAATCTAACTTCTTACCTACGAAACGAGATCACCCCCTTGTTCCAGTGACTATATAGACGCTTTTCCCGTTAGCAACTCGAGTAGAACTACTCCGTAGCTGTAGATGTCACATTTTTCTGTGACTTTCATGGTGTATGCATATTCTAGCACAAACAGAAAGAGTATTATTATCTTGGTTTTAACATTCAAACAATCCAAAGCGATATACGAAAGCACAATGTCGCGAACACAATTTGGTATTAAGCTTGATACTTGTCACCAATTTATTTGAATAGGTATACAATCATGTATATACATTCACAAATGTTGTTTTAATAAATAAAATAAAATACATATACATTAAGGAAGTTATTAAAAAAGTACACCTATAACATAGCTTAAAATCTATAACATAACAGCGGTAATATTACGTAACAGCCTTTATTTCATTCAATGGTACAGACTTGCAAAGTTATCCAAGGATACGCCGTATTCATCCAAAACAATATATTGGCGAAAAAGCATTAAGGCAATTACTGAGCTACTTTCGAAGCTCACCAATCCCCCCTTTCCCCAATATTTTGGTATGTAAGTTCAATTTGGTGTGCATAGGTTTCAACCGTACTCAAGCCAACCCGAGATTCTTTTTATCGTTGGAATAGCAGCTACATCCTAGAAAATCCATCCTTGGATTTCAATGTAAAATTTTAGTAATACATGTAATTTTGTTTATCTTATGATCAAGATATAAAATTGGTTTAAACATCTCGACTACCATTACAATTGGGATCTCATCATGTTAGCATTATTTGCACCATGGAGCCATACTTTAGATGTCATTACTGGTGAATACATCCCTAAGCAAACCAATATTCAATGATTTACCTGTATTTGAATCGATTAGGTCTTTCTTCATGTTCTTTTGCGAGGCTTGATAGCTTAAGAGTTCGATCAAGTTCAGTAAACTTAATGAGCTAAGTTCGGACAAGGACGGCTGAAATCGTCAACATTCCCGAATAGATATAGGGCTCATAACTAATGGCTCATCGAACTTATAAATGGCTCTATACTAGCTCGACAATAAATCAAAGTTGACTCAATAGTAGCTTGAATAACTCGGCTCGGTATTGTACTTGATTTCATGGCAAGCTTGTCACAATATTGAGTCGTATTGGCGAGTTAGCAAGCTCAACTTAATCACATACTCATAATTTATTGCATTAGATTAATGAGTAAAGTCAAGTTGTGTCAAGGAATCAGTAACCCTCGAAAAATTAAGCTAATGGGTGAAAGTTTGTGAATGGTTTAATACTCTAACATGCCCCCTCACGAAAATGTCAATTAAATTTGAAACCAGGACAATATATAGACCTATACCTGTCATATACCTTATGCTAAAATTATATTAATATCAAGAATGGGGCTGTTAGGATTCAAACATATAATATCTCAGTTAAAAATGCTCTATCACAAAAGTTTAAATTGATGGGTCAAGATGCAAAAATAATTTTATACTCTAACAAGTCATGAAGTATCGAGCAAACTAATATACTATTGAACCGAGTTCGAATAAAAGTCTCAAAGCTATATAAAGGCTCAACTCAAACTCAAGCTTCATAAAGTCTCGTAAGGAAAACCCAGATAAAAAATTAAAATTTTATCTTTCCGCTTGATCTCATTTTTTCTTTTAAGACTTTTTAGGTCTAATTTTTCTTTTCTTTCAAACCTAATCCATGGTCGAAATTAATTATTTATTGATTTGAATAAAGTTCTTTCTATAATATCTTATTTTTCAAAATAATTAGATTAATATTCACACATATTAATTAATTTTGTGATTAAGAAACATATAATCCAATTTTACCAAAAATAAAAAGATTTAATTCTATTTTTTGCCATATAATTTTCAAGAAGGAAACAATTTAAATATGAAAGCATTTGATTGTGAAATAGTGGACCGTTAGAAGCGGTTGGTCATGGTAATATAATTAAAAAAATTTTTTTTTTTGGGAAAAAGTTGTTACAAATTCAATTTCGAATCTTTTTCAATTGAGTTATAAAATGATTCTTTCATCTTTATATTTGTGCTATAAGACGGATATTAAAATATTTTTCTATCAATGAAATACGAACGAGCTTTTGAAATTGCTGTAATGATTAAACTCTTAACCTTTAACATCAGAAGTCTTGGGTTTAAAACTTATCATCTCCGTTCGATAAGAGTTAGTATCCATATCTAAGGCAAAAATTTGTACTCTTTTTAGAAATCCAAAAAAAAAAAAAAATCAAGTACAAAATATACAATTAATTGAAGTTTTTTTACATCTTTAAACAGTTAATAAGATAAACCATACACCTAAATATAGGTGGCTAACAGGTTGGATTGATCGTCTTGGGATATGACTCCACTTGAAGGGTCGACCGGATCCCTATAGTGGGTCATTTTCTTTCCCCAAACCCGGACCCAACCTGACCCATGTGGGTGACACTATAGGTCGCCCTTTGACTCAAGTCTAACACCTCATTACCGGGTCATAACGTGTCGAACCTGTGTCATGACACAAGGATCTAACCCGTTCAAATTCAAAAAAACAATGTGTATTTACATTATATATTAATAAAATTACCATTTTATTATTTGTATTTTATATTTATTTTGTATTTTTTATTATGTGTTTATATTAGAAAATAAAGCTTTTGACCAAAAAAAAAAAAAGAAAGAAAAAGGGTTGAAAATGTCAAATACCAGTTCAGACCCGCATCGAGTCTGATCTAGGCCCGACCCGATCTTGACCGGTCAAACCCAGGGCCTGTGTTAGACTCGACCTGTCCCAATCTTGTGTCACTGGTGAACTGGGTCAAGGATTTTCTCCCTCTGACCCAGCCCGGCATGTTGTACGGACGGGTTTGTACACTTCTAACCCGCTGTCCGTCAGCCACCTCTACACCTAAATTGCATTTTTTTTTTTTTTAAACAAACCTAAATTGCTTTCACATAAACATATAATTGCCATGAAAACATGATTCCACTTTAATAGGTATGGAAATAAGGTATGATTCAAATTGGAATGGAATAATTCACATTGATTTCATTCAAATAATAATAACTTGTAATGGTTTCTTGTAAATAAATTTGCTTTAATTAGCTACTTTTCATTTAATTTCCGTTGACTAATTCATCTTCACAAAAATCTATATATATAGCACCCTACACTGCACTAAAACACAGTCACATTCTATTTTATTTTCACCACAATTCAAAATGGTTGTCCTTTGTATAAATTTTATTCTATCAGTAATGTTTGCCCTACTATTGCCCACCAACTCATATGCTTTCTCTCCATATTCATGTCCTCGCTCCCCCGAAACTACCGTTACAATTACCAATAACTTGGGACAGGGTGACACAGTGACCTTGCATTGTAAGTCTAAAGATGATGATCTCGGGGTGCATATGCTACAATCTAAACAAAATTATGAAATCAAGTTTCGACCTAACATATGGGGAACCACGTTGTTCTTCTGTAGTTTCTCGTGGAAGGGTAAGTCAGTTGTTGGTGATGTTTATAGGTATAAGAGGGACCATAGTAGATGTTGCGGTGATTGCTTGTGGATTGTTGATCAAATTGGCGTGCACGGACTTGACAAGTATGTGGGCCACTTTGATATTCTGTATCCTTGGAATAATAGCTATGTCTCAAGCAACCTGCCCTTGGATTTTAATGTGAAAGTTTAGTAACATATAGACTTGTAATTTCTTTACTTTTTTTATCAAGAAATAAAGAATAGTTTGAACATTGAGTATTATGCTTCGTTTGACTTAAAGGAAAATTTTATTTTTGGAAACATTTTTCACAAAATATTTTCTATTGAAATTATCTTTTTCTTTTTAAGATTGTTTCTGTGTAAAAAAAAATAGTTTCATTCTGTAAATTTATATGAGATTCACAATTAACCAAATTAAAGTTGAATTGAGGCATGAAACGAAATTATCTCACAAATATTTTTCTCTTTCACGATGGAGAATGTTCTCACCTTCTAATGGAAAGACGTCAATTTTCCATCAATGAAGAAAATTATTTTCATAACTATGATCATTGATATAAAATCATACAAGAAAATAATAGAATAAAATGAAAATATTTTTTTGTCAAAACAAATTGAGTCTTTGCGTTGTTAGGCTCCTCTCAACGGTGTGCCTCAAATTCTTGGGACACCCAAAATATTTTAAAAAATGGGGCTTCCAAAAGGAAGCCTCATTTGCACTTTTGTCCAATTTTTTTAATTAAATTTATATTTTTTTAATTATTTTTAATTAATAAAATATATTAAATTTTATTTAAATATATATTTTAAATATTAATAAATTTTTATATATTGAATTTGATTTTTTTTTAATTTACTTATTCGTGTTACGTTATTTTTTATCAATATAAATCCTAATTTTTGTAATTTTAATTTTTTCTTTCAATATAGTTAATTTTTTTATATTATATTTATTTCTAGTGTATTTTTATATTTTATCTTGAAATAATTAAAATATTATATACGATATTAACTATTAAAATAATAAAAAATTTAAAAGTGGAGAGGAGGAGCGCTATTTTTGTACCCAAGACATCATGCATGTACAAGACATAAATATGACCTCAGTCAAAGAGATTAAGCTCAATTTTAACTGTGTGCAATTACATTCCCAAAGAGAAGCAAATCACGTTGAAGGCTATTTTTCAAAGGAAGAGGTTTCGAGAGCAAATCTTCTCATCGACTGAGTTTAATAATGGTGCTCAGCATACAATCTTCTAATTTTTAACTCTGTATACCTCTTTTCTTTCCTTTTTTTTTTATTTTCCCATCATATTATGTCAGTATATTGAGGAGACACTTTCTCTCCTCGGAAAAGAATATCATATATTCCATTTTATGAAAAGAAAGGGAGAATATACATGACAATTATGTCATTCTACAAACATATGCTAAATACAAACAAGAATTAACCATTTTCACTCACATTTGATACATTAATCTTTCCTCACACTGCATTATCTTTTAAGGGAAGATCATGAAACGAAGGCGAGTCGATTTTCCCTTCTTGCTCACTCGATTCGATCAGCATCAACACGACTTCCCTCATCGATGGCCGATCAAAAGGCGACATGCTTGTGCATATCAACGCAATCTTCATCACGATCATCATATGATTAACTATCATCTTGTCTTCTAAGTCTAAGCGAGCGTCAAGAATACCTGATGTAAGGGAATGAACGCGAATGTAACTTCTTACCCACGAAACAAGGTCACCCCCTTGTTCGAGTGGCTGTACAGGCGCTTTTCCTGTTAGCAACTCGAGCAAAACTACTCCGTAGCTATAGATATCGCATTTTTCCGTGACTTTCATGGTGTATGCATATTCTGACAAACAAAAAATGTGTTAATTATTATCTGGGTTTCTACATTGAAACACCACAAAGTGACATACAAAAGTGAGGTGTTGCAAACTTTACAGTTATACAATCATTTAACTTTTACAAAACTTGATAGTTTTATACAAGTATATATATTTATAGATATTAATAAGTAAAATATGGCAGGTCCTATATTTTAAGGACTCATCAAGTTTGATCGGTGGACCTCTTATTTGATAACCAATGAGTCTAGACTAGCTTAAATACACCTCAAATAATCTACTTTATATTGTAATATTAGCTAATACGTGGGTGTTTTATATTTCATATGTATTTATGCGTTTATAATGTACCACATATAGTTCGTTATTTCTTTCAATTATGAAGGGTAATAAGCAGTTGAAGAAAACTGACAATACAGTAATTTTCAAAGGGGCCCCAAATTACCGTTTATGTTGCTTAGGGTCTTCACTGGCGCTGTACAAAATACAGTATATGGGTATCATGAGGGCCATACCAAAAGTACCACTACATAATAACTAGGTTAACCGTTATGTTGCATAACACCCTTAGCTTCATTTCCTTAAATGTTACAGATTTGCAAACCGTTATTTTGCATAACAACCTTAGCTTCATTTCCTTGATTTGCAAACCGTTATGTTGCATAACACCCTTAGCTTCATTTCCTTAAATGTTACAGATTTGGAAGGTCATCTCATCGGATTGGCTTGGTAGTTAACATCCCCATACATTCAGGCTACATCCCGAGTTCAAATTTCACCAATCCCATTTCCCCTGAAGTTGGGGTCCCTGTTTAGGAAACTGTAATCTCCTTACCAATGTAGAAACAACGCAATTATTTACAAGCAGATAATGCAACAAGAGAAGAAAAGAGCATATACATCGAGCACAAGGTTGAAAAAGGAACTTACCAGGAGCGATGTATCCATAAGATCCAGCAACAGCAGACACCGATTTCGAATGTGGCATGTCGATAACCTTCGCCAGACCGAAATCACCAACATGTGCTTCGAACTTATCATCTAAGAGAATATTGTTCGATTTAATGTCACGATGAATGATCCTCGGTTTACAATCGTGATGCAAATAAGCCAAGCCTTGAGCAGCGCCAAGCGCGATTTCGAAACGGGTAGGCCAATCCAAGATACAAGAAGACCCGTGAAGAAGTTCACCTAAGCTACCCTTTTCCAAGTATTCATACAACAACAAGTTTGAACCTTGGTGGTAGCAAAATCCATACAACTTAACGATATTTCGATGTCTAATCTTTCCGAGTGTCAAAATCTCAGCTCGAAAACTGTTCTCTATGTTGTTCCCTTCTCTGTTTGACGCAAGTTTCTTGACAGCAATCATCAGTCCCGAGCGCATTACTGCCTTGTAAACCGTTCCACAAGCACCTCTTCCAATAACGTAACTATCATTGAAATTGTTCGTGGCCTCGACAAGATCATGGAACGTGAATCCTTCTTTCGGAGGGAAGTAAATATCAGAAACTGGAGAGGAATCGCCCGTTTCTACCAAAGAAGCAACGTTGTCAACAGGACGCCGCATGTAAAGTAAGATGATGATAATAAGAACAAGCGAAACAACACCCACCGTCATTGCTGTTATCATTACTATTTTCCCTTGAGGAGATTGAGAGTTCTCTTGAGGTGGGTCTGGATGAAATGATGTACTTTCTTTACAAGCGGCAAGTGGTTCGCCACACAGCTCTTTATTCCCGATAAAGCTACTGGCATCCATGGATTTGAACAGTGGAATTGAAGGAATAGGTCCCGTGAGATCGTTAAATGAAAAGTTGACACCTAACAAACTTGACAGATTACCGAATGTGCTCGGGATTTCACCAGTTAAATGGTTATTATTGAGGAAGAGATACTCTAGTAGGTTGAGACTCCCGAGTTCTGATGGTATGTTCCCGGATAAGTTATTATTGCTCAGATTCAAAGTGATCTGCAAGCTCGAAAGAGACCCAAGTGAAGCAGGTATTCCACCAGAAAGCGCGTTCCCACCCATCTGAAGCGCTGTCAAATGGGTGAGATTCCCGAGTTCAGAAGGAATCTTCCCTGAGAACTTATTTTCAGAAACCATAAGAAGCTCTAACTGTGAAAGAGTACCGAGCTCATTGGGAAGCATGCCTCCAAACCCGTTAAAGCTCAGATCGAGACGTTGAAGCATCTTACAGTTGAATATGTCAAGTGGGATCGAACCCTTTAAGAAACTCGATGAGATATTGAAGGTCACCAACTGAGATAGCTTACCTATCTCCTTTGGCAAACCGAGTACAAAGTTGTTATTCGCAAGATCCAATCTTTGCAACTTTGTGCAGTTTCCAATATCAGGAGGGAGAGGACCGCTGAACTTGTTTCGACCCAGTTCAATGGCGGAAAGGTTCTCTAATTTGCACAAATCTGAAGGAAAACTACCCGTTAGCTGATTACCAACCAAACGAAGCTGCACCAATGACGGGCAATTTATAATCCCGTATGGAATATTCCCATAAAGCTTGTTAGACTCAAGGTTCAGCAGTATAAGATTAGAATGTCGACAAAGAAATGGCGGTATCCTTCCACTAAGAAAGTTGTCGGAGAAATCCACAACCCAAAGACGACTATAAATTCCAAGCCCTTGAGGAATTGTGCCAGTTAAAGAGTTGTCAAATAGCTGCAACTGGAGCATTTGAGTCAAGTGCTGAAAGCCCAATGGGATAGGACCCGAAAGGTTGTTGATAGAGAGGTCTAGCTTCGTTAAGTTCATTAATGAACTGAGCTCGTTCGGTATGATACCGGTAAGTTGATTCTGAAAGAGGTAGAGCAAAGCTAGACCCTTTATGTTGCTTAACTCAATCGGAATCTCTCCAGAAAGATAATTCTCTGAAAAGTCAATTTCTGTCGCCATCGGAAGATTCCCGATTTCTCTAGGAATTGTTCCATTCAGCTGATTCCTGTAAAGGTATAACATGTCAAGATACTTCAGATTCCCGATTTCAGAAGGAATCTCGCCAACAAGATTGTTCTCGTATAACGCGAGAGTCTTAAGACTGGTACAGTTCCCAATACCCTTTGGAATGTAGCCAGATAACTGATTATCCCACAAGATTAAATCTGTCAATTTGCTCAGCATCCCGATCTCTTTAGGCAAGCTCCCACTTAACTGGTTCTGTGCAAGACCGAGGTACTTCAAGTTTTCGCAACCACAAAGCTCTGGGGGCAAGCTACCACTGATTAGATTCTGCCCAGATCGAAACGTCGTCAGATTCTTCAGATTCCCGAGAGAACCAGGCAAAGGGCCAGAAATTTGGTTAGTATACGCCACAAACTCAAGCAGGGAAGAAAGATTCCCGAACTCATCTGGGATAGGACCAGAAAGCTTATTGTTGCACAAGTTCAGATGCTCAAGGGCAGACAGATTACCCAATGTAGCAGGGATTGACCCATCGAAGTGATTGTTGTTCAAGTACAAACTTTGCAACTTTGAGCAATTTCCAAGCTCATTTGGAATATTTCCGTGCAAGGAATTGAAGGAAACATCAAGAAAAGTGAGGTGGGTTAAACAACCAATGCTAGGACTCAACGATCCCGAAAGATTCATCAAGTGAAGATCAAGAGACAACACTACAGGACGGTACTCGTTCGAGCAAATCACACCCTTCCAATTACATGGTGTTTGATCACTGGAATTCCAATTACCCAGTTGATTGTACTCATCATGAAGGCTTTTCTTCAACTCAAGAAGACAAACTCCCTCAGAACTCAACCCTTCAGACAAGGACTCTACCAATGTGGTAACAATGAAAAACCCTAAAAGTCCCACAACCCAAAATGTTTCTGAGCCTAATTGCATTGGCATTCTAGCAAATCCCATTCAATTTGAAGAAATTACATTAATCAACAACATACAACACCCCTGTAAATCTAAGCATCCCTCACTGGTTTCCCAAACAACAGAATTTCACACCCATCTTTAACTACTGAATCCCACCAATCCATAACTAGAATTGAACCAAACCCAGATTGAAATTCAAAAAGGGATTGACCAAATTCACAGATTGCTCAATTAAGGGTGAAAAAACACAAAAAAAGCCAGATGAACAAAGAAATAAGTCAACATTTTTGCCCTAAGTTACAATAAAATTAACTTCATAAACATAATAGCCCTTCAAGAACCAAACCTACAGCATACCTCTAAGCCCATTAATTGGTGGAGACAAAGAGATGAAACCCATGAAACTCAGAGATCAACCCACCAAAACAAGCAAAACCCAGGTCAGCTTTTTCCAAAGATTGAGGGATTATTCATCAAAAAGGAAAGATTTTTAGGCTAAAAAGAAGTAAAAAAAAATATGCCCTTTATTGAGAGAAGAACACTTTAGGGAATAGAAAACTTCAGAATGCAATGAATCAAGGGCTTTTTTTTTTGCTTTTTTTTGCTCTACTTATAACACTAATTTTTTATTCAAGTCTTGTCTGTAACCAAGATGAACTGAAACCCACGTCTAGATTAAGGGTCTTTGCGAGAAATTATAGGGATACGCCTAAAAAACAAAAAGAAAAAAGAGAATCTGAGAGCTCTATAAGTGAACCTTTAATGGCGGACAAAAGCAAGACCCTTTTCACCGGACTTCTTCTTCTTGACCTCTTTACTTAAATTTTCTCTCTCTAGTTAAAATTGTAACAGAAGATCTTGTGTTACAGTGCAAGAAAGTTGAAAAGGGATTAGGAAAAGCCAAAAGGGGTTCAACTTTTCGCGGAGAAGCAAAGTGGGTTGCGATTTTTTTTGTAAAAAATGTAGAGTTCAAGGGGATTCGGACATGTTCGATAGTCGGTAGATGTCCTGCAAAATTGTTATTTGGACTTGGTCTCTTTGTGTAATTTCTTCTTTTTAAATAAGGATATGAGTTTTGGGGTTTTTTATTTTATCAAAATAAAGCTTAAAGCCATAAAAACTAATATAAAATTGAAATATTAGTTACAATATCATATGAGAGATTAATTTTAGGAGAAACCTGCCTCATGTAATTACGAGAGCCATTATAGTGTTGTTTTGCAATAGGCTTTTTCATACTCTTACGGATCCACATGTTGGGTTTCTTGTGTGGGATTTAATTTTATATTATTATGGGCTAAATCTTGGTTTGGGTTCAGTTGAAGTTATGATCCAGGCCCGTTTGAAGATTTCAACTAAAGAAATAAGGTTTCTTTATATGTGTCTATATAAGTTTTGTTTAGAGTTTGAGATAGCAGTGTGAATATGAAAAAACTCTTTATAAATCTCCGACAACAACAGTCCCAGTGTCTGAAGAGCTCCCGCATGAGCAGGGTAAGGGAGGGGGAAGGATGTACGCAGCCTTACCCCTTCTGGGTGGAACCCTGTTTCCTATGATCCCCAACTTGAAAGGTACAAAGAGCGTCCTTGTAAAATCTTCAATCAATAAAATATCCCTACAACTCCGTAAACATAGACAATTTTGGTCGAACCACGCAAATCATATGTACTTGATATTATTTTCTCATTGAATCTTTCGTTTGGTTTTAGTTGTTGCATTTCCTAACACCACATACAATCAAAAAAGCTAAAACCTAATTTAAGGACAACCACATTTTTAATAATCGCATCGGCTTCCCAAGGTGCCTGGCCAGGAGATTTGATACTTTCTCATATTGATAAACAATCAGTGATAATCCTAATTTGATCTATTTGAACCAAAAATTTTGCTAGTAAAGTATGAATTTTTAAACCTATATTGAGAGAAAAAAGATTAAATTTAAAATTCCATGTTTAAAGGTGTGTAGCTAATCATCATATATATAATGTCAGTTATGTCATATTATCTCATATTTACCTAGGACATTAATTTATTTTTGTGCATTACCTTGCGTGTAATAGTATATTTGAAAGGTGTTTTTCTTTCATCATCTTAATAAAAAACTAACAGGTAGCTATACGTGACTTATATTTTTGTAATTTCTTAATTTGTAAAGCTAGCCCCATTAGTTTTTCCATCTAAAACAGTACCGAATGTATAGGATACTTTCTTCTCCTTAAGTTTGGGACGAGGTAGAGGCAGCTAGAGATCTTCGCGGAGCGCTATAACATTATCTATCCTTTTCATGCATTTTAACCAATTTTTGATTCTTTTTAGATTTCTTGATATTTTATGTTCTTTTTGAGTTCTTTATATTGAAATATTTATATATATATATATATATATACTAACTTTTTTTAACATAATAAAGCCCAAAAGCCATAAATATATTCTAATACGCTTATATTTCTTACCGATATATAATATGTGTGTTAACTCTATATTTTAATACAGAATTCTATATTCAAAACTACTAGCAATATCATGATCCAATGCAAAGTAACTCAACCACTTTTGACTCAAATCTCATAAAATATCACAAATATTTGAACCAAAATTTCAAAAATATATATATATAATATTGCATGTTAAATGTTAGCCGCAGGTATATGTGACCACGAAATCCTTATCCTTGTGAAATATAAGGTGAATAACTACACTTATAGTATCATCATCCAATTAGTGAAATGATATCATTTTTCTAAAATTATTAAATGTTTCTAACTTAATTATTTTATTTATATATCTAATAACATGTTATAAACAATTATACTAAAACTTTTTTTATAATGATGCATAACAGAAAACGTAAAATTCAAATTGAACACGTCAATTTGAAGAACAAATTCGGAATCCACCAAAAGAGAGAAAATAATTAGGGTTTTGTATTTAGAAATTGATGAATAAATCAAAATAATAGCAACAGAGAGTATTTATAGGCAAACTAGAAACCCTAAAACACAAAATTACGAAAATACCCTAAAATATAAAATTATGAAAATGTCCCCAAATAAAAATGCGAAATTACAAAAATACTCGTTTGGAATTCTAAAAAAAAAGCGTAGTCTAGTTGCTCCATGAACTCTTCGACCTTGTCATGCATCGATTAATTATTTTTTATTTTAAATGTAAAAATATATAATTAATTATATTTATTGAAAATAGATAATGTAAATAATGTTACACGTAACGAAACTCCCCCAAATATACCTAAAACGGAGGGATTGCCCCCCAACTTGGAATACCCACTAAGTTGATATTTTTTTTAAGTGTTGTTATATTAATATTATTCTACATCATCAGAAAATTAATTAACAATAATACTACGAATAAGCTAGTAGTGTCGGTGTAGTGATTTAACTCCAAACCCTCAAACAAGAGGTCTCGTGTTCAAAGTTTATCGCCCCTTTTTATAGGTGACGTTGTGCTTTTCTTACTAATAAAAAAATAAAAAAATTAATGCAACATTTTTTTTGGGAATTTTAAAAGAAAAATAGTAACAGAATTGGTAGAGAAAGGTAGAAGCACGATGGGGACATCTGGGGGTGGGGGCCATGGCCATATTTTTAAGCAAACACCATCAACGATGATACGAGAGCTACACATATTCGACATGCCCCCCCTCCCTCTCTCTCTTGATTTTGACATCCCACTCCTTTTCTTCCAAATTAGGGTCGATCTTAACATTTTTTGAGCCACATATGAAATTATCGAAAGGGACCCTTTATATATAATAAATAATAAAATTTACTAATACTAAAAATTAATACTTTAAAAATTACAACTTTAAAAATGTGGGGCCCTTAAAATTTGAGGGTTCATATTATTGATTCTACCAGACTCCTATGATTACCAACCTAGATGGGTTCCTTGTGACTAGAAAATATGGTACTTCTTGTATGTACTCGTCCATCATTCTTGAGGCCACCACAATAGCTCTCATAGATTCAGTCCCCCTCGAGGTAATCTTACGTGGAATGCTAATGAGCCATTTCTTGGCAAACAAGGGCTCTCCAAGCTTAGAGGTGTGTTTAAGGATTCAAAAGGAACCCTTTTTAGCGTGTTCTCATCCTCAGTTGCCATACACAATTCAAATAACTATGCTGAACTTTTCATAATATGGTTTGATTTAGACATCTTTACAACCAAAACACGAATACTTGGCTACCACTAATCATACGAACCCTCGGGAACTCATTTTTGGGTCCACGTGAAGGCCCTAGCCCATTTGATGATTTCTTTGTTGTGATTATAGTTTCTTCCGCGTATACCTATATAAACCCTGTTTAAGGTTTCAGAAAATGGTGGTGAAATCATAAAAACCCTATGTAATACTTCCAAGCAATAAAATATCTCTACAACTCCATGAACGTAGACATTTTTAGGCCAAACCACATATATCCTGTGTGTTTGTTTTTTGTTTTCTCATTGAAGTTAAGAGGGTACCTAAGAGAGTACCAACACGCAAGCACCGGATCCCATTAAAACTCAAAAATTAAGCATGTTTGGGCGAGAGTAGTACCAAGGTGGGTGACCTCCTGGGAGGTCCTCGTTGTGAAAGTGAGGCTATGACTCAATTGAATTGAATGGTTGACAAAGAGAATTACATGCTCTATTTATACAGCTGGGGACAAAAACATAAAGACAAAGGTGCCCTTCTAGTTTACATGAGAACTAAGGGCAAATCAGTAATAATGCAAACCCTAGATAAGATTGTCTAGGATGGAGGATACTATCCTCTAATACAAGATGAGCTTTCCTATAATGAAGGATATTATCCTCTAATAGGCCCCCTCAACCTGAAGGAGGAGCAGCAACATGAAGATTGTTCTCGTGATATTGAAATAAGATAGCCCCAAGGCTTTTGGTGAAGATATCAGCTATCTGTTGAGTAGTGGGAGTGTAGCGAACTTGAAGATCACTCTTGAGAACCTTTTCCCGAACGTAGTGGAAGTCAACATCTACATGTTTGGTACGGTCATTGGAGACTGGGTTGGCGGCAATGTATGACGCAGAGACATTCTCATAGTAGATGATGATTGGTCCAGAATGCCGAAGACCAATGTCACGCATGAGGTAGCGAATCCAATCAGCCTCTGCAGCAGCTTGGGCAACGGCCCTATACTCGGACTCAGTGGAGGATTTAGAAACTGTGGCTTGTTTCTTGGCTCGCCAAGAGATGAGAGTAGAACCGAGAAAGAGAGCATAGCCTGTGGTGGAGCGACGAGTATAAGGGCAACCTCTCCAATCAGCATCAGCATAGGCATCAACAGAGGTACAGGTGCCTGGAAGGATCGTAAGTCCATGGTCTGGGGTGCTTTTGAGGTATCGGAGGATCCGCTTCACAGCCTGCCAGTGACTAGACCTGGGAGCATACATAAACTAAGAGACAAGATTAACAGCATAACATATATAGGGACGAGTCATGGTGAGATATTGCATTGCCCCAACCGCACTGCGGTACTCCGTAGGATCAGGTAATGCGTCACCCTCAGTCAAGGACAGATGAACACGAGCTGGTAGAGGGGTTTTGATTGGTTTGGCATCTTGCATGTTGTGTTTGTGGACAAGGTCGATGGTGTATCGATGTTGGGATAGAAACATGCCAGATTTTGTACGGTGAGCCTCAATTCCTAAGAAATAATGGAGTGGACCGAGATCCTTCATGGCAAATTAGGTCGAGAGGGCATGGATAAGGGCATCAAGGGAGGAGGGATTGGATCCAGTGAGGATGATATCATCAACGTAAAGAAGAAGGCAAATGATGTCATTAGTTTTGCGAAAGAGAAAGAGGGACGGGTCAGCTTGACAACAGGTAAAACCTAGGCTATAGAGAAAGGTGCTGAAGCGATGAAACCAAGCCCGAGGAGCTTGTTTTAGACCATATAGTGCCTTTTTAAGGCGACAGACATGGTTGGGAAATTTAGGGTGGATGAAACCCTTAGGTTGCTTCATGTAGACTTCTTCCGTAAGATGGCCATGTAGAAAAGCATTTTTAACATCCAGTTGTTTGATTTGCCACTTGTGTGTGATAGCGAGGGTGAGAATAAATCGTATAGTGGATGGTTTGACCACCGGGCTAAAGGTCTCCTTGAAGTCAATGCCTTCACGTTGGTGAAAATCTTGAGCAACAAGGCGAGCTTTAAAGCGATCAACAGAGCCATCCGCTTTATATTTAACTCGATATTTCCAAGTGCTACCCACAACGTTGAGTTTGGGGTTGGGAGGAACAAGTTCCCAAGTGTTATTGAGTATTAAAGCATTGAATTCGTCCGCCATGGCCTCTTGTCATTTGGGATTTTTAATCGCTTGAGAGTAGCACGTAGGTTCCTGTATGACTGTTATTGAGGAAAGGGAGAGGGGATACCTCGGTTTTCGAATACGGTCCTTGAGTCGAGTTCGCATTGGATGGACACTGGGGTTGTTGTGCTGTTCGGTTGGGTCCTGCTTCGGTTGGGTTGTTGTGCTGTGCAGGTCGGAGGGCTCGGTGGGGATGGGTGCTGCTGCACGGTGGGGTTGGGTGGTCGGGGTAGGGTTGGGTGAGGTAGGGGGCAACTCGTTGTCTGGTACGGGATGGGTATGGACTAGGGGAGGACTAGGCGGTGCAGCAGGAGGGGCCGTGGGCTAATCAGTAGCCTCGTGGCCGACGCCAGCAGGGTCAAGACGAGGGCTGTCATGACCTGGTGTGGGCTGACTTGGGCTATCGTGGGGAGTCGTAGTCCTTGGAGTTGCGGGTGGCACATGTTGTATGCTTAGGTGTGGAGAACCCAAGCTACTGGTGACTATAAGGGGGAAGGGCAGGTCAACGATACGGGCTGTACTACCTGGGTCTGGGGTGCAAGACGGGTTGGCCAATTCAGGGTATGGGAAATGAGTTTCGTTGAATCGAACATGTCGATTTGTATGAATTTTACCGGTTTGAGGGTCAAGGCAGCGATAGCCCTTGTAACGTGAGGCGTAGCCTAAAAAGATGCAAGGTTTGGACCGTGGTGCTAATTTGTGAGGGGCACGGGGTGTGAGGTTAGGATAGCATGCACACCCAAAAACGCAAAAATTAGAGTAGTCCGGGATGCGTTGAAAAAGTTTTTCAAAAGGGGACAAGTTCTTGGGTACAGGTGTAGGAAGGCGATTTATAATAAAACATGCGGTACAAGCAGCATCATCTCAAAAAGAATAAGGAAGGCGAGACTGAATAAGAAGCGTGCGTGCCATTTCAATAAGGTGCTGATGCTTTCGTTCAGCCACCCCATTTTGTTGTGTGGTATCAGGACATGAAAGACGAAAATGGATGCCGTGTTGACGACACAGGGCCTGCATGCGACGATGGTCAAATTCACGGCCACCATCACTTTGAAAAATTTTTATTTTTGTGGAAAATTGGTTTTCAACAAAGATTTTTAAATTTTCAAAGATTTCAAAGACTTCCGATTTTTGTTTCATAGGGTAGAGCCATGTAAACCGAGTATAGTCATCAATGAAGTTAACATAGTACTTATAGCATGAATTTGATGAAATAGGCGATTGCCATACATCTGAATGAATTAAATGCAAAGGTGTAAAAACAAAATGCAAAACAAGTTGAAAGGGTAGTCGATGAGACTTGCCCAAACTACAATCTTGACAAAAAGCAGTAAAACGTGAACTAGGTATAAGTTTGCGAGAGCAAAGTACATCTAACATGGGGTGTCCTAGATGTCCTAAGCGCCGGTGCCAAAGATCTCCTGTTAAGGTTTGTGCTATAAGTCCAAGTGAGTGAGGCGAGAAGCTGTAAAGTGGCCCATTACTGCGAACTCGAAGCAGAGGTATCCCCGTAGCCTTGTTCTTGACACAGAAAAAATCAGAGTCAAATTCAACAGTGCATAGGTTATCACGACAAAGTCGTTTTATAGACAGGAGGTTGTGAGTTAGTTGGGGTACTAACATTACATTGTTAAGGTGAAGTTGTCGTTTGTTAGTCTTTGAAGTTGTAGAACCCATATGAGTGATAGGGAGGAGAGCTCCATCCCCAACTAAAACTCGTTTTTGGCCATGATAGGGAAGAAGAGAGCGAAGCATACCTGAGTTGGGTGTCATGTGGTTAGTGGCACCGGAGTCGGGGTACCAACTGTAGTCTTATGAGTCTTGGACGGACATGGCAGCGAAAGAGTGAGACGGATCGGGATAGGAGGAAAAGTCGAGCCGGTGTGAGCATGAGACAGCATTATGACCAATTTGATTGCAGATCTGACAGATTTTAGGTCCGGGCCCGAGAATGCCGTTGGGGTTGGGTGGAGCATTACCAGTCAGCCGAGAGTGGTGTGGTTGGGGTTGCAAGGTATGAGGTCCCGATTGATGTTGATGTTATTGTTGGTGTCCCCCATTATAGCCCCCTCGATTGCCACGGCGACCTGTGTTGCGTCCTTTACCCTTACCACGTCCCCCACGACCTGAGTTGGGGTTAGATCCTTGAGAACCTACATTTGAAGCAACCAAAGCATGCTGTTGATCGGAGAAGGGGCGACCCTGATAGAGAATCTGGGCGCTTTCCTCATTTAGAAGATCAGTTTTTAAGTTTTCAAAAGAAGGGGTTGGTGAGGTGTTGCGAGTTAGAGTAGCGAAAGCAGCGTATTCGATTGGAAGTCCATATAGGGCATAATGAACTAGTTCTCGATTGGCTATTGGTGAGTCTATGGCAGCTAAGTCATCGGCGATCGACTTTAACTCAGAGAGATAGTTTTGCATAGTTTTGCCATCCTTTTTGAGATTTATAAGTTGGGATCTCAGATCAAATTCCTTAGCCAGCGAATGATCTCAAAATCTTTTGACAAGGGCATCCCACATAGCTTTTGATGTGGGTTCACGGACAATATCGTTTAGGAGGGAGCGAGATAGGGTAGCGGAAATGCAAGAGCGGAGGCTTTGATCAGTGCGGACCCAGTTTATATATTCAGGGTTGGGGAAGGAAGAGCCATTGTTGGTTGTTATATGGCTTGGGGGACACGGAAAAGTACCATCTATGTAGCCCATAAGTTGATGGGAGATTAATAGCATGTGAAATTGTTCTCGCCAAGTTGTATAATCAGTAGCGTGTTCTAATTTTGTGGTGATTATATTAGAGATACTAGATAAAGGGAGTAAGAGGGGAGTTGTAGTTGTGTTATTTAAATTAGGGTTGGAGTTAAATGGGGGGTTTGGGGTGACGCCGCCGCAGCCATGGGGCTGGACCGGCGCACCACTTGGTACCTGGTGGCTGTATGGGGTGTCAGAAATCAGACCACCAGCAAGGGTGGTGTTGGTGCCACCACTAGTGGGGAAGCCGAGGGAGGGAAGGGCGAGAGAGCTATATGGGAGGGAGGTGTGACCAATAGAAGACCGGTGACCACCAATGGGCATGGTGGCACCGGCCATCGGCAGTGAGGGGAGAGGGGGGATGCCCGAGCCAAAAAAATGAGAAAATTGTGGTCTCGTGGATGCCAACGAAGTACCGGGGATGGCGTCTCCGGCATTCGTTTGTCCATTGAGGAATAGACCTGAGGTTATAGATCCGATATCGAAAAAATCGGTCATAGCCACAAAAGATGTCACGTCCCGGTGGTTGACCAAGGAACCGGCATGAGGCGAGCCGGTCTCGGTCACCAGGGGAGTGGCGGCAACCCTTTGAGGTGCCGTGGGGGAGGGGGAAGAATTAGGGTCAGATGCCATAGCAAAACAACGAAAGGAAAAGATAAGGTAGAATTAATTCAGAAAGAAAATAATAGCCAATCAAGATACTAATAATTTAAGCAAAAAACATGAATTTAAAAAAAAAGAAGAGAAGAGAAGAGAGTCTCCTTTGGAGGCTCTGATACCATGTGAAAATGAGGCTATGACTCAATTGAATTGAATGGTTGACAAAGAGAATTACATGCTCTATTTATAGAGTTGGAGACAAAAACATAAAGACAAAGGTGCCCTTCTAGTTTACATGAGAACTAAGGGCAAATCAGTAATAATGCAAACCCTAGATAAGATTGCCTAGGATGGAGGATGCTATCCTCTAATACAAGATGAGCTTTCCTATAATGAAGAATATTATCCTCTAATACTCGTGTTGCAACCCTCAGGTTGGGGGTTCTCAAAAACAGCCCTGAAGGGAGAAGGCTATGTACATCCACCCCCAGGCCCTGCTTAAGCGGGAACCCTTGGGACATTGAGAATGTTGTTGTTGCTTGATGAACCTTTTCGTTGTGCTTAGTAGTTGCATTTCCTAACAGTAGTAAGACTTCAAAAACCAAAATTAATATAAAAAATAATGCAAAAGAAAATCAAATTGAGTTGATGGATGAGAGAAGAAGCATATGTAAGGCATGTATGGTATCCAAGTTGAGAATTAAGTGCCTATTTGTCAGTATCAAAAAGCTATTCCCCTTTGTGGGTTTGGGACTTTCAGTCCAAATACTACTCATTTTTATCTTTTCTTCTTTATCATCATTCTATCTTGGAATTTAATTTTGGTTGGTCCACTAAAAAGCACTGGACTTATGTATCGAGCCTAATTGCATTGGACCTTATTTATATAATAGAGGGTTGGGCCAATCCGATTTAAACCCATAGTGTGTGTGACTCTATATACACAACCGTATATGTTAAATTATGGTTGAGAGTTGAGATGCCTCATGTAATCTTTCAGAGATAAAGTGAAATTACCATGCTCTCTTCCATAGATGTAGGTTTTGGCCGAATCATCCTAACAAAAGAGTATCTTAAAAAAAATACCGGAAATTTTAGAAAAAGGTGCTGGAAAAACTCTCGAAGACTCCTCATTTGAGTCTAGTATAAGAATCCCATATTAGACTTGTTGTGAGAAGGAAGAGATTAATTTATAAGCCTAGCAGGTTACTCTACCTAGTGCCATTTAGCTTTAGAACTCCACTTGAGTATATATATGTGGATCTCGTGTTCGTTCTAACTCCATAGGTTTGACCTAAACCACGCGTTGAAAACATGTGGAAGCAATATGAAAAAGAAGGAAAAGGTAAGCAAATGTCAAATTCATATAATCTGAAAATGAGCCCACCAAATTGTGGGTCATTTAGTTTATGGCTTGTTACTATCATGGTATCTATTTTCTGTATTTTTGTCCCCTTTTTTTTCTATTTATTTTTTTTATTTTTTTATTTTTTATAAAATTTATGGGGTTGGCCTCCCTCCATTATATACTGTTCTAGTTGCTACCTACAAGGGCTCCCATCTAAGCAGGGTTTGGGGGGTGGATGTACGCAACCTTCTCCTTTCAGGGAGAGAGGCTGTTTCCGAGAACCTCCAACGTGAGGGATGCAACACGAGGACATCCCTATCCTGAAGGGAGGCTGTTTTAAAGAACCTCCAGCCTGAGGGGTGCAATGCGAGGACTTTCCAGAAGGTCACCCATCTCGGTACTACTCTCGCCTAAGCACGCTTAACTTCGGAGTTCTAATGGGATCCGGTGCTTGCGTGTTTGTATCCTCTTAGGTAGTACCGCAACAGCGCGGTGTCTTAAAAAGGCTTTTGCTAAGGCATGGTATGGGAGGGTAAAAAGTACATAACATTACTATTACAAGATGTTACCATGTCTAGAGGTTGTTTTTCAACCTTAGAAAGAAATCATACTCCGTCAAATGAAAATATGCAAGTCTAATATCGACAGACAAATGGGTGCTACTTAAGTCAAATGAAGCAGCGAATAGTAACAGACATGCAAGCCTAGGGCAATGTCTGATGCAAACAACTGGGTCAGCCGCACGTGTTTGTAACCGCTATTTTGCTCTATCTAAGGTCATCTTTTAAGTTAAGTTAGGTGGGTAAGGAATCTATACACTACTAGTACCACTCATATGTACAGAACCTTAAGTTAATATAGTACACACAAAAAAAAAAAAAAAAAAAAATTAGAAGAAAAAGAAGAACACCGGAATTTACATGATTTGGATGCAACCTACGTCCATGAAGGAGAGCACAACAATTTCAATATTTTGATAAAAACACTTGAATTTACGTGATTTGGCTGTAAGAGCACAATAACTTCAGTATTTTGATAAAAGTATATGATGCAATTTTTCTACGGTGCACATAACACACACAACCCTTTTCTTACTATGGACACTCAATTTTGATAAATTTTAATTATTATTAAATCGAAATCTGGCTAGCCCATAGTGATTCTGATTTTTTTGAAAAAGTAATATACAAGTCCAAAAAGCACACACGTGCAAGGCAAGGCTCGAAACAAATCGAGACAATTAACCAACACCCAAACCCAACAAAGACTAAATCCAAAACTCAAACAAACTGAGATCAATAGACAGAAGCAACCACGTGCCTAAATAACCGCAGGCAAAGCGAATAAAAAAAGAAGAACCAAACAAAATCAACTGAACGAAGAAAACGAAAGCTCTGAAAACACTAAAAACATAATTCCTAAAAATGAGCACACACACCATGATAACGGGCTAAGTATTAATAAAATAATGAACTAAAAATCACTTAGTTGTCTTTGAGTGTATTGACAAAAGGTTTTGTAAACATTACCAAATTCTATGCTCTTACCCCCTAATTTAATAAAAAAAAAAAAATTTAAAAAAGAAAGGGATCATACCTTTACGCATCCGTTATCATTGTCAAAGCTATCGAATATTATATTTCATGTACATTAAAAATTCAGTAAATACATATTAGTAAATGCACCGCTTTTATATCATTTGATTAACTATATATAATTACTAGACTAAAATATTAATATATTAAATTTCAAGATACTAATATCAAATTTAACCTAAAAAATTATTAGATTACAGAATAATATGAAATTGAACTTTTAAAAATAAATATTTGATAAAGCATATTCCTGAAATTAATGACGTTGGTGACAAGTGTGTATAAATGTAATATAAAATCATAATAAATAAATAATAAATTTTCAAATTGTGAAGTTTTGGACTAACGGTCAACACGCTTTAAGTCACACTTGTACCGTTTCTTTTTTTATAATTTAATTTATTCATTGTCATTGCTTGCATTTTCAGTTTTAACCTATTAATTATGGGTTTCTTTTTAATTAAAAATTAATTATAAGTACGGTTTTAAAAAATTACTCAGACTTTTTTATTTTTTAAAACACTTCAATGTTATATCTTACTATGATATTGTTAACATCCGTCAATTTTTGCTAACATAGCATTAGAATAAAAGAGAGAAATGAGTTTAAAAATTGGATTTATATTTGAAACCATTTTGAAAGTTTATAAAATTATAAATATTTAAAAACTATTTTAAATGTCTAAAGTGTGTAAATAGTTAGAAAAATAATTTATATGTTTTAAAAAATATTTTTTTAAAATATGGCATTAGCAAATTAATAAATGTTAATAGCGTCATATTAAAGTGTCATAGAAAAATTTTAGAAAGTTTAGTTTGACATTGAAAAATTACAAAATATAGGTGAGTTTTTAAAACTGCACCTAAAATTTAGGTGATTTTTATTTAAAAAAACTCTATTAAATAACGTTGCATGCAGTACTGCTTTTTTATAACCGCAAATACAAAAGACACGAGTAAAAACACACATTATATATCATCATCGACGAAAATACAAAGTAAATAAAACGTCTCAAATTACGCACCACTATCGAATCAAATCCATATATTTCTAGCTTTTCTCAGGTTTTTCTTTTATGAATTAAAAAAAAAAATAAACTTCCAAAAAAATTTTAGATTCCATTGAAACCTAAATTCGAGATTCTTTTGTGAGTCTTTCAGGCAGGCTAAAGTTTCCGCGAGCAATAATGTGAGGGGGGGAAAATTCTCTGATACCCTAACACGACTACAAGAATTGCATAGATCTTGTGTTGTATTTCTTTCTGTGTCATTAGTGTTTTATTGCTTTTGTATTTCCCTATCACTCAAGTTCTTAAATTCATTAGTTAAGTTGACAATATCCTTAACCAAAGAGGGCACCAACACGCCGTCACCAGATCCCGTTAGAACTTCAAAGTTAAGCGTGCTTGGACGAGAGTAGTACCAGGATGGGTGACCTCCTGAGAAGTCCTCACCCTCAGGTTCGGGGCATCGGGAAACAGCATCTCTTCAGGTTAACACTCTGAAGGGGGAAGGCTGCGTACATCGCCCCCCAGACCCTGTGTAGGCGGGAGCCCTTGAGACACTAGGTATGTTCCTTTTTACAATATCCTTGAACGCCCATAGAACAAGGCGATTTGAGTCAAATGGAACCGATTGCTAGCTCGTTTCCTGTTTTCTTCCCTTTATTATTTTTTTCATTTTTTTGAGTATCGACTCTAATTATCAATGAAACTAGCATAATGATATACTGATAAATCTATAAGTAAACTGAATCTGAAATAATATGATAAATATAATTATATCATATACGAATAATTAAATTTCTGTACATTTGTATCTAGTTACAAAGTGAATCATTCAAATTCGATTAAAGTTCAATCTATTATTAGGTCTACATATTGAGGTTTCGACATAAAACAATCTCTTGAATAATTAGTTTACTAGTGTTATTCCGTACGATGCACAGAGAATGTTATATTTTATAAAATTGTAAAATATAATTTTATATATAAGATAATGTTATTATAAGGACAAAATTATTATTGTTAAAGTGAGATCGCAGTTTTCAAGATAATTTTGTGGCTCTCATTGTTTCTAAGTCACATTAATGTTGTGACAATAACAGTTTTTTCCCTGACAACATCAACTCCCTTTATACATTGTCACATTGAATTTCGTTGGAATTTTACTGTATTTTATAGTAGATACAAGAATATATACTTTGCAAAATGCCATAATAAAGAACTTAAATCTTTTTTTTTTTTTTGGTTCCCATGATATAAAATATTAAATGTCACTTTATTAGAATTGATTGGATTAGAATTTAGAGATTTTTTGTGAGTGGGGCACTTGGTAATAATATATAGAAAATAGATTTGATATGACAATTATTACATTCTCGAAGGAAGTTTAAAGTGTATATATACTCAGTCAAATTTAACGAGTTAGAATTACAATTATATTTTTAATCATAATCAAATATTTTTATTTATATAAAATTATTTATTTTACATTTGCATAAAATATAGACTAAAATATGTATAATTGTCACGCTATGGGATGAAAATCAAAATATATCCAAAGAAAATCCAATAATGGACCTTGGTTTGGAAATCGTCATACAAGAGTGTGCACATATGAATTATAATATTAAGATTACCTTTAGAAAAAATATTAATTTTACTATGTATTGATATTGAACAACAATTTTAATAACATAAAATTCAAAGATGAAAATTTGGGAACGGAAGGATTCAACAGTCTTTCTTTAAATTCTTATTGCTAAAACAATTAAGAACAAAAGAAAAAATAAGTATATTATTGATTCTTACGACATGAGAATAAGAAAGAGCAAACAAATGAATAAAATCTATAAAAATTGAATGACTAAATCCTAGTTAGCCTCTCTCTTTAAATAGAAGAGAAGCTTTTCCAGTTCGACTCAAAATAATAAAAAATAAAATAAAATTCTTATTTGAAGATCAACTGTGGATATTAGCTAACTGCATGCTTTTATCTGTCAATCTGTGTGCTCATCCTTAAATAAGGGAGCTATTTCACCTAAAATAAAAGACTAAAATAAACGATAAATAATTATATTTACTAATCTAAAGTAAACTCTGCTAATTGATGTGAACTCCTAATGCCCGTTCACCCGTTTCCGCATCTTTCTCTCTCTTCCGTATCTCTCTCCCTATTCCGCCGAGCGACCCATCTCGCCAATGCCAATCCCTTAAGATCTGTCCACCCCGTAACCTGTCAAAAGTTGAGGCGCGACTGCATTAGTATGCGTATAAATATATTTTAGAAAAAATCTTGGTGTTGAATCAAATGTTGATATTAAGCTCAAGAAGATTGAGCACGAACTATCACAATCAAACCTAACCCGATGAACCCAAATCAGATCAAATTCATCTAATTGTCGCCTTAAGAAAAGATATCAAGAAATAAATAGGAGAGAGAAAACGGTGAAAAATTGGGCTTCCTTTACTACTATTAGAGTATAAAAATCAATCATTTTTAGACTTTTACTCATCGATATAAGCTTTTGAGATAAAATCAAACTTGATATAGAAAAGTGTCTGTTGTGTCGTGTTTGAGGCGAGTGTTTGTTTCTTATTGACCTGTTTTTTTGTTTTGTATGGGTTGTTTTTGGTCCCTGCTTTGTTACAGTCAAACTCAGGCCTCGCCTAACGAGTGATCTTCTTGTATCGTGATTTTGTTGCAATTTATCGGGGGGAAAAAAAAAAAAAAAAAAAAAAGTGAGTTACAAGCAACGTTCTTATCCTTTGCTTTACGCAGAAGACACATATGAATAATTGATCTCAATTTGTGTGAAAGCAAATTCAGTTTTGTTCATATGCAAAAATGCTACCTCAACAGTCAACATACATGCGTCAATTTCATCTACATGTATGTATGGGTTCGCCTAGCCCGATTGATAAAGTCTCTAAAGGATGGTACCCGAGATTAAAGATTAAATCCCCGTTTTTATTAGGGGTCAGAGAGGATTTACGGTAGATTCGGGAGGATTGCTCCTTTGAGAGACCCAATGAGACTTTTTGCCATTTATTAAGAAAATGTATCATTGATAAATTGAGTGACATAATCTTGGGTCCTGAGGACCAAAATCATTGGATAGAAAAGGCACGATAAGTTAGTGATTTTCATCAAATTGGATCACACACTATTACCTTCTCTGTGACGACTGCTACATGCGATGCAGCCTCGCCTCAGCCTTTGGCAGGTTTTGAGGCGAATGAGTCTTGGCAGGTTAATCTTGGCGAAATGGGTCAGTTGGCGGAATCAAGACAGAGAAACGGAAGAGAGGGAGAGACGCAGATGGGCAAACAACTAGGCATTTGACATTAATTAGGAAACTTAGCATTAGATTAGTAGATAATTATTATTTATCTATGAGTGTTGGTCCAAGCCTCACTCTTGCGGTTATGCCTATTTATGTATTACAACTTTTGCCGCTAATTTATGGTATCAATAAATTTAATGCTTGCTCGTTGACCCAAAAAAAAAAAAAAAAAAAAACTTTTATCTCTAATTATCGAAAAGAGGAACTTCTGTGTGGCGATGGGTCGAAAGCTTTACCCCTAACACCTAATTACACTATTTTTTTGGTCAAGAGCTATTTGATAATATGAGAAGTGGTGTTAATGGGCCAGAGGTTGGTAACTTGGGCCTGGCTCTACAACTTCAACCCCTTGACCAATAAAAGCCCACATGTAATACTCATGTGAAAAAAGCCCACAAATTCTATAAACCGGAACAATCGAACAAGGTTCTTGACTATGCACCATGTCCTGTTCAAACACCGACAATTTGCAGATGATACGCTTTCATCCCGTGCTTCGGTAATGCACGGTGTCTCGAACTGTAAAAGAATAATCTTAGAGCTTGTTCAAGTTTTTTTTTTCAATAAGAAAATAAATTTTATGAATTTTTCTTTTTTTTTTTCTTATTGTTAAAGTAATTTGGCATGAAAAGAAAACTGCATTAAAGAAGAAGCAAAAAAAATTTTTTTTTTTTTTCCGCTTTTAAGTACAACAACAACAACAATCCCAGTACCTCAAAGGCTCCCGCAAAAGCAGGGTCTGGGGGGTAGATGTACGCAGCCTTCTCCCTTCAGTGTGTCAACTTGAAGAGAGGCTGTTTCCAAGGACCCCCAACCTAAGAGGTATTTTTTCTGCTTTTATGTAAAAGTAGAAAAATATTATTTTCTATTTTAAAGTAAAAAATTGAAATTTTTTCAAACAAAAATACTCTTATTAAAAACACTTTTTATAAAATTGTTTTTACCAACACTTTTGAAAAAAAAATAAAATTTTCGCAACATGGCCAACAGGCCAAGTTCTTGTTGCTATTTTTTGGGCCTTCAGATACTTTGTATTGCGCAACCCTTGATTTTTGGTTTCTATTATTTTGCTCTTATGCTATGTGAATGACGTATTTTTTGGTTGTTGTGATTCTATCGAAAAATCAAGTCGCCCAAAAGTTTGAACTATAAATAAAGGTTCAAAAATGGTTTTATACTGTAATAACTCGGGGTCAAATTTTTCTTTATAGACCAAACAATGTATTAAGAACCCTATTGGTTATTGCATTTCTTCTATCAAGATTGCTGCTCGTCCTAAACTTTGATTGCACAAAATAAAATCTGTCCAACATAACTTTTATATTTACTATCCCATATAATACTACGACTTGTTGATCAAAAAGAAAAATTATTACGACTAAAACTATATGTAAATTCTTTTGAGTGGAAGGTATATACAATTTAGAGACCAATAGAACTTTATTAAGGAATCTACGCGTGTGTCTAATTAGAATCCCATATAAAAGTTATGGAAAAAAAAAAAAAAAAAAGAGATCCAGATATAAGTTCATTGAATCACTGCAACTTATGTCAACTAATTTTACGATGAAACCTTACTTGAACTTATATGTAGACCATATATATGCTAACTCGTGGATTGGGCCTAAAGGCCCAATGAAATCTAACATGGCATCGAAACAAGTTAATGACCCAGAGTTCTTGTTTGACGCACTAGTAAGATTCCCAAATAACAGTCATGAGAAAAAATATATTAACTGATGCAGCCCATGTTCCAAGCTTGACGGGAAGTAGGTGGATGCAGAGTTGGTGGGTGCGGGACACGGCCGAAGGGATAGACTTTGAGTTTAATAAGAATTTTAGCTTCATTTAAAATTTGAATTATCTCTTAGAATTAGATTTTATTTCAAATAGCTCATCTATATATACTAAAGGAAAACTAGGGTTTTAGTCATTCAATTTTTTCACATTTAATTTTTAATTTTAGAGCCTCTTTTCTCGGGTTGTGAGAATCGAGTTTATTTTTCTCTTGAAGTTTTATTATTTCGTTAATAAAATTAAAGGGAAGGCTGTTGACTCCTTCTCGTTCCCCAATTTTTCACATATGCGATGCATCATTAATATATAAACTTAGTGAGTTTCTCTACCTTATGATAATTATTTTTGAGACAAATACTCATTTAGACTTATATTTGAATCTTATATACGCTAACTCTGTGGATCGGGTCTAAACGACAGGTAAAATTTAACAAACTTGAACAAAAATTATATGTGAATACATGCACATATCCCAGCATGCATCACGTTGGAGGGCCAATTTCGAGCCGTTGCCGTCCTAAGAAACTAATTATGAACCGACAACATCCACTTCTTCTGTTGTTTTCTATTTTACTCGTCTTCTTCTTTTATTATTATTTTTTATTTTATTTTATTATTTTCTATACCCATACCTCAGCCTAATCCTTGATCAATAATGCACCGAAATTTCAAGAATTTATTTTTATATATTTCATTTCGATTAAAATTAAATATTGTTAAGATATGATAATATTTGATTTGGATATGATTTGAGTGGATATATAATTGAGATTGGTTGCGACTATAATTGGGTAACTGAATTATAAAATGGGTTAAGAGTTGATGATAAAGAAGGGAAAAAAGTGAGGAAAATTGTGAGGCGTTCGTGGGATTTGTAATGGGTTGCCTAAGGGGACGCCCGGGTAGAGGAGAGTGAGAGGTGTTTAGGTACTGAGATTTATGTGAGAGTTTGTAACTTCCTCCATTCAAAGCTATAGTGAGGAAGGTTAGTGACTCACTGTGCAAAAGCTACATTGAGGAGGATTGGTGGCTCACCGTGTAACAGCTACTTTCAAAAGAGTTGGTGACTCGACATGCATTAGTTGTATTATTTGTCTATAAATTTTTAGTTTAAATATTATATGTATTTGATAAAAGAATTCAAACAACAGTATGAAAGACGGGATAAAATTTATCATTACTTCCTAGTAACCTCATCAGCCCCTCGCTATTCCCCTAATTTCATACATAAACCGTGACTTTCAATGAAGATAAGGTGGATGAGAAGCCTATTTCACACCCTTTCACACCGCGATTTGTACCATTTTTTAAATACGTGTAATTTTTCAACTGAAAAAATAATAAATGAAACCTTAAACTACTATAATAAAAAAAACATCCCCAGTGCCCCAAGGGATCCCTCCTAAGCAAGGTCTTAGGGGGTGGATGTACGCAGCCTTCCTCCTGTTTCCGAGAACCCCCCAACATGAGAGATGCAACATAAGGACTTTCGAGGAGGTCACTCATCTTGATACTACTCTCACCCAAGCATGCTTAAATACTATAATGATTGTAATATACCCAATAAATTAATATACGAAAGGTAACAAATTTCAAAAGATGAAGTAAATACAAAGCCAATAATGACACGTGCAGCAGAAAGATTGAGATGGGAAGTGGGCTTCCATCACATGCTCACATGCGCACATGCCATCTCTGTACCTAACTTCCTTATTCTTACGTATATATCCATTTATTATATGCTTTTTCGTACTTTTTTATTCATGCATTATGAATATTATGATATTATATTATTATGTGAGTTCTTCGATTTAATACAAGATCTTAAGTACGAAGCTCATCTTCTCCTCTTTGAAACTGCTTGTGACAACTAAAAGTACAAACCGTCAACTATCAGCATAATTTTTTAAAAAATTGGTTTCTTTGATATGGAATCAGAGTCTTGTTAACTAAAAAGTCTCAAATTCGAATCTAATCAATCCCCACTCTAAATATGAACTAATTTTTAATGTATTTGAAGCACAAGTATCGATAGGCCTTTGCCTTTCACCATTTTTGTTGACGTGTTGCGTTTGGTGCTTCTATGTGTGTTTGTAATTCTAGACACAGGTCTGATTTTCTTTTTGATGTTTCGGTTTCTGTGAAGTCTAAACGTTCTTAAACATTTACCCTTTAATTTAAGCCTTTTTTTTTGTTCAAGCTTTTGAAATAGACGATTGAGATATGTTTGTCTATAGTCATAATTCAATATGCCAACTAATGGGCATTTGGATTTTATGTTTTCAAGTCTAGAGCTTTGATAATGAGCATGAACCTTATTGATTTTTATTTTTTTTAAAATTTTTTGGGGTGAGATATTTTTGGAAGCACATAGGAATTAAAAATGACAAAACAAAGCTGAACATAGCAAGAAATATACAGCTCTTTCTCATCATATGGGAGCTCTTACATATTTGGAAACGGCCTCTTTTTAAGTTGACACCCTGAAGGAAGAATGTTGCGTACATCTACCCCCAGGGCCCAGCTAATGTGGGAGCCCTTAAGGCACTGGGATTGTTGTTGTTGTTGTATGGGGTCTCTTACATAGAAGACTTCATCGTCTTAAGTTTACTACTATTTGCAAAACGAGCCGGCCTCCGGTTTGTCCCAATGGTTCTGGTGACAATTAGCCAACTTTAAGACGTGTTTTAAAATCTAATATCACATCCTCCCAGGCTTTACTGTTGTAGAAAAAAAGGTGTACAATGAAGCCAATAATCTATTATTGGATTTACGGGATGGCATATCTGATTAAACATGTTTTTTAAGCGTGATTGATCATTTATACTGTTATTTGTTTTTCTTAGTATAAATGAACCAAATAAACATAAATCGGACTAAATAAGTCTAAATAAAATACAATTAGCTCATAGCTTGCTAAACCAAAGTTCAAGCTCAACTGAAGAAGTGTTTGACAAGCTGCGCTCGAGCGTGATATTTTCAAGCTGGGTGAACTTTCAGTCGAGCCTAAACTAAACTGAACTAAGTGCCAACAAGTTGAGTCTCGAGTTCAATAAAAACAGGCTCAACCCGACTCATATACACATGCATATGGAGACAAAGTTGGATACCCACTAACCAAATCCCAATAGAAGGAAAGGAGAAATAAAATCAAATCAAGTAGCAAGAGAGGCAGAAGCATCTCATGCCTAACCCCCACCAGCTTTTTAAAAAGAATTCCAAGGATCAGTCACATCCCCCCCCTTTACCCCATACCTACACTGTTCATAAGTATACTTATTCCTTTAATAATTAGCGACAAAAGCCGAGATACAAAGTAGGCGTCCTTGTAAGAGTCGGGTCTAAGAGTATACGCAAAAAAAAAATGCAACAAAAAAGCGCAATACAAGAACATTATTAGTAATTGTATTATTTCATCATATCTTGCATTTCTCTCAATAATTTCATACAAAGAACATGTTATGTTGTATAATAAACCATACAACATGTGACCCATCCAGCTCCATTTGGATACCAAAAGTGTCTTTTATAGAGCAAACGAAGCGGTCCCTTGTCAATCGTCCCTACACTTTTGTGCACTTTCGGTTTGTACTTTACCAAATTATCATAAATACAGCAAAGGAAACGAACTTAATAAGGATTCACCTGTTTGAACTGAATTCCAATACAGTTGTATTACACTTAGAAACCATAGTTCAAAACAAAACCGTATGGAAATAACAATAATTCAATAACAAATATGTAAAATTTACTAAATACAGAAAAATAAAAGGCAATACAACAATGGCCCTACTACCACAAAAGGCTCTTGTCAAGACAAGGTCTAAAAAGAGTGTGATATACGCAGCCTTTGCCCTCCTATAGGGAGGCCGTTTCAACACACAAAGCAATATTATAAAGGGAAAAAGAAAACGCACGAAACACAAGAGGGGATGAAAACTGAACTTACAATCCCTATCATTTAACTGGTCTTTTATCTGTTTTAAAATAGACCTTCATATTTTATTATATAACAAAAATAATCCCTCATCTATTCACCGAATGGGAGACCAATTTGGTCACAAAATAAGACACGAAGGAATATTTTGAACAAAAAAGAAGCTGAACAACCAATTTGAACAAACTTAGAAACAAATAGAAACTAATCAAGTAAATAACTCACAATTAGTCTAAGCTAACTCTAAAATTGTCCAACTTAAAAACTTTTTTACATAGATAAGCAGCAGGTTACATTTTAAACCACGAATAGAAAACAACGACTCTTAAAAAACAAGAAATAAGATTTGAACCCAAAAACTCTAACTTGTGGCTTGAGAGTTTAACCACTAAACCAATTCCGTTAGCTAAACGGTCCAGCTTACATGTTCAATGAAATCAACCACAATAACCCATGACAAGAAAGAATGTCTATTATAAAAGAAAGAATGATCAGACTAATCTAGAACCATATTGATCAAAAGAGCACACTAAATCCACTAAAAAAAATTTGATTTTGATCAAAATAATCCATTATGGATTCAAACCCATTACACCATTAAGACTCTAACATCTAAATCTCGAATAACAAGTACTTAAACCATAATCTAACCTGTATTCGTCGCCTTCTTCGCTCTCATCTCTTCTAGCATTTTCTGCCTCCGCATCTCCACAATCTTCCGATGAGAATTCGAGTGCAAGTCGCAGGAGAACGTCGGGCTACTAGCTGGCCGATACTCGGGCACGAGTCGACCTGACTTGAACCTGACCCCACAAGCATTGCATAGGGTTTTTGGGCCTAATGGGCCGGCCCGCCATTGTGGGGTTTTCTCTGCCCCACAGTGAAGGCATTTCCTCCCAAGGGTGGTAGAAGTACTTCGTTGCTTTAAAGATGGTAACTTGGTTGCTAAGTTATGCCATTGGAGCCCCACCATGTCGTTTCTTCTTCTTCTTTTGAACTTAGACCGCGCTTTGTTTGGGACTTTAAAGGCGCTAGATAGGCGTAAAAAGGGGGTCACGGTCAATCCATGGATGCTGGGTTTGCAGCCACTGCTAACAACAAGGTTGCTGTCATTGCTGTTATCGTTGTCGAGGATTGAGACAGGGCTCAAATGGCTAGTTGCAACGCTGGGGATGATGCCTATGAATGATTCGACGGTAGGAAAGGCATCTTTATTCGAAATCCATTCAAGCTCTTCTTCAACAAATTCCTGGCTTGGAGATGAAAATTGGGTGACCGTGAGAAAATCCATCGTGACTTGATTTTTAAGATTGCTATTCAAGAGAGCTTAATTGGACCAAAATTCAAGTGCTAAAACCGTTCGTGTACCTTCACATAGTAACTTAATCTTTGGAATACTTGATTCATTGATATAATATCAGAGTCCTAGTAACCAAGAGGGCATATTTTCGAGTCTCTACAGCCCCGACTTTTAATATGGACATAATTTAAGCGAAAGTTATGCGGTGGACATATGCACTATCCATATTCATGCTCATGAGAAGTTGCTTAAGTAAATTAAAGTATAAAATTAATACTAAACCTTCATCACTAACAATATTCTAGATAAAGTTATAAAGTGATGCACCACAGTTGGCTCATAGAACAAGATACTTAGACATGAAAAAATGAAGGGCTATTTTACGCTTTGTTGGACTAACACATGAATTAAATTCCTATAAAAATTGTAATTCCCAAAGTTTCAAATCTTGTGCCAATTCTCCATAAAGTACGGATATATATGTTTAGTTATCGGGATATAAAATAAAAATTACAGAAATTAGAACTTACTAACCCTCCCAGGTAAATTAATTCATGTGTAACAAAAGAATCGAAACTTTAATGAATTAGAACTTCCCATGTCTCATGAATTTCAAGGTAACCAAACAAGAGTCAAATACCCACTTGACACAACAACAACAACAACAGACCCAGTGTCTCCAATACTCCCACATAAGCGGGGCCTGGGAGGGGTGGATATATGCAGCCTTATCCCTTCAAGGTATGACTTTGCCGAGAGGCTGTTTCCGAGGACCCTCAACCTTATAGAGTTGGCAACACGAGGACTTCCCAGGAAGTCACCCATCCTGATACTACTCTCGTCCAAGCACGCTTAACTTCGGAGTTCTAATGGGATCCGGTGCCTTAGTACCTGGTAAATGAACCCTGAAATACCCACTTTACATAAATTCAAAATTCCTTTGTTACTTCCCGGTAAACAAACAGCCGTTTAGCCAAAAAGAAAAATGATGACCCAATTTGAATAACGACACAAACATTAAGAACCAGCAGAGTAAATAACTCGGGATATGGTAGTTGGGCATAACACGTGAGGTCACGTGCAGAGAAATTTGGGTGAGGGTCCACAGGAAACTTCCTAGTGAGTTATTGGTTCACGCCTGTCTTGTGACAAGAGGGTCCCCCAACCACTCCTAAACAAATTAATACCCCAATTTCCACTTTTGCCCCTACTTTACCGCCATAATTACCTCCCTACCATTTCTGGTGAAGTTAGGGTTTACAAGGACATGACTGTCATTTTCCTCCCATCAATCCAACCTCGCCGCCCTCACTTCCCACCCGTTTAACGTTTACCTCACAACTAACTTTAACCCGAGCTTTCGAGATGGTAATTGGGCCGGTAAAATTTGCTAATTGTGAAAATTTGTCATGTTTGAAGTAGGTATAGGCACAAGTGAGGCGGATGACGGATGGGACAAGGGAGTGACGTAAATATATACTTAATTTGTCTGTAAAATAATATGATAAATACGATTAAATTATAAAAAAAAAATTAGAGTAAATGCCATTCGGTATACAAATTGGAACAGGTGTAAGTGAGCCCCAGTCGAGATACTCATTGTAAACCTATGGATAGTAAAGCGGGTATAGATATTAGCTTGTACCAACCGGAACATATACGAAATTTTTCTTCGTACCCGTGGAGGATAATAAAATAGGTACATGAATTGGATAAACGGTTAAAATCGCCACGCTTTTCAACAAGTTCTTGGGTCCGAAACTCATTAACCTCCCCTATACTCAAGTTATTATCCCAATCTAGGAAAAATGGGAGGGAGTCGAGTAATAACGTTATTTATAGTGAATAATAGCCACAAATTTTCAGAAAGTCATATTTTCGTCCTGACAATAACATTACACAAATTACCCAACCGGGCCAACCCAGTTCAAGACTCCAAAACCCGACCCAACTCGACCCGAGTAAAGGCCCAATACGGCCCAATAACAAAGGAAGAGAGACTTACAGGGAGAGAGAAAGTGGATTGGTCCTCATCTTCGTCATCCTCACCGATGTCGGACGCAAAGTCAAGCAAATCCTCAACAAAACACGACGTCGTATCATGAAACTCCATCTGTAAACCACGAGTTTCAATCTGATAACTCACTTTCTGAAACTGCAAAGAGACAATGGAAGAGAGGAGAGAGAGAGAGAGAAGAGGAAGAGAGAAGCGTTTAAAATTGTGAAGGAGAGAGAGTGGTTGTGGTGTTGATGTTCTTATGGATATAAATAAAACTGAAGGGCTATCGTAACATCCGCCCAGGGTTTTTCTTTTTTATGTTACCAAGCCCAATTCATTTTTTTTCTTTTTATTTTTAATTTTCTCTACTCGTTTTAAATTTATAGATCTACTCTTAATATTTTTGTTTGTTTATTTATGTGAAAAAAAAAATTATATTATTAAAGATAAATATTTTTACTTTTGAGCTTTTTTGTGTTTAAAAAAAATGAAACAAAAAGGATAAAGAAAATGAACATATTCAGTGCCTCAAGGGCTCCCGTCTACGCAAGGTCTGGGGGGCACTGATGTACGCAGCCTTTCCTCTTCAGGGTGTTAACCTGAAGAGAGGAGAGGCCGTTTCCCTACGCACCCAACCTGAGGGTGAGGACTTCCCAGGAGGTCACCCATCCCGATACTACTCTCGCACAAGGACGCTTAACTTCGGAGTTCTAATGGGATCCAGCGATAACGTGTTGGTGCCCTCTTTGGTTTACAAAAAGGATAAGTATTAACCATATTTTGATTTATTAATTAAAATAAAGATGATTATCTAAAGTTTTAAACTTTATTAAAGATATTTGAAAATATTAATCAAAATTATTGGGATATTTAAGATAATATTATATTTTTTTGAATATTCTTTTAAAATTAAATGTTATTAGATTTTTTTTTTTCACCTACATAAATTTACTTTCATTTTTCACGTATGAAATAAATTATAATAGAAAGGTCTGTTTGGAATTGCTTATTATGAAAAAATAAGTGATTTTTTTGAAAAAATACTTTTTTAAAATATGAAGGGTGTTTGACAAATATCAAAATGCGCTTTTTATAAAAAGTAGAAGCTGTTTTTCTGCTTATGAATAGAAGCAGAAATTTGGTACTTCTGATTATAAGCATAAACAGAATCAAAATTTTAAAATTTTTAGGACAAAAACACCCGTACTCAAATAATAAAATTACATCATACTCTATCATCTTTTAAAACCCTAACCGTCTCCCCAACTAATTATGTCCTTTTTGGTAATTTGACAAAAAAAAAAAATTTCTTAAATACTGGCGAAATAATAAAATAATAAAACAAGTACTTCTGGCTAATTGAGTCAAACACAAACTACTTCTTTAAAATAGCACTTTTTACATAAGTGCTTTTACAGAAAGTACTTTTAAATTAAATAATTTTCTTACAATAATCTCAAACAGGCCCTAAATAGTTACTTTTGGTGTCTATTGTAATGCTAAAACATTTATTTCGACTAATATAATACTTTTTTCTTATTTTAAAAGTATAGGGTTAAAAACATACATATAGAAATAGTTCGACGTTTTATAAATTATTTTTTATTTATTAAAATATGTTTATTTCTTACTTACTTTTAAAAGTGGGAAGTGGGTTTCAAACTTCACCATAAAGTGCTAAAAAAATTAGTTCATTTTAATTCAATTCCAAAAAACTAGAAAACACTAGCACAATTCCTTTCTTTTTAATTTCAGAAGTACAGTGCTACCAAAAATTCATGTAGAAAAAGTTTAATATTTTTTTTTCATCACTTTTCCTTTAAAATAATTTTAAAGTATTTCAAAAATCGAAAAAATATGTGAATATTTTTACAAACACTTTAACTATTTAGAAAAATAAATCATATGCTTAAAAAAATATATGATAGATATTTAAAAATATTTAGAAAATATGATAATTATCTAAAAATTAAATTGTGTAAATTTTTAAATGTACTTTAAAATTTAAAAAATAGTATAAATATGATAAATATTTTAAATTTAAAAAATATTATAAAGATAGTAGATATTTAATTTAAAACTTTTTTTCCAAAATATAATAAATAAATAAATAAATTATACTTTTTTTTTACAATGATAATGTCAGGAGAGGGATAAACACCACAAGTTCCCCGTAAAAGAGAATACCACTTTGAGACTTGTGGGAATCGAACCCGAGCCTTGTCGTTAGCAACCTGAAAACACCATTTTAAATGTAAATTTCCTATTTTTTAAGTACTTTAAACTTTTTTTTTAAGTTTTAAACTTTTAAATAATTTAAGTATATTTAAATATATTAAATTTTGTTTCAAATATGTAAAATATTTAAAATATCTTCTAAAATATATTAAACATTTTTAATATACATAACTTATTTTTTTTAATATGAATAGTATTTATTAAATATTGCAAATTTTAGATATTTAAAATGTAAATTTCTAAATTTAAAAACATTTTTTACAAGGACATATTAAACAACTAACGAATATTAACAATGTTAAAGTAAGGTATAACAACAATAATAACAAATTCAGTGCCTCAAAGGCTCCCACTTGACAGGGTCTGGGTGTAAACGAGTTGAGCCGAGCATCCCCTTGTTCAAATTCGGTTCGTTAAGATTTATTGAGCTCGAGTTTGAGCTGAGCTCTTATCGAGCTTTCCAACCCCTTGTTCGAGCTCGGTTCGTTAAGATTTTGTTGTGCTCGAAGCTCGGCTAGGCTAGGCTTGACTTGTTAAACTAATCGAACCAATTCGAGCTCTTTATCAATCCGAGCCGAGTTCGTTATTGAATGAAATCGAGCTCATAACAAACACGAGCTTATTATCAAGTCGAACTCCCTATCGAGCTAAGTTATTCAAGTTACTATCGAGCAATTATGGAACTATTTTGGAGTTAATATTTACTGGTAACGAGCTCTTAACAAGTTTTTTAAAGATCTTTTAACGAGTTCTTAACGAGCTCCTATCGAACTGTTCACGAACATTAACTAGCCGAGCACTCCCTTGTTCGAACCGGCTGGTTAAGCTTATCAAGCCTGCTCGAATTCGGCTCAATAAGTTATCGAGCCCTAATTATAAACACGAACGAGCCATAATCGATTTCGAACACGAATAATTCATTGAACGTTCGGTTCGTTTACACCCTGGGAGGGATAGGATGTACGCAGCCTTACTCCATCAGAGTGAGACCCCGACAAGAGAATGTTTCCAGTGTTAAATTAAGATATGACGTTAAAAAAAATTTAGAAAATTTAGATATGATATTAAAAATATAAAAAACGTAAAAGGATTTTTATAACCATATTAAGTTATTAACTTTATATTTTTAAACGAAGTGATTGGGTAAATATCTCGAAATTTATTATTATTATTATATATATATTTTTTTTAACGATTTACGAACATATCTTTCCGCCATTGCGATAATTACACCGCAAGCACGTCACTTACCCAATGAGGACCTGCCACGTGCAAAGTTTGAAATTCTTATTTTCTTAAGTATTTCCCCTTTTTTTTAACGTATCATAAGTATTTCCTTGGGGGTGTATTTAACTTTTCAAACTATAAAACGGATAAAATGTGTCCCGATACGTTCGACTTCTGATTCAATCTGATTTTGAAATTTTTTTAAATTGTTAGGATAGAAACTTAAAATTAACCTGACTCAAGCTGATCCAAATTCAATTTTGACCCTACTCGAACTAGACCTAACTCCCGCAACCTAAGACCAGTACCAAACCCGACTTGTAACCCAAATGACTCGAGCGAAAAATAATTTATCATAACATTTAAATAATAGACTAATAGTTCTCGTGATGAATTTATAGTTTTAGTTAATACTATAAGACATAAATAAAATGGTAATTACCAAATAGCTACAAAAAAAAAAAAAAAGAACAACTTATCGTTATTTAATTTAGTCAATTTTATTTTTCATCATAAATGACAAACAATTATCATATCATATCATAAAAGATCGATATGCACAAAAAAAAAAAAAAAAGATTATTTTTATTAGCTAAAAATTATGTAATCGGTCAAGGTAGAAATAAAAGAAATTATTACTCAAACATATTTATAATATATAAAGAAAATGGATCATATCCTATAGTAATCATTTATTGTGCTTTTATGCTTCTATACAATACTCCAATCTTATATAATATTCTATCGAGCCATTATTCTTCTATAAGGATCATTGTCAGCTATATAATTTTATGTGACAAATAACAAAGATAATATAATCATTTAATATCACAGACATGTAGATAGTTGAGAACATACATAAAAACAAGTTTTTTAATGAAAAGCTTCATGGTAACAAGTTTTGAGAAACACGCCGATGTCTAAATACATAACACGATGATGGGAGTGCTAAAAAACAAAAAAAAAAACACGATAATGGGCACTAACGAGTTCACTGACATCCTAAATACTCATGTTTAAATACATAACACGATAAAAATCTAGTTAAATTATAGGAATCGTGAAGTTGAACAGAACAACATAAAATCTAGTGACTACCCCACTTAATTGTAGAAAAACAAGAATGAAAAACACCATGAACAATATTGAGAGAATTGAATTGGATAATTCTCATTAACAAAATAATCTCCTACTTATACAAACCTAAGGACAAGTGAAGAGTCTACTAGCAAAAGAAATCCTAAGCCTAGTTAATTACATGATCAATGCAAATGAATAAAGAAATAAAGACAAAGCAAAACTCCCCCTCTCCCTCTTCACCTTAAAGTGGCCGGTTGCCATGGGGAGTAATGGGGGAAATTAAATTGATGTCTACCTTAATAAATACGTAGAATACTAAATACAATACGAAATACAAGAAAATACAAATAAAATACTATGCAATAATTGCAACATTAATATCAACTGGTTTTAAGATGTAACACCGCCTGGATATAGATAAATCTCATATAATCCAACTTCGTAGGTTGGGCTTAAAAGTCCGGTAAAACAATAATATCATACTGCAATAAATTTAACAAAATTTGAAAAAATATAAAAACTAAGTAATTTGCTCTTTTTTGAAAATGCATGGCACATATTGCTTTTATTTTATACATTATCTATTAAAGACAATTTGTAATACATACGAATCAAGCTCGCTTTTCGACTGTTAAAAATAGGGTTTAACCTACATGCATATTATTCGACGAAACTTACACCTCTTACTACTCTTTAATAATATAGATATATAGACCGAGCAGTTACTAAATTTTCATAATTTTTCATTAATCAACATGAAAAAAATTTCAAGATTTCAAATTTCAATCAAATCAGTAATTAAGATATAAACTTAACAAACAATGAGCTAATTTTTGCATCAATCGAGGACAAAACTTCTAATACAACAACAACAACAGTCTCAATGCTATGAAAGCTTCCGCAAAAGCCGGGTCTGGGGTGAATATACGCAGCGTTCCCCATTTAGGATGCTCCCCTAAAGAGAAGTTGTTTTCAAATACTCCCAACCTGAAGAGCGTTTTGTTATGGTAGCATATAGTTGTTTTTGTCAGATCTTAACAAATATATGTGTAATTAATTTTTTTTGTGAGTTAAAAAAAAATAATAATAATAATTGTTTTTGAAGATCAAATACATGTGTAATTAATTGCGAGATTTTCTCTATACATTATCCTAATGAAGAAGTAAATGAACGGAACTGAAACACCATGGGCCGGCCGACTTCCGAGGCCTGTGTTATTGGGCCTATATGTTCAAGCCCAGCTTCCCACACTTTAATTCAATTGTATACTACTGTTATTATATATAGTTTTTATAAGTATATTACCGCAACATAATATAAAATATATTTAGTTATTTTAATTTAATAATTTATTTTCAAAAATATAAATATATTATATATTTATTATTAGTATTAATTATAAGGATATACTACTAATAATAAAAAGGTCATGTATATAATTAAATAGTAACATACTAATATCAATTCATTAATTAAATTAAATATTATATTAATAAAAATACAATATTTTTTAAGGGAACAGCATTTGAGTTAGAAAATGATGAACTTTAAACCAAAAATATTATTTTTTCTTTTAAGCAAAAAACCAAAAATCTTTTTACTCGCAAAATTGGGATTCAGATCACAATATTAACATTTTTAACTTATTAATTAAATTAAAATTTTCTCAGATTATTAACTAAATTAAATTAATTAGGAGTTAAAAACCCTGATCTATTACAACATGTCGGATTACAATCGTTCTCTTTTCGTAAAAATTTTTATACGATTTAAATATAAACACAATATAAGATAAGACCGTACTTTGTAAAAAATAAAAAAACACAAGACCGCACGTGACATCTGCCTGGCCTAATGTCCGCAATACGGCGTCGTTTAGAACAGGTTTATCTGCCAGTAGGACAGAGTACACGTGGCAGGAGGAAGACCCCCCACCCTCACTCTCAACTGTCTTGCCCCAGCTACCTTCATGTTCTTCATCGGAAACTAGGGTTTCACTTTCGATCACGAACATTGAGTAAGAATTCGCTGAAAAACGAATTTCAATTGCTAGAATTCGTTAATTCTACTTATGCGCAATGAATTGAAGGGGAAAAATCAAAGATGAAAGGGTCGATTCTTCATTCGGGTACTGCTTCCGGTGCGAAATCGTCTCCTTTGTTGGCGCTCCCGCATTCGCCAATTGCGTTATCTTCTTCTTCTTCTTCACTATATGCTGCGTCAGGTGTGCTCAGATGTGTTTTGCCTCTGAAATGTGAGTTCTTTCTCTATCTTGTCTTTGAGATTTGTTGGTTTTGGTGCTTGTTGTTAGTCTTCTAGCTAAAATTGCAGTTTTTGTTTAGAAATTTGAGATATGATTCATGGGGAGTGGATGAGCGATTGTTTATTGCTTTTGTGTATGGGCATTTTGCGGGCGTGCTTGTTTGCTAGGTTTGTTAGAGTATAAAATCATTATTGGACCTTCATCTATCAGATTAAGCTTTTGGGATACTTGGTTCTTTGATATGGTATTAGAGCTTCGTTGACCAAAGAGGGTCACAAGTTTGAATTCCAACAACCCACACTTTAAATATTAAAATACTTCAAGCGCAAGTTATTGGGAGGGCTTGTGCGTTATCCACATTTCAAGACCAATGAGCATTTGCGTGAGGGGGGCATATGTTAGAGTATAATCATTATTGAACCTTCATCCATGATATTAAGCTTTTGGGAAAGTTGGTTCATTGACAAGGTTTAGCTGGCTTAATTAAGGAATGCTAATTAGAAATCTGAAGTTGGAGTTGTACGAGAGAAGAGATCAACATAAAAGTCTGTTGTGCTTGAACAATTTTGATCATCACCATTACATAGAAAAAGGGCGGGCCTTGGAGCCACTTGTAGGTTTGCCACATTGTGATCTAGAGGTCATGTGGCGGCAAAGCAATTTGATTACCCAATTCCTGTTTGGTGGGAGTCTTTTGCACTTGACTGCATCATTTCTTGCTATGTACTACATTGAGAAGCACACAAATGCTCACACGCGCGTATGCACTCATAGGCATATGATTCTGTTTGTTTGTCATAATCCACTATCATCATTCATCACTGAGCTTTTTCTTTGTCCGACTACATAAGTGATGTGGTGAAAGACGTGGGTTAGTCCATGATCAGTAGAGAGTATCCTTCTGATCATGGACCATAGCATAGGAAGGAGGAATGATTATCCAATGTTATTCTCAATGATTAAGATTCCGATTTTTTGGTGTATTTGGCTAGATACAAATGCTAAGGTTTTCAAAGACCGATATACACCAGTGAATTTTTTTCGTGATAGGGTGGTGTTTTTTTAAGAGCTCTTTGGCCTCTCAGACATAGTTTTGACAGATTTGCAGAGGGATTGGAAGGATTTGTGTTGTTAGTTTTTGGGTTTTTATTGACTAAGGACGCCTTGTCCTTAGCACTTTGTACATTCTTTTCCTCTTATTGATATTTCTGTGTTTTTAATAAAAAACGATGTGATGAAATCTTTTCAGTTGTCTTGATTATCGCTCTAAAACTACGACATTGAGGCTTGTAGTGAAGCTTGATTTTTGTCATTGTCATCACTTACGAGCACCATATCAATATCATGTGCCAGTAAACTGGCTTCGACTGATATACCTTTCATTTTTTAGTGAGACACAGAGAAAAAACAAGGTCGAAGCCAGTCTTAGTTCCCATCAGATCACAGGCATCTAATGTTGGTGTTGGATCAAGCGGCTATGATGAACGGGAGAGCACAGATCAAAATATTGTTACGAATAGTCCATCCAATGGGATCCCATCTCCACTGTGAGTATTGATCTTGGTTTTTTAAGAATAAATGTAATTGAGTAACTTCCTTTTGCTGTATTTTGTGATGTTTAAACCAGATCTTCAATGACTTGACAGTGCGAAGCCTCCTAATCGAATTCCTTATCCTCTCTCTATAGCTATGGTGCTATTTGGATGCGCTTTAGTATTTTTCCTGATTATGTTTGTGAAAGGAGAACCTTCATCGATTTTGGCGGCCATTGCAAAGTCTGGATTTACTGCTGCATTCACATTAATATTTGTCTCAGAAATCGGCGACAAGGTACTAACAGTTAGCATTGTTAGGATGCTATTTCTGTAACTTGATATTACTTTTGGTTTAGATTAATCGTGAATAGTTTTTACTTCCATTTCTGTAAGCACGGCATTGAATCCATGGTCTTGCATTTGGAAACATTTTTGAGTTACTACTTCTTTTTTCCTTCACCCAGACATTTTTCATTGCTGCACTTCTGGCCATGCAATATGAGAAAGGACTGGTACGATGTCCTTACTATCCTTCTGTCTGTTTCTCGGTCTCTCCCGCATTTCTGTTTACAATCGTATTAGAGTCTTTAATGTTTTTGCATGCAATTTTTTTCATAGCATTCTATGTCTAAGTTGTGGCGAGCTTTTTTGACAATCTTTGATGAATCAGGTTCTGCTCGGGTCAATGGGTGCACTTGCACTGATGACAATCCTGTCAGTTGTAATAGGGCGTATATTTCATTCAGTTCCAGCACAATTTCAGACAAGTAAGCTGCTGTTACCTATCCTTCACTAGTACACTCTTACAATATATTCACATTTTCCCAAGATGAATAATGTGGGCCAACCAAGTTCCCATATGTATACAATAAAAAGTATAGGGGAGATGGGCGCAATGATGGATATGTAGACAGACTAAAAAGACGAGATTAGAATGAGTGCGATTGAGATAAAGTGAAGGTAACATACTTATCTATAGGGGACTTAAACTATTGTTTTTGTATGATTTGGAAATGGGACATGTCTTTCTTGATAAGAAAATCCTTATCTTTTTCTAGTTAGGAGATAGCTCTTATGGACACTTTCACTTTCTAAAATTTTCATGATTAATTTATTAGTAAATTGCAGAAGATGTACGGACCAGTAGATATGCATAACAAATAAAAGAAGTAACAGTTGACAGTAAACAAAGTAATGCTTGCAGAATAATTTGAGAGGAAGTCCACATAAGATCTTAATCTTCTCCCGCTGCACATTTTCAGGCCAAAAGAATTCTATTTCTATTTTTTGTTTTTAATTTTGAGTGAGAAACCCCTGAAATTATACAGGAGCAGACTTCAAAAAGTAGCTCACAAGAGTCATAAAACCACTTATTGAGTACACCATTGAATTCAAGGATAATGATTGAAGTAAAAGTAGATGGTGAAACAATTTAAGACTGACATTTAAAGAGACATCGCTGAGACGAGGCTGATGCTAAATGCTTGTGATCTCCTTAACAGCGTTGCCTCTTGGAGAATATGCGGCTGTAATTCTTCTGATGTTCTTTGGCCTGAAGTCGATTAAAGATGCTTGGGACCTTCCTTCAAATGAATCCAAGGACAACAATAGGAGCAGCCCTGAGCTTGATGAGTATGCTGAAGCAGAGGAGCTTGTTAAAGAGAAGGTATTTTTGAGATAGCCATTATGTGATTAGCTGTGGTGTAATGTTACACACGTAATGGTACTTTTGGAATGGTCTTCCTAATGTATATATGTTTGTTTTGACAACAATAATACATACATGTTGTATCTTATACGTGAAGGTATATTTATAGATGTGTTTACATTATATCAAAGAGGTGCAACACTTGATGATTGTATGTCTATTATTCGAATATTTGCATATATCACACTTAAAAGCAACTTATAGTTGCTTAAAAAACCCAATGGTACTTGACCTGTTATATAATGTCATCTACACCCTGCTTTTCACAATTCTATGACTATGAACTATGATTTGATTTCATATTCCATTCTAATGTCATTTACTTGCAATCCTCTGAAAATGCAGGCATCAAAACGGCTGTCAAATCCTCTTGAAATTTTATGGAAGTCGTTCAGCCTCATATTCTTTGCTGTAAGCACCTGCTACACTCTATTACTATGTACATGTTGGAGTGTAAAATTATTTATAGGTATTTACTATAAAGCTTAAACTTTTGGGATAGTTCCTCGTTCGACTGGTCTTGAGTTTTAATTTCAATTTTCTTTACTCTAAAGTTCAATAAAATTTTAATTTCAATCATCTTTACATAGCATGAGCTATGTAGTGAGCCTCCGCTATTCATGCTCCAAGTCCAATTTGCACGAAGAGCATGTAGGACATTTCACCTAACAACTTGAACTTTTGGTATAATCAGTTCCTTTACGGACACAAATTCCTATCGGATCAATACTTCACATTGAAAATTGCGTTCTGAATCCTGAGCTTCTTTCTGATGTTCTTGTTGATGATCATCTAAAGTATATACATAAATGGAATTCTTTTATTGGTGGTGTAGGAATGGGGAGACCGTTCAATGCTTGCCACTATTGCTCTTGGTGCCGCACAGGTAGAGTTCTTTTTATATATGCTTGTATTTAGGGCTTGTTTGGCCAAATCTTGTTTTTATGGAATATAGTGTTTTTCTCATGAAAAAAAAGACTTTTGGAATCTGAGGGTGTTTGGTTTGGAAAGAAAAATATTTTTAAATAGAAAAAGGTGCTCCTTTAAAGTAGAAGCAAAAATTATTAATTTTTCAGACAAACCCGTATTGAAAGAACTTTTACAAAAATGTTTCTAAAAAGGGGTGTATGAAAAGATAATTTTTTCTCAACTTAGTCAAACAGACCCTAGGTAATCCCGTGGATTATTGTGCTCATAGTATGCATCTCTTGATCTCAGTCCCCGTGGGGGGTAGCAAGCGGAGCCATCATCGGACACTTAATTGCCACATCCCTTGCTGTTCTTGGAGGAGCATTCCTTGCCAACTACATTTCTGAAAAGCTGGTACGTAATTGACTATTGTCATCAAATTTTCGTTATTTACATTGTTGAGAAAATATGGACAAATCTGATATACTATGATACCAATTTATAAGGAAAAATCTTGAATAAACTTGATATACTGGGATATTAATTTATTAGGAAATTAATATATCCTTAATGCGGAACTTAACACCCCAGAACTTAATTTGATTCAAATACTATAACAAACAAGAGAAGTAAATAAAAGAGGTAAAAGAGAACAAACGAAGAACACAGAGATTTACGTGAAAACCCTTTTTCAATCGAGAGGGAAGAAAACCACAGGCGAAGATGGAGATTCTTTATTGAGTATAAATAATGGAAGAATTACGACACTTCTTCTGAACGAGATGTATGGAGAATTACTGAATCACTTTCTTTAAACTCTGGTAATGCTCTCAAACTTAATGACGGCGGCTCTCTCTTAATTTGTTGGGAAAAATCACTCATCACGCACAAGCGGAAGCGAAAAACAACAACAAAATGACACACGATATTTTTACGTGGAAACTCACTCTCAACTAGAAGGGAAAAACCACGGGACCCAACGGGGTACCAAAATATCTACTATGAAATTTAAGGAATTACAATCTCCAATTATAACCCCCAACCCATATTACAATCTATCTCAACACGTGACTATTGCACGGTAAGTCACCAACCCTCTTCCAGTGTAACTGCTGGACGGCAAGTCACCAACCCTCCCACAACGTAGCTTTGGACATAGGAAGCTACAAAAACTCTCTTTAACACAATGTAGCTTTGAACAGCAAGCCACCACCCCTCGAATCAATGTAGCTTTGCACGGCAAGCCACTAGCCCTCCCACAACGTAGCTTTAGACAGAGAAAGCTACAAAAACTCTCTTTAACACTCTCAATAAAGGCACCCGAGCATGACTCCCTTCATACTCGGGGTGCACCAGTGTCACATGTTACCTGAACATGACTCTCTTCATGTTCGGGTAAACCCACTCAACATCAAAACACTTACAAACACTCACAAATATTTATCACTTATTTTTCCTCTTACACTCCCCCTACCCGAGTGCCCCCCGGGTACCCCATTACAACACCCAACTCACTCTCTACATTTTTTTTCTTCCCTTTTCTCTCTTCTTTTTCTCTGCCCAACTCTACCATCCTACCCCTTTATTTATAACAAAATACCAAAGCAAAAAAGGAAAAAAAAAAAAAAAACATATTAGTTTACTTGTACAAGTAAACTTTCCAACCTTTGCTTGAAAAACTCAACTTCCCAATTTTTTCTTTTTTCTTCTTTTCCATTTTCATTTTTCTCTTTTCTGATTTTTTTTTCAGATTTTTTTTCTTTTTCTTTTTTCTTCTTTTATATATTAATTTTGAGGTAAAAAAAAAATATCCCAACATAATTTTGATTGGATTGGATTCCTAAAACAGAAGCCCTGAGGGTCTATTTATTCTGAGCGAATTAGGTCACGCGCGTTTGGGCTTCCGATTGATCGGCTCCCCCCGATCGATCGGCACCCCTTGTTGCTCCCATGCTCTAGCGCTGCACCCGATCGATTGGACATTCCCCCGATTGATCGGCTTGCTCATGCGAGACTTATAACTAAATTACATAAATTTGAGGCATATTCCTAACATATATGGTATCGAAGCTTTTTGACTGAGAGGTCACAAGTTCAAATTCCAACAACCTCTACTTTTAATACTAATATAATTTCAGCACAAGGTATAAAACAGACTTATGTGCTATCCATGCTAATTAGGTCATATGAACCAAATGACCTGGCTCGACGTTCTGGACTAGTATCTGCGACTAACTTTATTCTCTCTGATCAGGTGGGCTATATAGGAGGAGCTCTCTTTCTTGTTTTTGCCGTGGCAACATTCTTTGGAGTCTTCTAGTGTAGTGTTACAAGACGAATACAATTTTGAATAAAGGGCGGAGAGAAAACCTCTTAAGACATCTGAATTACTGACACGCTATCTGGAGTATGGGAATTGAAAATCAATCACCTTTGTCGAACCCTCTCAACAGCATGTTGTTCCAAGTAATAACCAATGTGCAGTTTCTGTATGATCAAATTCTTTAGCATTTGGAAGTTGGAAGGTATGTACCATTTTGCCTCTTTTGAGTTTTATTTTGTAGCCTGGATGTAAACTGAATTGTATGTACTTGGATGTTCTTTATTGTTGTTCATCTTCGAGGGTTCTGTTACAGTGCCTGCCAGTATTGTATCCGTTAATTCAGTGGAATGTACATTACGTTTAAAATGTTAAAAAAGATGCAATCTTTTTGGTCGAGTATATGTAGGTTTCTGTCTTAATCTGCTATCATTGTTCATCTTTTCCTATAAACTTCTACGTTTGGCTCTCTTGCATGATCATCTCATATTGAAATTATCGGAGATGAGAGATTGATATATAAGTTTATTAAATTACTCACCTATTGCTAGTTAGTTTTGAATGGAATTTTATTTAGACTTATATGTACAACAACAACAACAACAATAACAGACCCATTATCTCAAGGGCTCCCGCCTAAGAGGGGTCGGGGAGAGGTGGATGTATGCAACCTCACCTCAAGAGGCTATTTTTGATGATACCCAACCTTATAGGGTTGGCAACATAAAGGCTTCCCAAGAGATCACCCATCATGGTAGTACTCTCACCTAAGTACGCTTAACTTTAGAGTTTTAATGGAATCTGATGTATTAATGTCTGGTAACTAAACCTTATTTAGACTTATATGTACACCTTAAATTATACTTAAAAAAAAAAAAAACCTTTTTGAAAGATACATGAATCTCTATTTTTTTTTTTGTTTTTTTTGACAACCAGAGTACAATTCCAAAAACATACATAAATGTAGGGTAAGATCTGAAGGCAAATATTTAGAAAAACTACATGAATCTAATACATCTGTGTTTGATTCTCATTCTCATACCCGAGTCCGTAACATAGGACATGTGATCTACAGTCCTGATCAGAAATCACTCTTTAGATGCGCATCACAATAAAGAATTTGTTAATAGTGACCGAGTACAACATTTGCTCTAAGCAGGACTACCAATACATGAGGATGAAAAACAGGGTGAGCTCCAACCCAAAACCGCATGCTTGGGAATAGGAACCTATAACAACTAGACTGACTAATCTCGCTTGGCATCACATTAAAATGCCGATGATAAAAGAATAGCTAGTAAATAGATAAGCTTAAAGAGGCAGAAAGGTAAGGATAAAGCTCTTGGAATGGAACAATACAGCATAAAGCTTGACACATTGTATTCCATGCTTAACCTAATCAAACTCCTCTATATTCCTCTACCCTTCACACACAGCATACTTCACACTATCATTTATGCCTATCCCACCAATCATATAAACCAAAAAGTGCGCCCCAAAACAAATGACAAACGAAATTCAAGATGACTCGAAAGCGAAGGCAACTCACGCACATGGGGATTCATAGGAAGCGACCGTGTCCTAAGCAGTCATTCAGAGAGAGAGAGATCATTCTATTCTACACTGCTGAGAAAGGAACGTGTTGTTCGAGAGAAGCTTAGAGATGCGCCTCTCAAGTCTCTTAGCCCCAGGACCAGGCTTCAATATCTCAGCATCCCCCCACGTCACACAAGTATCATTCGCCTCACCCAAACACCACCCACCAGGCACCACTTTGCCCAGGGCCCGCCCTAGGACCTCGTGATCAATGCGGTCGAGTATAGAATCATTAGCAAGGAACTGCGTGGCAAAGGCTGATCCGCTCTGAATCATACTGTCAAAGTCAGATGCATTTAACGGTCGCGGTTCATCTCTTGAAGGGTTGGAATAGGATGCATACTGTAGATTGTGATTTACAGCAGTAACTTTGAACTGAGGGGAATTGCACAAAATAGATGGGAAATAGTTGAGAAGGGAAGATTGGGTGTTGGAAAGGTACATTAATAGAGTTCTTGGTAAGTTGTCGGGTCCCAATATGCAAAACTCTACGAACTTTCTGTTCAAAATAGCTGTTGGAGAACCTGCATCAAAAGGGACCTCAACTATCAAATATTCATTCATGCAAATGATGATTTACTGAAATTACTCTAAATCATCTATAAAGATTTTTCTACATTTTGTTCTATTTGAGGTGTTCAAGTGTTATTCCAACGTCCAAGTAATTAATTTGATTAAGATACTATCGAGCATAAAGGGGAGCCTAATAATTATAGTAGAGGGGGAGTATGGTTCAGTCATTATAGTACTATCGATAACCATTTGTCACAGGAACATTTCTTGTATCCTCCATTTATTAAACGATGAGCTAATCCTCAAACAAGCACTTGGCTGACGCATGATTATATAGCTAACCAGATTTTCGTTCAAGAGGTGAAAAGACTGTGGAAGGCGCTGTGGATTCTCAAACCCCAAACCAGCTCCCTTTAATTTCAGATTTTAGGGCCCTTTGGTATTAGGTTAACATAAGTTCATTGTTTTCTTGAATCACACACGGTACCCACAAAAAGATTTCCACACAACTGCGAAAGCGTATACTCTGTGAAAGGCCTATCGATCATGATCCTGATAAGTCATGGTTCCTAATGAAGAAACCACTATGAAGAAAAAGGTTATGAGATCAGTGCTTCACTATGAGAAACGACTATTAGAAGTGTATATATATGAAAAAATAATCAAGAGAAAAGACCACTACAGCGGAAACTCTCGTAATCATTGTCCTATACAATGCCGAGTCCTCAGCATTATCATCTTTGTATTTGCAATGCCGTCTCGTACCCAATGGATATCGTTTCACTACTAATTGTGAATAGCTAGCAGCCTAAATTATGCTGCATGTAGAAAATCTAACAGCTAGGTTTGTCTCTCAGAATCTCAGAATAATGACTCTAACCAACAGAGATGTATGATCATAGAATTTCTCTTTCATCATCCAGACTACCTGCAAATGCCATCGGAATTTCGTTTTTCTTTCCATTACCCTTTTTCTAAGTCACTCACATTGGCAGCGATTCCTAGAGTAACAAAATCAGAATATAGACATGTCATCTACACTTTCGCCACTGAAATATGCTTAACGCTATATGATCGTAAGCCGAAATATTTTAACAAGACGGCAGACTAACCTGTGAACAACTGATAAGCATTTGGCAGGTCCCGCTTCTGGGTAGCAAAAAACATCCCAGTTTTCTCAGAAAGATAAAGCCCTGGATCTACAATAATAGGCTTTAACCTCTTGGATCTACAAAATCCAAAAGCAATTAAATTAATCTTAAACATAACATCCCATATAAAACCACCATTGTTCAATTTCACTGAGCCTTAGGCCCAACCCATAGATCCTAAAACCAATTAGTATTAGGTAGAGTAATCTGCTAAACTTATATATTGAACTTTAATTTCTTACAACTCCAACGTGGAATTCTTACTAGACTCACGTGTGGAGTCCTTAACAACAACCAAACTTCATTACATAAACAAAATTGCCAAAAATCATAAAAAATAAAGTATCTTACTCCCTCCAACCAATGTAGCTTGTGTGATTCACAAAGTTGAACTCTTTAGGCAAGAATGACAAAATGTGCAACAAATCTGAACAAACCCACAAAAACCCATATCAGGAAACTCCCAATTTAATTAACCCAAAAACAAACAAAATCACACCAAAAAATCAGCAATCAAGGAGTAAATGAGTTACCATCTTGGGTAACAAGTGGGTAATCCCTAGCTGATAAATTGATAAACCAATCCCATTTCTGAGACAACCTAAGCAAAATTGAAGCTCCTCTAAGCACAGAAGCAACAGGAGATGACCCCTTAGGATACACAAAATCTGCATTACCAATCACATGAACATTCTGAGCCGCCTGAAAAACCGGCACCGATTGGACCCTCCGGGCTAAACTATCCCGGTCAGATTGAGGGGCAAACCGATCAAGATGAAGAAGGTAGATATTCTTAGGGTGGTAAACAGCAAGCAAAACCCTAAAGATCCGACCTTTATCACCGGAAGATCCGGTAATTAAGTACCCAATTGAAGAAACAGGCGGGTCCGGGTTGGATGGACCCGAGTTAGGGTTAAGAAGGAAACGGGTATTCGGGTTAGGAAAGAGATGAGGGTCAGGGGAAGAGGAGAGAGAATAAGGGGAGGAAGAGGAGGAGAGAGAGAGAAAGAAGAGAATGGTGAAGAAGAGGGCTGCGGTAATGCAGTAGAGGGTGGCAGATGAAGGTGGATTTTGCATGTTTTATGGAGTTTCAGGGTGAAATTTTTAGGGTTTTTTGGATGATTTTTGAAGTGGGATTCGAATGTAAGTTGGAAAATTTCAAAATTATGGTGTTGGGTTTGTAGGTTTTGGTTGATTTGTGGTGAATTTTAGGGCTGGAATGAGTAAGATTTGAGCATGGAATTGAAGTCACAGGAGGAGTGTGAAGAAGAAAGAGGAGGAGACAGATGGGGTTTGGTCGGTGGGGAAATCAAAGTGAGGTGAAGTCGATTTATCATTCCAATAATTGTTTTTCCTTAAATTGATTTTTTTATGTTTGTAATAATTTATAATGTTTCTAAATTTGTTTAAATTGGTCCTCTTATGTCTTGTTTAGCAACTAGATAAAAGAGGTAAAAAGAGCGAGAGTAAAAAAATAGTAAACAGAGAGAGGACAAGGTAAAATTCTATTCTTGTTTAAATCTGTCAAAATAAGAGGGATAAGGATAAAGAAAGGTAAATAAGTTAACTTTGTTTGACAATCGGATAAAGGGGTAATGGTCATGGGGATAGTAGAGAATAAGTTTTTACCCTTTGTTACCCTCCTTTACTCCTCTTCATGTTTTACGAAACGGGGGTAACAATTTTCCCCCTTTACCCATTAACTATTGCTAAACACAGGGGAATAGTGGATTTTTTTTTTTTTTTTTTTTATATACTAAACATGTTACTTATACACTAGTACTACGAGGTTTAGTATATTAAGTTTAGCATGGCCCCTATGCAAGGATGATACACACAAATCGAGTGATATTTTTGTCTATAAATCTTGTGACATATTTTTTAGTTTAAAAGTTACATGTATCTAATTAAATAGTTCAAATGGCAACGTGAAAGAGTATAAAAACTAGGCATTATTCGTAATTAAACCCGCTATACTGTCACAAGTCCCTCGTTCCACAGATGAACTGTAATATTGCGACAAAGTTAATAAAAAAAAGTTTGATGGTAGGCTTATTTTACACCCTTATATACCGCCATTTTGACTACTTTATTCAATATATTAAATTTTTTTACTAAAATATTATTTTACAATGTTTGTGGACTAAAGTAATATATCTTAGGGAACTAATGTGTAATTCACACCTTATATTTTGTTATGAAATTATATTTATATTAATAGCCGAAGTTGTTGACGTTCGAATTCACTACCTATTGATTAACAAGATTTTGATATCATATTAAGAAATGAGTTACTTACTCTACTAATATCTATTGCTTATAGGTTTATTTAAGTTAGTTTCGTATTTTTTTTTCTCGTTCAAAGTAATATCTCATATTTTATTTTATTTTATAATAAACTTTTTTTTATCAAATATTTTATAATAAACTTGATTCTCAACTTTTGCATTGTTTTTATTTCAATTACTAAATAAAAATGTAATTTTATTATAAATAAAATATTATAGACTTTTTGGACCAAAAAATAATAATAAATGACCAATTTTAATAAGTTTACAAACATTAAACAACAAAAAATAACAACAAACTTATTGTCTCAAAAGAGCTTACAAACATTATCAATCATTTAAAAAAAAAATGATAAAACACTTCAAACAAACATATAAATATTAAAAACTAATAGAATAAATAACTAATCCAAAAATCAACCATTTCAAAATTCAAGCTTTTTTTTTTCTTTTCACATTGATATTTTCAATAGTCTATGCCGTAAGTGACTTTCAAAATTTAAGCTTACAGATAAAGTTATATAATTAGTTTTATAATTTAACAATCCTAGAAAACTATATATTAAATTAGAGTTATTTATCCCATATTTTATTCACTGTGATAATTTAGTCATTTTGTAATCTAAAATATGTCAATTTAATTTTTAGAGAAAATTTTATGTTAATTTTTAATAATTTGGCCACAAATTGGGTTAAATTAAATAAACTGATAAATTTATACCATTTAAAATTATATAATTAATTTAACTTAAATTTAATCAAAAAATTAATTAACATAATTAAAAATATAAAAATTAAGTTAATATAATAGATAAATTTCAAAAATATTTGACGTAAATAACCCATTAAATTATAAACATCATATAATACAAATAAAAAAGCACAAGAAGAATCCAGAGAGCAAAGAGCATCATCCGATCTCGTATTTCTCTCAACTTTTACCTTGACTAATCTGCAACTTCAATCCTTTTCCTGCCATGGCGAATCACTGAACTCCGAGTCCTCTTTGAGGAAGAACAACAGTGACCATGGCGGACTCCAAGGATTGGCCATCAACAGCCTGGACCTTCCTCTCTACTCTCCGCCATACCAACCCCTTAATCCAATGCATCACCAACTTCGTTTCCATGGATATCACCGCCAACACTCTCCTCTCCGCCGGCGCGTCCCCCGCTATGGTGCACGCGCTTGAAGAGATCCCAGATTTCACCCCTTTGACCCACGTGCTCTATATCAACGTGGGCACTCTCTCTTCTGCTTGGTTGCCGGCGATGAAGTCCGCCGTTGCCGTCGCTGTTGATTTGGGGAAACCGTGGGTGCTGGACCCGGTGGCGGTCGGGGTGTCCGGGTTTAGGATGAGGGTTTGCTTGGAGTTGGTGGAGATGAAGCCCAGTGTGATTAGAGGGAATGGGTCTGAGATTATTGCTTTGTCTAATGCCAAAGTTGGGGGAGGCAAGGTATGGGTTTTGATGATGCGTACTAAGTGTTTGTGCTAATGACTCTGTGTGAATTTGGGATATTTTTTGGTTGGGTTGGTTTTGATTTGAATGTGATAGTGATTGATGTGTTTGTTTGGTTCTGTACTCGTTGGGTGATTAAAATTAGTATTACGTGCTAATTTGGAAGAATAAAGGTACCAAAAGTTTAAACTGATGTGTGAAGGTTTATGGATGACTTTAGACTCCCATAAGTGACCCCCCACGATTGTCGGGTTGGGCTTGAAGCTTTGAATATTGTATAATTCCATCTCATACGTTGCGTTAAAATTATGCTAACATTGATAGTGAGGGCTACTAGTTTTAGACTTATGGCTTTTCAATCAGTAAAGCTTTGATAGGTGAACGTTTTGGAATGACTTTAGATTCTAACATATTATTCGTAATTGTTAGGGTCAAATTCTCCAAACATGATTGAGAATTAAAGGACACAACAAAATAAGTACACAAAGAAAATATAATACACAAAAATTTGGTGGAAACCCTTAATATCAAGGTAAAAACCACTGACAACAAAGAAAAGTCCCCAATCAACGTAGAGCTTACAAGATTTTCTATCTCGCTCTCTCCCATGCCTCATGCACTGAATTTCCCTCAATATTGTTGTGAAAACTGGTGCCCACCACTGAACACATTTCAGGAGCAATAATTATTAGATATTATTTATATTTTTCAGTCTTAGACATTTTTTGTATTTTGACATGTGCTAAATTGTTTGTTAGAGTTGGAATTATATATTTGTAATTAGTTGAGATATATTGATAGCTTTAGCTAAGCTAGTTTAGTTCTTTTTCTATATAATAGGCTTTGTTGTACAGTTCTTTAATTCAATGGAAATATTCATCCTTATTGCAGAGACCTTTCTGCGTAGTAAAAGCTTTTCATCTTCTTCTCCATTATGAACATTAATTTTCCTTCACTTTGAATCTCTGCAATTCTAATAATAATATCCTTAGGGCCTCCCCTTACTTCTTGTGCCCGGTCCCTGTGCTCCATCAGAAACCTCCATTTTTTCTTAGGCCTCAGCGGGTCCACACAATAAAATATCAGCTCGGATCATACAAACTGATACATTGATATTAGTCAAAAATTGGGCAAAAAGTAGAATCCCACATAGGTGGGTTAGAAGAGAAAATATCACCTTATATGCCATAGAAGCTACTCCATCCATTGCCAATTGGTTTTGGGATGGAACCTCCCTTGGTATGTAACAATGGTATCAGAGCCCTCAATCCTCGGATCGATTCTAGGGAGCTCAGTTTGGTATGGGACTGACCTTGCTCTTGAGCCGGGCTCGGTCTGGTATGGGACGGATTATGGTCGATGGCCATGCTTGACAAGCCACACATAACGGACCCAAGTTCCAGAAAAGGCTACCTAAGAGAGGACTACCTAGAGTAGAGTGAAGCCATCGACGAGAGAAAAATAGCTACTTATTCAGAGTGAAGCTACCTAGAGTGAAGCTGTCGAAGATGACGGTTGCGGAGCGTGGTGGTTTGATACAATTCAAAAATGGGGCAAAAAGTAGAATCCCACATAGGCGGTTAGAAGAGAAAATACCACCTTATATACCATAGGAGCTACTTCACCAATTGCCAATTGGTTTTGGGATGGAACCTCTTTTGGTATGTAACACAAACAAGCTGCACCAAAATTCGAGACAAAGTGTTGTGTAACCGAAGACTGATGCTAATTCCTATCTTGAATGTTTAAATTGAATTGACTTGAGTATGAACTGGGTGATCTTATCTAAGGGTCTGCTTCTAGTTCTGATGCAAGAATACGTTGGCAGGACGCAAGGTTAGTCAGCCAGAGTACTGACGTATGTGGGTTTTGCCACTCAATGACTTGCGATGGGTGAAACTGAGGTTTGTGGTCGTAGAGCAAGGCCTAGGTTCTGTATGGACCTTTTCTGATTAGGCCGATTAGACCCATTTAGTTAGATTTGTGGTTCTACATTTGCCTATATATATGTTGTTTCTTGGTAGCCCCGATAGTGTCCTCATTCATATTGCTTTCTCTACCTATGGTTTTTCCCTCCATTTGAGGGGTTTTCATGTAAATTTGCTTGTTATTGTTTTCTCTTTTGCCTTCTTCTCAATTTCTCTCAGATTTGTTTTTCGGCATTTAAATCGAACCTAATTTTTGGATATTTGTCTAACATTGGTTATGGACATTTGTCTAACAGTCTGCTTAACTTTGATTTTTCTTCGTATATTCTTTCTCTTTTAATAACATTTCTTTTCTCGGTGAAAACAACATTTTAATTCTACCGTTTCATACTGTAGGGCGCAGACAGCCTCCATGAATCAACGGACGCTTTAGAGGCGGCAAAGTCCTTGGCTCGCACAAGCGGTGCTGTTGTTGCCGTTTCTGGTGCTGTTGACATTATCACAGATGGAGAACGAGTCGTTGGTGCACATAATGGAGTCCCCATGATGCAAAAAATAACGGCAACCGGTTGTTCTGTCACCGCCCTCATCTCTGCCTTTGTCGCTGTTGACCCAGTACACGCTTTCGAAGCTACCGCTTCAGCATTGTCGATATTTGGCATTGCCGGTGAACTGGGTATGGAAATGGCGAAAGGCCCAGCTTCTTTGCGAGTTCACTTGATAGATTCATTACACACGCTTGATGAATCCACAGTACATCGATGTGTTAGAATAAACAGTTTTCACTGACAATCATCTATTATATTGTTTTGATTGTGGATATATAAGCAGATGGTTAAGGTACAATTCGACCTTAAAATCATTTGTGTAATTTGACATTCTAGTAAAGTAACATGTTGCCAATAAAATTTCATGGTTCACCCTATAGCACTATCTTATAGATGTTACATGGGTAATCTGATGTGATATAATAGTTCTCTCTCGTTGCCTTGCCATGATATGCACTCTTTATGTTATTTGAGCCTTGCAGTGTTGGTTTTCATAGAAGTTCTCGCATGAAGAGTGTATTGGGCATAAATTTGCGCATACTGGATTTTAACTAATGAATTTTACGTTGCAGCGTCTCATAGCAATTTCATATTATTGTTTTGTGTCTCAAATTTATATCTCAATTCAAAAACAGAGGTCTATGATGGTAGCGAAGGGCTCGGGACTTTCACTCCAACCTTATGTTTTGGAGTTGGCCCAGTATATGCATCTTAGTTAGGCTTTTCATTTTTTGCATATATATATATATGTGTGTGTGTGTGTATTTTATTCATGTTGATGTTCTGTATCATTCCTTTAGATTGTTATTTCTCAGCCTCTCTTTTTTTATGATTTTCTTTCAAAGCTGTTATTTGGCATTTAAATTGAACCCAATCTTGGTAGACTTGAATTAACATGAAAATGGCATCACAATTGAAATCAGTGTACAATCATGGCTCACATTGATTACATTCATTGAAGAAGCAAAGAGAAAAGCATGCATTCATATTCATACATACACAAACCATATACTTTTGGATCCCCATTACCATCCTTAGTAAGTCAGGTGAACAATAATCCTTAGCAAAGTCTCTGCACCATCCGTGGCATGCTGACCGCTAGGTATCAATGGCCGAATCTCAGCAAACCCACGCGCGTTCTTGAACTTCCCGGTCCCACCAGTTACAGACAACTTTGACATGGTGCTTCCGATCTTATAAACGCCGAAAAAGTTGATGCTGTCACCATACTCGCCTCCTTCAAGCACAGCGGTGAAGGCCATCAGCTGGGTCACCCCTTCAGCAGAGCTTGCCACGTAGACTCCCTGAGCCTTACCCACGACCTGCGAGCCCAAGTCCGGTGTTGATGTCAGCACGTCATCGATGACAGTGATGGTCCCGAACCCCAGCCCGAGCCCGTCAGGTAAGAGCTGTGCTGCAATTAAGTTCTGCTGGTTGTTATTGTTGTTCTGCTGGTTATTGTCGTTGTTACCTGCAAAGGCTGTACCAGCTAGCCCTGTCCCTAGAGGAACACCGTTGATGCCATTGATGGTTGGAACTGCGCCATTCGCATTAGGGATGGCAACCCCGTTTTCGGGGGGCGTGATCCCGAGTGGCCTTGCAAAGGGCACTTGCCCGCTGTAGATGTTTCCAAGCAGTCCAGTGATCGGTCTCGCTGTAGGGCTACTCCCTCCGAGTATATCATGCATGTACAACTCAATCACGGGTTCTTCTGCACTTATTAACGTCATTACTGTAAGCACAACTGCAACTCCAAGGAACATTTTTGATTGGTTGAACATCTCGAGAGAGGCTAATTTTGTTGCAAAACTGTATGTATTATTTGATTTTGATTGGATGCAAAGGGGATGAAAGGATACTGTTTATATAGTGAGGAGGGTTATGAGATGTATATTGGAGTTGTTGTGAGGCATTCAAGGTGGCGAAGTTGTTGAAACTTTTCATGTTATTTTCTACAATTTGGTGGATAGGGTGGCTAATGGCGGCGAGTACAACAGAACCATTGTACATTCAGAAAAAAGAAAAAGGAAAATAGGAAAAAGAAGAAGAAAGAGGAAATTGTGCGGGAGAATTCGAAATAAATTTGGGTTATCGGTCTTCGTGGGTTTGATTGTAGGAAATATTGCATGTGCAACGACTATACTGCATGAATATCGCGTACAATTATGCATAAAATACTGCCAAAAAATTAACCGAAAATAAATCAGAGTTTTGACCGAAAATTACAGCAAAATAATAAACTGATTGCTGCTGAAAAATTACAGGAAAAAAAAACCGAGAACCTGCAGTTAAATGAGCTGAAAATTACAGTAACTTAAGCAACGAAAATGGTAAAAATTGACGTTAAATCTGGTAACATGTAGCATAAGATCCATCGAAATCGTACCGTACAAAAGCAGCCAAATAGATAAACATACCGAAAGAGGGAGAGTAGATTAGAAAATACTGAAAATACCGTGCCGTGGGAAATACCACTGATGATTTCGCCCCTGCTTCGGTGCAAACAGATGAATAGGGGGCCGTCCTCCAGGATTTATACGGTCCGACCCTTAACGTGCACTCGTTAATTGCCGGTTAGGAACGCCTCGAACTTTGCCCAGAAATTGAAGAGAAGACGGGAGCGAGAAGGAAGCGGTTTTTTGTTGTATATTAGATGCAATGTACAAGCCCATATTTATACATGAAGCTTAAGGCCTCCAACAGCCAAAAAAACGGTTCTATAATTAATGGTGAGATCTGATTTTAATCACCAACAGCATGTAACCGACAATGTAATGAATTGTGAAATTTGTTTTAATTACCAACGACTATAGCCATTGATTATTTTCCGTAAAACAAATATATCAGGTGTAAAAAACTCACCCACACCCACGCCCCAGCACGGCGCGTCGGGCGGCGCACGCGCGCGTGTGATTCCATCCATTTCTTCACCCAAGGCTTAATTCAAGTGGAATAAAAACACTCAACCATATAAATCCAACAACCCCCCTTTAAATTGTCAATGTGGGATTGGGAGCTTTTTATTTTGTATTCACAATGTGGTTTTTACCAATTGGGATACTATTTTCCTACTAATCTGGATTTAGTTTGTATCGTTTTTCTAACAATCCCCCACAAAGGATACAAGCGAAAAAGAAAGAAAGGAATAGATTGGGCAAAGGGAGTTCGGTTTTTCAGTGCCGATGTCTTGCGACTTGAATCGTCACCTAGTGTAACCCAAGTTTAGGACCAACATCTTGCAAGGTGACTTTCGTTTTGAACCTCACAAGGGGTTGTATAGTCTTCCACTTGGACACGTACCGAACTCCAGATCTCGGCAACTCCTGCGGTTTGGCGCGTTTAATCGGCCATGCGCTCGTCCTGGATGTTCATAGGCGCTCTAGAAGGCAAGTCTTAATCCTTCATAGGGAGCGGCCAGACTCCCACACCTATATAGGTGGATCCCATCAAATGTGTGTTACCGCACACCACCAAACATATAGATATGGGTCCATTAAGAGCTAAAGCTCAACCTTACCCCTGGTAACATACAGACAGTGTCCGTCATGTGCAAGTAGTGCTTACACCGCCAACATACGGCATTGGACCCGACTCCGCACTGTCACACCATAGGGAGGGACAACATAAAACACAATGCATATCTTGAATGAAACTATAATTTTTCACATTGAACTTGATAAGCCCAGGTTGAATGCATCATAGTTTATTCGTGTACAGACTTCAGTCCCTTCCCCCTCGATGTTCTTACAATCATTTTACAACAAAGGCCTTTTGTCAACGGATCCGCAAAATTCTTTTCAAACTTTACATAGTCTAGTGATATCACTCCACTTTCTATGAGATCTCTCACGATCTTATGCCTGAGACAAATGTGTCTCCTCTTGCCATTATGAACCTTGTTCTCTGCCACAGCAGTTGCAGCTTGACTGTCACAGTGAAGTGACACTAATGGAGCTGGAAGCCCCCACAAAGGCACTTCAACACTGTATTACAGCAGAGCGGTACTTCAGAGTTGATTACTGCTAACATCAATTACGAGTTGCTCTTAACCCCATATTGAGGTACCTGCAATGAGCTGTTAAACAACTAGCTCCATCGTCTGCCAACTTCAATAAGAGTCAGTATAACACATTAGTGGAGCACACATTATATTAGAAAAATTACATCTCCACCTCAAGTACTCACATAGTATGTATATCATATATACAGTTGGCACGAAAACCACATACCGCAAATTGTTACTTTCATATCTCATCACAATTGTGAAACATTATCACTAGTTTAGGTCACAAAGGACCATATACCCATTCTCATCATACTTAACGTACATGCGATATTACTATTAAGGGTAGTTCATGTCTTACCAATGTTGTACCAAATTTTTGGTGATATCAAGAGAAAGAGATTCATAATACCATAATTCACAAAATTCCTTTTACAGCTCAACTTAAGGCAACCTAAGCCTCTGCAAGGCTCTCAAGCCCAAGTGCCTAGCATCATTAAGCTATTTACATCGACTTTGGACAATCGACAAACAATATTTCCACCATAACGAATTTCCATCCATGAGCTAGCTATAACTAGCAAACAGCGGTAGAAACACAATAGTCAGAAAAGATTATCACCTGACAACATACCTTATAGGCTTTCGGGCGCTTTTACAGCCCCCCACAATGGAATGTATCACACTGCATTCTTAAACCGTTAGATTTTTCTACCTGCCAACTCAGCGTTAAAAGGACAACTAAAACATGCAGGTTTCAGTGGGGTGTCAAAACATAATGTAATTAGTAGAATGTCTCTCAACAAGATCAAACACCCAATACAACACAGAGTCTATTACAACATAAATCCCATTCATAGTACTTCACTAGTGCTTCAATAATTTAATTAGAGCACTTTAATATTCATTATTTGGATCAATGTTCGTAGACAAGGTCCACCACTAATATATGATATAAAGGGACGAGTGTTGCATTATTCACCAAAAACATAATACTATCAATTTTCTTAGTATATTTGGCTTGTGATGTGATGCCACATTTTATTCTCATCAAATGAACACTAGGGTCATATAGTATGTCATTCAAACGGCCAACGTGAGCACACAACATATGACAATAACCAAACAAGGCATCTAGGGACAAGCTAAATACCAAGCCTATGACCAATCAATGTTATCATGTGGCCTGCACCTTACTCCTTTTCCAAAAAAACTAGAAAGGAATACATGAAACAATGATCCTAGGGGCATAATAAGTCTCTGAAGACAACATACAGTCCTCATATACTCAAACATATCATGTTTTTTCGAACCACAAGTTGGAATTCAAGAAAACAACTTAAAATGACAGTATATTATCCAAAAGACAGCAGTTGCAATATCAAGAACAAATTCAGCAGTTAACAGTAATAATCTGTAGTATGTACATAACATACCGTGCTTGCACAACTGAAACATGTGTCCATAATAGCATGCACATCAACATCTTACAGCCCAGAACAATATGCAGCAGTGCATTCGGCAACATACAACATCATTTCAAGTAACATGTGACAACATAGCCATGAAAAATACATGAGACACAGCATCATGGAGACTGACACACCAAATCACTCATGAATTTTCACAAATTATCACAAGTCCTATTATCCCTCTATAATGGTCAAGGTCTCTAAAAATTTTATCCACATAATCAAGAGTTAAATCCTTTTTTTTATTCATTTCACATCGGTGTCGTATCTGCCTCATATACGTTTCTTATATTAACTCGAGAAAAGCTTTATGGTATTTATAGCATTCATACTCTCCAAAGAGGGGCATTTCATCAACTTGACTTTTCATACACACAAACCGCCACCATAAACAAGCTTATGTGTAACCAGGAACAGTCAATTATGATGCTACTATCTAAGGATTTGATAAATATCACATGAGGATTTATTTTATTTAGGAATCCCAAAACCCCTCTAATTTTTTTCATAAAAATTTCTCTCTTAATATTATAACACAAGATTTTTGGCTATCAACAAACTTTCTTGAAATAGGTGCACTTATGGCTTCATAACATCATCAAGGATTTTAGGACCTTCCTCAATCGCAAATGCACTAGCTACACGATTGTCAAAATTAAAGCACTTGAACTAGAAAGGCAATAATATATTCAAGAGGACCTACATAGGCTAGACGCCCGCACAATTCAAGGTAGTGAAGATCAGAACCATAATATTTTATAGTATTTTATCTAACCACTAAATAAGGGCCTTTTAAAGTCAACAGGTACATCCTCTAGGATAACCTAGAGCTTTATTATTTCAACATAAACCACTAATCTCAAGCATAAACACCTATTTCCACAAAAAGGAAATCAAAGGTTGTGTTAAGAAAAATAGTGAGAAATCCATGCTACTTAGTGGTTAAAATAGTTATTATGTAACATAAGAATTTTGCGTCATACAATAGCACTGCCCTCACATTTCACTAGCTTATATTAGGGTTTATATGAATGTGGATCTAACTTCCATTGATAAAATGTAAGTAATACATGCATGTCAACATTGTGTTGCTTCCATCTAACCTCTTTCATATCAACCTTGAAAATTAGGTCATTTGAATTATAACATGAATAGTAGAAAAAGTGTATGGAATCCAAATCATCAAACTTACACATACTTAAACTTTATGTATAATTTTTGGTTTATTGTTAAGTATGTCTCATTTCCATTTTTTCCTTTTCCTTTACACTTAAAAGCCCAATTGTTGGCCCAATCGTATTCAAACCTTTAGATCCATATGGGCTTTCATTTTCTTTTTCTCGTAAGGCCTAATGACCTTATTCCTCCTATTATACATTCAATTGGCAAATTAATTAACACATCACGTTGTTGTCTTTCATATGCCACAACTAGAAATGGAGTATTATCATTTCATACTAACTAGATTAAAATAAACATAATTCGCATTGTCTTTTAGGAAACCTAAAATAGTGCACCACATGAGTTCTAATCATCAATGTCCAACATGACAGTTCCCCCATATTTCGCCAGCTCATGATATAAGTCATATGAACTTGAGTTCATCTCAATAACAGAAGCGATTTAATATGTACGCCACATAGGCTTAAATAGATACAATATTATACCATGCCACATGAAATTAGATGATATTGTCCAAATCATTGCTAACAAATATAACAAATGCAATAATAAGAGACCATCAAAATGCAACCAGAAGTTTTAAACTTTTTAAATCAACATATAGATTTGCTAGAAAATATAAATCTCATGAAGGCACATCATTTCCTACATTAAGTCTTAGGCAATAGGCCCAAACAAGAACGAATGGTTTATCCCTATATTACTCATGATTGATTGATAAATCGTCTTTTAGATTGTAGGAAATATTGCATGTACAACGACTATACTGCATGAATATCGCGTACAATTATGCATAAAATACTGCCGAAAAATTAACCGAAAATAAATTAGAGTTTTGGCCGAAAATTACAGCAAAATAATAAACTGATTGCTACCGAAAAATTACAGGAAAAAAAATCGAGAACCTGCAGTTAAATGAGCTTGAAATTACAGTAACTTAAGCAACGGAAACAGTAGAAATTGATGTTAAATATGGTAACATGCAGCATAAGATCCATCGAAATCGTACCGTACAAAAGCAGCCAAATAGATAAACATACCAAAAGAGGGAGAATAGATTAGAAAATACCGAAAATACCGTGCCGTGGGAAATACCACTGACGATTTCGCCCCTGCTTCGGTGCAAACAGATGAATAGGCAGCCGTCCTCCAGGATTTACACGGTCCGACCCTTAACGTGCACTCTTTAATTGCCAGTTAGGAACGTCTCGAACTTTGCCCAGAAATTTAAGAGAAGGCGGGAGCGAGAAGGAAGCGGTTTTCTGTTGTATATTAGATGTAATGTACAAGCCCATATTTATACATGAAGCTTAAGGCCTCCAACAGCCAAAAAAAACGGTTCTATAATTAATGGTGAGATCTGATTTTAATCACCAACGGCATGTAACCGACAATGCAATGAATTGTGAAATTTGTTTTAATTACCAACGGCTATAGCCATTGATTATTTTCCATAAAACAAATATATCAGGTGTAAAAAACTCACCCACACCCACGCTCGAGCACGGTGCGGCGGGTGGCGCGCGCGTGTGGTTCCCTCCATTCCTTCACCTAAGGCTTAATTCAAGTGGAATAAAAACACTCAACCTTATAAACCCAACAAAACCCCCCTTTAAATTGTCAATGTGGAATTGGGAGCTTTTTATTTTGTATTAACAATGTGGTTTTTACCAATTGGGATACTATTTTCCTACTAATCTGGATTTAGCTTGTATCATTTTTTTAACATTGATAACTTATTAAGCTGAGTTCTATTAGGCTTGATAAGCTTATTTTTCGAGTTCGAACAGGGTGCTTGACTCGTTGATGGTTACGAACAGTTTGATAGAAGTTCGTTAATGATCGGTATTATTCTAAAATGGTTTGATAGCAACTCTAATAGCTTATTTCGATGTCAAGCTCAACTTAATAGCAAACTCGTATGAATTCTAGTTGAATTGACAACCGAGCTTGGCTCAGTTCTATTAGGACAGCGAGCCCTGTCAAGCCATTTATCGAACACATCAATATCTTATTGAACCGAGTTCGAACACAGGTTCAAAAGCTCCCCAAAAGTTCGACTTGAATCGGTCTCGATATGGTTTATCAAGCTCGAGTTGAAACAAAAAGGTATTTGGCTTAACTTTGCTTGTTTACACTCCTAGGGGGAAGAACCATGCATACGTTATCTACATGTCACCTGTCATTGACTTCATTTTACACAAGGGCAGTGGCAATTATTGGACTCAGCTGTATATACAACAACAACAACAGTCCCAGTGCTACGAAGGCTCCCGCAAAAGCAAGGTCGGGGGGGTGGATGTACTCAGCCTTCCATCTTTAGAGTGCTACCCTGCAGAGAGGCTGTTTTAGAGGACCCCCAACCAGAAGAGCGTGTCGTCCTGGGAGCATATAGCCTAAGAGTATGAGAGCAACATAAAATTAGAATCAAACAAAATACAAGCCAAGCAATACCAAGCAAAACTCAAGGAAGATCACTTCGAGCCCGCAAGTACACAAGTGTACAAGTAAACCTATGAACAAAAATGAGCTGTAATACCCGCGCCAAAAGCGGTAGTTAAGACGCCTAGAAACACTAGTGGCAACCATAGAAGAAGCACTACTCTAAGCCGCTATCTCTATGCTAGCCCTCCATCCTGCTCTATCCAAAGCCATCTCCTCCCTTAGATTTAGGTGGGTGAGGTCCTGTCGGATCGTCTCCATCCATCTCTTCTTAGGCTTGCCTCTCCCTCTCCTCTCTGGCATAGTAAGGGGTTATTCGCATCTCCAGACTGGGGTAGTAGGAGGTCTCCTCCTAACATACCCGAACCACCTCAAACGTTGCTATCTTAATTATGCTCAATCAGTGCGATGTCCAGTTTCATTCTTATGACGTCGTTCCTGATCCTATCCTTCCTTGTATGTTCGCACATCCACCTCAGCATCCTCATCTCCGCCACCTTTATCTTCTGTGTATGATGTTGTTTCATCGGCCAACACCCCGCCCCATAGGACATAGCCGGTCTCACTACTGTCTTGTAGTATTTTCCCTTTAGCTTTAATGGGATCCTTCTATCCTAGAGTACCGCAGACGCCATCCTCCATCTATACCAGCCTACTCTAATCCGGTTGTTGACATCCTCGTCCACTTCGCCGTTGTTCTGCACCATTGAACCCAAGTATCTGAAACTCTCTTTTCTTTGTATGGTCTCACATCCTGCCTTAATGTCTACTATCGCGGAGTACTGTGGACTCAGTTGTATATGATTTCAACAATTGTCTGTATGAGTTTAGCAATAAAGATTTTTGTAAAATTATGATAAATAAAAGATTAACATATAAGTCTAATAAGTTATCACATAAAGACTTGATTGGTCATGGAACGAAGCTTTTTATTTGGTTTGATGCCTATATCACATCATCAATTCCTTCATTCAAACTGGAATTTGACTTGGAATCGTGATTAATTTACGATTATAGGCTTTTATTTAAACAAATAGTATCAATGCAAATGGTGCGATTGATGGATCGAATTAAAATTATAATTGTAATTTATTTATTTTTTTTGGTTAAATGTGCAAAGTAAATGCATACTCTGCGAAAGAAAAGGAGTGCTATACTTGCCAATTTATATGTTTAACTTATATATCTAATATTATTTTTATTATTTGGTAAATTTTTTTATTATATAATGTATGAGCGTGTACATATATATTTATCACAAATACTTATATTTTATATATCTTGTCAAATTATTCTAAGTATTTTTTATTTATGTCAATTTAGTTTTTATACAATTTAAATTATAGTATTATAGTCTTAAGTTAAAGCTAAGTTGTCGATGAAATATGTAGCAATATGGTGTTGAAGGACATGCTATAAACAAACCAATAACAACAACCTAGAGTCGAGGAAGTAAATATACGCAATCTTATTTTTATAGGGTGCTACCGTAAACGCTCTTTTCCAAACTCGAAAAAGAAAGATGTGCTAAAAACAAACCACACTTTGAAAAATAAGGATTAACTTCCTTCAACAAAGATTAAGCATAGTTGAAAGATTATATTGTTAAAAGTTTAATTAAATTAATTTAATCAAAATATGAAAATTAATTTGACTAAAAAATAGAAAATAAAAATTAAATTGAAATATATATATATATATATATATATATATATGTGTGTGTGTGTGTGTGTGTGTGTGTGTGTACACACACACAAAACAATATTATTATAAGAGCAAAAATGTTAATGTAAGAATAATTTTATGAAATATATGATTGTTATTTACTATAAATTATATCATTACTCTAACAATAATATTTTTATAATAATAACACCCTATGTATATATATAAACACACACACAATATATAAACAAAGTTGGTATTTGATGCAGAGGGTAATCCGTCAATGGCGGGTCAACATAACCAGGTTGGTGTCATTGCGGAAGAGGCCCCGGTGGGGTGGGCTTAAAGGAAGTAATCTAACTTGTACTAGACTAGCGAGTCCTATGATGTGGAGTAGAGGAAGAGCTTGGCATTGGTGGGAACATTGGAGGAAAGGAAAGGCGGACCTCTTGGCCACTGGGCCACTGGGCAAGTTGGCGCCACCCATGGTCAGCATGGAAGAGAAAGGAACGCTGAGAGCAAAATAAGAAAGATTCTTGGTACCACTGATAATTGGCATGAGCAACCTTGGTGTGAGCAAAACTTGGCGCCACCATATGGATGGACACTGGTTGAAGGGCTACACGTGGATCACGGAGGAGATTCGCGGAAGATTTGGTGATTGTCGTTTCCAATACTGAACCATTCCCTTATCTTTTGATTTATCTTTTATTTTTAGATTTATCTCTTTAATTAGATTAGATTTGAATTTGAATTTCAAATTGTAAACCCTCTTCTATAAATAGGGGAGCCGGTTCTAGGTTTTAGTTAGACTTAAATTTTGAGAAAAAATATTGTTATTTTGGAGATTCTTGACTTATCCGGTTGCGAGAATGCAAATTATCTACCCCTTTTTATTATTTTATTATCAGTTTTGATAAAATTCAAAGAAAATGCTGTTGAACCTTTCCATACCCTCTATTACTCTATCACGCGCTGCATCAATATTATTATCCAAAGTAGTAAAATAAGAGCCCAAAAATTGCCTTCAAAATAACAATTTTGCTCTATTGTGATGAAGCCAACATTATTTACTTGCATAAACTAGGTGTTCAAGAAAGCAAGAGGCGCGCAAGCTGAAGCGCTGGCTCTTTGCCGTAGATGCTGTCACAGCGGATCATACGAACACCGCCGCTTTCGCTTTCTCTCTCTTCTACTCTCACTCTTTCTCGACAACCCCCGCAATCGCTTCCCCATTTCAATCTTCAAACCCCAACACCCCATTTGAATTCCCTCTTCAAATCCTTTGTTAAAACTCGCAAATTCTTGCAATCTCTTCTTCTCTTTAAGAAAATTTGTCAATTTGAACCCACATTGTCCCATTCTTACCCGTTAATTTGCCCTTTGATTCTCAAATCATGCGCTTCGATTTCGCATGTGGGTTTCGGCCTAAGCCTCCATGGACCTGTAATAAAATTGGGTTTTGCATCTTGGGTCGATGTTAGTATTAGCTTGTTAGGGTTGTATTCGAAGTTTAGGAGAATTGGGGATGCTTATAAGTTGTTCGACGAAATGCCCACAAGAGACGAGCAAGTGTATAATTTTGTCATTTGTAGTTTTGGGTCTGCTGGTTTCTATGGTTGGGTTCTGATTGTGTTTGAAGAAATGCTTACATTTGAGTTTTATCCTTACTCGGAATCTGTGCGTTATGTAGTTGTGGCTTGTGGTGAATTGAAGAGGTTGGATAAGGGAATTTGGGTGCATAATTATGTTATAGATAATGGGTTGGACCAACATGTTCTTGTTGGGAATTCATTGATCTCAATGTATATTAAGATGGGAAGATTAGATTTGGGTTTTTCTACTTTTGTCGCGTTGTCGAATAAAGATATAGTGTCCTGGAACTCGTTGATCATAGGGTATGCGCATAGCGGTAACTGGTTCGAGGCTTTCAATGTTTATCTCTCCATGAAGAAAGTTGAAAATTTGGTGCCAAATAATGTTACCCTTTTGGGGTTAGTTTTGTGTTGTGGACAAGCTGGGGATCTCGATCAAGGGAAGAGTATACATGGACATTGCATTAGAAGAGGGTTAGTCTGCAACTTTCGTCTTGGAACTGCCATTCTTGATATGTATGCTAAGTGTGGTAGTGTTCTGTGTGCTGAGATGGTATTTGAAGAAGGCACATTTGAAAGGAGTTTAGTTTCATGGAATTCACTGATATCTGGCTATTCAAAAAACGGGTATCATCGGAAAGCGTTAATGGTGTTCAAAAATATGGTAGAGGACTCGAACATGAAACCCGATTCGTTTACTTTCGCTAATGTGGTACCCACTTTTTCGAGCCTTAGAAGTATAGTATTAGTCGAATCAATCCATGCTCTGGTTATAAAGAAAGGTCTTGATGAAGAAGGAGATGTTTTTCTAGGAACTGCAATGGTGGATGCATATGGGAAATGTCTAAATTTAACAACAGCTAAGTCTTTGTTTGCTTGCATGAAAGAACGCGAAACTGCAACATGGAACGCAATGATTGGAGCATATTATTTGAATCGTCATCCTGACCTGGGCATGTTAATCTTCATTCAAATGCTTAAAAGCAGGGAAGTACCTGATGCAGTTACATTCGTTTCGCTTTTTCAATTGTGTGGTGAGCTGGGATCTTTGAAGCAAGCAACAATGGCTCATGGCTATAGCCTTAGGACTGGATTTTCCTCACATCTTAACGTAGAAAATGCCATGATAGACATGTATATGAGATGTGGCTCAGTCCAAAACTCGGAAAAACTCTTAAGGCTAATGTCTGTGAAGAACATCGTGACATGGAACACGATGCTTGCTGGATATATCAAAACGGGATGTCACTCTTGTGCCATAAGAGCGTTATCCCAGATGTTAGCGGAAAGAGAACATAAACCCGATTCAGTATCAGCCATATCTTTGATTCAGGCCTCAGCAAGTGTCTTGAGTAGCCATGGTGCTGATATTGCTCATGCTTTTGCCATGAAACTTGGTCTTGACACCGAAACATCTGTCGCGAACTCATTGATTGATGCATATGCCAAGAATGGTATGATTGAAAATGCAGAATCTCTCTTTGCAAAAATGGGTCAGATGAGAGATCATTGTTCTTGGAATGTGATGATCGCTGGATTTGGAGTCAATGGTCAAGGAGAAAAAGCGTGCGAATTTCTAAAAGCAATGGAAGAAGACGGGTACCGACCTGATTCCATCACATGTACTTCCTTACTATCGGCTTGCTCGAACTCGGGCTTGATCGAAGAAGGGTGCAGGTACTTTGATTTGATGACGAACAAGTACAAAATCAAGCCAAATCTTGAGCACTGGACTTGCATTATCAACATGTTTGGAAGAGCAGGGAGATTGAAAGAAGCATATGAACTGGTTGAAAATGTGAGTTATTATGATGGTCGAAATCAAACAGAATCCATTGCCATATGGGGCACGCTTCTAGATGCTTCTAGGATCTATTCGAATGTAGAAATCGGGGAGATGTCAGGGAAAATGCTGTTGAAAATGGCGCCGGAAAACTGTGGATATAGAGCCTTGATGTCAAACTTGTATGCTGGAAATGAGAGATGGGATAAAGTAGAGGAGGCAAGGAGAGTGTTTGAAGAAGGAAATTTGGTGAAAAAGGCAGGTTTTAGTTTAGTGCAAATTTGATGGTGTTGAAGATAATTGTGTACAGAAGAGGGATCAAAGTAAGAAATTTAACCATCATTTTGCCTGGTATGTACTCTATTGTACAATTTATAATCTTATAAAACTTTTACTATATTAATTGATATATACATATAAAGTTACTTAGTTCTTTAATCTCTAATATTTTATAAGTTTATTTAAATTAATCCCTTATTTCTTTCCTCATTCAAAATAGTCCATAATATATTCTATGATAAACTTGGTCTCCCCTTTTTAATTTTTACCATAACATGGTTACTAAACGAGGGCCAACTCTATTACAAAAACAAAATATTAGGAGCTTTTTTGAATTAAAAAAATAAAATAAAATACCAATTTAAACAAACATAAAATCACCAAGGAAAGACGATATAAATATAAATCATATATATATGTATGTACTCGCACAAAGTTAGTACCTTCCCTTTGTATGTGTATTGTAGAGTTTAGAGTAATGGAGGTGAGTCAATTGCTGGGCAGAAGGGTTTGCTTAAGAGTGAAGGATTAACGACTGTGGTTGCCAGTGAAGGATGGTTTAGTTTTACTGTGGTTGAGCATCCTAAATTAATTAACACTAGGACTTCTCACCATGGTTGAAACCATGCAAGTTTTCTTCTCAAGTCGTCCTCTCCATACTCTCTTCTCATAGTTGTAAGATGTTCACAATTCTATGGATGGATATGAACACAGTCGATCGAATCATATAAATCCTCATCTCGCTTCTCGCCAAATTGTTTATCTTTCTTGATATGATAAGAAAGTCACGTACCCTACTCAAAGGAGTAGTGAATTTCGAATTCCTAACCTCCTTTGTCTCATGATGAAAGACATATTTTGATTTTAGGTTTCAAAAACATCACTAGAAGAGGAATTACTTGCCACCCCATAATTCCTCCCCCTCGTTACCTTTCTTGTCCTCCCCAGAAGTATACAAAGGTACCCTACAAGCTCCACAAAATATGCAGTCAGACGCACAAAAAAAGAGCAGTTAAAATGAGCTGAGCCGAGCCTGGCCAACAATAACAATAGTCTCATTGCATCAAAGGCTTCCGCATAATCTTGGAGGGATGAATGTGCGCAGCCTTCCCCCTTTAGGGTGCCCTAAAAAAAATCTGTGTCCGAGAGCCCAACCTTGCCCTTGACGAAATATATCATGATGGTCTATTAGGAGACCTTGATAAAATTGGAGCAATATAAAGAAATATCATGATGCACTGAAAACGAATCAGAGCAAAGAACAACGATACAGTTTCACGAGAGAAATTTCAGTTCTTCCTCAAAAAACAATCAACTAAAACGCTCAGCTCCTGCATTTTGGCACTTACCCAACAAAATCACATCTCTCCCTACTATGTTTTACACAATTGCCTTGTGCCTTCCCCTAATCTCTAACATAAACAAACACAACCAGCAAAAAGCAGACAACATTTTTACTTCACAGCTTTTTGGGACGAAAAATGATGTCATTTGTAAGAATTGGACCATGGGTTCCCCCTCAGTAATCCATGCCACCCATGCCCGCCATTGGTGAAGCTTCCTTCTCGTCTTTCGGGAGCTCCACAACGACGGCTTCTGTCGTTGTCATCAGAGATGAAACACTGCAGTGCGAGACAGACCATGTAAACCACTTTGAGCTTGCTCAATATTGTTTTTTGTTTGCAGTTTTTGGTTTTTGAAAAATTAAAAACTATTTTTTCTTTTTCTTGTTTTTTCTCTTTTTTTTTTTTTTTTTTTTGGTTTTGGTTTTGGTTTTGTTTCCTAATTTGAATGAAAATCGAAAACAAGAAACCAAAATATGAACAAATCATTTTAAAAACTTGATTTTTGTTTTTAAACATTAAAAAATTGCAAAAAGAAAACGATACCACACAGACCCTTAGAAACTGAATACAGATGAAGCACACGACTCACCTGGCAGCATCCACCAAAGCCGTCCTTATCACCTTCAACGGATCAATGATACCAGCTTTCACCATATTCACGTATTCGCCTGCACAGTCAACGAGAAAACATTAGAAATTGTTACATCAACAACTATGCACGCACTCCATCAAGCAAACAGTACCATTCTGAAATGAAAATTAGCACGATCAATACATAGAACGATCCCAAAGCAAATGTGACCCATTACTTAATGTCCACAACAGTACTTGCAACCTTGCAGCAATCAACAATAAGCCCTATTGCAACCACAGTATAAGACCACGAGTAAAATAGAGTGCGAAGGTTGTCATACCTTTAGCAGCATCATAACCGAGATCTGGGTCATCCTGCTCCAAGAGCTTCCCAACGATGACAGCTCCCTCCACCCCAGCATTCGAAGCAATTGTGTACACCGGCGTCTGCAAAATAGATATTATGGCGAGGAAGTGTATTAGCTACTTCACAGAAGGCTTTGTAGGGCATTGTTTAGCCAAACTTCTTTTTTGGAAATGGAACACTTTTTTCCCCCTAGATTTTAGCAGTGTAGCATGAAAAGAAAAATGTTTTTAAATAGAAAGAAAAATTATTTTCTTATTTTGAGTAAAAGTAGAAAAATAGTACTCCTTCAAAGTGAAAGTGCAAGCAATGACTAAAAGTTTTTCAGTCAAAAACATGCATATTGATTACACTTTTTAAAAAAGTGTTTTTGCCAAAAGTGCATATGTAGGAACAATTTTTTCATAACTTGGACGAACAAGCCCACGGTCCCACTTGATGAGATCAGCCTCTCAAAACAGGATTAAAATGATTTTTAAATAAGTTAAACAAGATAGATAAAAGACCTTAAGTGCATTTTGGATAATCTGTACACCAATCTTCTGATCGAAGTTGGCTGTTTGCAGCTTGTCCAATTCTTTCGATGCATAAAGGAGTGCAACTCCACCACCTGCAAGCCAGCAGTCGTTAGTCCATTTGCTTAGCCATAACACTCATAACAAGATGACTTTCACGCATATCTACCAGGTACTATCCCTTCTTCAACTGCTGCCTTTGTGGCGTTCAAAGCATCAGTCACTCTATCTTTCTTCTCGCCAACTTCAGCTTCACTAGCCCCTCCAATCTGAAAGTAGAACCATATTATTTGATATTAAGAAAGGGTGATGACACTATAGAAAACACAACCAGGCTGAATGGTGATGACAAAGACAAATTACAGGAGGTTCAAGACAGAAGATCACCTTTAGCACTGCAACACCGCCTGAAAGCTTAGCCAGTCTCTCCTGCAACTTCTCCTTATCATAATCAGATGTGCTCATCTCAATTGCCGACCTAATCTGTTGCCAAGAAATTGAGACCAAGGGGGGATGTGTTAGAATACAGAAAAATATTGAATACCAACTCTGGAACTGATCTGCACTGTACATGCTTAAGTACGAAGTGTCAAATGAGGTGGTACAAACCTGCTCACATCTCTCCTCTATGGACTTTTTGTCGCCAGCACCATCAAGAATTACAGTGTCATCCTTCGAGATGGTAACCTGTGTTGCACCAAAAGGATTACTTTACACCAAGAATTACAGTGCCAAGCACAAAAATACACCACTGTGTGATGAATCTAACCTTTTTGCATGAACCAAGCATATCAAAATCCACCTTTTCCATGTTCATGCCAAGTTCTTCTGTTATAACCTGCAAAAATAATAGAGGTCAGGATGAAATCAGGATTTTGAGGGCTGACCTCCTAAGATTAAGAAACAGATATCCTTAAAATTATACACCTACCTCTCCACCAGTCAAAGTTGCAAGATCGTTCATACTAGCTTTCCTGTTCTCTCCAAAACCAGGAGCCTTAACGGCACAAACCTGCAGAAAAATGTATCATCGACATGAGTAATGTAAATTGTGATCCAGAGATACAAAGGTAGAGATAGCATCACTGAATCGTCACATAGAGGCTTCAAGGTACCTTAATCCCTGCCCTTATTTTGTTCAAGATAAGAGTGGCCAATGCCTCACTGTCAACATCCTCGGCAACAATAAGCAAGGGCCTTTGCCTCTGGAAAAAAGGAAAAACAGACATTTTAGCTAACATAAATCACATACATAGGGTTAGTCAGAACACAAAGGGACATGGACACATGAGAATCTGGACGTCAACTTGATACCTTCAATGCCAGCTCAAGAGCTTTAACTACAGCATTAATACTCGAAATCTTCTTCTCATGGATCAAAATAAGGGGGTCTTCCAATTCCTGCCAGTACAAGCAGTATCAGAACCTATTAATATGGGGAACTTTTATATGCACTGAAAAACATGCAGTAAGCTTGAAGTGATATGCATGGGCTTCAAAGCATTTTATATGTTGGGAAAGTAAAGAAAAAAAAATTGACAGGAACTTACACATTTCTGGGTTTTTTGGTTGGTAATGAAATAAGGAGATATGTAACCCCTATCCAGCTTCATTCCCTCGACGACTTCCAGCTCATTGAACAGTGTTTTCCCATCCTGTGGCAACCAGTTCTCAGTAAGGACTATGGTGGAATATTTGATACTTTAAAAAAAAAAAAAAAAACCCCCCAAAATTAGACATAACGTAACGTGTCACTATAGAAATAATGAATGCCCTTGCAGAATTTTAACGTGCAAATCTTACTTGAATTGTAATAACTCCTTCCTTGCCAACCTTTTCCATGGCCTTTGCAATCAACTCACCAATTTCTCTCTCTCCATTTGCTGATATGGTACCAACCTACATGTACGGAAAACCAGTTATGGATAAGAAACTACACCGTTTGCCTTTGACTTTATATCATAAGTGCATTGATCACATACCTGTGCGATCTCCTCTGACGTGCTGATCATTCGTGCCCTACTCTTCAAGTTTGTAACAACAGCATCAACCGCCATAGTAATACCCCTTCGAAGGTCCATTGCATTCATTCCAGCTGCAACTGACTTACATCCTTCAGTTAATATAGCCCTGGTAAGGACTGTAGCACAAGTGGTACCTGCAAACCATCAAAATAGATAAGGTTAAGCAACATGGATGTCCCGAGTTGACATGAATTACCATATAATACCAACTTCCACAAATTTTCCTACTTCCCTCGTCATTGGCATCAAGACCAATAGGTGAGACAAACACCCTTATTTAAAATTCATTTTTGACATGTATTTGTTAATACACCGAACTATATGAAGACTACACTTCATATAATGAAAGATGATTTGTGCAAAAGAACTCATTGAAGATCATATGCAAGTGATATAATTGCACATTGTCACTATCCACCAATAAGAATGCAAGAGGTAAGAATTGGATCAGTAAAAACTGCATCAAATAAGAAATTCAGGAATGAAAAACGTATGCTATTATCAGAATCAATGTCACCAGGATCAGATATTTACCATCTCCTGCAACATCGTTAGTAGCATTTGCAACTTGCTTAACAAGGCTTGCACCAATGTTCTTAACTCTATCCTTGAACTCAATGCTCTTAGCGACTGTAACACCATCCTTGGTCACTTTCGGAGCACCGAAGCTTTGCTCAATCACTACCGTGCGCCCCTACAACACCCAAACAACCACCACAAACTTAACGGTCAAACTGTGTACCAAGGACAATAGGCAAGACCATCAATCACGCTCGTCACTTTCTAGATTCACCATTAGCACATAGAGAATACATAGCCCACATGATGATACTTAATCAGTAAAATAAATGACCCATTAACATTCTTATAACTAATGTTGTCCTTCACAGCGAGTGTTTTCTAGTTAGAGAGCCGTATTAAGTCCCAAAAATTTTCAATCTACTTACAGAAAAAGCAGAGAAAACTGTAAAATCCTGCCAAGCCTAGGCCTAACTCACGGAGTGAGCAAATATGAGGTCCATATAAAAACACCAATAGGTTTCCACCCAAAACCAATTACCATTAGGTAGAGTAGATCACTAGGCTTATATGTTGATCTTTTTACTCTTAAAACTACAATGTGGGACACTTCAATTGTGCTCACACATAAAGTTCACAACAAAAACAATGACAGCCACACGATTACATCTATAAAACAGACATTATCAGTTACGGGTCACAGGATATAGCTCCAAAAACAGATGAGTAAGCTGACAATAACAAAAACCCAAATAAAATCAACCAGAGGATGAAAAGAAATCCAAAAAATAGGAAACCTTGGGGCCCATGGTAACTCGAACAGCATCATCAAGCTCTTCGACACCCCTAAGCATCAAACCTCGAGCTTCAACTCCAAACTTGACTTCCTTAGCGGCATAATTCCTACTCCAACTCAACCTACTCCCAGTCTGCATAAATCAAATCCCAATTTGAATTGTTAGAGTATAAATCATTTCCGCGCTTTCACCCATCAGCTTAAGCTTTTGGGATAGTTGGTTCCTTAATATAATATCACAACCTTTTTGTCCAGGAGATCATGAGTTTGGATCCCAATAGCCCCACTCCAAATATTAGTCTATTTTAAGACTAAGATATGGGTGGGTCTATGCATTCTCCACGTTCAAAGCTTAATGGGCATTCGCGTGGGTATATGTTAGAGTATAAAATCATTCTTGGGCCTTCATCCATCAGCTTAAACTTTTTAGACAATTGGTCCTTTTACATACTATCAGACCCCCGCTTCAAATATTAATCTATTTCAAGCACAAGTTATAAGAAAGAGATGTGCAATACCACGCTTCACACCCAATGGGCATTTGCGCAAAGGAACATGTTAGAATATAAAATCAATCCTGAACCTTTATCCATCAGCTCAAGCTTTTGAGACAATTGGTTCTTTAACATGAATCAGCATTAATATAAACAAGCTAGAAATAATAGACATGAAGAATGAATGCAAATGAAGGGAATAATAGACCAACCAATCGGGAAGTGGAGCGAGCCTGGGAGGCGAATTTAGCAGCGGCGCGGAACATGGATGCTATTGCTAGCCCCACTAACAACTAAGGGATTGAAAATGTGAGAGCAAAGAGCAGAGACGACAAGAGTGTATTTGAAAGGGAGAAATGGTGAGAGAGAAATGAAATGAGAGGACAGAAGAGAATAGTCTAGAACCCAGCTGCTGCTTCTAGTCTTCTAGGGTTTTAGGGTTTTACGTTTACCCTTCCTTGCTCCACGTTAACTCAAAATTGTATAATAAATAGGATGTACATAGCCTTATCTCTTTAGAGTATTACTACTCTAAAAAAGAGTTGGATCTGAGTTGAATATCATAACTATATTTTTTTAAATAAAATTTTGGATAAATTGTACATTAGGACATGTAGTTTGGTACATTAATCTTTTAATATTTAAGTTCAAAAATACATATATATATATATATATTTAATAAAATAATTCAAACAACAGTATAAAATAGGTCATTCGTTGACTTCTTCTTTATTTGTAATGTCACGGCAATGCGGTTTGTGTGTGAGATAATTGGAATAGCAACGGTATGATGGCTTTACAAATGAATAACGGCTAATTCTATAATTTTTACACTATCATGTGAATTGTTTTACTAAATCCACATTGTAAATTTTGGACTAAAATCTTTTTACAAAGTCTTATGACGAATATTAATACATAGTATTAGTATACAATTACTCTAAATTTTCTTGATTTTTATTTCTTATTTTCATTTTTTTCATATAATAATATAGAATCAAAATCAGAGAAATTGTTTCACAAGTAGATTTTCGATTATTCTAAATAAAAACTATAAACAAAAAAAAAAAAAAAAAAAAACCAAACACAGCATAAGATTATGACCAATGTATACCAATGTATAAATATAAAAATATACTTAATAATATAATCTATACATACAATGACTAATAAAGAGTAATTAATTTTTATGATACCAATTTTTTGCTTGTATATGTTGAATTTTCTCACTTTGGTGAGTTTTTTCGAGTCCCATTTCTATGGACACGCTAGCTTTTATATTGTGAGTTCTCTCTATAATCATCCAAAAAAAAAATGTTGAATTTTCTTAGGGAAAAAGGGAAAAAAAAGCATATTCAAAGTCTCACCTAACCATAACCTTTCAAGTAACTAAAAGAACAAAAAATGAAACAACTAGGAACCCCTTGACACTATAAAATATCATATAACATTCATCTCATCACTTGAGAGGACTCAAGTCCATTTAGTAACAGGGTGATATGGGCACTGAAACTAAAGGGCATATCTTACAAGTATGTCGAACTAGATCCTAACAACAAGAGCCTGCTTCTCGAGCAATACAATCCAGTTCACAAGAAGGTGCCGGTGTTCATCCACAGTGGAAAAGTCATATGTGAGTCACTCGTCATTCTTGAGTATTGAAGAAACCTGGCCATATAATCATCCTCTCTTGCCTTCTGATCCTTGCCAACGAGCCTTGGTCCCGTTTTGGTGGCACAGTTTGCTGATGATAAGATAGATTATATCCTCTTCGTTTAAAATAATAATCAGTTTCAAAAACTATGTTGAAGTCATGAAAAAATATTGAATTCATCGATAGTTATTTTTCTCATTACCACATCATCCAGTTGCCACATGATCATTCCTGCCACTTATGATATAGTTGATATCTTTCCACTTATGATATAGTTGATATCTTTCTTGATCCTTAACATGCTTCCTTTCTTATATATACAATAAATGTAATATCATTCTTGATTTTTTTTTGATAATTGACCAATCGTGGGATTTTATTCAAAAAGGAAAGAAAGGTACACATTACAATCCGGTCAAGAGATTCAAAGCATCTAACGATCCTAACAACACAAAAACAAGACAAGACACCCAAACACCGCAAAAACAAACGCTAGAAAACACACCAAAGCACCCCAAAAAAACCAACATCACACCCAAAACACCAACAAACACCCCAAGGAACCCAAAGAACACACGAAAGTGCAAACAATCTCAAGACAAGGAAAAATAAAAGGTACCAATCAAACCAAGCGGAGACATCAACCCGATCCAGTCCATTTTAACTGGATCTTTTATAGGGAAGAGCACCGCAAGGCCGCGGATGCAGAAAAGGCAATCAGTGGCAGGGGCCGACTGGAGGCATAATCAGACAGAGAAGCAGGGCACGGAGACCCAAGGAGCCAGGAACGAGGGGGATGGGACCAGGATGGAGGAGCCACCCCGCAACCATCAACACCAAACCGAAGAGGCCCCACTCCCCAAGACCAAGCACCTGAGCAACACCAAGCCTACGACCCAAAGCCCAGACTACACCCACTCGGATTCACGAACCCAGATCCCAAACCACGAAAACCCATCAACAACCGCGACAAACAACGGAGAGGCGACCATCAGAAAGGGGTGAGAGAGCAAAAGGGAACCCAAATTTGACCCCGTAGCTCAGCAAACTATCTCCTGAGGAGAACCACAATGGAGGGGACAATGGAAGCCCCAAACAAATGTGGTCTCGAGCAGGTCAAAGAGAAACCCAAAAAGAGCGGACTCAAGAATTGACCCGAACTCATCCCACTGACAACAAAGCCGAGGCCTCACCAAGCAAGGCCGGCGGTGCAGGACGGAGAGCGGCGATGAAGCAGGGACACGGTGGAGGATCAGGCAGCTGGGAGGCACCGCGGAGAGAGGTCGCCAGCAAAAAGACTCAGCGTGAGCACGAGCGAGAGCCACCACCCGACATGACCCATCACCCAAGACACCATACCCGACCCATCGCCCAACACCCAAGCACAGGCCCCACAACCACCGAACAACAACCGCCAAGCACCACCGAAGAGCACACCAACGGGAAGGGCGGCAAGAAGGGCGGAGTCACAAAACGGGTCAGATCCACGCTGTCGGAACTCGGTTAGGAAGTTCATCGGCCGACGGAGAGGCGCGAAGAAGACCAACCACCCAGGCCACACGGACGTAGAGGACCCGACCCCACACAAGACCTTTGGAAACAGAGCACCCAAACACCTGAAGGAAACACCCAGGCCCACACACCCACGATTGGTCAAGGAAAAACGAGAAAATTGCCGCCGTTGGCTACCGGCAGCCGGCTGTCTCCCCCCCAACGCGAGAATGGAGAAGGCTGTGAAGGTTAGGGTTTTGTCAGAGAGAGGGTTTTGTCAGAGAGATCTTTTTTCCCTGTAATATCATTCTTGATCCTTTTTCAAAACATATTATCCTTTTAAAGCATTTTTGCCAAAATTAGAGAATGGAAATCAATTTAGAGAACCTAAAATACAAAAAAGGTACCTTTTTTTTTTTGTCACAGAGGGAGTATTTGCTTCTAATTTATTACTAGACTTACACGTAAAATTTTTACAGGGTCCAGCATTTTAGAGGTATTTTTATATGTTAGAAAAAATAATACAAGCTAAACTTAAATATTGTAGGAAAGTTACATCCCATATTGAGAATACAATAATAAAAATTTCTCTATCCCACATAGACAAATTAAGAAGGTATAGTTGGGTTTATAAGGGTATATGACCCCAACTAATTTGAATTAAATCATAGGTGAAGAAATAGTGGGAACCACCCGCCACGCTGTGCTCGGGCAAGGGTGTGGGTGATCTTTTTGTTAATAGGTATATTTATTTTACGGAAATTATTTTTTTAAATTCCGTATTTACACTGACTAGCCATTAATAGCTGTTGGGCTCGGTTTTAATACCCAAAACCGTTGCTAGCTGTTGGGATCAGCCTTAATACACATGTTACCAGCTGTTGGGCTAACATTAATACTATTTGCCTCTTCAATTTTTGCTATAAATCAAACCATTCTCACCATTTCGGAAATCATCTAATCATTCTAGTCGTCCTCTCTTCCTCGTTCTTCTACCTCTTGCCATTTTCTCTTCGTGATTCCGGGCAAAGTTCTCACTCTCTCCTACCCGATGATGAACGAGTGCACGTTAAGAGTCGGACCGTGTTAATCCTGGAGGACGGCCGCCGATACTACTGTTTGCACCGGAGCAGCGGCGAAATAATGTTTTAGGACAATAGTACTTCCCACGGTATGGTATCTTCATCATTCTAATCAACTATCCCTTTTTCCAGTATTATTTGATTGCTGTGTTTAGATATTATTTCGCTACAACATTATTGAATTCGCTCACCATAATACACTGAATTTACAGCAATATTTTTCTGGAATTTACAGCAGCAACTTACTGAAATATTTTACTGGTTTTTGCAGTATAATTTACAGCGACTTACATATTGATTCTCTTGCAATTTTACAGTATTTTTTGCAGGATTTTAGCAGGATTTTTACGGTATTTCTAGAGTGTTTTTTGCTGTATTTTTCGCTGTATTGTTGCTGTGTTTGTACTGTTTGCGTTGTTATTTTAACAGTAATGAAGGAGAAGAGCAAGAGAAAGCAAAGAAAGAGACATTGGAGACGCTAAGGACACTAGAAGAGCATGGGTTTGGGACACAAGGCAACCACAAAGTTCACTGGTGGCCTAGATGAGATTGGCATGGCAGACTTAGCATTTGGCGGGTTATGTAATTGGCGCCAAGTCATGGACGATGTCATCGGCCTCAAGCTCGCTGGTCAGTTTGTTGGAAATATAGCGTATATAATGACAATACTGCGTATAACAATGCGTACAATAGCTGTAAATTACTTGATAAAGTGACTGAAAAAATACAGCAAAATAAACCAACGATTACTGCTGAAATTATAATAAAATAACTGACAAAATACAGTAGATAAAAAGCGCTGGATCGGTATAAAAATTAAACAGCAAGAACTACTAAGAACCAGTGTTAATGCCTATGAACGCAATATTATATTGCAGCCAAGATGTTGAACACGACAATCAAAAATACCGAAAGAAAGAAGGTAGGTTAGAAAATACCGAAGTTACCGTGCCGTGGGAAATACCACTGTCCTAAAAGACGATTTCGCCGCTGCTCCGGTGCATACAGTGGTTTCGGCAGCCGTCCTCCAGGATTAACACGGTCCGACTCTTAACGTGCACTCGTTAATAGTCGGGTAGGAGAGAATGAGAACTTTGCCCGGATTGATGAATTGAACAGTAGTGACGCAAAAACAGAAGCAGAGAACAGGAAGAGGAAATATTTTTTGTTGGTGTTTTGCAGGTCTATGTTGTTCTCTGTTTATACTAGAACAACAAGCCTAATTACTCTTGTCCAACAGTCAAAAACGGCTAGATTGCAATTAGTGCAGTAAATTATCATAAACGGCCTAAACCTAATTAATTAGCAACGGTCATGAATTGATTTTAGAGTAATGACAGCAATTATAAACATTTTCCGCAAAATAAATATACCCAATGTAAAAAATTCACCCACACCCACGCATGGCGGGCGGCGCGTGTGTGGTTCCCTCCATCCCTTCACCCAAGGCTTAATTCAAATAACTAAAAAACATACTCCCTTATAAACCCAACTTCTCATTCCTAAACTATCAATGTGGGATTGAGGCTTTTGTTTTTTATTTACAATAGAATTTCTACCAATTGAGATACAACTTTTCTACCAATTTGGTTTTATTGCTCCTCACTAAACTATGATTTTGTTCGAATCTCTCTCTTGCGCTATTATCCTTTATTCTCTCTTTTATTGTTTTGGCCTTGGTTCTTGCACATTTTATCGGGCTTTGAATCTATTATCAGGAAAAAAAAAATTTGATATCACGTCTGTCATATAGATTAGGCAAATTTCACTGTTTATCTTTTTAGTGTGATTGAGCATTAACACAATCTAATTAATGTTTGGCAAATTATTGATCTTTTTAAGTTGGAGCACAAAATTATGTCATGTTTAATGATGATTGGAGTTCTAAATTTTTCTTCAAAGTATATTTATATTTAAATACTTCTGTATTATATTCACTTTATATACTCATATTATATTTTTATATTGTATTTTAGACTACTAATATATGCAACTTTTTGTACTCCTATTTTCCTTGTACAAAATCAAAAACTTGTCGGAACTTGTTGAATTTAAAAATAAAAAGGTTGTTTATATGACTGCAAAAGCATCTTCTTTAGCATATTTTGTCCCCAACAAAAACCCAAGTCCCCTAGGGACATGGCATGGTGGTTGGATTGTCAATTGCCAAACTAGGCATCCCAGGATCGAATATCACCGTGGGCAAATGTGGTAGTCCTCTTTGAGGACTTGAGGGGTATATCCCCTCCCTTCCTCCTCCCCTGGCTTTACCATTGTATATAAAAAAAAAGAAAAAACAATCCCACGATATTTAAGGGGAATTTATATTATCAGGACAAATAATATCAATATCAGAATAATTAATAAAGTATTACCTAATTTAAAAATATTAAATTATTTTGATATTAGTATTTTTTATCCTAGTAATACCAATAATACAATATCTGAGAGACACCTTACTTGTGTCAGGTTTTCCTAGCCTGGTGAATGGCTTGACAGCATCCTCAGGTGGGAATTTCTAACTCGTCAGGTAGCTAGCCCCTTTCCTCGTGCTTGGCTCTGTAGCCTGCCCTTACTCGGGTAGGGGTCTTTAACTTGGTTGGTGGTCGGACTCCTGGCTTGGGCTTGGTTTAGTAGCCCGCTCTTGTCCGGGCAAGGGTCTCAACCTCTGCAATTGGCTGAATCCCATGCTCGTATAGATCTTGGTAGTCCATCCTAGCCCTTATCCGAGCAATGATTTCCAGCTCGGCAGGTGGCTAGCCCCCATGCTTAAGCTTGGCTTTGTAGCCCGGGCCATGTTCAATTATAAGTACTAGCAAGTAGCGTCAATTTTATCCTTAACATCAATATCAAATAGTAACAATATGTATTACTAGACATTAAAAAAATTTCATAAATTGACATTTTTATTAAAATATATTAAATGTATAAATTAAATAGATTAATTCTCATTGGTCTGCTTTCTTTTCGGTTAGCTTCTTTATTATATAATAATCGAAGCAAAAGGCTGAGCTTAGTGCTTAGCTTGGCAGCAATTATAAATACAATAATAATCATAATACCTTCTTGATGATGATGACTCTCATTTTTCATTAATATTTTTTACTTAGACCTTGTTTAATTTGAAAAGAAATATTTTCATTCAAAAATATTTTTTTTCTTAAGCAATTTCAACTTACAGCAAAAGGTAATAATTTTTGTCCTTTATAATTTATATAAGATTCACGCTCGATCAAATTAAAATTGAAATAAGACATATAATACGAGATTTTACAACAACAACGACAATCCCAGTGCCTCCAAGAGATATAATACGAGATTCTAGTAGAAAATATTTTCCATTTTACTAAGGAAAGTATTTCTCCCTTCTGTTGAGAGTTTTAGCTTGTTCAGCTTAGGTCCTTTACAAAAAAAAAGAAAAAAAGAAAAAAGGTGATGTTCTATGAAATATTAAAATAGAAGTAGAAACTATTTTTGTACTTTAGTAGAAATATTAAAATAATATTTCTTCTTTAAAATAAAAATAAAAGTAAAAAATAAAAATCTTCAAAGAAACACATACCTATTAAAACACTTTTTAGAAATCGCTCCTATAGAAAATACTCCTGAAAAAAAAATTCACTTGTTAGCCAAATAGGCCCTAAAGTCAACTTCCCCGTAATTGAGGTAAATACTTTAATATCAATATCAATTCTTATAAAAATACATAAAACATAAAAAATAAAAATATTTTTATTCAAAATAAACAAATCTAGATTTAAAAAAAAAAAAATAAAAAAATCAAAGGTCTCAGCAGTGCTGACCCTTCAAAATCTAAAGCGACATTTTGGTGAAACAAGCATAGGAAGCCATCACCACTATATATATGTAAGAACACATTGATCATTATTCATAATATCACAAATTTCTCAATGGAGAAAGTTAAGTTATTAGGTGAATGGACTAGCCCATTTTGTTTTAGAGTCGTGTGGGCCCTCAAATTAAAAGGCATATCTCATGAATATGTTGAAGAAGATCTCGATAACAAGAGCTCGCTTCTTATACAATACAACCCAGTTCATAAGAAGGTGCCCGTGCTGGTTCACAATGGAAAAGCTATATGTGAGTCACTCGTCATCCTGGAGTATATCGATGAAACTTGGCCACATGATCCTCCTCTCTTGCCTCCTGACTCCTACAGACGAGCCCTAGTTCGGTTTTGGGCTCAATTTACTGATGATAAGGTAGGTTATACTCTCTTTGGCTTAAAATAATTTTCACTTTCATAGAAACTGTCTGAAAATCAAGAAGAGTTTTATTTTTATTAGTTTCTATTCATGTCATGTCATGTCATTTGTCATATCATCTTTTCGGTTGCCACTTCACCATTTCGGTCATCTATGATATAATTGACGCCCTTCCTAGTCTCTTTTCAAATATGTTATCTTTCTCGATTATAATCTAAAATATATTATCTTTCTTGTGTATATGCAAAACACAATATGATATTTGGTCCTTTTACAAAATATGTTACCCCTTGTTAGAGCATAAAATCATTTTTGTGTTTTTATCCATTAGTTTAAACTTTTGAAATAATTGGTTCATTAGCACAATATTAGAGTGTTCTTATGCTGGCCTTTTGGTGCTTCTTCTTCTAGGCTCCCTGCGTGTGATGGGTCTGTGCGCGACGTCGTTTCTTGTCCTCGTGTCTTTTTTGGTCCTATACTTGGTGGCTGATGTGTCGTGTTTTGAGGGGAGCGGTTTGATCCTATTTTCTGGTTTTGTGTTTGCCTTTTTGGTTCCCGTGTTGTTATGGTCGGACTCATGCCTCACCTAGCGAGTGGCTGTCAAGAACCTAAACCCGTGACTTGAATAATTTTTGGAGATAGAGAGAATTAGAGAGAGGGAAAAGAGAGAGAGAGAGAAATAGAGAATTTAGAAGAGAATTAGAGATAAGTTAGAGGAAGAGAAGAAAATTGTATTAGAAGTGAGAAGTAGAGAATTAAGAAGAGAGTTAGAGGAAGAAAAGAAGTTAGAAATTAGAGGTTAGAGGAGGAGGAGAAGTTTGAGAAAGGAAAGAGAAATTTAGAAGTAGAGAGGGGAGAAAGGGGGCAACGGCTAGAGAGCAAGAAAAAGGGGGAGATAATTTGAATTTTTTCATTTCATTTCTTCATGCCCAAAAATACAAGATTCAAGTGGTATTTATAGAAGTTGAGAGAGGCTCCCCACTAACCCTTCCCTCCTAATTACAATTCAAATTCAAAACTTAAACTAATTTAAACTAAACCCTTTGCCTCCTAAACACCCCCCCAACCGGCTCCCTCCTAAACCCATTTCAAATTCAAAATTTAAACTAATTAATTTTACAATATTTTTCATTATATAGCCGATACAAAAATAATAAAAGCGAAAAATAGCCGTTTGGTTCTTTGGCTTGTCAGAGTCACGGCTAGGGTCATGACAGTGGCCTAGCGACTTTGTCGCAATTTATCAAAAAAAAAAAAGTCTTATTGATTGAGAAATCTTAGGTTCAAATCCAAACAAACCCGTTTCAATATCAATATAATTTACGCATAACATAAAAGAATGACAATCATTATGTGCTATTTCTTTTTCTACGAAGGAAGCATATTTGCACTTCACTTTAGACTCACAAGTGAAATCTTTACAGGGTTCGGCATTTTGGAGGTATTTTAGTAGCAAGGAAGGAGAAGAGCAAGAGAAAGCAAAGAAAGAGACATTGGAAATGCTAAGAACACTAGAAGAGCATGCATTTGGGCCACAAGGCAACCACAAGTTCATTGGTGGTGTAGATGAAATCAGCATAGCAGACTTGGCATTGGGTTGGATTTGTGTTTGGGGGAAAGTCATGGAGAATATTGTCGGAGTTAAGCTGTTAAGTGAAGGTCAGTTTCCTCAGTTACATGCTTGGATGGACAATTTTACTAGAGTTTCTGCTATTGGGGATAACAGCCCTGATCAGGATCGATTGCTTGCCTGTTTCAAGGAGCTTAGGCAAAAGCTTATCAATATGGCTTCTTAATTGCCGGTCAAATATCGATGATGTTCTCTTTGTGTTGACTGTTTTAAGTGTTTTAGTTTTTTTTTTTTGGGATAAAGGCATTTTAGTTCTTTTCTATCTGAAAATAATTATGTGTATCACTATCAGTTTTAAAGATTATGTAAAATAAAACCTTTTCTTTTATTTGTACTTTTTAATTCTTAATAGCTCTCAATTCGTGACTGATAGTGATAATGAGCGATAGAGAGGGTAGGGGATTCTGTTTAAATAATCGGAAACCAAAATTGCTGTGAAAAGGGTTTTGTGAAGTTGAGTGACTCGTGAGCTTATAAAATTAATACTATATTTTAGAAAAGTATAGGATAATTTGATATAAATAATGGAAACAAATTGGGATATTTAGTTTCTATCATAAAATTATCAATTTTTTTCTTTTTTATAATTATAAGGATAAAATTATTAATTAATTACTCTTTACAATGTCAATTAACATGAGCACATGAAATTAATATTTCAGTTAATATGGATTAGGTGAACTAACCCCATACAATATAAGGTTTAATCAAAGTCAACATATATGATTAGGGATCACAATCTTTTCATTTATGATTTATTTACTTTGACAATAAATATTTCTTCTTTAAACATCTAATTAATTTTTTTTCGTAATAATTTCATCAAAATCCATTTATCCAAAGGTCTGACCCACGAAATTGACATTTATGAAGCTCACGTATAAGTCTAAGTAGGATTTTATCCTCAAACCTGCTTGCAGAGTCCGTATTATTCTTATAATTAATTTAGGAAATTAATTTAATTCTATAAAATGCATGAGATTCACATTTGATTTATTTTAAATTTCAAGTTGACAGGAAATAGATGATAAAATTATTACTAAAAATATAATTCAATTCATTACTTAACATAAAACTATGACAAAATATTTTGTCCATGAAGAAGGAAAACGACTTTCAGTCTTTTTTGAACGAAGATAAATTCTTCTCGATTGAAGAAATAATATTCTCTTTAGGTGATTATTATTTATAAATTATGTAACAGAATAATAGAAACAAGACATGAAAGGATTTTTGCTAAGGAACCTTAGTTGGCTTACAGAAAGATATAGAGGTTAGTCAGTAACATAAAAGGCTTTTATAATTTGAATTCGTTATTTGTATAAACTAATTTTGCTCAGAGAGAAGCGGCCCTCCATTGCGGTATAAAAATCCAATACGATTTAACTTTTGATTTTTTTCCCCCTGGATTTTTTTTTTTTTTTTTTTTTGATAATTAGCGGCAAAACTGCGCAACAAAACAGGGAACTCGGCAAAACGAGCACCTGTAAATCCTGAAACCGAGAGACTTACAGAGATTTTTTTCCCTCTGATAATTAGTATGATCTAAAAATACAATAAAGTATAAGGGAAAAAAACTATATGCCTCAAATTTATGTAATTTAGTTATAAGTCTCACTGTGAGCAAGCCGATCGATCGGGGCAATGTCCGATCGATTGGGTGCAGCGTTGGAGTATGGGAGTAGCAGAGGGGAAGCCAATCGGTCGAGAGCTCAAATACCCGTGACCTAATTCGCTCAGTATAAATAGACCCTTAGGGCTTCTGTTTTAGGTATCCAATCTAAAATTAAGAGAGAGCTGTCGCCACATTGATTTGAGAGCATCATGAGAGTTTAGAGGGAGTGATTCAGTAATTCTCTATAGATCTCGTTCAGAGGAAGTGTCGTTGTAATTCTTCCATTATTCATACTCAATAAAGAATCTCCATTTCCGCCCGTGGTTTTCTCCCATCTCGATTGAAGAGGGGTTTCCACGTAAATCTCTATATTCTTCGTTTGTTCTCTTTTATTCTATTGTTTACTTCTCTTGTGTGAGTTATAGTATTTGAATCGAATCCAGTTATGGGTGTTAAGTTCTGCATTAAGGAGGTATTAATTTTCTCATAAATTAGTATCATAGTATATCAAATTTGTCCAGATTTTCTGAACAAATTATAGAAAAAAAGACAGAAACCTGTGATTTCTTTATTATTAAAATTTGATAATAAAGTTCAAAATCACAATTGATGTGGCTTTATAAAGTATATAGTTGACTACTTATAACAATTTATACAATCAAAATATTTCATATAAGTGTCCATTAAATTATTAAAAAATATTTATTTCACTTTTTCTAATTCAATATTTTACCTGATTTTACTACCTATTCTAATACATTATTGGCAACTGCTCAAATTCTCACATCTCTTCCCTCTTTTAATTCTCAAATTTTAGGAGCATATATTAAATAGTCCAAGTTAACCAAAGCAAAAATAAGCAAAGATTTAAAAAATATAGTATTACATTGATAAAAAGTTAAGAATAATAATTTAAGTCTAAAAGTTAAAATAATGAGTACAGACTGATCTAACATACTATTTATTTTTTTAAATGGAAGTATCTTTTGTGTATCGCATGGGAAAGAATATTTATTTTGGATTGATAAAAAGTAGAATGCAGTTCAAATGGTTAAAAGTCAATAGCCCTAATCGCATTTCAATATTATATCATAATCTATGGTCAAGCATATTCTGTTGGTACAGATGATATTCTTTTTTAGAAAAAAATAAAATAAAATAAAAATCTTAGGAGCCATTTTTTTTTATAAAAAAATGTAGATTTATATATCATAATGGAGTGTAGGAGCGATTCTATGGTACAGAATAATATATTTTCTGTAAGTGCAGAATTTGTGTGTCGACACACATAATTATGTACTCAAAATCACTGACACGTGTGTCGACACACAGGTATCGTGTGTCGACACACGGCTTGTACTTAAAATCACCTTCCATGTACTCATATCACCAAATATGTACTCAAAATCATAATTCTTGTTAGATGCAGCATAGAATTTTTGGGTGCAGGAGATTTGAAATTGGGTCATTTTGACTGAGTCAGGGCAGAGAAATTACTACAATTGTTTCCTTATGTGTGGGTGCAACAGACTTTTGAGTGTGCAACAATAGTTCTCCTATTTCACTCTTACAGTTTTTTTTTTTCAATATTGGCACAACCCTAAAATACGCACGAGACCACAAAGCAGAAACAAAATAAGGAAAGACCAGAATAATATGAAAAAAGAGTACGGGTTACAGCACAAATCTGCTAACACTCGATAGGCCGAAATACCTCAAGCAACCCCACCGTAACAACAAAGCGACCGACTAAAACACAAGGAACCAAACACAAAAAGAGCATGCCCACCAAAAGGCTCACAACAAAAAACTCAATCAAGTACAATGAACAAAGCACAATCAGAACCAAAAAAGCAGATAAACTTTAAAAAATAAGGAGGAAAAAAAAAAAACACACAACGACCATGAAAGTTTAACTAACTACTTTTTATATTTTATTCCCAAGCAACCCCGTCTTTATAAACTTATGAAACATGCCTTAAAATTAAGCTTTGCTTGACCTCTATCTCTCTCTTTTCCCTCTTCAAAACATTTATTCCACTGAATCTCGGGTTTTCGATTGGCACCTGGATCTATCTCTCTGTATATCGATCTATTTGCGTCAAAAATGGAAAATGATCAGGTGAAGTTATATGGATTTTGGGCAAGTCCCTACAGTTGTAGGGTAATTTGGGCACTGAAAATAAAAGGGATACCCTACGAATATGTAGAGGAAAATCTTCCAAATAAGAGCCCCATGTTGGTGCAGTACAATCCCGTGTACAAGAAGGTCCCGGTACTGGTTCACAACAATAGACCCATATGCGAGTCTAGTGTTATCCTCAAATATATTGAGCAAGTCTGGCCGGAAAACCCGATGCTGCCTAGTGATCCCTATGAGAGGGCTCAGGCCCGGTTTTGGATCAAATTTATTGACGATAAGGTGAGCCTACATCAATTTTGATAGTTGTCTTTTTATTTGACTAGGTTTCATTTATCAAGTACTAATGCACTGGATTTCATTAGAGCTCCGAAGTTAAGCATGCTTGGGCGGCAAGAGTAGTACCAGGATGGGTGACCTCCTGGGAAGTCCTCGTATTGCCAACCCTATAAGATTGGGGGTTCTCGGAAACAGCCTCTCAGCAAGATTACACCCTGAAGGGGTAAGGCTGCATACATCCACCCTCCAGACCTCGCTTAGGCGGGAGCCTTTGAGGCACTGGATCTGCTGTTGCTGTTGTTGTTGTTGTTGTTGTCGTCTTTTTATTTGACTAATGTTCTATTTAGTTTGATGGAAGATCTCTTCTGTTAGTTTCTATTTATATGAACATTTTACTACCCAAAAAAAAGTCACTTGATTTGTAAAAAGGTAAGATACTTTTTCATATAAGATGTAAAATATTTTCCATTTTATTTTTACATTCTAAACTCGTATTAACTTAAAACAAACCTACACAAATTTTATATAAGTTTCTAAGTGCAATTAATTTCTTGGGTTAAATAAAAGAGAAACTCATTTAAAAATGAAAAAAAATTTTGCAGGAGAAATCGTTCAACCATACTAACCATTTATGCCAATCATAAGAAAATATTATAAAACACAAGATCGCTTTTAATTAATATTAAATAAAGTAACTCACTAAACTTACATATTAATCTTTTATTTTTCACAAATTAAATATAAAATTTTTACTAGATTCACACATAAAGTCCTTAGTAATATTATATCACGGTGTTAGGTGCTATCGGTATGGGCGCTGTACCGCACATTTGGAGAAGAGCAAGAAAAAGCAATAAAAGAAACCAATGAAACGCTGCGCATAACAGAAGAATACCTGCGTACGCAGCGACTTGATCAAAAATTCTTCGGAGGAGACAAGATAAACATGGTGGATATTGCATTTGGGGGAATAGCTCACTGGCTTCCTATAATTGAGAAAGTGATAGATTTGAAGATTCTTGATTCTCAGAGTTTCCCAAGATTGGATTCTTGGATTTTGAATTTTAAGGAGGTTCCCCTTGCCAAGGAGAATCTCCCTGATCCTGATTCCGTCTTCACGCTCTTGAAGCATGCTCGAGAGGCGTTGATGGTGTCTCGGGATCAGGGTCAGGGTCGGTCCTGAGTGTTTTAAGGGTTTAGACAAGGGTCCGTTTTGAATGTTTCAGGATTGTCCATACATTTTTAGGACGAGATCTTCTCATGTTAGAATACGTGAGAATAAAATAAATGGTTCAATTGAGTATTTTATATACTATATTGGGCCAATTTAATTTTAGTTTGGAAACAAATTTTTTTTTATTTTTAATTTTTTTTTTAACTGTTTTTCTAATTTGATGAAAAATGATAAATAATTTTTTATTTTCTCAAAAATTAAAAACTGCAGAGTTTAACTGTTTTGAACTTGGACTCTCTACTTTGGACAAAATGAACACTAATATAAATAAATATAAAAGCAAATGCCACAGTAATCCGAAATAGCCAGCAATATATAAAATGCCATCAGTTTAATAATATTATTTTTTATAAATTAATAATCTTTTACCATATCATTATATGTACAAAAAAATTAGATTATTTGTTTCAGTTTCTGGGCTGCTTTTGGTTTAGTTTTTTAGCAGCTTGCAGCTGTGAAAAAACTCTTTTTGATTGCAGAGCTTGTGTTTCGTTGGTAGAAAAGACCTTTTTTATATCTTTTTAACAGCTTAAACAGAAAGATGAAAAAGTTGTTTTATAACTAAGTAGAAAAAGATGCAAAATTGGATCTTTTTCACAGCTTATTTTAGAGAAATGCTTTAAAAATATTATATTATCATTAAATAATCACCACCATGACCTACTTTACTTGTTATCACCGCTCTCACCGACCACCACACCTTTTATGGTTATAGATTGCTACACTCACCACTTTCTACTACCATGATCAACTATTATCATGATTCTCTCTTACCTACTATAATTAGATAATATTTATTATTAAGTCATTTTTATAATTATAGTAGATAACTTACTTTTTAAACTTGTATTGAAATACTTTATTTTGTAAAAAAGATCTTTTTGCACTACATAACCAAATACTTCACTGTAAAAAAGATACAGATCTTAAATAAACAGACCTTATTGAAACAGATAAACTGAAAAGAGATAAGTTAAAGTAAGTTGAACCAAACGCACCCTTAGACAACTTATCACCAACACCTTTTTGTTCATTTTCTTTATTCTTTGACAATTAATTATAATAAATTAAGAATACAAGAAAAAACTGCATGTCACAAGTATTAATTATATGAGTAAAGCAACCAATAACCTCCATGAATTCATTTATGGAACCATTAACACTGCTCTTGATCGTTTTTTGGGATCACAACACTTTCACTTCATCAGAAATTGTATCCCAATATCTTATTCATTCAGATGTTCAAAATCAAGAAGTACTGCATCCTTTTCCGTATAAGCCCTCGAAGAAAAAGTTGCCAAAGATATCTGCTTTGTTCAATAATCCAGTAAGATTTAGAGGATGAGATCCCATGTTGACGAGCATAGGTGGGTTACACAAATTCGACGAGCTTTCAATGAAGAAGTTGAAGATGATGATGACGACGACGACGATATTCCAGTGTGTATATTCCATGTCCCCAAGGCTCTAAGGGCAACAAGTCCGGAGTCTTATACTCCGCAACTGGTTGCACTTGGGCCATACCATTGCTGGTTTCCTGAGCTTAGTGGGATGGAAATGTACAAGCTCTCCTCAGCGAAAAGGACACAGAAACGGGTTCAAAATATTAAGTTTGATAATCTTGTAGATTATCTTATAACCGTTGAGCCTAGAATTCGAGCATGCTACCATAAATACTTGGACATCAACGGGGAAACCCTCGTGTGGATGATGGCGATTGATTCATGTTTCTTGCTCGAGTTCCTCCAAATATACGCGACAGGAGAAGGTAAGAAACTGACTCGAGTCTTGTCTAAAATGTCTCACTTAGTTGATTGTGCAAGGAGAAAGTCAACACATAACGCGATTTTGAGGGATATTGTTATGCTGGAGAATCAAATTCCTTTGTTTGTGTTGAGAAAGGTGTTGGAATTCCAGTCATCGTTAATAGAATCAACTGATGATATAATAACTTCAATGTTAATGGGATTGTGTAAAGATCTCTCCCCCTTCAAGAACATGGTTGAGAACCTGCCAAACATCCTAGTCACAGAATGTGCTCACTTGCTCGATTACTTGTATCGCGTCATAGTGCCAAAATTAGAAGAAATGATCGAAATAACCGAAGCTAATGATCAAGGAGAAACCCGAAAAGAGAGAAAGAGCAAGAAGGTATTAACAAAAGCAAAGGAATGCGTAGGACAAATCCCCACAGGGTTCATATTTACATTGCCTTGGATTTTAATGTCCAGTCTTCCTGGATTTTCCATCTTGAAAAATCTACTTTATCCTGAGAAAAATCACCTAGAAAAAGAAATTTCTAGATTAAACCTAGATAACGCGACACCCCCATTGGTGGAGGAACTCATGATCCCATCCGCCGTTGAATTACTAGAATCAGGTGTACATTTCCGACCCACTAGTGGCGGCATTACAAGCATTAGTTTCGATCCAATGACCAGAACTTTTCATCTTCCTACCATCAATTTAGACATCAATACAGAAGTTATATTAAGAAACCTTGTTGCATACGAAGCATCCAGTGTATCTGGACAGATGATCTTTACACGTTACACAGAACTGATGAATGGGATAATCGACACCGAAGATGATGTGAGGGTGCTAAGGGAAAGGGGGATAGTGATGAACCATATGAAGAGTGATGAAGAGGCAGCAATTATGTGGAATGGGATGAGCAAGTCATTGAGATTGACCAAAGTACCCTTCTTGGATGAGGTGATTGAAGAGGTTAACAAGTATTATGAGCATAGTTGGAGGGTCAAAATGGGGAACTTCATGAAGATTTATGTGTTTAATTCATGGAAATTGCTGGTGTTTTTTGCTGCAGTTTTGATGTTGTTTTTGATGACAGTACAGGGATTTTGCTCTATTTTCTACTGTTCTAGGGCCACTAGGTAATTTACCTGTTAGTAAAGTACGGAACAGGACATAAACATGATCTAATACGAAATTGTTTTATTCATTTTATATCTTAAAATTGCAGTCAAAAGTCGTTGATTTATGAAGGTAAATGATGGTGTTATCATAATAGTGGTAACAAAAGAATTATAATAGTGTCTAATCAATAATTTAAAAGTTAAAATGAAAAAATCAACAAAATTTAAGATATGGATTCTTGTTTTTTATGTGTTTGCTGTAACTTGAATCCCGCTTTCAAAATAAGAAAAAAGAGGTCCTTGTAGGATTTATTTGATATAATTTTTTATTCACAATGTTTGATTTTGAGATATTAAAAATCAAATTTTTAAAAATAACTTTTTTTCTTATTTTTGATATCATGGTTTCAATTTTCACTCAATCTTGAAAAAAACATTTGAAAACAAGAAACAAAGTAAATATCACTTCTAAAATAGAATTTTTAGTTTATAAAAAATAGAAGTCATAAGTAGAAAATTAGGTTCACATTAGTGTTTAAAAAAAAAAAAAAACAAAGGTTAACATTTTGAGTTGAAATGACAAAAAATGAAAATTGGTAACTTTGTTAAGGGGATGGAGAATGGAATAAGAATTAGTAGCTAACATAATTCATTACTGGTGGTAACCAACAAATTTATGAATTCTGAATTACACTGGGTTAAGTACAAATCTAACTCAATAAGCTTAGAGTTAGACTGGTTTCATTTAAACTTAGGTCCAAGCTGGGCACATTTAGCCTTGAGGTAGGCTCACCGAGGCTCAAACTTGGCTCATTCGAGCACTTTCGGACTCACAATTTAGCTCAAATTTGGCTCATTTAGGCTAGCGAGATGCAAAACTTAAGCTTCATCAAGCTCAGGATCAGCATACATGGATAATGATCCGAATTTTGCGAGCAAAACAAGAAGTCTGCTTGAGAGTCTCAGTACAAGCGAAGCTTAGTTTATTTACACCAGTAACTCAGACAATACACCAACTAAATTATATAAGTAATTACACATCAATCTGTTCAAAGCAGTACATGTATGCAATCAAAAAGCTCACGTCTCTCCAAAAAAGATCCAGAGGCCTTTCCTCACTCTGTTTTTGACCAAAGAAAGCAGGCAAAGCCCTATGACATTACACCATCAAAAATATATACATCGTACAGTTCCGGCGGTAGATTGAACCACCATTCATGATTACAACACTCGGCAAAATGGAGCACAGCTTGAAAAACAAAATACTAGATACTTTGATTCGACTGAAAATACGTTTTTCATATTTCCACCTTTTTATACAAAGTGAGAGAATAAAAGAATAGAATCACACTGAAAATGTGCTTGCCTCCTAATATAACTAACCAAAGAATGGACCCCAGGAAAAAAAAAAAAAAAAAAAAAGAGCCGCTTTGAGTGGATCAATGAAGATGAATCAAGCAAAACCCGAAATTGGAAACTATCGCTTCCCCTTCTACCTATTTCAGGAAGATCCTACCAGGTTTTGTATAAATCTAACTCTAAAAAAGAATAATTTACATCCATAGCAATGGATGTTATACTATCAAGATAGGTATAAAGAATGATGAAGAACAAAGAAATAAGTGAATATACAAGATGGAAAAATCTGTGCTTTAATTAAAGCAGCAGCTTGGGTTGGCAAAAAAATTTTACCGATGCGGAAAATGGCTGATTAAGTCCTTGAGGCAGTGACTGGTTACTGCAAAAATTCAAAGCCCGGAATTTCTTGGAGCTCCTCAGGATGTCTTATACCCACAAAATCTCTTTCTTGTAGCGCGCCAGATATGTCATCAACACTGAATGGTATGCTGCAGTTATAACATACTGTTAGTGTGAAATTTCATCCGGCTTTAGGCTCAACCCACAAAGTTGGTGCATAAGAGGGGTTCATTTTAAAACTAATTGGTATTAGGTGGAGTAGCATACTAGATATATGCTAATCTTTTTTTCCTCATTACTCCGGCGTGGATTTCTTTACTGGACTCACATCGGGAATCTTTCACTATATTCAAAAAAGAAAGGGGGAATCTTTTAACTATTAGCTTGTGCTAAAATGGATTCTTTCCTCAGATCCTTTCTTTGCTTGTAAATTCCAATGTTACAGTTTTCCCAATCCCTTTTATCTGTGTTTACTATTTCGATTTAGGGTTCCAATGTTAGCAAGTGGTCTCAAAGGGAGGAGGGCCTGGGCAAAGCACAATATTCACCTGGGATTGTCATCAAGTAAGAAGGAGGTGCCGTTTGTCTCGTTGTTAGTGTCGGTATTCTCTGACATTGATTCCTTCAAACTGGAAATGACCTGAAAAACAATACAGTAATGGCTAAGCAACTTATAATAAATCAAAAACACACAATAGGGAATTTATAAAAAAATATCCATTAAAGGGCGCTTACCTCTGGAGAAACGCTGCTTGTATTATAGTTGTCGTCCCAGTACATTGTACACATTCTATAAAGCTGCTGAACACTCATCAGCTAGGAGAAAAAAAAAAAAAAAAAATTGGTTTTAGAAAAAATTGACTGTAGGAGGTGAAGAAATCTGGGATTGGATGTCACTCAAGCATCAATGTCAGATATCCTTGAGCAACAGCAAGAGACATACCAATGGAACATCTAGTTTTATTGTTGAAGGTGCCTGTTACCTTAGCTAGTAAAGCCTCTGGGGTAATACCCGAGATTTTGGATCGAATACCACTTTCATCAAAGGTGAGGGGACTTGTGCGGTTTGGGTAGTGTTTCCCCTTATGCAATCCAATTTGACATCTTACCATTTATTCTAAAAAAATTATAGTTTTATTGTTAAATCCTTATGCCAACATGCAATCTGATAATCTACTGATATCAGCCAAATGCTTAGAAACATTTCTTAGTTTTTCGGCAATTTATGGTTACTCTTGAAATATATGACGACTCCACATCTTAGGCCTAAGCCCCAGTCAAATTTTACATGATATTAGAGCTAGTTTGAGATTCATAGCTCTAATTAGTCCTCTCTCTTGTCACACATTGCCAAGGTTGGCAACGCCCTTCCCCATGTAAAGGGAAGTGTTAAGAACTTTGCATGGAGGAAACACAACGTTTTCCTCAACGATACAGAAAAACAAATATTTAAGAAATCTACATGCAAACTCTAAACTAACCTTTTATTTTTTAAGACCAGGCTCTGCATAAGAGAATGTTTGGCTCTTCAGCATACCACGTACTATACAGCACACACATCCATCACAGGGAGGGAAGGGGATTGAGGGAGGAAGGGAAAGAGGGGACGAGGAACTTACAGGGCAGAGATCGCTTGTAAGGTCTTCATAAGTGATTCTAGTCTTCTGATGTATGACCTGAAGATAATAAAAGCATAACCACATCAACTCAAATTGTGAGGGTGAAAGTAATCTATGAAGAACACTTCATACAGAACATCAGCATTGCTCTATGTACAGTTAAGAACTTCACATGTGCATTTAGTTAAAATGTCCTCTACTAGAGTTTTGAAAGAAAAAAAATCGACATATAAGTCTATTGAACTACTCCGCTTAATACCAGCTGGTTTTAGGTTGAAACCTTGCTAGAGTTTATATGTGACCCTGAATATGCCAAACTTTATAGATCAGGCCTAAGGGCCGTGAAATTTTACAAGTACATACAAACAACTATTTTAAGAAATCTATATGCAACTCGTAAAGCAACCCTTGATTTGTTAAAAAGTTGATAGTGGCCAGTTGTAGAACTTCTAATCTTTGTGTATATTGCTCCAGATAATTGTTTGAATAATGTTTCTATTGGAATTTGAGGATCCACTTCCGCAATGTGCAAGACCTTGGAGAGCAGAACGACAGTAGCCCTATTCTTTTGAATCTAACTCAAATGCATGCGAAAAACGACTACCGCAAAGGCTAAATGATAAAAAGAAATGAGGAGAAAAAGAACATACCAGGAATCCAACGGCTTGCCTTACGTGTTTAAGCTCATCCCATGAAGAACCTGCATACTGCAGTGAGTAAAATCATCAAACTCGGACATATTAATATAAAGTAACTCGTATATAGCTACTAGAAAATGCACATAAAACATACTAACTGTAAATGCTGTATTTCACAATGTAAAAAGATGCACTGCCAGTGTAAATTCGCAGCAAGAGTCAAGACATGATTTCTAGTTCATCAGTTGATGTCAGACCAAGTCACTTATCAATTGAAACTCGGGATGCCAGTTATTAGTTGTGTATTGAAAGTTTAGCCATGAGATATGCTTGAAAAGGCAAAGTTTTGAGAAATCATTCATGCAACACTACACCAGTACACCTAACTAGCAACTATAATTGGATTTTCTGTAGCATAGATAACAACGTTGGTGTAAAATAATACCTCCTCCGTAGCTTGGTTACACCATGCTTCTAATTGATCCAATCCAGCCTTCACATACTCCCCATTGCTGAACGAACAGCACTCACGACGAAGGAGGAGACTGTAAAAGCACACAGAGAATTTGAATACAATTATATGCTACCTCCCCCATTATAAGTAAGGAATAAAACCATGCTTTACAGTTTTTGTGTTTTCTCATGAATCATATTATACATCGAATTTTGGACACATTATCTACCTATGTATGAAAGGTACGAATTTGAAACGCATGTTTGCCCCAGATCTGATCCCTCTGAGTTTGGTACATCACAACAATACTAGATCCCACTGGCATTCATAAGGAAGGGTGAAATTTTGGTCTTAACCCTCAGGTTTGAGGGATAAAAATACCTTACCTATTGAAAAGCTGCACATTGATGTATGAAAAAGTTTGACAAAAGATCTTCTGCACAAGAACTGGAAATACCTGACAGAACAACGGAAAAGAAGTATGAAAAAAGACATATCAAAATTAATCATTCCTCACACTGTTCATGTTTATTGTGACATACATGTTTTTCTTTTAATGTAGTAAGAAGTGAGTTGAGAGTGTCAATGATGCTCTGCCAGTGACTAACGGGAGGTCCATCATCATTGGTTGTTCTTGGATCCTGCAGAGTCATCAAAAGAGCGACATCACAAAATTTTGATCTTTAACGATGCAATGGAGACATCAAATACACAGATACTATTGCGGCTAATCAGATGCGCTATGTTCATTAGTAGAGTTTTTAGTATGGATCTTCGGTTAGATTATATAGAGCTGACTGATGTAAAGCAACACTTGCAAAGTCCAAAAATGAATGAGCGCTTCATTCAATTCCTCAACGTGGCATGGTGAAATACCTGAATACAAGATGAAAGTAGCGGGGAGAGCTGCTTTTTCAAATTATCCCTAATAATTGCATATATCTTTTCCACATAAGCTGAAAGCTGCTGTCTGAAAAGCAAAGCTGGATACTTGGCATCAACAGAGGGCACTACATCAACTGGAAGACTAGTAGACGAGCGGAATCCCTAGAACACAGGCAGAAGAGTGCAACATTCAAATAATGTAAATTTGAAACTAGTGTGCCATGCCAGAAATAAACATTATAACATCTTCAGACTGTTTCCAAGAATATTTCATACTTGCTTCAGTTTCCCAAAAAATGTTGGTATTGGCTGCAGAGGCTTCGAAGCTGCACCATTTTCCTTTAGACTCCGTTGCAGCAAGAACAACAATGCAGATGTATTGGACAACCAATAAGCCATGTGATTGTTATCATCTGGATTCTGCACCAAGTTGTATGCAAGGACGAGCATGGAAAATTAATTTGCCTTAGGTTCAAACACAAGAACGCCCACTAAAGGGTTAGGCTATGCTAGAAAGGAAAAGATATTTGGGCTTCCCTCCTCTGACGTCCCCACAGGTTCGGAAAACTGAAACATCTAGGCCGATCCATTACAGGATTCCTTGCTCTTGATTTAAAATATTAAGGCTTGGCTTATACTTGACATCCTTCAAAGTCAATAACATCATGCCTACATGTGATTATGTGAAGATGTTGGAGGGAATAAAGTGCAATAGGACTGAATGTTACTGCTTTTGGTAATCCGGGGATAATAGGTTTTTTTACTACTGCAATAATACAATTCTAGTGGAACAAATTAGGATATAAATCACAATTACTTGCAAACTTTATTATACTAGCTAATAAGCTTTTTGTCACGTGCAATGTACCTGGATTGCAGAACCAATCAACTGAATGAGACGGTCAAACACACTTGTTCTTTCTGTTTCAAATAGTTTCCAGTGGAGCAGGCATCGGTATGTTGTAAACGCAGCAACGGGTTTTTCGTTACTGAACCCAAGGTCCCTAGACACAAATTTAATTAGAATATCTATGCTCTCCTGCATCACAAGCACACGAGCATCAGAAATAAACTTCTATATTTGCAGTGCAATGAAAGAAAGAATGTAAAGTAATGAATGTTGTATATACACGCTGCCTCTCGATTTGGGACTGCCTAAAGGATTCTGTACCAAAACCTTTCCTGGATGCTGTCCCCTGCATTTCATGTAAAGGATTTCATTTCACATTGCATAAAGCCAGAAAAAGAGAGATGAAAGATATGACGAGGTTTCAGGTAACTGGACTTGCCTTATTCGCTTCGTACACATGGTGCCCATTCTCAAAAGGCTGAAAGGATAATGCAAGAGCATCAGTAAGATGCAAGATGAATCAAACAGTGATTTAACAAAAAAATAATCAAAATGAAGAAAATATTTGACTGAGATGCTTACCCGATGATTGGACATTTTTCTTGTAGATGAATTCCGTAAGACTTGCTGTCGCAAAATCTGGTCCTTGCTTTCCGTATCAGCAAGCTTTTCTTCAAGTCTGGATGGAATTTACAGAAACAATAAAATGCAGTAAGAAAAGTCAATGACTATAATCAGGAGTCCACTGATCCCGGTGAATAACAATCATAGAAATCAACTATTTTCACTCACTAATGCAGAAACAAAAAATATTGAAAAAGAAAAAGAATCCTGACATAATACAATTTATAGAGCTGAGGCAAAAGAAACCTCTGCATGGAAGTCTTCAACTCAATTATCTTATTTTCTGCCTCCAGAGCTTGAGTCAACCGCTCTTCACTAAGTTTGCAAGTTTCTTCATATTTCTTCTCAATTTCATCAACTTTCTTTTCCAGTGAGCTTACTAATTCCTATAAATAGCCAAAAGAAAAGTTGAGAACCCCAAAAAAAAGACGTTGCAGGCTCAAATTGGAGAGCGAGAAACATCCTTAGAAAGAGTTAGAACCTCACCTTAAGGCGCTCATTTTCAGCAGTAAGCTTATTTGTCAATTCATGATCCACAACAGATGCCTCTTGTACAACATGAACATGTTCTGCCACTTCTTTTGCAGCGTCCTCATGCTCCATCATAAGCAACGCCTTAGTTTCTAGGAATTCAGTCTCCATCTCTTCCAGATCACGTTGTAGCTTAGCATTTTCAGCACTAAGCTTATCTATCAACTCACGATCCACAACTGGTACTTCTTGCAGAATAGGAGTATGCTCTCCTGCTTCTTTTGTGTCCTCCTCATGCTCCTTCATAAGCAATGCCTTGGTTTCCTGGAATTGAGTAGGCATCTCCTGCAGATCAAGCTGCATTTTAGCATTTTCTGCAGTAAGCTTATCTATCAGTCCATGATCCACAACAGGTACTTCTTGTACCGTGGGAACTCGCTTTGCTACTTCTTTTGTAGCTTCCTCATGCTCCTTCAGCAGTCCCTTAGTTTCATGGAGTTGTGTCTGCATCTCTTGCAGAGCAAGCTGCATTTTATAGTTTTCTTGGGTAGTTTTTTGGAGTTGCGACTGCAACTCTTGCAGAGCAAGTTGTAGTTTATCATTTTCCTGGGTAGTCCCTTGGAGTTGCGTCTGCACCTCTTGCAGAGCAAGCTGTAGTTTATCGTTTCCTTGGGTAGTCCCTTGGAGTTGCATCTGAACCTCTTGCAAAGAAACCTGTAGTGTATCATTTTCTTTGGTAGTTTCTTGGAGTTGCACCTGCATCTCTTGCAAAGCAAGCAGTAGTTTAGCATTTTCTTGGGTTTTGGCCTCCTCAATGTCATCCTGCAGGAAAACGTTAATAATAGATGTCAGAATTCAGAAAATACGACATAAATAATCTTATCATGATCAAGAGAAACATATATTATCCGTGTTTTTCATTGTCATTGGTTATATCCCAGCATCTTCAAGAAATGGAATATGGTAAACACCCTAAAATAATGCAACGTAATCAGGGATTGCCTACAACAGTGCCTTGTAAAGCACTAAGCAGCTGTATAAGGCGGCAGGTTCAACCCAAACCACCTCCTTAGGGAAGATGCTATGAGTTTCAAGGTATAAGGCTTAAATTGAAGAAAATTTGCCTACTGCAGATGCATTTACAGGAATAAAACACGGAAATCCGTTCATAAGCATCCCACTTGAAACTACAAGCACATTAACTTTTTGAAAATAAAATTGTCAATGCGTGACTGTCAAGGAACTGAGCTTCTTAATTATCTACCCAAATGAATTATGTATTATGACAGATAAAGGTATAAAGTAAGAATATAACCAGTAGTAAATTGCATGAATCTAGGCTCAAAGATACGGATATGAAACAATGGTGAATTAACTCAAATCCTCACCCTCAATTGTTTCTCCTGCTGCAATTGCCAAGTGAGTTCTTCAACTTGCTTTTCCAATTTATTCTTTGCCTCCTGTAGAGCACCAGTCTCCTTTGCAGCCTGCAGGTTCATGTTAAAATTATACAAACTTGATGGCATTACAAGAGTGCCAAAACAGCAGCTCAGCACTTTACATGTAAGACAAAATGACGCAGAATATTGATCATAAAAATACAGCTACAAATGCTAAGTGTAGCCTTCAACTTGAACACAATATTGGGAAAAGGAGAATCTGGCCAATTGATCCGACATGACGAATTTTGGCCAGGAATAACTAAACATGTTTGGGTAGGGAGCTGAAATCACTAAAAATGTTTTGATAGCGAGCTCAAATCATGAGCTAATCTAGGTTGACCCACATTACATTTCCCACAAACAACATTTCAAGCAATAGCGCCCTTACTGTGCCATATTAAACCTAGAATAAAGATGAAAGAGTTTGTATTATTATATAGGCCAACTGTAAAGTGAAGTCCAAAGCTTGACCCAAGTGTCATCAAAATCAAAGCACCTCGGTACATGCCTGGTCCTTTCTCAAAGATAAATTAATTTTGCAGGTGCTACTCAAAAGCCAGGGTGGGAAAGTTTTAATTGGTAGCTTCAATACAACAATGCAGCTGGGCCTTCACATGTTGCCACACCCCCCACAACTCTCACAGATTGTAAGACAAAGCTTTTGCGGTTATACTGACAAAAATAAAGATCTGTACACTTTGGCCCTACTGGGCTAAGGACATCAAATAAGCAAACACCATTGAAATTCATAAAATGTAAGACCATTAGCTTTTGAAAGTAGGACATCACATTAGAAAAGCTGAGAGGGCCAAAGCAGTACCATTTTGAGCTTCCGCAGTTCCCTCCTTGCTACTCTTCTTCGCCAAGCACACTGGGTAGCAATAGCAGCCTTTCTCATTTTTAAATAACGAACACGAGCTATGTATCTTCGGCATTGACTCTACAGCAAGCATCAGGTTACTATTAGGGCATTTACTTCAAAAACGTGTGAAGAAAATTACATCTCTCATTTGATGGTATAAAATATAAAATTGTTCTCAAACACATCACATTTGACCAAACAATAAGTGCGATGAAGACTGGCCAGAGTTTTCGGCTGGGAGGACGGTCTCCCTGTGTCTTTTGTCCACATTTTTTTTTTTTTTGGGGGGGGGGGGGGGGCGCATTTCAGAAGAGATGAATGTCATTCCTATAATCATTAAAAACATAATCAAGTAACACAGCAAGAAACAAAATGAGAAATGTTGTTAACAATCTCAGTGCATTACTACAGACCAAGCAAACAGCAAAGACATACATTTTGCTAGAAAATTTGGTTTAGTGTCTATAATCATTAATGACGGAGTTCAAACAAAGATTCTCCACAGGCACTTTTCACATGAAACATACAGTATCTAATTTGATGTTTTCTAACTTAATCTTTTTTATATAAGATATCTTCAAAAGTAATGCTTATTTACCTGAATGATGATTGCTGCCCTTGTCCTCTCTCGGAAAGAAAGCTCATCACGGGCAGCCATGCATCGCATGCCTGTCTGAACTGTAACAGCTGAAGCATACAACTCTGCATAGGCTTTCCTAGCAAGATGCATCCGGGAAACCTTTTGGATTCTTAAACATGCTGCTTCTCTCCTCTTATACTCAAACAAAAGGCGTGCAACTTCTCCTGCACCCAGTGCACATACAAGAGCGACAAAATGTTATCTAAATGAATTCCAGAGTCAGAAGGAAGGACCTCTCCAAATATTAAGGACCACATGAATTTTTAACCCCTGCTTTCTAGGTAACCATATTATTTATCACGGCATTATTGGTTCTTTCAACAGCCTCTGCAATTTTTAGGAAAGGAAAGAAGAAAGAGAGGGGGACACAGCAAGGAATAAATGACTTCTCAAGGTTTCATATTGAAGTTCCCGTCAAATGTCTACAAAAATGTCAAATGAAGGGTCCATAATGCGTTTCCGTTTTTCTTTTTCTTTTTTTCCTTTCAATAGAATGCTTCATTTTTTTTGTTTTGAGTTTCAATGTATAACCTCAGAAACCAATATACACACCAAAACCATAAACCTAACGACCCGGATAACCTAACCTCAACCTATCGTAAACTTAAAGCAGCTCAAGGATGATGAATTTTTTATACCAAACCCACACTACGCGACTAAAATGTAGAGCCTCTACCTCAGTTTCTATAAGAATTCTACTTACTCCAATAAAGGTCTAGAATTATCTAATATGCCTTTGTTTTAGTCAAAGGTAGAGCTAAAAACAAGAAAGAACTAGATCAATCTGCATCATTAGCTCACCCATTTTTCACCAAACTGAGTGAATGCTCAGCATTTCCCAGCATTTCTCACTCAGAGCTTTACAGGCATCTCTCTAGAAGTTTATGAAAAGGCAAATTTGGGTAAACAGAGACCAAGCAACAGAAGCATATATCTCGTACCTTTACAATAAGCTTGAATCTGTACTGCAGACATCCGTAACAAGATAAACTTTTTTTGGCAAAAGTAGGTGCGAACTTTCCTCTGAATGATACTGGCTGATCTCGCTGAAACCTCATTCCTGCGGGCATCAAGTTCCGCCATCTGGCCTGCTCTTAGAAACACTTTAGTTTTGCCAATCTGCCACAAAATTAAATTCAGTAAAATTATAAAGGCTTGTCTACCTGGCACCACTACTACCAAACTTCTTCGCTCAAGCATAGCATTACTTCAACAAAAGGGTCAACTTGGCTTATAAAGCTGAGAGGTTTCACAAAATTACCCATTACGCTAAAAAGTTTTGCAAAACCGCCCAAATTACTGTCATCTGCAAAGTTGCATCAATATATGCAGACCATAATGGAATCACAATTTTTATGGGTATAACTTAGGTGTGACACATGGAGCGCACTCTAGGCTGGGCATGGCACTGCTAATCGCAGTTTAATTTGGATGGTTTTGTACGGAGAGGAAAAAAAAGGAAACATCACACAGGTAGATTAATGAAAAATCAGAACAACTTTATTCAGGGGCTTGCCACAAGAACATCATTGAAAACCAATAACCCTGCTGGAACTTCTATGTTATGCAGTGAGGCGATCAAATCATTAATGCTTGGGAAACAATACTTAGCCAAAAACAAAGGCTAAGCCGTAACCAATAAGGAAATAAAACTTAAGGAATGTCTCCTATCTAAGGCAATGAAGTGATTTCATAGAGCATCATATAATAAATTGAAAATTTTAACATCATATGGACAGGATTACTATTTTAGATGCCATGAACGCATCTTTATACTATCTGATCATGTTGCACACCTGATAACCATGAAGCTGTGCCTTCTCTAGAATCTTCCTACTTGCAGCCACCTCATCACTACAAAGAAAAACGTTTTGAAGAAAAGAGATAAAAATTTGTACAATGCGTGGATAACATGCAGAAATACAACACAAAAAGAACATGAAAGAAATCCAGGAGAAATGAATAAGAAAGCCGAAGGGGACTAGCATACGTGAAGTCAATGATAGTACCTCCCATGTAAAACTTCAGGTGCAAGTATACTAAAACGACTTATAAAATCACTAAACATTCTTCTAGTCGGATATCCAGCACAGCTAATCCTTATAGCCTCCATAACCCCCTGAAGAACAGTAAGACCATGTCACATTTATAAAGAGACGAGAATTCATCAAAGACACCAGCAGTAACTGAAATTAAAAAGTAAATTACCCCACAGCGAAGTTGCTGAAGAACATTTCTGTTCTCAAATATTGCGGGTTTAAGAAGATTGTTCGGCTTTACACAGCGAATGTAGTGGGGCTCAGTGGCGCTAAGTGTCTCAAGCAACGCTTGCAATTGTTGCTGTACGGAAAACAGAAAGCAAAATAAGACTGTAGACTCCAAAAGGGAGAATGGAATGAAACGGCTTCAACATACCTTAAAACGGAAACCTATTGATGAGAACTTGGAAGACTTTGAGGACTCCTCTGGCAAAGGTGGGAACAAGTCTGCTACAAATGGGCACTTCGAAGCACTCAGAAGTTCTTGATGCTCAGCAACAACATAGTCTTTGTTCTTATCCAGGAAGAGTTCTGTTTGGTAGGTCACCTGCATCACCCATGACGATGAAAAATCAAGAACACTTCCATTTCCCTCAGAACAAACAATCTTTTCATTTCACCAGATTGTGCCCAAAACAATAATTGGCACCTACATCACCAGCATAGTGACAGATGGTAAAATCAGTGCGCGACAATTTCGGCTTGCTGAAGCGTTTGTGGCTGTTAAATGTTTGGTAAAGCTTCTCAGCGAATGTTTCATGAGTTGATCTAGGGAACATACTGCCAAAGGAAAAGAAAACCATCAACACAAAACAAAAAATCAGTGGCATTTCACAAACTGAAACAATTTCCTGTCTCAGAAGACATGGACAAACACCATTCAGGAGAGTCACCAATAGAAATTTAGTACATACCAGGCCTCATCCAGAAGAGCGATGATCCCACCAGGTTTCTGCAATCATTACCGATGTCTATTATACAGAAGGTCAATGTGAACATAAAAATCAATCGACAAATCACCAGGCCTTCAAGATAAGATAAAGGCATTGGCAGGACAATGGACATAAAGGTGAATAAAAGCATATAGACCAGCACAGGTGTGAAAAATAGATAGCAACCAATATTATACTCATTGAGCAATATATCAAGAAACAACAGATTTTGGAGAATCTATGTCTAAAAGCATTCATAACCCATTAATCTTCTTCTCTCAACAAATTTGGAGTGTCCTTTATCCTAGTGGACGCATCTCTCCTGCTCACAGATTGCATGAACAAATAAAAATGAACTTGAAACATTTCAGAAATTCTCTGGTGTTTCCTGTTCCTGGAATAGGACAAACTGCCAAGACTTTGAGCAATATAAAAAGCAAGATTTCATTCGGACTTTTCAGATTAGAAGTGCCAGATTCAAAGCAACCAATTAGATACACTGGTGATGCTGTAACACTTCCATGAAAGTCAAAATAAATTGTTCTTTCAAATGAAGGGTAGGGAGAGTTTCTCGATCACAAGCAAGTAGGAGACCGTGTACATCTTGTAATGAAAAGTGCTTTTCAACTTCAAAAACTCATTGCAAATTCAGCAACACAATGGAAATGTCAAAATACAATGAGAAACAGCAGTCTGGACTTAGTTTATAGAAGGAAAAAACTGTAACCAAAATGCAAGTCTCATTCTCCAAGACTTTGGTATTATTTCATGCTGTATCGAATAATGATTCATCATTTTGAATTAATCAGAAACCATACCCATGGAACAAAGCAACCATCTTCATGGTTCATAAGTTATCTTGTTCCCAGACTTGTCTCCTCTACTCCCCACACCCAAACCTCAAAGATCTTTAAAGTAGAGAATAGAATTGAAGTCCTATTATAAACGTGGCCTACCTAAACTCAAACAATATCAAAACAACAGAAGTTGGGAAAGAAGGATGAGGGATGTAGCAAGGAAAGGACATTGAAAGAGATGAACAGTTTATTAGATGTTGCCTGCTCATTTTCAAGAAGATTTAGCATTCAAAAAAATAAAGCAAGAAAGAAAGACACATGAGGAGAGGCAAAACAACATCAACAAATGACAACAACTCCTTGTGCAACAATGAAAATTCAGCTTCAAGTAACAGGTATATGAGCCAGCAAATCTTAAAAATCTAATAAACATGCACCAGAACTACCAACCTTTTCAATCAGATCAAGAACATCCTGATTATCAACAAACTCTATATAGCTCCAATCAATTTCTTCTCTTGTGTACTCTTCTTGTTCCATCTTAAAAACATGCTGAAAAACTAAGATTAGTTAGAATCAATTTAGGACATTTATAGAACTCCCAATAAGAAGAGATAAGTTCAGGAACCTGATTAAAGTGCTGCTGAAGCTTCTCATTTGTTAGGTTAATACAAAATTGCTCAAAGCTGCAAAGAATAATTTGACCCTGAGAATTCGAAAGTGGATGGACCAGTTTACGATGTAAAGCATATAAAAACATTATAGTGAGGAAACCCGAATATATAAGAAAGGCAGCTTACATCCAATCACACAATATTCACATGCCTAAAGAGCTAGCAATCGTCTATCGAAAACCTTCCAGTATATAATGAAAGCAAAAGCGTACCGGTTAAGCACCTGTTTGTCTTGAAACTCTCAAAACCATAAATATCCAAAACCCCAATCAGAGACTTTGAATCAGGGTCTTGACCAATCGAGCTATTTATCTTGTCAACAATCCTGATACAAAAATAAACGAGACATAGTGACATCCACAAAAAGATATGTACAAAAAGAGGCTCTTTAATTTTACTTGTTTCCTGTTATCTATCCAATATCTAGCTCTGTTGACATACCAATCAAATAACCTTGAGTAAACAGTTTTGGCCAAGGCATCCCTATTGACTGTTGCAGCATCTGGATCAAGATTTTTGGTTATAGACTCGCCGCGAGTCACCATTACACGTTTGCAAAGAGAATCTTCCAGGGCCTTCTCATCACACCTAAAATTCAAGTTATATAAAGTTTGGAAAATGAAAAAGGAGAGAACAATCATTTAAGAATCCAGGCAAAAAGGGCTGATGAAGTGGGGAAACCGAAAGGTCGTTTTTATATAGCATGTAGCCACATATCAAAAGAAAAAGAAGGAAGACAAAAAATGAGGACAATAACTACTCACATAAAAAGCTCAGCAGAGGTCCTAAGATGAAACCTTGAGTTATCATCCTTCGGTTCAGAAGAATCTAATTCCTGCCCTTTTGTGAACTCGACATTACCTAAATGAAGAATTGCAGCCACAATCTGGAAAATGGCTTCCTGGAATATGAAAGTTCGAGGATAAACTTCAGGTAGGATAAAAAAACTAAAGTGTCAGTAAAAAGAGCTCCAAGGTGAGTTACCTGCTCCTCGGGACTGATTCCAACAACATCCATAGCTCTCGTAGTTTCTATGTACTCCTTGGCATCATCCACACGGTCAAGTTCATAGCAGTTAGATTGATTTAGATAATGGAATGTTCTTGGATTCCCAAGTTTTAATCTCTCAACAACCTAAGCAAAGTAAGAAACAATGGAAATAAGACATGTATACTTCAAAGAGCTAACTGACGGACTTATCCAGATGAGTATAAACATTTAAGGAGATGCACTTCTAGAGCTAGCACACTTCTTTAGCAATTCAAAGGACTACTGTCCACATTATGTATTAAGATAACCAATTAAAACTAAGGTAAGCAAAATATTTATGGAAACGAATAAAGGACGGTACATGGTTTAACTGTTGTTACATGACAGACTAGCTGTCACAAACCTTAAAGGTTGTGACGGCCCAAATCTAGGACTTAGGCCCCTAAGAGAAAATAGAGGTTAAGATGAGAGAAGAAGAAGAAATAGAGTTGAGATGAGAGAGAGAAATAGAATTTAGGAGATGAGAAATAGAGTGTAAAGATGGGAAAGTAAGAGAATTCATATCATTGATTTAATTGGATTGAATTTATTACAAATGAACTCTAACTCCCTATTTATAGAAATATTACAAACACTAAAAATATGGAATAAATCTGAAAAATATCCCAAAATGTCTAGAAGCATCTATTACAACAATTAATCTTGAAATTAAGCAAAAGAGAATCTTTTTCAAACGGTTAGGGCAGGGCACGGCCCCCAACGGCTAGGACTGGCACTGTTCCGGTGCGGCAGGGTGCAGGACACGGGCTGGAGGACACGGGCCTGCCTGGGCAATGATCGCCTGGAGTGCGGCACAGGGTCGGGCCCTGGAACGGCCCTGGACACGGGCCTGGGCAGACGCTGGGCATTGTCGTGACAAGCTGAGGCTGGGCCTGGACTGCGCGCTGGACGCCATTGAGGTAGTGACCACGACAAGGCTGGGGCACGGTACTCACAGCGAACTGGGCAATGCCTTGACATGGTTGGCACGGACCCTGGGCAGCGACTAAGACAAGGCCATGACAACGAACTGGCCTGACACTAGCAGTGACCTAGGCACGGTCTTGGCACTGTCTCGGACCAGGGAATATCGTGTCCGTGACATTCCCGCCCCCTTAAGTTCATCCTTGTCCTCAAGGATGCGATGACGGTGCGACCTTCAGCTCCCAGACCCCTTTTGATTGACTGTCCCGTTGTTTCCCCGTTGTCACCCATTTCCTTTACCTCTTTCCCCGGGTCGAACGGATGATCCTTGTCCTCAAGGACCGTAAGCCAAACGGAGCATCTCGACCCCTTGAAGACTCTGGTTCCAATTCCCGTTCTAGGAAAACATTCCCCACGCGGTGTTTTCACGGCCCTCGGTCCAAAGTCCCTAAACGCCTTGACAACAACGAGCTGTTGCTGTGAAGATGGATGCCTCGGGCCCTTGAAGATTTTAGTTCCGATCCCGGTTCTTGGGAAGCATCCCCATGACCGGTCCTTCCTCTTCTTGGGTTTCAGCCCGATTTTCTTCTTTACGGCCCGGATCAGCATTGTCCGGACTCGGATCATGACATTCCTCATGCGTACCTTCCTACCCAACAGCCTTCCACGCTGCTGCTGCGCCTTTGGCTGCTGTTGCTTATGCTGTAGTGACCGTACATTAGCACCCCCCTGCGAACCTAAATTTGGCACGAAAAGCTCAAGGGAGGAATCCTTGACAGTGGCTTCGGTGCTCGTATCTAGCTCCGTGTCCTTAGGTTGTGGCAACTCATGGGTCAAGGCATCATCAACGGACCCATGCGTTTCCTCACCCAAGGGAGGCTCTTTCGGTTCACCCACAATGTCATCTTCAACATCAACGGGCAATTCTTGGGAGAATGGTTTGTCCGGCGTATGAAGGACATCACCTATTCCCACTTCTTGTGGTTTGACAAGGGTTGTTGGCTCATTCGGTTCTTCCTTGGCCTCGGCTTCCAAAGGAACCAAGTCACGATCGTTTTTCTCGGGGTCCCATCCCTTGTTACGCATATATTGCTTCAATTCCTCTTTTAAGGAACCGAAGGTTGCCGTCTTCTCCTTCGTCACATCCTTATAACTGTTGAGTTTGTTGTGGAGCTTATCAACACTTTCTTTAAGAGGCGTCAAGATTTCAATGTCTAGTGCACAACAATGGTCATAGACATTTCGTCCATGTAGCCCTTAGCGTGCACTTTTAGCTTCGTCCAAAGAAGTGTATTTTACATGTGCTTCCACTTTTATGGACGAAGTTGAAATGATAACAACCTCTTTAATGACCCCATAGATAGAAAAGACACGGTTGAGAACGTCCTTTGTAATGGGATAACGGAGACCCATTACCTTAACCAATAAAGTGACGGCCAAGGAATCTACGGACTCACCCACATCATGGGTCAAGATTTCCGACCTCTCTACCCTTCCCCTTATGGCTGCAATACGTCCGGTTGTAACATCAAAATGACCCAACTCCCCCACTACGGTTGGGATATCCCTAGGAGGCGTGGATACTCGGATGTCCATTTTGCAACAATAAGTGTAGAGGCTCGTTCCGTGTAAGCATCTACAAGCACTCTCGGCATCATTTCTCGAAGTGTAAGACACATGGACTTCCACTCTAAGAGAAGTCACCAAGATGTACTTTATATTTGCAATACACCCAAAAGGAGAGAAAACTCTACGAATAACATCCTCGGGAATGGGATAAAGGGTTTCGGATACCTTAACGATTAATGTGGCCATCTCACCAAGATTCTTGAACCATTTTCTTGAAAAGCTTCGGTTGACCCAACAATGGCAGCAACGAAAACCTTGAACTCTTGATTATGCCCACTTGCCCACGGTATTGGAAATGAAGAACACACGATCTACTAACTTGGCAGCACGATCTGACCCATTTTGGTCACAATGATACCCATTTTCACAACAATGAACATTTTGTCACGATCAAACGGACGGTTCTTGGATCTTGCTCATAACCTACTTTGTCTTCAACACAGATTCGAACTTGGCCTTGATCGCAACCGCTCTGATACCAATTTGTCACAAACCTTAAAGGCTGTGACAGCCCAAATCTAGGACTTAGGCCCCTAAGAGAAAATAGAGGTTAAGATGAGAGAAGAAGAAGAAATAGAGTTGAGATGAGAGAGAGAAATAGAATTTAGGAGATGAGAAATAGAGAGTAAAGATGGGAAAGTAAGAGAATTCATATCATTGACTTAATTGGATTGAATTTATTACAAATGAACTCTAACTCCCTATTTATAGAAATATTACAAACACTAAAAATATGGAATAAATCTGAAAAATATCCTAAAATGTCTAGAAGCATCTATTACAACAATTAATCTTGAAATTAAGCAAAAGAGAATCTTTTTCAAACGGTTAGGGCAGGGCGCGGCCCCCAACGGCTAGGACTGGCACTGTTCCAGTGCGGCAGGGTGCAGGACACGGGCTGGAGGACACAGGCCTGCCTAGGCAATGATCGCCTGGAGTGCGGCACAGGGTCGGGCCCTGGAACGGCCCTGGACACGAGCCTGGGCAGACGCTAGGCATTGTCGTGACAAGCTGAGGCTGGGCCTGGGCTGCGCACTGGACGGCCTTGACAAGGTGAGGCACGGACTGAGGTAGCGACCACGACAAGGCTGGGGCACGGTACTCACAACGAACTGGGCAATGTCTTGACATGGTTGGCACGGTCCCTGGGCAGCGACTAAGACAAGGCCATGACAACGAACTGGCCCGACACTGGCAGTGACCTGGGCACGGTCTTGGCACTGTCTCGGACCGGGGAATATCGTGTCCGTGACACTAGCAGCTACCCAATTGGTTGTTACTGATGTATTTTCGATACAGACCTCCCAAATGAGTATGTATTGTATCTTATTAATTACAACATACTTATAAATTTGGTTACATATTAAAAATTATCAAAGAGGTATTACATTAATAATTGAATTGATATCCATTCAAATTCAAACAAACATAAAACTTGAAAGCAACTTATGTTCCCTAAAAACGTAACGCACTCGCTATGACCAGTTCTGCAATATCTGCAAAACCCCATTTCCATGACTGTACGACTTTGACAGCATTACCATAATGCACGATTTGATTCTACGGCAATGTGTGCAGAAACTCAAATCCACTTTCATGATATCACCTACGGTTTCTTGTAGACATTTTTAACAATGATGACAATCTAAGCCTTTTTCTCCCACTGGGTAGAGTCAATCACATATGGTACATCACTAGGTTCTATCATGAATCAATATTTCATTGAACTCCATAAAAAGATCCCTGATCATGTCTTTTTGGATCTCTACCTCCTCTCAACATGAATAGCTCTATCAACTCAAACCTTCACACAGGGCATGCCTAGGTCTCATCTCCGCATGTTCAAACAATCTCAATTGTTCTTCCTAATCTTATCTTCTAAGTTTCACCTTCATTGTCCCTTCAATGCACTAGTTTATAATTTTAGCTTCTCATGTGAGCCACATATCTATCATAGTATCCTCATCGTTGTCACAACCACCTTCAGAAATATGCTAGCACTAAATTCTTCGAGAAGTTGTGTAAGAATTGGGGAAGGAAATCCAATTGTTCCGCTTGTTTTTCTTGAGTTCCCATCTTGAGAAATACCCTGCCTAGCACTGCGGTTTCCTTTCTTTTCCCTTTCCTCCTTTTTCTTCGGTGGAATCAAGAAAAAAATTTATTGGACTGCCAAATTGGAAATCAATCAATCTACGTCAGCATGGACATAGAAAGCTATATAATAATGTTACAAGCATGTGCAAATCGGCAAACTAGGTACCTCTTTTCCAAAAGAAAAGCCTCTTACACCAAGCATCTTGGGTAGCAGAAAACATAGAATCTCAATTTTCAAAAACTCTCTATACTCGGTCTTAAATGTGTGGAATTCAGCATGAAGGCAGGTAAGAAGGATCTGACGGTTCCTGATTTTTGAGAACATGGTGATGAATACAGGTATATGGAAGATCATATAGCTGGATCTCCTAGTTTGACTTATGGCTCTATCGGAAATTGTTACAGTACTATCGTTATGCTACCTTAGCAATTCAAATACATCACTAACTCATAAAACCCTGATCATGATAGTCACAATAAGAAATCATTTCCATATCTTCTGCATTGTTAACCTTTTCAAGTGAGACGACACTACCATTCAGCAGATTGGAGCCTTCGTCTGGATTGATCAGGCTAACATTCAATGTGGCATCTCAATACAATACCAAACTACAAAATGAGATACACCCGCTTCCTGTTCTACAATGTATATTCAAGCCACTTATACACATGTCATTTACAATGATGCCATCAAATAAATTAGATATAGGACAAAAGGAAAGTTGAGTGCTAATTCCAATCGTAACAGATCTCCAATACACAAAGATTGGATGAAATATTTTATCAATGACCACAAAAGATAAGAATGGCAAAGAAAAGAAGCCAAAGGTGACATTCCACAGTGAACAGTACAATTGAAAAATAAGTACTTAAATCCTCTCATTTACTTGTAGGCTATAGCACCGTTCAAGGACGCATACATGAGTACAAGACCATACCTCTGGTGGTGCAGCACAAAGCATGTAGAAACAATGATAATTTCTTTCAGGATCAGACACTTGGCAAACACGCGATCTTTCCAGTAGGTAGGTCCTGATGGCAGCTCCTGAGATCCTTCCACTACGATCAAATTGTATCTCCACAAATTTGCCGAATCGACTGGTATCACATCATGTCTTTGTCAGTAATAACGCTTAAATCAAGGACAATAAATAATGCAAAAAAGAACAAAAGAAACAGAAAACAAACATTTACCAAAAAGGGGCAATTTAACCTACCTCGAATTATTGTTTCTCACAGTTTTAGCATTACCAAACGCTTCCAGAACAGGGTTGGACTGCCAAATACAGAAAAAGGGGATAAGAGTAATATCGGCACGTTATTTTAATCTAATCACTATTGATGGCTCTTATAATAGCTAGCAACCATAGCATGTCCAAAGGATATCAATATCATTAACCTTAAATACAACAAATAAAATTTAGATAACAATTTTAAGTCTCCAACCTCCAGAACTTGCTGCTCCACTGTACGTCCCTCACTGACCTTTCTTCCTCCCATATACGCAAGATAATGCATCAGGCTTTTTGTGCTTTCTGTCTTACCAGCTCCACTTTCCCCACTCACCAATATTGACTGACTTATTCCCTCATTTATCATCAGTCTGCATTTAGAATTGGAACAGGCAGTGAAGACAAAGGATATAGTATTCAATTTCAAGAACTTCAATAGAAATGATCATTACCTGTATGCAGCATCTGCAATTGCGAAAGGATGTGGGCTTAGCTCACCTATAGCAGCCCCTCTGTACTTCTCCATCATGTCACTATTATAAAGATGTGGTAGCCTTTGGAAAGGATTCACAGCAATTAATATGTTTCCTGTGTATGTCTGAAAAGAAATTTACGCATATAAGCTCAATTCAATACGGTCACTTACACTACTTACTGATGAGAGAGTGACCCATGATTGGCTTCATTTTACTCGTTTAATGCAAACATGAATTAGTAATAGTCAACATAAAAGTTATTCTAGATTCATTGTCACCTCCTACCAGCCAACTACCTATTCTGCTGACACTGCAGGCATGGAAATCAATATCTCAATATATCTATCAGATCTGGCAAATGATCATGCAATATTTGTGCAAAAAGAATGATTAGGGGCAAATTCTAATAACCACCTTCTCTCATTCCACTGGACCACCAGCAATCCAATAACGAATGCATGCACGCACGGGTGCATTTCCGTGTGAAAGAGAGTAAGATGAAGATGATAAAGAGTCAAAGGAGCAACTAAGAACACATACGTAAATTTCATTAATATCATAACGACGCTTTAAATTTTCCAAAACCCCTGGCTCATGTAGATAGGCAAGCTTTGTCATATCATCCACACCAGAAGAAGGAGCATCCTGATCCTTTGGATAAACTTTGAGTGCATTAGTGACAACCTGCAGTTTGAACCAAGAAAATTACTCAATCTCACCATTAAACAAAGAAGGTTTCAACATCAATTCTAAGAGAAGAACCAAGACATCACACTTAGGCATCGCCATCATACCAAAGAAACCCACATTCATTACTTCCTATTAGGTTTTGCGAGCTCTTGTCACTCATGCCATCTGTTTGCAATTTTACCAAACTTTAACAAGTTAGTCAGCTAGGACAATGAAAAGCTCCTGCAATCTTAACCTAACTTGAAATTAGAACTGTCATAAAAATATGATTTTCTTATTTGAAAATTAATGAGAAATATCTCATAGACTGGCGAGACAGCAAAAATGTATACAAAGGCCCAAAATCTAAACAACTAAGAGAGTGCCAAGAAAATTGCTTTCTATATATTTGTATTTATAATCCTTACATTTCTTTCTAACCAAGTACATAGAGAATTCTTGCAAACAAGAGGGTTAACCTTGTTGAGAATGAGAGACCAAAAAAAGCCTTACTCAAAAGGGCATCTTTAGCTTTCAAGATGAAAGAACACAAACGGAATACAAAATGGCTAATGTGTTTAGCTAGATATTGGAAAAGATTCAGTAATGAAGAGCTCTTATCCATCCGAAATCCAAACCCTCTTGAAAGAAGATGATGTATGAATAATTTTTATCATTTTAACCAAAAGAAGATCAATAATGTGTTTCAAGTGACTTATAACACTCAATATCTAGAAAAAGAGAGGTTTGGGAAAACAACCCAAAAAGTTCCAACAATTGAACTCTCTAAGATAGGTCGTCTCACCAAATGTCTTCCACAATAGCACCATAGGTCCACTTTTCACCTTCAAAGCCAATCAAGTATCCTAAACATTACAAACCCATCATATCAGGCACTCCAAACCCTTTACAATCACAATTCCTCCACCAACTCCATCAGTGTGCTCTTCTCTTCGTACTTGGCCACATAAACTTTCTCCACTAGCATTCCTCCCTCAACACAATTGAGAAAATAGACTCCAAGCTTCACCATAAATAAGCAAACAAACACCTTTTAAGCACCTTTCTTCTTCTGGAGAAACAAAGACAAGACTTTGTTTTGACTCTCCCACTATGTGAATGACTCCATCCTTCTTATGTCAGGAAAATGCCAATGACCATCCTTCCTCACAATTCACACAATCCAAAAATGAAAAGCATAAATATCAAAACAGTAAAAGACTTTAAATACGCCAAATGCTAATCCACATATGCATGCTAAAGATCGAAATTTTCCTTAAAAGAAACAATTGAAACATAGGAAATAGCCATAAAAAGTAAAAGCAACACTAGTTGATAGATCTCTTGGACTACAACAATCTTCGTTGTAATAATATATAATTACATACAGAGGCACTCACCGACTTTCCCGATGTACAGTTTACTTTAATTTCTTCTCCATTGATTTCCGCTACCTCTCCATCTATCCAAGCTGCATCAGTATCCTCCACCCAGACAAGAGAACCCACCACCAAAGTTATTTTAGCAGCCTGCATAACCAAGAAGATTAGCAAAGAAGTCCATACCATAGAGTTGAATGGCATCAAAGATGCAAAATCCAAACCAAAAGCTGTATAGTGCAATCAAAGTTCTAGAACAATAAAAAGATCAACTTCCATTTCGTTACGAATAGCAAGATGACATGAATGACCCAGGTTGAATCTAGTGGCAGTATTATGAAATTACAATCCCTGTAAGGTGGAGACCCCAGAAAAACACTACATTTCATTTGTTTTTATTGCACTGCTGCAAACATCTCAATATAATAAGAAAATCCCGCAAAATCATGTGGAACATATTCAACACAGTATACTTGGTGCACGAGCTCTCTTCATATCTCAAAACAGGGAAACATCTTCAGCTCAAGAACCTCCACTTAAACGATGATAGAATTAGGCAAAATTATATATTATATTCAACACATTCTACAAAATTAGAGACTTGCCAATATTAGGAAAGTGTCCTCTAGTATGTTAATGATGAATAATACCAACTTCTATTCATTAATTATCAGGAAAAAAGAAACAATTTTTGCTCAAGTTAGCCACCTCGTTCAGATTATTAGCTGCAATATTTTAAGCTCACTGGTTTCCTAATGAGGTTCACAGACATGCCCAACTTTTTTATTTTTTTAGTATTGCGATCTTTTCACTAATCAACAAAAAAAAAGACATGCCCAACATTAAACAGATTGAATAATAGTGTTTAATTTCAGCACAACAGAAACTAACGGGGGTTGATATTTTCAGGACAGTAAATGTTATTATCAAAATTATAATGTGATTTGAAGTGAATAATAATTACAAAAAATTGATCTAAAATTAAAAATTTTGCTCTAGCAATACTAAAAAAAAAAGTTAAAAAAGAAAAAAAATCTCAATATGACCTAACAACGATAATAAAAACGAGTATAAACCAAAACCCTCAATAAAAAACGTATATTTACCATTATTTACACCGAAAAATCCCAATAATCCAAACCCTAATGCCGGATCAACCAACAATACCACCACATCGGAGAAACCATAAAGCCTTCAAATTTCAACGCACACATGAATTCGATAGAAATTCTCGTTGAATCCAAATCAAAACCCCCTCACATTCAATGAAACTCAATCAAAACTCATTGGAACCTTAAATTTTCTCCTTTTTTTGCCCCATAAACGAATTTCTCCCGAAATTACGAAATGCAGGTAGAAAGAAGGATAAAACAACGTCGAATTGAACCCTGATTGCCGTTGCAGTAGAGATCAAGCAAAAAAATCTCCCTCTGCAACCCCTTTTTTTCTCCCTCGAATTTCTCTCTCTTCGCGCTCTCTGTTTTGCGTCTTCCTACCCTGCAAAGGTCTCGCCTTTTCCAACGACCTGAACATGTAAACTTTGAGATAGTTTTGCGAATTGACCAAATTGCCCTTCAATACAAAATAGTAATTTCTCAAGATATTATTATTTAGAACTAAGGGTTGATTTACCAGACGCTAATGCAATTGGATTCCAATAGAACTCTAAAATTAAGCATGCTTGGACGAGAGTAGTACCAGAATGGGTGACCTCCTGGGAAGTTCTCGTGTTGTCAACCATATAAGGTTGAGGATGCTTGGAAACAGCCTTTCGACAGGATTACACCCTGAAGGGGTAAGGCTACATACATCCACCCCTCCCAGACCCCGCTTATGCGGGAGCTCTTGAGGCACTGTGCTTGTTATTATTGTTGTTGTTTATTATTATGTAAAAAGGTTGTATGTCGCAAGAAAAAAAAATTGTGAAAAATGTCACAAGAAACAGGTGTTCAGGATCTAGTTTGTAATTAATGACAAATTATGCCCTAGTTGTATTATTTTCGTGCACGCCCTTCTCGCATCATATAGCATTACTCTTATTATATATAGGCCGTTTGGGCAATTTTGTTTCTCATGGTTGCATTTTCTCCTCATTTATCGAATAAATGAGTGAGCCCTTCAGGCACTAGGTGGTGGTTGTTGTTAATGTTGTTTTATTGAATAAATGGGTTCCTCTTTAGCGAAAGTAAGGACAAGTGCTTTAATTATGTCCTCTTTTTAAAAAATTCTAAAATATTGCCCCGTAAATAAATAGGGAGAGTTCTCTGTTGAGAGGAGTCCCCCTGAAAAAACAAACGAATCCCCGGAGTTCATTTAAAACAATCAAATCTCGAAGAAAATAGGTAAGAATTCCGGGCGAATTCTATGCATTAGGGAAGCAAAAAGGATATGAAAAGTTGGGTTGAAGAATGTGAAAATTATATTGGGACTTCTGATGAAACGGAATTGATTCGAAATTAAGCGTACTTGAAGAAACTGTTGACGATTGTATTAGGAATTTTCAGTTGATGAATGATTAATAGGTAAAAGGTGTGAAAATCGACTAATTGGTGAAAAGATAAATTATAATCCATATTTGGATCATTTGTAATTAAAATTTGGGGCAGAATAGTACTTTAAAAAATAATATATATGCTTTGGCATATCTATATGCATGACAAAATTTATTTATCATAAAAAATCGATACTAACAAAAATTATCACTTAAATATCTTAAGTTTTAAGTATTTATTATTTAGGTAACTTATGCTGAAGCTGGGGGTCCTCGGAAATAGCTTCTCAGCAGAGTTACACTTTGAAGAGGTAAGGCTACGTACATCTATCCCTCCTGAACCCCGCTTATACGGGAGCTCTTGAGGTACTAAGTCTGTTGTTATTGTTGTTGTAACTTATGTTGAAATGTGATGAATTTTGGTAAGAATCTGAAAAGTTGTGTACATAAAATATTAATATAGTATAAGATTACGATAATATATAGTGATTTGAATGTTTTCAATAAAAATTAAGCGAATTACAATAAAAATTTCTTTTAATTTAGATATTATTAAAATCATGTGTTATGTCAACATTTTTTAGATCAATAGATTCTAAATACTTATAGGTAGAGGTGGCCATGGGCCGAGCTGGGCCGGGTCTGAGCCCAGGCCACCTGGTTTTCGCCCAGGCCCAACGAGCCTTGCCCGGGCCCGGATGGCCCCCCTCCCTTTTTTTAAAGATATATATAGTTAAATATTTTGTTACCCTAGTATATCATAAAAAGGTTGTAGTTTATATGGGGAGGACTTTGCCTAACACGCTAGAGGTATGGGGTTCAAACCCTCCCTCGTGTGTTTTTCGCGTTAATTTTTTCGTGGCATAAAGCATTTTTCATATTATAACTTATTAAAAAAATACAATTATAAAAATATAAATACAAAATAAAACCCTAAAATAAGTTAAAATATTCAAATAATCCCTTAAATTGCCATAAAATGAGCTGGGAGGCCTAGGCCTAGACCCGAACCGGGCCCGGGTTCCAGCCCAGCCCGCTACCATAGCAAACCGGGCTTATAGCAATCATGTTTTATTTTAACATATTTCAACAAAAAATTATCAAATTTCAGTAAAATAGTACCAAATTGGTAACATTTTAGAATTTTAGAGTAGTTAATTGACAAAATTTTTTAATATGAACTTATTCTATTACATACATTAAAATATCATAATACCTAAATAATAAAGGGTAAAATCACATAATGCTTAAATAATAATTTTTCAAATATCAAATTATTATCTTGTTGTCATTTAAATAAATTTAAAAATTAGAGCCACAATATAACCTCAGCTAAAACAGGGCTAATGGTAAATTTGCAGCAAGACAAAGGGCAAATTTGGAACTCAAAAGTGTAGTTTAATAGCTAACTCTAGCTGCCTGGTCCCACCGACGGTTGAGATTGCCTTTTCTGGAAACACAATCAATCTGAAGTCATACGACGTCCTTCCATTCGCACTGCACACCTGTTAGTAAAATTTGCGTATAATACACAATCTGAACATGTATTCGTATTTTTCCATTTAAAAGGGGTGCTTATATATTATTACTAACAATACGGTAAAATATGTTTTTTCATATTATTCGTATAATATACATATTACAACGTATGTCTGTATTTTTCACTTAAAAATAAAGGATAATTGAAAACAATTAATACCTATAACTATATATATATATATATTTTAAAGATGCCCAAGGGCAAAAATTAACACTCCATCGAATCCGGCAACACAAGAGACTGCAGCATAGGAGGGACATCCTCCTGCCAATTATGGTTACACTTATACCCAAGATGGTGATGAGCAATCCTATAAGCCACTTCATTACAACAACGAGGAGACCAAACAAAAGAACAAGAGGAAAATATACTAGCTAAACATCTAACGCCTTCCACTATGGTAGCAAATTTCCAAAGGGCAAGGCTTTGAAGACATGATAGAGCGAATGACTACTTTGTTATCTGATTCAATGATAACCAAATTTAGTATTTGCATTCTGTAATGTTCTAAATTTATTATTTTAACTCTAAGATTTTTGATGATATCCTATCATTTGCTATATTATATGGGCGATACTAATATTATAACTAACATTATCATTTACTTTCATAAATTAATGAACTTTTGACCAAGTTTTCGTGTATACCGCAAATACTTCATGTACATGTTAGCAATTGTTTAATTTTCGTGCCGTATATTGCTAACACAGCTCAACATGTAGTAAGTTTTTTCTTTTGGTTTTTCCTCGGTTATTATTTTAAATAATTGAAATTTTCATTGAAGATTAGATTTCATCCCTTACCAATCATGCTCCGATTCTTAGATTGATTAAAATGTTAATTTAAATTTATTTAATCTAAGTAATTTAAAGTCTATGATAAGTATTAGAAATATATGAACTATTTATTGAAATTAAAGCGATTTCGGAACTTTTAGCTTCATTAAAACCCCTCCAAATTGTTAATTAACATCAATTTGATCTATATAATTTCTAATGTTATCAAGCACATCTTACTCTATTAAAATATGTTTAAATTGACTAATTTATATATCCAATTCCAGTATCATGACAAAATATTATTAAATTATAATATATATATACATAGGGACACCAATTTTGTTAGGGGATATTGATAAAAAAAGAACTTTGGTACTTCTAGTTTTACAAAGAAAACAATCAAAGAATCAGGTGACGTACCAAAAAGAATGGCTGATTTTTCACAAAAGCATATTTTTATATATTTATTCCTAAAATAGCATGAAGAAAATTTGAAATTATTAAAATAGTACGTAAAAATTAAAAATTATCAAATACTACGTTCACTCACCATGCCATGTGGCAGGCTTCCACGTAAGTAGGAGTATTTTGGTCATTTTATATTCCTGAAATTAAAAAAACCTAGAAATTTAGTTTTTTGTTTCAACGCCTGCAGAAAATCTTTAATAAAAATGTAAAAAAAAAAAAAGTAATTGGCTATATTTTTAGTATTGTATTATATAGATTTTATTATTTAACATTCATAAGTTTATTAAATTTTTAAAAAATTATTGTCCAAAAAAAATATATATATTACTATTATTATTATTGTTATATATCAAAATTTATATTTATATAAAACTAAAATAAATTTTAAATTGAACAACATAAATAAAAATAAAATAATTAGACTATTAAAAATATAATTATTTTATGAAAAAATATATCCTAACAATAATTTATTTAATTATTACCAGTGACAATTGGTAAGATTAATATCATGTAGGATCTATCTCGGGCTGAATCAAAATCTGGTTGGCCCAGGCTTGGGTGGGGTTATCTTTGAGTCTAGGTTGACTTTTGGTCAGGTCAATCTTAGGTTGGGTCGTGATCGGGCAGGGTCAACCTCGAGTCAAATCATCCTTGCATCGAGTTGGATTTAGGTGACCCATCAAGTTATAGTGATAATATATTTGTGGTACAAGGTAGTAGACCTTGTGATACATTTAATTAAAATTTGTGGTATATTTAGTTAAAACTCGTGATACATTTCTAAAACTAACTCCAAAAAGGTCCAAACTAAGCTAGGGTACCGTTAGGACCCTTATAGATGCTTAATGAGGTCATTAGTATAACATTATTCCAAAATTACTGGAACAATGGCATAAAAATTAAAGATTCATTCATTTATAATTATATGGTACAAGCTAGTAAAACCTTATGATACATTTCATTAAAACGCATGTTAGAAGAAGACCCACCACTGCCCCTGTCAGAAGATGCGAACAACTCCACATAACAGAAGGGAAGAGAGGGAGAGGATGGCCAAAGAAGAGCTGGATGGAGACAATTTGACGGGACCTCACTTATCTCAACCTAAATGATGAGATGGCTCTAGACAGAGCTTTGTAGAAGACTAGGATAGGCGTATTCGATGTAGCAGGGTAGGAGCATCTGACTACCCGTAAGCTCAATCTAGTGCCATGACTCTACGGTATGCCTATCACACAATTTGGGCATATGGACTTCTGGTCCCTGGGGTGCCCATCAGGGAGGTGGTAAGGCGCATAGTGGAGAGTGGCCTAGATACAAAATATATTATAAAATGAAGAAGCTGTGTTTGAAGTGGCTCAGGCACGCTAACAAAAGATCAACCACTGCTCCAGTCAGGAAATGCGATCAGCTCATTACGACGCTAGGAAGAAGAGGATGAAGCAGGCTAAAGAAGGGACGACCGCAGTCATTACGGCAGGACCTCCCCAACATAAACCCACGGTAGAAGATGACCTTAGATAGGGCTAGACAGAGTTAGTGCTCGAGGGAGGACTAGCATAGGGGTAGCAGATTGTAGTGGCCTCACACTGCCGCTTATTCTGCTATAATTGGGTTCATAGGCGTATAGGCCTATTAAGCTGCATTTATCTTCCTATACACCTATCTGTCTACTGTTTACTACTTGCCTATCTGCTTTTACTTGCTGCCTAGTATGAAAGGTTTTGCCTCGATGTCTCCTCTAGGGTCTTATGTTTTGTATTGCTCGTTTTATGCTGTAGCTTACTCTTCTGCTTTGATACCCTTTTGCTCATAGGTCACCATGACACGAAGATGACATAATCAGGTTAGGGGTCCTCGGAAACAGCCTCTCTTCAGCTTCATACCCTGAAGGGGGAAGGCTGCGTACATCACCCCCCGTCAGACAGCGCTTTTGCGGGAGCCCTTGAGGCACTGGGTTTGTTATTGTTGTTGTTGTACATTCTAAAACTAACTCCAAACCGGTTCAAACTAAGTTGGGGTAGATTTAGGACCGTTATAAACGCTTAATGATGCCATTAATGTAACATAATTTCATAATTAGTGGAAAAATGGTATAACAATTCAAGATTTCTTCATTATAACTATGTTGTACAAACTAATAGAATCTTATGGTACATTTAGTTATAAATTGTGGTGCATTTATTTAAAACTTGTGGTACATTTCTAAAACTAACTCCAAATAGGATTCAAATTAAGTTGGAGTACCTTTAGAACCATTGTAGATACTTAATGAAGTTATTAGTGTAACATAATTTGACAATTAGTGGAAAAAAGGGTAAAAATTAAAGATTATTTCATGTATAACTATGTGGTACAAGGTAGTAGATCCTTGTGCTACATTTAGCTAAAACTCGTGGTATATTTCTAAAACTAACTCCAAATGGTTTCAAACTAAGTTGGGGTACATTAAGGACCATTTTATAGATACTTAATGATGTTATTTGTGTAATATAATCCCATAATTAGTAGAAATACGACGTAAAAATTAAAGATTTTTCATGTCTAACTATGTGGTACAAGTTAGTAGAACCTTGTGGTATATTTACTTGTGGTGTATTTAGTTAAAAGCTGTGATACATTTAGTTAAAACTAGTGGTGCATTTCTAAAACTAACTCCAAACCTTTTGGACCATTATAGATTCTTAATGAAGTTATTAATGTATCATAATTTCATAATTAGTGGAACAATGACGTAAAAATTTAAAAAAAAATTCATCTATAGCTATGTGGTATAAGCTAGTATTGTAGCACATTTAGTTAAAAATTTTGGTGCATTTAGTTGAAACTCGTGGTATATTTCTAAAACTAGCTCCAAATAAATTCAAACTAAGTTATGATATATTTAGGACCATTACAAACGGTTAATGATGTAATTAGTGTAATATAATCCCATAATTATTGAAAAAAGGGCGTAAAAATTAAAGATTTTTTCATATGTAACTATGTAGTACAAGCTAGTAAAAACTTGTGGTACATTTAGTTAAAAGTTATGGTATATTTAATTAAAAACTTATGGTACATTTTTAAAACTAACTCCAAACGAGTTCCAACTAAGTTGGAGTATAGTTAGGACCGTTATAGATGCTTAATGATGTTATTAGTGTAATAAAATCCATAATTAGTGAAAAAACGGAGTAAAAACTAAAAATTTCTTCATGTATAACTATGATGTACAAGCTAATAAAACCTTGCAGTATATTTAGTTAAAAGCTGTTGTACATTTAGTTAAAACCTATAGTACATTTCTAAAACAAACTCTAAACAAGTTCTAACTAAGTTAGGGTACATTTAGGACCATCATAGACACTTAATGTCATTAGTGTAATATAATCGCATAATTAGTGAAAAAAACGGTGTAAAAATTAAAGACTCTTTCGCGTATAACTATATGATACAAGCCAATAAAAATTTGTGGTACATTTAGTTAAAACTCGTAATCAAATTCTAAAAATAGCGAATGTTTCATGAGTTGATCTAGGAAACATATTGCCAAAGAAAAAGAAAACCATCAACACCAAACAGAAAACCAGTGGCATTCGCAAACCGAAACAATTTTTTGTCTCAGAAGACACAGACAAACACCATACAGGAGAGTTATCAACGGAATTGTTAGTAACTTAGTAGCACATACCAGGTTTCATCCAGAATAGGGTTGGTCCCGACTTTCTCGAGGTTTCTAGCAAAATTTTCAAATAAGGCTCTTCATATATAATAATATTTCTCTTAAAATTCATTACTATCAACAATTGTTACTTTAAAATTGACGACCTATGAAATTTGGAACCCCTAAGATTTTGGGGTTCCAAACGGGTGCTTGAATTGCATGAGGTTGTATCTGGCCCTAATCCAAAAAACCAATGATCCCACTAGGTTTCTGCAATCATTACCAATGTCTATTATACACAAGGGCAATTTGAACATAAAAATCAATTAACAAATCACCAGTTCTTCCAGATTAAGATAAAAGGCATTGACAAGATAATAGACATAAAAGTGAACAAAAGCATATAGACCAGCAGAGTCCTGAAAATAGATACAAAAGCAACCAATTGTCACGTTCCTAGGTCCGTGACCTCGAGATGATAGCTCGGATTGTGAATTGATGTTGGGAACCGATAGAATTTAGAGTTGAGATGAGAAAAGAACGTGAATTTAGACTTGAGATGAGAAAAGAATTAGAGATTAGATGAGAGAAAGAATAGAGAGAGTATTAGATGAGAAATTAAGAGTCTGATCTCTTGAATTCATTCATATTTCATTCGATGCCAATTACAAGTATAAACTCTTCTATTTATAGTAATCTAACAACTTATTCTAGAAGCTTACTAAGCTATTACAATATGAAATTATTCAAATAAAATGGCGGGAAATAACCAACAATTCAAATAAAGGCAGGAAAGGGGAAATATTCAAATAATGGAGGGAAAAACGGTTGGAGGAGCGTCCCTTGTTATTTCTAGATGCTTCTAGATTCTTCCAGGCAGAGGCGCGCCTTTGGGACTGCTAGAATGACCTGCAATGACCGGTGAAGCTGAATTACAACTCAATGACACTATCGGGTGCTGGTGACAAGGCCTGGACACGCCCTGGCTGCGAACTGGGCATGACCCCCGGCTGCAAACCCCCGCGACCCTGACATGGACCCAGTTGCGAGCTGGCATTGTCTTGGCTCCGTTGCTAAGCCCTCCTTGTCAACACCCAAGAACGACTTATCCTTCATTGTTTGTTGCCATAACTGATGCTTTGGACCATGTCATGGCTAGGATCATGACACCAACATTATACTCATTGAGCAATATATCAAGAAAAGCTGATCAAGAGTTAACAGAATTCGAGCAATAGGACGAACTGTAAAGACTATTAGCAATACAATAAGCAAAGTTTCATTCAGAATTTCTAGATACCTGGGTGATGTTATGACACTTGCATGAAAGTCAAAATAAATTGGTCTTTCAAATGAATCAGAGTGAGGAGGATCTCCCCATCACAACATCTTAATGAAATGCATTTTCAACCTTAAGAAAATTGATGCAGATTCGGCAACACACAATGGAGATGTCAAAATACAATAAGAAACAGCGGTCTAGACTTGCTTCTGGAAGACAAAGCTGTAACCAAAATGCATGTCTCATTCATCAAGACTTGGTGCGCAAAAAAAATTCTCCAACACCTGAGTATATTTCGTATTGTGTCGACGAATGACAAAGCCATTAATCCTTGTAAAATCAGCTTCCGGCTAAAGAAGGGGCACGTCACTTAATCTTCATCATTTTGAATTAATCGGAAACCATATCCAGGGAACAAAACAACTATCTTCATGATTCATAAGTTATCTTGTTCCTGGACTTGTCTTTTCTACTCGCCTCACCCCAACCTCAAATATCTTTAACATACAGAATAGAATTAAAGTACTAATGTAAATACAGCCTAAACTCAAACACTTTTAAGACAACAGAAGTTGAGACAGACAGATGTGGGACACTACAGGCTCGAATTGGAGAGTCAAGAAACATACGAAAAAAGGGTCAGGAACCTCACCTTAAGGTGCTCATTTCAGTAATATCTTATTTGTCAATTCATGATACACAACAGGTGCTTCTTGTACAACAGGTACTTGCTCTGCAGCTTCTTTTGCAGCTTCCTCATGCTCCATCATAAGCAACGCTTTAGTCTCCCAGAGTTGAGTCTCCACCTCTACTAGATCACGCTGCAGCTTAGCATTTCCAGAAATAAGCTCATCTATCAATTCACGAACCACAACTTGTAACTCCTGCACAACAGGAGCATGCTCTGCCGCTTCTTTTTCGGCCTCCTCATGCTCCTTCATAAGCAATGCCTTAACTTCCTGCAGATCAAGCTGTAGTTTAGCATTTTCAGCAGTAAGCTTATCAATCAATCCTGATCCACAACAGGTACATCTTGAACAACAGGAGCTCAACCTGCTGCTTCTTTTGCAGCTTCCTCATGCTCCTTCAGTAGTGCCTTAGTTTCCCGGAGTTGTATCCGCAGTTCCCTCCTTGCTCCTCTTCTTTGCCAAGCACACTGTGTAACAATAGCAGCCTTTCTCATCTTTAAATAGCAAACACGAGCTATGTATCTTCAGCATTGACACTACAGCAGGCATCGGGTTACTGCCGGGGCATTTACTTCAGAAACACGTGAAGAAAATTACATCTCCTGTTCGATGATACAAAATATATAACTGTGCTCTTAAACACATCCCGTTTGACCATACAAAAAGTTTGAGGAAGAGTTCAAAACTCAATCCATCAATGTCTCATGCGCTATTTTCCCATCATTCCCTCAGGGATAACAGTCCATGGCAAAGATAAGCAAGAAATAACATGAAGAAAAATGGCTTGGACTGTGTTAATCCTGGAGGACGGCGCCGCCGGTACTAGTGTTTGCATTGGAGCAGTGGCGAAATCCTCTTTTAGGACAGTGGTTATTTACCACGGCGTGGTATTTTCGTACTGTAGTCAATCTCTCCACTTTCCAGTACTATTTGATTGCTATGTTTAGTTCTTCTTACTGCGATTTTTTCCAACTTTTCTTACTGAATTTCATCGCTGCAATTTCACTAGATTTTTGTTGATTTTTACTGAAATTATCGTACGAAATTTTTCATTGTAATTTTTGTTGCAGTTGTGCTGTATATGTGTTTTAGTAACAATGACAAGCTCGGCGTGCAGATCTGATGGTTCCCATGCTCTGATGTTGGTGTTCTTGACCAGATCTACCGTGGTCGTGTGAACCAAGATAGAAGAAGAGCAAGCGAACAAAGGTGTGCGCGACTGGGCTGCAGTGAAGCAAGGCCGTGGTGCGGGAGATTGGTGGCAGTGGGTAATGTAGCAACTGGAAGATGCAAGGCGTGGTGGCTTGATCACGAGTGTAGAAGCCGATGAGAGATAGGGCAGTTCCCTTGGGGACAAGGGTAATGGAACATTAGCAGCAAAACAAGAGTTTGAGGATACATTCACAACCTCCACCAAGACTCCACTATCTTGCCAATCCGTCAACCACAGAGCACCCCTCAAGGATATTGTTAACTCTCTAATCAAAGAGATGCTAGATGCCGGGGTCACAAGGCATAGTACTTCACCATTCCTAGAAAGATGGCTCATGGCTCATATCTTGCTGAAATTTTTAAAGTTAGTACTTGACCGGGGAGGATTTTTGACATTCGGGATTTGGCTCGGTGTCCCTGCCCCTTAGAGGCAAGGGTCTTTGGAGGGAAAAGAATTCATACAAGCCAAAATGGGATTACACGTACAAAAGTACGGCTTCTCATTAGTATCCACTCGCTTAGGCCTTTGCCGCCTGGTATCCCACTTGCTTGATCATCACCTGTCAAGCTCAAGGGGGCATATATATGTCAGCCATCCTACTCTCGATCCTTGCAGTGAAAATGTCAGCCATCCTATGTAGGTCGATATGGACTTTATGAAATGTAAGACAAGTGCCTAAGTTAAAGAAAAATTTGATATCGCTAGGACAACTTGATGAAATTGGTTATTCTATCAAGTTATTGGGTGACAAGTGGATGATTTCGAAGGCGGCTTCAGTGATAGCTCGAGGTCCAAAGGCGGGTACATTGTTTTTAAGATCAAAGTCCGTTGATGGTATCCGTGTTATAGGAAACTCATTTTTCAATAAGTTGAAGCCTGTCAACTGGAAGCCACTTCTTGAAGTTACATAGAGATCCAGAAAACATGTAAGTGTATGGATTTGTTGGAAAGGTCTTGCAGATGTGGGGTTGATTCCACCTAGCAGGTGAGAACTAGCGACAAGAGCTTGAATGAAGTTCCTGTACAAGAAGACTAGAGGGAGTATGATTCAATTATTTTGCTACAGACGAGTTTACCCTTTGATAAGCTGAAATTGGGCAAGGTTCAGTTAGAGGTCGCGTATGATGATTGCTTTTTTTTTTGTTGGGGGGGCATGTACTATTATGAATGAGAATATACGTTATCCAACTCCGTCTCGAAGTGGAAGGATTGTAGGTTTAGTGTGTGGCACCCATTTTAATGGGCCTTGATTATAAAGTTGATATTACACCAATTTGGTTTAGGACCATGGCGTTTTAGGATTTTGGTGTGACTCCTTATATACACATTAAGAGTGTGTAGTTTGATGTGTACGCAAAAATTTTTGTTCGAAAAATATCTTAAAATTACTTGGTATTTAAAGAAGAGAAGCCGTGAGGAGGCCGATCGATCGGGGTGGAGCTCGATCGATCGGGAAAGTTACGTAAAAGTAGGATGCATCCAGTAAGCGAGCTGATCAATCAGTGAAGTACCAATCGATCGGGAACTACGTTTTTCCAGCGCCTATAAATATGGACATAGGGTTATGTCATAATGTATCCAATTCAAAAGTGAGGTTTTCCTATAGCGGCGCCGCCACCAATCAAATTGAGTGTGAGAGAGATATTGTAATTCTTCTTTTAATTCAATAATAAAAGCTCTAATCTTCGCCCATGGCTTTCTCCCCTTTCAATTGTAAAGGGGTTTCCACGTAAATTATTGTGTCGATTGTTTCTTTTCTCTTTTAGTCCATTTATTTCTCAATTTGTCGTGGTATTTGATTCGATTGCATACCGGGAATATATATTATTTATTTCCGCACAATTTCCTTCTGTACTATTCTCAAAATGGTGAAGCTATTATTCTCCCTCTACATGGACGCAGGCTTGAAGTTGAACCACGTAACTTCTAGTGACTAGTTTTCCACCAAAATAGTGAAATTATTGCGCTCCCTCTTTGTAGACTTAGGCTTTCAGTTTAATCACATTACTTGCAATCTTGTGATTTTGCCCCCAATTTGTTTGTTTATATTTGCTATTTCAATTTAGGATTTGAATACTTGGGGGTGATCCTAACAACATATAGTATCAATGAAGTGCAATATCTAGCAAGCCTTAATATTTGTATTACTAGAGACAAAGTTTAGAGATTCAAAGTAGTTACGGATGAGTAAAGCGGCGATCAAAGTACTGGCCACGAAAGGTATGGACTCCAATGTTTTCTCTGGCTTGCACATCCCACAGTCCAACCTGGAGTCCAAAATGCCCGACAGCGAACAAATTGGGATTGTCTGGCTTGAATGCGACCTGCAAAAATGTTCAACACAACACAATAATAAGAACATGTATCTAAAATGAAAAAAGAATAATAATACATGTTATCAAAATCCTCCAAAACCCCTGGCCGTGTAGATAGGCCATCTTTGTCATATCATCCACAACAGAAGCAGGACTGTCCGGATCCTTCGGATACACTTTGAGTGCATTGCTAACGACAAGCAGTTGAAGCAAGAAAATTGCTCATCTCACCATTAAACAAAGAAGGTGCCATTGTCTATTCTCAGAGAAGAACCACACATCATATATAGGCATCACCATCATACCAAAGAAACCCACACTCATTATTTCCTATTAGGCTTCGCGACCTACTGTCACTCACGCCATCTACTTGCACTTTTACCAAACTTTAGTAAGTTAGTCTGCTAAGACAATGAAAAGCTCCTGCAACCTTAACTTGAAATTAGAAGGTTCTATCAAAAAAAAAAGATATGACTTTCTTAATTGAAAATTAATGAGAAATATCTCATGAATTGTGAGATTGCAACACTGTGTACAGAAGGCCCAAAATCTAAACAAGCCAAATATTCCTCCATACTGCTACTCCTCAAGGATAAACTCCATCTTTCTGATGTGAAGCTATAAAGCTGAAAGGAAGAACCTTTACCTCAAAAAATTTCAATGGCTCCTCTCCTTCTGTGTACACCACCAAACAACAAAAGACACTATTTTTAACTCTTCAGCAACCTCAGATCTTATTTATCGAGCTTTCACAAGAAAATTTACTACATTCGCAATGTCATGAAAGCTAAATCCCACTTCTATCACTATTTCGATACCATTCACTATATCAGAGTTTTGTCTAAATTGTTTTGGATTTCGTCAAATATTTTCATTTGTGAAAAGTCCATAGCTTTTTGTCTGAAGTTTCAAATAATCATAAGTTTCTCAGACAATATTGGATTAACACTATCTCTGCATCATTGGAATGCTCCTGTTTGTAATTTTAAAAGAATATAATAAAAAAGAATACTGCTAGCAAAAATGGATATCAGAATTATGCAGGACAAGATATCCTCACATAAAAAGGAAGAGATACAAATTCCAAACATCACAAGTCCTCCACCAACTCTATCAGTGTTCTCTTCTCTTCGCACTTGGCCACGTAAACTCTCTCCACTAGCATTCCTAACCCAACACAATTAAGAGAATAGACTCCAAGCTTCACCATAAGAAAGCAAACAAACACCTTTTAAGCACCTTTCTTCTTCTAGAGAGACAAAGGCAAGACATGACTCCATCTTTCTTTTGTGAGGAAAATGCTAATGACCCTCCTTCCTCACAATTCACCCAATCCTTAAATGAAAAGCATATATCAAAACAGTAAAAGACTTTAAATACGCCAAACGCTAATCCACATATGCATGCTAAAAATCGAAATTTTCCTTAACAGAAACAATTGAAGCATAGGAAATTGACATAAAAAGTAAAAGCAACACTAGTTGATAGATCTCTTGAGCTACAACAATCTTTGTTGCAGTAACAAATAATTACATACAGAGACACTCACCGACTTTCCCAATGTACAATTTACTTTAATTTCCTCTCCGTTGATTTCAGCTACCTTGCCATCTATCCAAGCTGCACCAGGATCCTCCACCCAGACAAGAGAACCCATCACCAAAATTGTTTTAGCAGGCTGCATAACCAAGAAGATTAGCAAAGAAGGCCATACGATGGAGTTGACTGCCGTCAAAGATGCAAAATTCAAACCAAAAACTTGTACTGCACAAACATAAGTTCTAGAACGATAAAAAAATTCAACTTCCATTTCCTTAAGAATAGCAAGATGACATGAATGACCCAGGTTGAATCTAGTGGCAGTATTATGAGATTATAATCCCTGTAAGGTGGTGACTCCAGAAAAACACTACATCTCATTTGCTTTTACTGCACTATTGCAAACATCTCAATATAATAAGAAAATCGCGCAAAATCACGTGGAACATATTCAACACAGTATACTTCGTGCAGGAGCTCTCTTCATATCTCAAAACCGAGAAATATCTTCAGCTCAAGAACCATACTCTTAAGCATTTACACGCAATTGCTTGTCCCCTCCACTTTTTTTTTTTTTTTTATCTTGTCCCTTCCACTTAAACGTTGATATAATTAGGCAAAGCTATATATTATATTCAACACGTTCTACAAAATCAGAGACTTGCCAACATTAGGAAAGTGTCCTCTAGTCTGTTTAATCATGAATAACACAAACTTTTGTTCACAATTCAAGCACAAAATATGAGGTAGGTTGTGCACTATTTATGCTTCAAGTCCAATGGATATTTGCGTGAGAATGCATGTTAGAGTATAAAACAATTCCTGAGCCTTCACCCATCAACCTAAACTTTTGAAAAAGTTGGCTCGTTGACAAATTTGATCATTTACTACCTAAGTATTCTGATGTCTTCACATATACAATGAAATATTTGAAGTCTAAAAATTCCATCACCTAAGGCTAAGGGTGTGCACGGTCCGGTTTTTATAGAAACCGCACCAAAACCGGACCAAATGGTATTAATACGGTTTGAAAATTTTTTCAAACCAAACCAAACTGTTTTAAATGTTAAACCAAACCGTATTTTGCAGCTTGGTCCGGTTTGGTTACGGTTTAACCATAGTTTTAAAAAAGCTATATATATCGGTTTTGTTATACTTAAGGTCATTATATATCCATAAATTTCAAAAGTAAAGTTTAAGTTAAATTGAATCAATGGATGGATTTGCAGTGGTTACTTGTACCCAACATAATTGTGCTGTTGAAATTATATCATTAACTAATTGAAATTTTGGCCAAAGGACTAAATTAACACAATATAATTTATAAAGAGACTAAATTAACATAATTAAAGGTACAAATACTAAATTGACAAAATAAAAATACGGGAATCTTTGATGCAAATAATCTATTTTTTAATCAGGTTATCAGGTAAAATTTTGTTAACTATTAATATGACTTATTATGATTCAGATTATATAAATAATCATTGAGCCTTCTTTTATTTTATGGTCTACAATCGAACCTAAACCGTAAACTCTACTAACAAAAGCTTTTTAAACCAAACTATAATTTTTCAAACCATAAACCAAATCAAACAGTAAATTATAGTTTGGTCCAATTTGGATTATGTTTAGACCAATTTTTGCACACCCCTACCTAAGGCACATAGGTGATAAACACCCAAAAAAATAAAAAGAAAAAAGAATGTTGCATCAATTAGCTAGGGCAAAACGACCCAATTCATGGTGATAAAAAGAAAACAACTACACACAACGCTTTACAGAATATCCTCTCCCTAGACGGGACCTACTATATTACCTATACTACTAGTCTACTATAATATTATAGATCCAAATACTTAATTTTGACAAGTACCCAGATCAAAAATTGGAAATTAGGGTTGCAAAAAACCAAAACAACATTGAAATTAGAGCCAAATAACGTGATCAGTGAGGAGGGCGATAAACAAACATGGAAAATAATTCAAAAAAGAGAGAGAGAAGATTGAAGCAGAAAAACAATGAAATTGGAAACAAAGGAGGGTTGAGTTGAAGTACCTGGTGATCGACAGAGGCTGCTAAGGATCAAGCGGAAGAGAGGAGACTTTTCAGACCGGGGTCCTTGGAAACAGCCTTCCTTCAAGGTAATGAAGGCTGTGTGCATCTAGCTTTTCTAAACCTTATTTTTGCAGGAGCCCTTAAACGTACTGAATTTGCTATTATTATTGTTGTAAGCGGGAGAAAGGAGAATATGTGGACATATAATAAGTACGAATGCATGGGAGTTCATAGAATATATGCAATCCGTACCATAGAATATCTGGAGCGTACAACAAAATCAACTTTCCGTACCATAGAATATCTGCAAAGGTACAGAAAGTTGATTTTCTGTACCATGGAATATTTGCTATTAGGCTAACCTTACTAAATTCTTGGGACACTCAAAAAATTTTTAAAAATAGAACTTTAAAAGTGAAGCATCGTAATTGAAAGCTCCATTTATATTTTTTTATAATTTTTTAATTAAATTTATATTTTTTGAATTATTTCTAATTAATAAAATATATTAAATTTTATTTAAATATATATTTTAAATATTAATAAATTTTTATATATTAAATTTGAGTATTTTTTTTAATTTACTTATTCATATTACGTTATTTTTTTATCAATATAAATCTTAATTTTTGTAATTTTAATTTTTTTTCTTAATATAGTTAATTTTTTTTATATTATATTTGTTTCTAGTGTATTTTTATATCTTATCTTGAAATAATTAAAATATTATACACAATATTAACTACTAAAATAATTAAAAAATTTAAAAGATGGTGTAAAAAAGGGGCACAAGTGAAGAAGAAAAGTCCTATTTTTGTATGAAGCCCCATTTTTAAAAAATGAGGCTTCAAAAACAGGGTACGATTGCAACCAGCCTTAAACCCTATACCATCTTGGTCAACAAAACCCAAGCCATAGTTTGTTAGATAAGGTACGAGAATAAAACGGAATTCAATCTATATGTGTATTATTTAGCCTTTTATGCAAAAGCTTTGGTCAAAAATTATGTGAAAAATACATTGGCTTGTAAAAAACGTATACTAATGTATTCATGTTCAAAATAGTTGCATTTTGAAATATACCACTCAAAATTCGGATCAATTTTCGCAAAACTAAACTATGTAGAAGATAAAACAATAGGAAATATCATTTATCTACAATTAGATTGGACTATTTATTAAATTAGTACCTTGACATTTTAACATATACAATGGAAAAGTTTTAATATTTTATCACATTGGTACTTTATGCTGTAATTTGATTAATTTTTTGTACTAATCTCATCTATTTCATACATAAAATCCAAATGTAATATATGCATGCAGTAATATACACAAATTATCTCAATATTTTCAACAAAAGTTCAACAAATTGTGATCAAAGATTCAGTGAATTTTAATATAAAGTACTTAAGTAATAAAATTTTAAAATATTAAGATACTCCATTTTATATTTTAAAACCTTATTTTAACATTGCAAACCAAGAGAAGCAGTGAGTTAGGCTTGGCCTAATCTTTATTTCAAAATTTGAATATCAGTTTTCAAGTGCTAATGAATTTTTGGACAAAAAACATGCACATTTTATCATAAAATGCATATAATACGTTCTTTAAAAAAAAATGTAAATTTTTCTGTATCTTTTCCAAAAATTACATATATGCGAGGTTTTTTTTTTTTTTAACACAACCAAGCCCGAGGCCAAAATTATATTCCCTGAGCATCCGAATATACAAGATCCGACAAGGGAGGGGGGGACAGCGCCACCAATATAAATGCGAGTATTATGATATTAATGCGTATAAGTGTATTATATGCATATTTACTGACTATACCCTGGACCTCACCTTACAGCCGCGCCTCTCTCTCTTCGCTCCATCACGCGCGCCGGACGAACCATTGAAGCCGCACACCACCGCCGCGTCACCGCCTGGTTCTCTCACTATCATTGATTTGCTTGGGAGCCACCAGTTCTGACGCTCAGAGAAGCTGAATCTACATGGTTTAATGATACAACCAATTGATGTAATAACGGAATTAGTATAAATACTGAAGTGTAATTTCTGATTTGGCATTCAATAAAAAATTACTTTCTCTCTCCTCTCTCTTCTTCCTCTCTCCTCTTTCTGATTCCCGATCTATCTCTTTCTCTCTCTTGTTCTGCCCCAAACCTAACCCTAACTCTCAAATTCTTCCTTCTTTTCAACAATTATCCCTAATTCTTGATGTAATCACAAGTGATTACATCATTTGGTATCAGATTTAGGTTCGTGCTGCGTTTTTAAGTCGAATGGCGGAAGGAACTCACAGTGTATTTGACATCCGGCGGCTCGAAGCTCGCCTGGATGACGCCGAGGGCCGGTTGCAACAGGTCGTCAACGATCGCCTTCAATTGTTCGAGACTCTTTTTCAGACCGAGATTTCGTCGCTTAAGCAAGATCAAAGCAAGATTATGGAGATTTTGAATGATATTCAGTAGTCACAGCGCTCGTCCACCGGTGACGGACTCCTTGGTCGACCACCAGCGCCACCTTCGATTCCGGTACCCACCTCGGTTACCGGCCCTGGTATATCCTCTTCGGCCTCCTCTTCATATCAATTTCACACTCGTTTGGCCAAGATTGACTTTCCACGTTTTACCGGTAGTGATTCGGTAAAGAATTGGATTTGGAAAGTTGAGCGATTCTATAGATAATACTCCGGACAATGTTAAAGCCAAGCTTGCTTCGTTGCATCTCGAAGATGAGGCATTGGAATGGCATCGTTCGTTCCTATGCACCAATAATAAACCGATTGAAGAGGTGTTTTGGTCCGATTATTTGGCTCATCTCATTCAACGTTTCGGCAGTGTTTACAAGAATCCGATGCCTGAATTGATGAAACTACGTCAAGTTAATAGTGTGTTAGAGTATCGATCTCAATTTGAGCGATTAGTGCCTCGATTACGCCTGTCGGAGTCGTATTTGGTGTCTTGCTTTATTACCGCGTTGAAGGATCACATTCAATACCCTGTTCTTATGCTTCAACCTAACTCTTTAGCCCATGCCATGCACTTAGCTCGCTTACAGGAGGCCCATTCCTCCTTAGGCCGCCCAACCGGCAGTGGTCCAAGCCGGTCCTCCTCTGTTCGGCCATTCCAAGCTAGTTCGGGTTCTGTTGCTTCCTCGGCCCCTGTCACTAGGTCTGTTTCAGATTCTGTTGCTCTCTCACGGCCTTTAAAACGTGAGGGGAGAACGATTTCGGCTGCCGAAATTGAAGATAGATGCGAGAAAGGGTTATGTTTCTTTTGTAATGAGCCCTTTGCTCCAGGACACATGAAGTTTTGCAAGGTTAAACACCCGCAGTTACTTATGTTGTCCGGTGAGGATGTTGAGGACGAACTTGATCCCGGTGATTTGTTGTTAGATCCCGGAGAGGGCTCGCCTGGTGACTCTCCCCGTTTGTCGTGTCACGCGCTGGCCGGTATCTCCTCGTTCAATACTATGTGCATTACCAGTTACCACAACCGCAAACCGTTACACATTTTAGTGGACAGTGGGAGCACACATAATTTTTTGGATGCTACTAAGGCTTGTGGGTTGGGGTGTGCCGTGGTCTCTATTCCCTCCTTATCCATCATTGTAGTGGACGGCTCTCGTTTGTCTTGTTCCGGAATGTGTTTTGGCTTTGCTTGGACAGCACAAGGGCACTCTTACTCCACTGACGTCATGTTACTTCAGTTAGTGGGTTGCGATATGGTACTCGGGATTTAGTGGCTGTCCACTCTCGGGCCTATTCTGTGGGACTTTGACAAACTTCGCATGCAATTCTCTTTTCATAACGAGCCTCGCACGTTGCACGGTTCCACTCCGTCTTCCCGTCCGGCTGGTAAGCGTAGTTTCCATCGTTTACATGTTATGTGCCCTTCTATCAATTTTATTTTGGTTCCGTGTGGCTCTATGATGTCGATCCAGCCAGCAAGGGTGGCCGAATCAGCTGCGGTAGTATCCGACGATGATTGGTTATGCCTAAATTCTTTACTACATGACTTTGCGGATATTTTTGAGGATCCTCGGTCTCTCCCTCCCAGCCGCCCGTACTTTGATCACGGTATTTTGCTGAAACCAGGCTCTGAACCGGTTCACATTCGCCCTTACCGTTATCCGCTCTTACAAAAAGATATCATTGAGTGCATGGTTCGTGAGCTCCTCGAGTCCGATGTGATTCGGCCTAGCAACAGCCCCTTCGCCTCCCCTGTTATTTTGGTGCGCAAAAAGGATGGTTCACTGCGGCTTTGCGTCGATTATTGCAAACTCAATCAGAAAACCGTCAAGGACAAGTTTCCCATTCCGATTGTGGAGGAATTATTGGATGAGCTATATGGTTCCGTAATTTTTTCTAAACTTGATCTTCGGAGTGGGTATCATCAAGTCCGTGTCCGGGATGAGGATGTTTACAAAACGGCCTTTCGTACACATTTCGGTCACTTCGAGTTTCGGGTAATGCCCTTCGGCCTTACCAACGCCCCGACCACATTTCAGAGCCTCATGAACGAGGTGTTTCGCCCGTACCTTCGCCGGTTCGTTCTCGTATTTTTTGATGATATTTTGATTTATAGCAGGGATGTTTCTTCGCATATGCATCACCTTCGGTTGGTTTTTGAAGCAATGCACACCAACCAGTTGTTTGCCAAGGGTTCTAAGTGTGCCTTTTACCTTGAGGAGATCGATTATTTGGGTCACCGTATTTCTTCACATGGGGTGTTCACCGAGACCGCTAAGATCGAGGCTGTGCGCAAGTGGCCGGTTCCGACTTCTCCCAAACAGCTGCGTGGGTTCCTTGGTCTCGCAGGGTACTATAGGCGCTTTATTCGGGGTTTTGGGGCTATCTCTCGCCCTTTGACGGATTTGCTTAAAAAGGACGCTTTTCATTGGTCTTCGGAAGCTCAGTCCGCTTTTACAGCGCTTAAGGAAGCACTTACCCAATCACCGGTGTTGGCATTACCGGATTTCTCGAAACCTTTTATTGTCGAAACCGATGCTTCGGGGACTGGTTTGGGCGCGGTTCTTATACAAGATAACCACCCGATTGCCTACATTAGTAAGGCTCTTGCTCCTTCTCACCGTGGGCTGTCAATTTACGAAAGGGAATTAATAGCCGTGCGGAAATGGGAACATTGCTTGGCTCACCGACCCTTTGTTCTTCGGATCGATCAACAAAGTTCAAAACACTTGCTCGAGCAAAAAAATCAACACCCCCCTTCAGCGTGCGTGGTTGGCAAAATTGATGGGTTTTTCTTATGCCATTGAGTATAAGAAAGGGTGCGAGAACGTGGCGGTCGATGCTTTATCACGTTTACCCGTCTCCGATGTGGAACTTCGGGCCTTATTATTGGACTTGGACTCTCCGTTACTTCAAGCAATTCGGGATTCTTGCAAGCGTGACCCCTCCTTGGCTCGTCTCATCTCTGAATTACAGGTCGATCCTTCCTCTCATCTGACTTTCGCTTGGACCAACAGTGAGCTGAGGCATTTTGGGCGCTTGGTGGTTGGGCCTGATTTAAGCTTACGACGGCGCATTTTCGACCTTTATCATAGCTCGGTCATTGGTGGTCATTCGGGGATGGATGTCACCTACCGTAAGTTGAGTAGTTTTTTCTATTGGAATGGTTTACGCCGGGGTGTGTGCAAGTTTATTTTCGAGTGTCCGACCTGTCAGCGTTGCAAGTTCGATACTGCGGCTTACCCGGGTTTATTACAACCCCTTCCCATTCCTGATACGGTTGGGACCTCCATTTCCATGGATTTCATTGATGGGCTTCCCCGTTCGAAAGGGAAGGATATGATTTTTGTCGTGGTGGATCGCCTAAGTAGGTACGCCCATTTTATGCCCCTTACACACCCTTATTCCACGGAGACAGTGGCTCAGGTCTTCTTAGACTCAATTTTTCGTCTACATGGTCTTCCGCAGAGTATCGTTTCGGATCGCGATTCCGTCTTTCTTAGTCTCTTCTGGCAGGAGCTCTTTCGGGTGCTTGGGGTGGATTTGAGTATGTCATCGGGTTATCATCCTCATACGGACGGCCAGACCGAGGCCGTTAACCGTGGCTTGGAGACCTACCTTCGATGCTTCTGTTGTGACTTGCCGCAATCTTGGTCTCAGTTCATCCCTCTTGCGGAGTGGTGGTACAACACCTCTTTTCACTCCGCCATTCAATCGACTCCCTACGAGGTTTTGTATGGGAAATCTCCACCCCTTCATATTCCTTACATTTCGGGTGAGACAGATGCCGTGGCCGTTGACCGCAGTCTTGTGGCCCGTGAGGATGCTGGTTGTTAAAGCATCACCTTCTTCGTGCTCAGAACCGAATGAAGCAGTTGGCCGATACTCATCGTTCCGAACGTCAATTTTCTGTCGGCGATTGGGTGTATCTCAAACTTCAACCGTATCAACAGTCGAGTCTTCGTACGCATACTAACATGAAGCTGGCGGCCAAGTATTACGGGCCGTTTCTTATCATCGCCAAAGTGGGCGAGGTGGCTTATTCTCTTAAATTTCCTTCGTATGTTAAAATTCACAACACTTTTCATGTTTCGCAGCTCCGTCGTCAAATGGGATCAGTTCCCGAGGGCTTTCCCGAGCTGCAGCCGCACCTACCGACAGCCTCTTGGCTGCCCGAGGCCGTCCTTGATCGTCTTATCGTCAAACGTCGCAATGCTGCTGCGACTCAGGTTCTGGTGCGTTGGAAGGAGCACCCTCTCGAGGAGGCGACTTGGGAAGACTTGCAGGAGCTATGTTTACGCTTTCCGGATTTTATTCCTTGTGGGCAAGGAATGTCTCCAGGGGGGGTTACAACCAATTGATGTAATAACGGAATTAGTATAAATACTGAAATGTAAATTCTGATTTGGCATTCAATAAAAAATTATTTTCTCTCTCCTCTCTCTCTTCTTTCTCTCTCTTCTTTCTCTCTCCTCTTCTATCTCTTTCTCTCTCTTGTTCTTCCCCAAACCTAACCCTAACTCTCAAATTCTTCCTTCTCTTCAACAATTATCCCTAATTCTTGATGTAATCACAAGTGATTACATCATTTAATTGAGAACTATGCTAATAGAGGGGAACAACAATATTCACCAGTGTAAATCGAGTATTGAACGTTTTTACTTACTCTTGCTCCTTGTGCTTACCAACATATTTGCCGAAATCTCTAGAGTTATCATCAATTATGCTATTAGCACAAGATTAAATAAATCCAGCCTTGACTGTGATGGTGGTTATCGGAAGACAAACAATCTCCATACTTAAAAACGTTCCGTAAGAGTTAATAGATGAACGTGAAAAGTTTAGCTCCAGTTCCATGCAAGAGGCTGAGCATAATGACCTTTTTTGTAAACACTAACCTTGTTATAATCTAGGTGTAGGAATTGGAGAGTTTTGGGGACTGATTACTGTAAGATGTAAATTTTTTGATACAATGCAATCCCTTCATTCCTCTCTTATTTTCTGTCTTCTTCAATTGCCTATCTCTTCTCCCTCCTCATTTCTCCGTTTGTCTTCGGGTCTTGTCTACCTTGGAAAATTCCACAACTTCCTAGTCAAATTAAGTGATAATTTTACTATTTGAAGAATAGTGTATGAGACAATTTTTTTTACGTACATATCAACCTAAACACCCACTAAGTATATATATAGGGCCATATCAAAACTTTATTGTGTCGTGAGTCTAATCAGGTTTGCTTAATCCTCAATTTCATAAACAAAGCCCATTAAATTTTGCTCAATAACTGCAACTTGCTCTAATAAGTTGATTTCGTGTTTTATTGTTTAATGACGTTGTTCATTTGTGTTGGTCAATCTATCCTTTTTGTTTCTTTCCGCGCTCTAGAAGAGGTGATTTTCATGATTTGTAATCGTAGGGTGAGACGATCTCCATATACCTTTCCTTTATTACTTTCTCTAAATCCTATCACGTAGCTATATTTAGCAGTATAGTAGAAGAAGAAAAGTGGCCCTAACCATTACTTCATGGAAAACGATACAGGGCACAAGGGGTGGTGCCTAACACTTCCTGCCATGTATCGCTGTCCTTATCTATTAATACTTGAGGTATTTTTAAACTTATGCTATTAAAATGATTGAATCTTCGGTTTTTGCGAGTTCTATTACAATACAAGTCAACACCGATTTGTTTCAGCTTCTATTTTATAAATTTAAAGGATCAATTGTGAACACAGTGTAGTCTTCTTCGTCATTGGATGACCATCAGTCCATATCTATTATGCTAAGAAGGTGGGCATATGATATTAACAACCCGTGTGCTCCTCTAGATTTAACAAAATATCGAATGTTATGTCTTCCTTATAAGCTTCATTTTCTTTTAAGTTTAATTGGTATCTATAATTATCATTGAAACTTTTTTAGAAAATCTTGCAGTCCAGATTTATTAGTCTTTAATCTTATTTTTGTCATATTTTCTTTTTCTATGAGCGATTTAAGGTGCTGTACTTTTTTGTCCAAAAAAAAGGGTGCTATACTTGCTTACTTGTAAGATTTTAGTTGGTAAGTATTGACTTAAGCCATGTCTAATGATGATTAAATTAGTTAAAATGAGACTAGCTGTTTGTTAGAGTATAAAATCAATACTAGACCTTCACCCATCAGCTTAAGCTTTTGGGATAGATTGTTCTTTGACATGGTATCAAAGCCTTGATGACCAAGAGGTCAAGAGTTCGAATCTCAACAGCCCCCACGTTCAATATTAAAATAATTAAGCACAAGGTAAGAGGTAGGCCTGTATATTATCTACGCTTCAAGCCCAAACGGGCATTTGCGTGAGGGGGCATGATAGGGTATAAAATCAATCCTGAATCTTCACCCATCAGTTTAAGCTTTTAAAATAGATGATTCTTTGACACTATTAATAAGATTATCACAAGGGACTAAAAATGAATCTTTTCAGTTAGAGATGCTTTATGAAATAGTAGCAGTTTTTATAGGAATTAACAGTTAGAGATACTTTATGCAATGCTATTTTTCCCCTACGACAATAATTTTAAGTAATTAATATGTTTCTTTTATAAATACATATGCCCAAGATGAAAACAAATATAGCGCACAAGAAACATTTTCTTTCAAAGAAGAGCACAAAAGAAAATTTGATTATCATATGCATTGTTAAATTCTAGGAAAGGAGAGCCCTAAAGTTCGATTATCAGACCCGTGTAGAAGAAATATCTTTTTTCAAAGAAAAGTGCTCTTTGCATGCCTCAACCTAATCTGTTTGGGTGTAAGAGACCCAAAATCTCCTAACCATTATTATTCCTTAAAGCAAAATTATGACATTGTTTAAAATATTGGTCCGATATTAACTCATCCAAATACTTGCGGCCCAAAAAGGGGCGCCCAATGGTTGCCCAGAGACCGGGGGCCCAGTAATGAGCACCCAGAAACCGGATATCCAGAACGGGGCGTGCAGTTGACTAATTTTCTATTTAAAGGGGGCCTCACCCCTTTCCTAGGGGAGGGAGACCACTCTCTCTCTAGCACTCCATTGCAAGCCTCGTCTAAGGTAGGTCATCACACGCCACATCCTCCCATTGTTTTTTAAGATTACCTCTCTTAAGTAATAACCACTCAAGCTTCTTATTCTTCTTAGGCCAAGAAATATCAGGTCGGGCGTTATAGCGAAAGCTTGAATTCAGTTTATCTTTACGAACCCTACCTCATACAGGACTTCAATACAATGAATAAGCATATTGACCAAATTCGTTGTAAACAGGCATGATATGTGCCTGGTCATCATTTGAGAAATTGGCATAAGCACCGTAGCAATTCTTGTTATAGGTTTATTTTTCATCTTTGAGATGTGCAGAACCTTCAAAGTATGTTTATAGCAAGTGCAAAGGATGATGTCCATGCAATTTATTTTCATCATGTTGTGGCAACGACCTTGTCTATAGAGAGTACGTAAAATTGAGATTTGGTTTAAATTTTAGTGATGACATCTCATTAATATCCAACTTACAATTGTTGCTTCATATATTCTACAAGGGAAGCTCAAAGATTTTCAAGTTTGAATGTTCTACTCCTCAAGCATGAATTATACAATACCTTGCTATTTCTCACATAAATTGGACAATTACTAAATTAACACGATTAATTTAATGTACCCTTTTTGGGTGAATCGATAATTTATGTACCAAGATTTTGACATTAGATTAAGAATTTTAGCCAAACTGACCCGAGCCTATACAATAACAACAACAATATACCCAGTGCCTCAGGGGACCCCGCCTAAGCGCGATCTGAAGGTGGATGTGCGCAGCCTTACCCCTTCAGGGTGTAACTCTATCGAAAGGTTGTTTCTGAGGACTCCCAACCTTATAAGGTTGGCAACACGAGGACTTCCCAGGAGGTCACCGAACTTGGTACTCCTTTCGCCCAAGCATGGTTAACTTCGAAGTTTTAGTGGGATCCAGTGCATTAGTGCCCGGTAAATGAATAAGCTATTGCAATTTAAGCTCTTTTTGGGAGCAAGATTACAGAAGGAACAATTAAATAGATAACATCACCATGGTACATGATTTAAGACCGCGCCTTGCGTTTATTTTTGCACAGTATTTCATAGCAGGTTGAATCAAATCTCATTTGTATGAAATACCTGTTATATTGGTACTTTATTGCTAATTATAGAGAAAAATAGTATTTCGTAGCGGTAATATAAATATAAAAAGTCTTATGCTATATTTGGCAAATACCTTTTTATAGTATTTTTTATAACTTTTAGCTTTTTGACTAATCAAATTGGTAATTACACTATTTGGTATAAATTTTGTCAGATTTTTAATAGCATTTAGTTTTTAAAAAAGAAGTTTTATAAACTCTAGGTTAATACAATATTAAAATCTATCAATAACTAGATATATTTCAATAATTTGGCCCGAATCACACCGAGAGGGACGGAGAGAGAGAGAGGGAGGGGGGAAATGAAGCAGTTACCGGGAGAGTACACGGCGGAGATGGAGGAGCACATCTCGGTGGCGATGGAGGTTGACGAAGTTGATCCTGTCGAGATCTTCGGCGCCGATGCTCTTATGGCCCCTGACGCCGCCAAGCTCGCCGACTCGGATTTCTTCAACTCCTTCGCTGATGACTTTGACGACTCTGATATCAATTGATCTATGCTTATCTTCTATCTCCTAGGGTTTGTTGGCGATGTTCTCCTCCCTTGTTTGTCGCTTCATTTTGAAACGAATCGGAATTATGGTAATGTAACTTAAAATTGTATCGTTTTTTATGTATATGGCAGTCTTGGATGGTTTGAATGTTTGTGGTGTGAGTGATCTGTAGAATATTGATCGAAATCGAAGAGTGAGTTCTTTGATGTTTTTGTTCTATGATGCTAGGGTTTATGCGATTGTTTTTTGTTCATGGCTACTTGTGAGAATTACATGTTTCGTGTCCTGGTTGCGATTGTGAATCTGCTCGCTGATGTTGCACAGTATCTCACTCATTCTCTATCTCTCACTACTTGCTCCGCATCTTCATCCCTTAAGACTTTTATCCCTACTAGATCACGGCAAGGGAGATCCTATTTATAGGCGTCTGCATTATAGCTTTCGACAGTCCACCGTCACAATCATTTGACATCAATAACTCCAGCAGTTGAATGGACGGTTGTATAAACATATGGTATTTCAGAAAACTAGGGTTGTTTCATAGTTTCCTGAAGTGATTGTTGTTCTCTATACGATAAGGTATCTTAAAGTTTTAGAATTTTATCGTTTAAGTACCCTACAGCTGAACAAGGTGAATTTTTGTTGAACTTCAGGCAAATTATTTATGGGAATTGCCAATTTGATACTTGATTACTGCAATATATTTGTGCTATGTCAGCATCTTTTAGCAAAAATTTGCTAACTTCTAACAAAAAGTTACCAACCTTGTGTGAGGAGTCCATATATAATCGGAATCATGAATCAAGTCAGTATTTTCTATTGAAAATTTTAATAAAGATTCATGTTGACATTTTCTACTAACCTATAACGTAAATATGTCCTGATAACTGACAGCTACAATATGTTATCAAATTTCCAGTCACAAAATGTTATGCATACCAACACACACAGAGGAGCCGAATAAATACGATAGCCATTCCAGTTTTACACAGAAATCAAAGAATAATTTGAGATATCGAAAAGAATGCAGAGTCATCGCCCTCATTTTGAAAACAACTCGACTCTGTTAAGATAACAGGTAGATGAAGGATCCTCGAGGCAGATGCAAAAGTCGTTACCATCCTTAGGGAAAGATGCTGGTAAAGGCCGATCTGGAATTACTCCGACCTGAAAATGAAGATGACACGAAAGTCATGGAGGGATGGAGAAGAAATTTTCAAAGAATTAACAGTAGTGAACCGAAACAAAGACCTTGTCAATGTCTGTATGCGCAGGAGTTTCGTATCGAGCAACTGTGACAGCCAAGCCTGATCCATCTGATAGCTCGAAAACTGATTGTATCTTTCTGCAGGGTGGGTAGAGGGATGCAGTTAGGCATAAGACTTTTCAACCGTTCAAATCTAAATCGAATAAACTGAGAGGTATAAATATTTGAGTAAGAGTCGCTGGACTGAAATAACTGGTGCAGTTAAAAATTTCGGTTTCACAACGGGAGAGGAGAACGTTACCCTTTTCCGTAAGTAGGCTCCCCAAATAGCACAGCTCGTTTGTTATCCTTCAAAGCACCGGCCAATATTTCACTAGCACTAGCAGTTCCCTTGTTCACCTAAACAAAATTGCAGTAGATAAGCCAAGAAATAGAGCATCAAAGATAACTTCAATCTAAAGAAAAAAGGGAGAGAGAACCAAAAAAGCAAGCAGGGGGTGTAAAAATTGGTACTCGTTTTCTCAACTGGGGTGTGTGGGTTACACTCGATTAATCCCCGAGTTGCATACACTACAGACTGATAAGTTTTCCTAGTGTAACAGTGCATTGTTAGAATCTACAGAACCAAAGGTGGCTCCAAGAAATTCTTTGCTTCTAAAAACAGGATTCAAATCATAGACCTAAGTTCTAGCACGTTATGTGGCACCAAGTTCAAATGTCTTATCACTTGAGCAAACCCCTTGGGTTTCAGAGGTATTTGTTGCTAGCTAGTACAAACAATGAGCAGTGCAAATGGAGTGGTTTGCAAAGCGAAAGCTTTGATATGCTTAAAAATCTTATCATACTTCTAGAACCAACATATAATGAATTTAAGTAAAGCGTTTGTGTCATTTGAATTGAAAAGAGAAATTACCAGCACAGCCAAAGGTTCTGAAGTTGATACTGCATTGCTTCCATCTGCATCATATATGTCTCGAACGCCACGACTATCACATATATACACAATTACACCTTTGTCCAACCTGAACAGCAAATATACCATTATCATTTCTTACTTTTGAAAATAGAACAGACGGCATCAAACTAAAGGCCAGTAAAAGAAACTAAATACCAGACCAAATGCCGGATTGAAAGATACCAATCTAGTGAAGATTGTTAAAAGTTTAAGGTAGAGGAAACTAAAAAATGTTATTGCCAGAGCAATAATATCACTTGCAGTGGATAAGAATCACAAATTTTATAAAGTTGCTCTGATATTAGCAATTTTGCTCTGGCAATACTACACCTTAAAGCAAGGATTGAAATAGCAACTGATCTAGTCTGATCCTAATAGTTGAACAACCACAGATGTAGTTGAATAGAGTAACATACAACTCATTTCGGATTTCTTACCAAAGTTTGGCAATCTCAACTCCTTCTGGAAAGAGGCCACCACTGCGCATATAAAGAAAATGGTAAGAGCTGTCACATGTGTAAACCGGAAAAATGGTGCCAAATAATGAATGTCACCTATTATCTCGCAGATCAAGCACAAATGCAGTAACATTATTACTTCTTAGTGTCTCAATTGCTTCTCTGACCGCACCTGCAAGGAAAGTCCAGATTAAGGGCAAGAAGGAAAATTGTGAAAAAGAGAATTGTCTCCGCTACAAAAGTTCCCATAGTAAATACTTTCATGGAAAAAGATCGAAAACAAGAACGACATGAAAAAAATTACATTTTACAATTCTAACAGATTCCAGTTGCAATACCACGACAATATTAACATGGTACATCATAAAAACCAGAGCAAAAGCCAGCATATAGGCAGAAATAACATGCGCTATTCTCTACTACAGAGACTTGATAGTATTGCTCTTGACACAGGACATTCCGTTGATGAGTTCAGATATAATGTCAAAACCATCTTCCCCAACTCATATAGTTGAGAGTTGAACTAGAAGAGGAACATCAGAAATGTGCCATGAAGATGTGGAGATATGCACATATACATCAATACCCGAACGCATACATCCACCCCCAAACCCTGCTTAGGCGAAGGCCCTTGGGGCACTGGGAATGTTGCTTACATCAATACCCGAACATACCAAAAAGAGATCGACTTGCGACTACAAGGAACAGAACTCACCAGAAGCATTTTGGCTGAATGATGTTAGTTTAATGTATCCAATTCTGGGAGCATCCTTAGGAGACCCAGGTAATTCACACAATCTTGATTTAACTGGATTCACCACAACTCTCTCTCGCCTGGAAACCATGAGTCAGTGATTCAAACATTCACACGTAATGTCCATGCAATATTCCACCAAACATAAAACAGGGAGCTCCACAAAGCAAGATCAGAATCTTGGGAAAAATATAATAATAACTTAACAAAAAAAAGGGAAAAATTTAATAATAAAGTTTAATATGTCCTACAAAACCTTCAGAACCCACCCAAAATATTAGATTAGTAAGCAAACTACCATCATTAGATGTATTGACTTACATTAAAGCTACATGTTTTATCTCCGGCCCACTAAGGTAAGTCAGCTCCACAGAACTTCCTTCAGGCCCCCTGAAACACAGGTACATGCATAACCAATATAGTTAACCAATAAATGAGATGATGCCCAAGGAGCAAGATTTTTGAGATATCCGATCATGAATAGGATATCTTGAACCATTAACCGTTGACCATGCAAAATATTCATATGCACAAAGTGTACCAGAAACAGAGAGCCACAGGAAACTGTACTAGAGGATAGATGTAAAAACTTACTGCAGCAGCTCCGCTGCATCATAAATGCTCAAGTTCTCTGTACTTGTACCATCAATTGCCAAAATAATATCACCAGGCGAAATGCCAGCCCTACTTGCAGGGCCACCCGGAGCAGCTGAAATTACAATGACTCCAGTTGATGATCCATCGAGTCCTATAGGGTAGCCAATTGACAACCCTACACCTGTAAGGGAACTCTGAGTTCCTGACTGCCTTCATAAAAAGATTTAAGATTTTTTTCAGAAAGCTTAATCAACCATGTACATTGGCAGAGTATTGCTATCATGCTTAACTATTAGATTCATCTCTGAAACATGTATTGGAACACTGTAAACAAGGGGAGGAAAAGAAGTCTCCTACCCGAAGACTCTTGAATTTTTCAGGCTCCAGAAAACGAGTGAAAGGGTCATTCAAGGAAGCAACCATCTTCCTTATTGCAGTGTCTGCCAAAAGACCAGCAGTCATGTTATATTATAAGTAATGCAGTACTAACATGATAGGTGTCTTACCGTCCATCTCTAGGAGAATGCCCTGCCCTACATTCTATTCACTCAATTATACCAAATAGACTTATTATTATCAAGGTACCTATAATCCCAAAAGCTTAAGCTGATAGGTGAAACCCAAGAATGATTTTATACTCTTAACATACTCCCTCGCATGCATTGGCTTTAAAAAGTGGATAATGTACGGGTCTACCACATACCACATACCACATACCACATACCTCATACCTCATGCTGAATTATATTATTATTGTAAGGGGGTGGTTGATTCGAACTTGTAACCTCTTGGTCTACAAGGCTCTAATACTATCAAAGAACCAACTATCCCAAAAGCTTAAATTGATAGATGAAGATCCAAAAACGGTTTTATACTAATAACAAAATGACGGGTTCTAATAGTAGGTTAAAGGTCATTAGGTGAAGATTGAAACATCAAGTATGGATAATGGTGGGGATTGACTAATATGTTGAATGCCTTGAGATGCAGCATGTGACATCTAAAGTGAATATGGAACTTTAGATATGGGTGTTCATTTGGAGCATTGTGTGTATGAGAATCCGCAGACTTGTTCTGACAAGAAAAGGACAGAAAACAAACACATCGGTACATGTTTCTTCTCTTATGTTCATTGGCTCATTGCGCAGTGCATTCTCTCTATAACGGAACCAACTTTGGCCATTAAAACTCTTGTCAACATATGCACGGTCAATAGTTCTCCATGCCTCCAGGAAAAGGCGATTCTCTTCAGAAAGGGCCCCTGTAAAACAGACATGTAGGAGCTCACAAATGGAGAATCATGAATCATCAAGTTGCCGATTAATTTTGAGTGAACACGCTCAAACTTACACGATGAACTTTGGCTTACTGCAACAGAAATTGACATAAGAAGAACAACACCAATTGCCAAACGGATAAGAACAGAGGTATGACGTTTGAATTTATCTGAAGTGCTAGCTACTTTGCAAAATATGGTGGTATATCTCTTCAGTCGCCCACTTCTCAGAGATGGACCACTCTCGAATGAAAATCTCTTTGGAAGTCTCCATCTTCTTGGAAGATCCAGATGGCATGACGAAAGAAAGTTTGAGACGCCAACTACATTGAGATTGGCAGATTTCCTTTTCCTCAATAAGTGACCTTGGGGTTGAGCTTCTATGATTCTTATCAATACATGTTTCCATGACAATACCTACAAAGCGTCAAAGTCGATAAAAAAATAGCTACAATGGAGGTAAATGAGGCAACATCAAATGAGAAGACCACATGATATTCTAGGCTAGCAATCTTAGAATTTTTGAGAAAGAATATGTCAGGAATATAGAAACTAAGGGTTCTAAAAACTATAATAAAATAAGCAAGTCATGATATAAAGATCCCAATGGAGCTCCATCTATGAGAACTACAGCAACAAAGCCATGTGCATAATCAACCGATGACAATTTCTCAAGCTCCGGGAATTCTACTCAATAACTTCACTCAACAACAGAGATCACACGCCAATAAAATTTGGATGCATCGTCTGAATTTCACAAAAAACACTAAACCAAAAAGAATTTCAGCCCGTTAGTTTGCAAGAAAAATGCAAACCAAACCACCCCCCCCCCCCCCCGGCCCACACACCCCCAAAAAAAAAAAAAATTAGCTATTCACAAAAGATCAGATCGAGTGGGCTAACTATTGAACAATGGGGATGCTAGGGCAGGAATATGAATGGTTAGGTCACACTTGGTTTTTCACTGATACCCGCTTTTGGAGCAGACTAATGCAAGAACTAGCCTGACCAACACCTTATTGAGCATGCTATTTTTCGAATTTAACCTCCTTTTCCAAATATCTAGTGGCACTATTCTGGTCAAGTATTAAAGGTTCAAATGTGTATGGCAGCTGCTGTAACCCACCCCAATCATATTCTCTCTTACTTAGATTGAAGGTTGTTGGTGAGAGTCATGTACACTATAGAAAACTGTCGCATGTACTGTTCTCATAATAGTGAAATTATTTGCCCCCTCTCCTGTCATGACCTTAGCCATGACATCGTCACGCATGGGCTGAAAAGCAGCTAAGGAAAGCAAAATGTGGGTAGATCTCGGTTTGAGCAGTCAGAGTCAAGCTAAGTGCCAGGCCCCTCCTGTGGTGCGCACCGGAATGCGCATGCCCTGCGCAAGGCAGCGCAACCAAAGCGCCAAGCTGCGCCTCACTGGTGCACGGTTGGTCTCGTAGGGAAGTCAAAGTCCAGTCTACAACAGTGTCAAGGCAGCGCCCAAGCAGCATCCCGCATCCCAGTGCCGCGCCCGTGTCCAGTCCCAGCGCCCGTGCCTCCAGCTTACCCTGCCAGCTATCACGTGACAGCTCAACGAGCCAGCTCACCCCAAAATAGTACAATAGTATAGTACTATTTTTGGACTTATCCTTTATTTAGAATTATCTTGTAATTTTTTACAATTCCTTTTGTATTTATCTTGTTTCTAGAATATTCTAGATTGTTCTTTTCTTTTTCTATAAATAGAAGTAACTAGGGTTGTCATAGGCATGAATGAAAATCAATGAAAATATGTTTTCGCTCTTCTCTCATCTCTACTAGTTCTATTTTCTTCTTCTCACCTAAACCCTAAATTCTTATCTCATCTAAACTCTAACTCTATTTCTCTTCTCATCCCATACGCTATTTCATATGTCTCTTCTCACCCCCAAGTCTAAATCTATCAAACTCATCACTAACCCCTAAGGTTTGTGACACTTTGGCTAAACTACATAAATTCCGGTGTTCTTGATTTCAATCCCAATCCCCTTTCATTTAGGATTGCTATTTCAATTTGATGTTAACTGTTTGTAGGTGGTCCTAACAACTAAAGTAATAATTCTCATTTTTCTTAGCAGTGATCATTTGATGAATATTTTTTCTTTCCTTTTTTCTCCACTATCACAATCATATCATCAATAGACTTTCTCAAACCCTCGCTACCAGCATTTCAACATACAAGTAGGAACTTCAAGATACATTGAAACAAACAATAAAACAATGTTCCAGCTCTTACAACCAAGCTTTACATTTCAAGCAATCCAATTTCAAAAAGCGCACCCTTCTATACTTCATCTCGCAAAACTAATCTTCCATTAGAATCTTCAAATCGATACAATTAATCACGACAGGAAAACCTAATCTGATTCACATGAAGGCTAAATCCTAGCTAATTACTTCGAGAATGATACCTTCAACACATTCAATACCTTCGAATTTGTTGTGATAGCAAACAGAAGCATGAGAGGAAGAGAGAGAGTACCTGGAGAGGGGACGAACGAGAGGGGAAATTAGGGTTTCGAAGGATGGGACATGGTAGAGCAGCAGCTCCCGCGGTGGAGAGGACCTCCATGGAAGTTATACACTCTCTCTCCCCCGTCCTGTTTTCGCCCTTATCGTCTCCCCTTTGCTCAATAGATCTGAAAGATTCAATTTTTTCCGAATGTTTAGGCTAATGGATGAGGGTTTATAATTATTTTTATACCCTAACATATTATTTTCAAGTAAATATTTATTTAATTTGAAGTGTAAATATTGTACATGTCTACCTTATATATCTTATGTTTAAATTATATCATTATTGAATATAGGGCTGTTAAGATTCAATCTCGTGACCTCTTAATCAACAAATCTTTAATACTATGTCAAAATAATAATCCCAAGAGTTTAAGTTGATTGGTGAAGGCCTATAATAAGTTTTATACGGTAACAATAAATAGTACAGCAATAATAAACTCTGTGCTTGAAACAATGAGGAGCATAATACCTTTACTAAAAGGAAAACTAATAATTGAAAGAGGGATGATGAGCTTTGAACTCGCAAATTCTTATTTAAAAATTGAGAGACAAACTATTATACCGACACACGTAACTTTTTACTCTCAGAGGTAACATTAGTAGTTTCAACTTTTTTTTACAACTTAAAATGTCAAAGAGGTTTCAAGATGCGTTTGGTTCATTTAATGTATAGTTTATTCCTTTTGAGCTTATTTATTTTTAATAAGTTCATGCATTCAATATATACATATATTTTGATAATGTAATGTTTGATTATGGAATGTAAGATCTTTAAATTTTTACACAATACAGTCTTTGACTACATAGTTAGAAAAAGTTTACTTCTTATAATGATAAAAAAGAGTTGGTGATATAAATCAACTAATAATAATGGATGGTGATAACAAGTCCGGACATAACTTTAAGCGATCCAAGCAACCATTTGAAGCCTCCAAATTTTAGGGGTCTCAAAGTTTTTTGGATTGCGGCTTTTAAAGTATCAATGATAAATATTAATAAGTTTTTCAATTGGAATTTTTATAATTTGTTTTACATGAGAGGCCTCATTTGAAAGTTTTGCTTGGGGACTCGAAAATGTCAGACTCGGCCCTAGGTGACAAACATTTATATATGGTGTGAACAACGGTGATATATGATAGTAAGTTTTAATATCGGGTAATAGTTATGGCCAAACTATAGTAATCAAAAAGGGGTGACTATGTTGGTAAAGGTGGACCACTATGGTGGCAAGTCAGTGCTGGGTAATAAGGATGAGCCCATGGTTGTAAAGTATAATTATAAGAGTTGCAAGTCATGGTGGCAGGCCACAGTAGTGGGCGAGAGGGGGGGAGCATGTTACAGTAGTTGATGGTACGAGAATGCCATATTGGCGTGATACATGGTGATAAACAGAGTAGTGGCCATTGTGAGCATGTGGTGGTGTCATGTTCGTTAGACGTGAATATTGACAGCGGCTAATCATTGTAGCACAGACATTGATTGTAGCAAGTTGTGGTAAGGAAAGGGGTGGCGATAGGTATAGGTGGTTAAGTGAAAGCTGGTCATAATGGAGAGGATTTGAAACTAAAACATTTTTTTTAAAAACATATTTTTGAATAAGTTGTGCAAAGTATATTTATTTTTCTGTTTAAGGTGGAGTAAAGTCACAAAATTGTACTCAAACACAAGTCTTATTGTCAACTAGAGTTTTTTCAGTACTTAAAGTTATAAACAATTTAACAGAATGTAGCTTTAGTTAACTATAGAACTTGTATTCGGTTGGCAGAAAAGATATTTTGTTTTTGTATATTTTTTCATAGCTTAGTGAAGAAGATAAAATAATTGTTTTATAATTAAATAAAAGAGATTATCTGAAACTCTATTCTTTTCATAAACAGTTTAGAAATATGGTTTTAAAAAAACTATGTTAGCTGAGAATCAGCTGGGGGCTCAACTGGTAGTGGAGTTGGTACTGTACATCCAATGCCCCAGTTTCGTTTCTCATCCCCCATTCCCTGCCCCCCTCCCCTATGTAATGTTGATTAAAGAAAAAAAAACTATGTTAATCTTAAATTTTTACTATCATTATCCACTTTCACTTTTATCATCACATACACAAACCAACGTCTCTTTTACCGTCATGACTGGTCATACTCATCGCTCTCTATTACTAATTTACTATGAGCGGCCGCTATCATGATTCATCTACAATCACCATGACTCACCACCTACCTCCAACGTGGCCACCATTCTATCTGTTACAGCTCAATATTGTGAGCCACCACTACTATGTATTTCCATCACCACCATGACTTTCCACTCCCATAATTTTACCTCATGATTGCAACTCACTTCACTGTCCACCACTATGGCTTGCCGTTACCTTTGTCCACCTCTACTAAGCCTGCCCCCGTCGATGGCCATGACGTGGTCACATTACTCGTTGAGTTAGTTATATTTTATATCTTATATAGTTTGAATACTATGTCTAGTAGAGTGAATAGCGCATTAGTGATAAAATATAACTATTTGGCATAGTGCTTTATAGTGGCCATTCTTTGACTCTCTCACACAACCTTTACTTAATAATTCGATCTTGATCTATTAATTTATATTTTGTGTTTTATTGTTAAACAGTTAATATCATTCCTCTGAATCAATTTAACATAAAATAATTTACCTTTTTCTCGTTACGAAAATCCATAATTCATTTGTCATATATGAGTTTCGAGGTTGTGTAAGATTCATATGCATTTTTGAATTATTAATCAACCACTATGTAAGAGAATCCTCCCAGGAGACCATTGGTAGTGGTCTTGGTGTGCCACACTCGAGACCCGGGGGTTCGATTCTCATCAATAACCTCCCACCCCTTCTCCCTCCCCCCAAGTGGGTGAACATGTTTAAAAACAAAAAAAAAAAAACCAACCACTATGTAAACCAAATTACCAAAAAGCAGTTAACTGATATTTTCAATAACAAAAATAGTTTTAACCAAATTAAAATGCTTTTTTTGGTATAATTAAATGAAATATTAACAAGTTGGAGGTTTGACGTATAATGGTGATGAATTGGATATGGTTGAGCTGTTTGCAATGCCGGAGTAGGGTTTTAGCTGTTCTAACTTCTGTTAATCTCATCTTCAGTTTTGGTACGATTAATCGTTCCCCCCTATCCCTCTCAGGTTGGGAGTCATCGGAAACAGCATCTCTTCAGAGTAGCCCCCTGAAGGGGGAAGGCTGCGTACATCTACCTCCCAGGCCCTACTTTTGCGGGAGCCCTTGTAGGCACTGCGTTAGTTGTTGTTGTTGTTGTTTGTTAATCGTTCCCCCTATCTATAGCCCATCTCAACTTGTAGTGTTGTATACATGTGGTGCATGTTGGATTCTTTCCTACATGTTTGTTTTTTGTATTCAGTTTTTGTCATATTTTTCTATTCTGTCTTGATTTATTTTACCAAAGAGGGCACCAACACGCTGTTACTGGATCCCATTAGAACTCCAAAGTTAAGCGTGCTTGGGCGAGAGTAGTACCAGAATGGGTGACCTCCTGGGAAGTCCTCACCCTCAGGTTAGGGGCACTGGGAAACAACTTCTCTTCAGATTAACACCCTGAAGGGGGAAGGCTGCGTACATCCGCCCCCCCCAAGACCCTGCGTAGGCGGGAGCTCTTGAAGCACTGGGTATGTTCCTTGACTTATTTCATATTTGCTCTTCAATCTCCACTTTTATATAGATTAACTGCAATCTTATTCGTACAAGTTACTATTTTATATTACGACCATATTGGTAGAATAGGGACCGAGGGTGAAGATAGGCGCATAATGTCAGTGCGGAAATGTACGGCTATCAGCAGCCCGCCATTGTTGAAAATTTTACTCTTTTATCTTTTCCTTCCCCTCTGCGGTGGGCCAATCCCCCAGCCTATTCCCATCACCGTCTGAATATTTTAATATTTTAATATATATATATATATATATATATATAAAAGTTTCTTATAATTGAAAATTTTAATAATTAAATATTTTTTACTAAAATTAAGTAGATTATTATAGAAAAATATCAGTATGAAATGATTTTAAATATTTTCTATTATATTATATATTCTTTTTATTGAAAAATGTTTGTATATGATTCAGGTGATGTATACATGTCTTCTACTATACTTCGATGAGTTTTTAATTTGTTGATTATTTTGCTAAAACACTAATATAATAGGTATATACTATCGTAATTATATATCACATTAATATTTTTCATTCATTATATTTTGAGTTACATAGGTGGTAAAATTTTCAAACATTAGATTACTTTATCTAAGTATAAAAACATTATAATACCTACTAGATGATAAATATTTAAAATTAGAGATACCTGAATTTTTCTAATATATTTTAATGCATTCAACTATTTTTCTTTGCTAAATAATTTTAATTCAAAAATATTTAAAAAAAAAAAGTTTTATGGTGTGAAACATAAATTCATTAAAAAAAGTGTATAAGGGCTTTTCACTTTGAACGAATTAAAAAATAAACTCCATGAAATCAAATACTCTATTTAAAAATATAATAGAAAAAAAAAATGAAAGAAAGCAATGATCACATAATTAAAATTAATAATTGCGTGGTAGAAAACATTGAATCTTATTAGAAAATATTATATGAAATTTCAACACTTCTCTATATTAGTTTAGTTTCTCAGTCAAAGGGAAAAAGACAGAGAAAAAGCAAAGATGAAAATCCAAAATATATAGAGCTACTATATTTTCATCCTTTTTTTAAGAATAATTTTATGGATATCTTATAATATATATAACAAATATATTATATATAATTAAAAATTTTAGTTAACTTTGTATATATTAATAGTTACATGTAATTAAGTATATTTAGTTAATTTTCTCGGTACCATTAGGTTTGGCCATTTATCAACCTCTATAAAATTTCATTAATACTATCGTAATACTTGAGGTTTAAACATCGTAATACTTAGATACCACAAAATTTTTAAAATTTCATTAATAAGATGACGTTTTATTGAAATTTGATAGATTGTCATTAAAAATGCTAAAATAAAATATAATTCTGACAATATATTAGTATCTACGTTAGAATTTAATTTTTTAAGCTAAAAAAAGCTAATGTAAAATATGATTTTGGCAATGTTTAGATAGTTTTTATTTATCAACACTCAGTGATAATTTTATCGTAATTGGCTAAAAATATTGACATATTATATTATATTATCATGATTATATGTTATATCGTCATTCTCTCAATAAAATTCTTACAAATATTTATCAAATTTTGACGTGATACTAGATAATAAGATATTCACACATCATAACATCTTATTTTATATATTAAAATAACTAATATATAAATTCGAATGGGCTTTGTTGTGGGTCCATATGCATTACCAACCATTAAATGGGCCGGACCCAATCCGACCCGACCCCGCCCGACGGAATCGGAAATCTCCACTTGCCTAAGAATCACGGAGAATAAGGAGAATCACAGGAATCTCTCACGAGAATCTCTGGGGGGAAGTGTACACGTGGCGGCTATGAAAACGGAAGATACTCTGTACCGTTAAAAAAGGAGGGCGGAATCCGTCAAAAATTGAATAAAGCGGTAAAAGTTGTAAAACGTTGACCTTTGAACTCTACCTGCCACGTCCACTGCATTTATACACCACAATTAATGCTAGTATCATGAAATAAATTTCATTAAATTGTTGCGTTAAATTAAAATGATATTATTTACATTTTAATATCTAATATTTATAAAAGTAATAAAAAAATTTAATTATTTTATTTATTTTTTAATAATTTGTATTTTTTTTATATTAATAAATAATACTTCATTCAGTATGATAACATAATATTTTAAGGAGTCACATAACGTGATATATTATTATAAATAATATAGTATATTGAGAAAAATAACCTTAAAATAATACCCATATGTTATTAATCTTTTACCTTATTGAATATTTAAACCGATTTATTATATTAAAATCAATATTTATAGTGAATATTTAATTTTAGAAAAGGTCTTAAAATATTCTGGTCTCTCGTTTTACCAGTTCCTTTAATTTTAACAAGTCAGTGTGGCTCATGTAAATCCAATTGTAATAAATACCTACAATCAACTTTCATTGAAAATTAGTGTTAAAAAACTTCCATTGAAAATTGAGAAAACTATTGAAACCCATAAGAATTTGGAGCCATTCATTCTCTCATTTTCTTTTTCAAATTTTAGTCAAATGTGATTATCACGTAAATTAAATTCTTATTAAAAAATTATATTTTATAAAATTTAATTAATGTGTTAATCTCGCAATAAGCAAAGTATATAGTTGTCATGATAAAAAATAAATAAAAAAATTACAACTTATCTAAAAAAAATTAGGTAAGTTACTTTCTTCTGTTTTAAAAAATTTAAAACTAATAAGTAATCTCCACTTCTTGTAATCGCCAATTCTCATAAACCAAACTAAAAGTAACAACAAATAGAGATTTGAACCATTTTATGATACTGTGTAGGTTATACTTCCATTTTTTTCATTTGTATTTCCTTGTTCTCTCATATCACTAGATTTAGATTTAGATGTCACAAATCAAAAGAAAAAAACATTCCCAATTGCAATCCAATCCTTTGTCACGCACAACCACAACCACTTACGTTATTTTCTCCCCCAAAATACAAAATACCATTATAATTTTCAATTTTTACATTCAACATTTTCAACCCAAATAATCAAACCAAAAAAAAGGAAAAAAAACTCTAAAAAATCTAGCACCCACAACTTTACTATGCCATTGGAGCTGACCTGTTAGGCTCAACCCGACTCATCTGGATTCCAATTCCAATTCCATGTTGTTTTCCAGAATCGTCCTCATCATGGTACGCGTATGCGAACCCTCCATGGCGGGTCAAATCCATGCCTGCCATCTCGTCATCGGGCGAGATCCTTAAAAGCTTCAATTTTCGGAGGATTAAGAAAAGGGGACCCATTGTCAAACTGACCCACCCAATTACCACCATGATCTGCACCAAGTGCGCTGCCAGCAGTCGCCACCCTCCGCCCATAAACAACCCGTATGGCCTTCCGGGTTGACGCGGATAGACCTCGTTCACATACTTTTCTGTTGCAAACAGGGCAGTGAAAATAACCCCCCACGCGCCGCACCCGCCGTGCAGCTGCGCCGCCTCTAATGGGTCATCATATTTTAGTATCTCCGCCAATTTGTTGCAGCCGATCAACACCAACGCAGCCACGAACCCGCAGATAACCGCGGCCCATGGATCCACCACCGAGCACCCGGCTGTGATCGCGGCAAACCCGCCTAGTAACCCGTTACAAACATCCGTTACGTTCCAATGACCCGATAAGATCCGCTTTGTAAACAGGGTGGTTAACGCCGCGGTGCAACCAGCTAATGTCGTTGTCACAGCGGTCCGTCCAACCGCGCTCCATTGCCCATAGTACGATCCACCACCAGAACCGTAGGGAACCAGGATTTTCGTAAACGAACCCGGGTTAAACCCGTACCACCCAAACCACAAAAGAAACGTACCCAGAACCACCAGGGACGCCGAATGTCCCCGGAGAACCACCGCCCGGCCGTTCTGATCGAACCGCCCAATCCGGGGCCCTTCAATCAAAGCCCCCCAGAGCCCCGCGATTCCCCCAACCATATGAACCACCCCAGACCCGGCGAAATCTATAACCCCGGATCTAAACAAGAGATTCTCAGCTCGTCCCGGGCTAGCCCACCCATCAGAAGACCAAAACCAATGAGCCACGACAGGGTAAACAAACCCAGTAAGAAAAGAAGAGTAAATCAAATACGCAACAAACTGGGTCCTCTCCGCTATCGACCCGGATGTAATCCCAGCAGCAGCAATGGCAAAAGCCCATTGATAAAGAAAATAAGGGTAATCAAACGCAGCAGTAGGAATATCATTCAACCCAAAAAAGTGCCTTCCAATGAACCCATTAGAAGGGGACCCAAAAGACAAAGCGAACCCAAAGAGATAGTAAAAGAGGCCCCCAGCAGCGGCATCAAGGACGTTGGTGAGCATGATGTTCATGGTGTTCTTGGCCCGGACAGAGCCAGCGCAGAGCATGGCAAAGCCGAGTTGCATGGAGAAGACGAGGTAGGCGGAGAAGAGGAGGTAGGAGGTGTCAACGGCGTAGGAGGTGTCGGAGAGGTGGGCGGAGACGGTGGAGAATTGGGCGCAGATGTAGTCGGCTGCGGCAGTGGCGTTGGGGCTGAGGAGGGTGGCGAGGTGGGTGGCGGAGCAGCTTAGAGGCGGCGCCGCCATGGTTGTGGCGGTGGAGGTTGGAGGATAGGGGTAAAGTGGCAAAGGAGATCCCCTTTTATAGGGGAGCTATGGGGAGTTTGGGGGGGGCCAATTTGAAAGGCTATGATTTGTTGTTACTATTTTAGTATTTGTAATTGTGTTGAAATTAGATTTTCATTTTTTTAATTTTAAAATAATTACTAATATATATATATTTTTTTTGTAAGTTGTCTCCGCTAATTCCGCCTCATGAAAAGCCCACAATCCTCATAAGCAAGTAAGTTATGAGTATATCTTCAGTGAAAATTGAACTTCTGACCCTTGGACGATGACTGCATGGGTAGGAAAAACCACCAATTGAGACGCCCTCATAATGGGCTTTTTTTTTTGTTTTTGCTTATATGTTTTATTGTTGCTCTATTATGTTTTATTTTTTTTTCTTTTTGCTTTTTTGTTTTTATTTTCAGTTAGGGAGTTCTCAGACACAACCTTTAAAGGCAGCACCCTGAAGGAGACGGGAGCTCTTATGACACTGAGTTTGTTGTTGTTGTTTATAATTAAAATTTTATTTAGAGAATTTTATAATTTAATACCCTGACATTTATGGAAATAACTAAAAAGTTTCTACTTTTTTAATTTAATTTTTAACAAACTTATATTTTCTTTATATTAATAAATACTACCATTTCTGGCATATGGATGCATCATATTATAGGAAGAAAGCTGATATAATAGGTCATCTTAAATATACTATAACAACAACAAACCTAGTGCCTCAGTCATTTTAAATATACACTACAGTATATTTACGTCCAATAATCAAAATAAAATAAAAATTTGGAAAACACAAGGGACTAATTTTGATAAAATAAAATATTGTGGAAAATTCTAAATGAAAAAGGATTCTTTTATAAAACCACATTCAAAACTAGTATTTTTCATTAAGCACTGCAACTTTTCAATTTTTTTGAAAACTACATTAAAAATTAAATAGTTTCAATCAATCACCTGTATTAGCACCATTAGTAGTCTATTTAAGTTACAAATATAATTTTGCTCAATTTATGTATAAACTCAAGAAAACATAACACATTAATTTTAGCTCATTTAGTAAAAAATTATGCTGCTAAGTTGACCCTATGCACGATTCAAATCTCCGCAATACAAGCATGTTGAAAAATTTGAACCTAGATTAAAGATTATTTACAAGTATATTGCTTTATCAAGTAAGCTCATAGTAACAAGTATATGTATTCGGCATTTTTCGCACAAGAAAACATAAAAAATTGCACACTTAGCCTCAACAAAAAAACTAAAAGCGTCCATTAGGTGGTTTATTGAAAAAATTTAAACTTCTGAAAGTGATTTCCCGAAAAATTAAAATATTACGGTAGCTAAGTGAAAAACAACTAATTTTAAGATTATATTTTATAAAAAGACTTCCAAAAGAAAGATAAACAATTAATTTAAATAATGTTATAAATATTTGAGACCAATAAATTTGACTACAATAAAATAAAAAAAATCTAGAAATGCAAATTTAGAAAAGGAAAAAAAGATTCTAATTTTGTGAGCCAAAGAATACGGAAAACAGAAAAGGGACCTCTTTGACTAAAGTGTGAACCAGGGAATCTTCACGCAGATTCACCTATTTTGTTGCTGCTCTACATAAAATATTCCCTATTTGTTGTAAAGCTTTCATCTTATAAACTCGACTCTATCGGCTTGTCTTTTGATTTAGAATTTGCTACGATCCATGTTTGACCCGATTCGACGTATTTAGGTTGCTTTATTATGGCATTTCTAAATTATATCAGTTTTCCTTTTTTTTCTCTTTTATTTTTGTATTTTTTTTCTTTTTTTCTTAAGAAAGTTTAAAACACTCTAAAGGTTTCGGAAATGGGATCTAGGGAAATTTGGGAGAGGTGGCAACTTCTCTATAATACTATAAAGATTTTAAAAACTGTTAATTTTTAAAAGTTAGATAATATAGAATATAAATCGTGTTTAATTTAAACTTGATATATAGGATGACTTGGTTTAAAAATATAGTTTTCGTTGGTCATGTTTAATCACATAATTTAGTGGCTTGCTTTTAAATTAGAATATTTAAGGATCGAGTTATGTCCAATATTATAACTTAAGAGATTATTATTTTTATATTAGATAATTAAGTATGAATTATATTTAATTGGAGTGTTATTTTTTATGTAAAGGGTGATTTAGATTGAGTAACTCAATTTATTTTATTATTTTCATCTTTTTTTTTTTTTAATATAGCCTCAAAAACTAAGATTTTTTAAATTATATAATTAGGAGTAGATTGCATTTTATTTAGGCATTGGATTCAATATGTAAGGGTAATTTGAGTTCAATAAAATAATTTAAGAAGTTATTTTTAAAAAGTAAATGTTCATAGGATAAGTTTTGTCTAATATCATAATTTAGAAGCTTAAATTGATCATGTAATGGGTAAGTTGTATTTAATAGTAAATTCTGAGTAGTGAATTTTATATACCAGCATAGTCAATGGACTACGAAACCAAAAGTGAATGGACGACTTATATTTATAACTAAAAGTACAAGGGGTTAGAAAATGTCTTAAATTAATTTGTATTAGGCATGTCGATTGGGCAATAACACGATTATGAGCCAACATAATATACATTAATAGAAATAAAATAATATATTTATTATATTATTATTAATTAATTGACTGTGATACGAACTGTGCAAGTAGACTATTATCCATTTAATTTTTTTTAATTCCTTCAATAGCCTAAGTCGATCAGGTGATAATGAATAACAATTTGGAGATGTAATTTAAACTAATCTGCATGTGCATTATTGGAAGGGATTTTAAGGTTCATGTACCAAACAAGAGAGACTGTTGACTGCATTCAAAGAAAAACTTAGAAAAAGAAGATCAACATCACAAGTCCAAGGACCTTTATCAGTTGTGTTAGTACTAGGGGTGTTCAAGAAAAACCGTAACTGAAACACCGACCCGAAAACGCTGTTAACCGTCCAGAATTTCCGGTTCGGTTAACCGACCCGAAAAAATTGGAGGTACTTCAGGTCGGTAACGGTTCATGATTTTATTTATTTCGGTTAACCGAAATACTGAAATACTAAATATATTTTTTTTTATGTATAAGTAATAAGACAAGATATTTCAGTTAGCTTAATGGTAGATTTAAAGAAAGGGTAGTGGCAGCTGGGGAGGATGCCAAGGGTGCCGGTTCGAGTCCCCTCAACATACTTTTTGTAATTTAATGAAATTTTAAGCTTAAGTCAAATACTAAAAAAATATAAATAATTTTTAATTATTTATAAACCCTAATTTATTTCCCTCACCCAGCCAGCAACACCACCCACGCCACCCACCTTCCCCACTCCCCACCGTTTCCAAACTTTTTATTTTTTTATTATTCTCCTTTTCATTTAAAAATATCTCCAACTCCAACGGCCTCCATCGTCCCTCCGGCAAGACTCCGGCTCTCCTTCGACACTCTTTTTTTAGACATTAACATGCATGCTTTCTTCTCTTCTCTTTAGATTCCTCTTTTAAGTTTAAGATTATTAATTTTAAAAATCTCATTCCCACACAAAAGATGTTAAAATCTCAATCTAAAATAGCATTATAGTAATATTATTCATCTTTATCCTAGTATAAAATCTATTAAAAATAGAAGAATGAAAATAAAAATAATCAAATACTTTTATAATCTAAGGGGTTTTGACAAAAAGTCATAAACGAAAATACACATTTGAACAAAGTTAAGGAAGATACATTGAGCTCTTTCGATAGCTATAGCAATTCAATAGCTATTTGTTTATGTCCGATTTTGGAGGCTATGTTCAAATTTTCTTTGCATTTTTTTCGGTTATCGGTTAACCGACATAACCGAACCGAATTACCGAAACGTGGTTAACCGGTCATTTCGGTAACGGTAACGGTTCGCATTTTTTGACTATTTCGGTTACGGTTAACCGAACCAAAATACTTTTCGATACAGTTAACCGAACCATGAACACCCCTAGTTAATTAAGGCTTAAAACTCGAATGATACAACGGGCTGTTTCGACTTTGACTTGCAGATTAGGTTTTTCCGATGAAGAGTAAGAAGATCTTTTGCCAATCGGATCGCTTCCAATAATTTTGACACTTAATATAGGCTTTTGCATCAAGGAGCAAAACGGACTTTTGATAGTCGTGGTAAGACTATGGGCTCATTCGTCTAGGAGCAATAGAATACCTTGTTAATAGCGTCCAACTCTGGTAACGTCGAAGTTCATCTTAGGCTCGATGCATCAAGACGAGGGATTTTTTCCGATCTATGACTTGCAACTGCGGCTCATGTATTAAGGAGCCGGAGGAAGTTTTTCGGATCATGTCCCGAGGACGTTCGCCCATAGGGTCAAAGACATGCAGTTAAGGCTCAAGCATTAAGGAACGAGAGGAACTTTAGCCAATTCAATTCTTAAAGTACAATTTACGCTCATACGTTAAGATGCACGAGGAAAACTTCCCATAATCGATATAGATTTAGGCTCACACGTCGAGGAACGAGATGGATTCTTAATCAGCATGCTCTAAAGACAACAATCTGACTCCATGATCCAAGTACAACAACATATGAGATTGTCATGAAATATAAAAGCTTAAAAGCGGTTTGGTATCGTTTTCTTCGTAGTTTTTGGTTTCCGAAAAACAATTTTTAAAAATTTTGGTTTCTCTTTTTTCAAATTTTTCCCGTAAATTAAAAACTAAACAAAAATTATAGAAAAGGCAATTTTAAGACTCAGTTCTTAACTTTTTAGAAAACCAAAATAAAGTAAAATAATATTAAACAGACCCTTTGTTAATAGCTTAATTGACTCCAGTGGCTCTTCATCCTATTTGTAGCATGAACTGAGCATTAAAAAGAGCACTCAACTACGTGTTCTTATTTAAGAATAGAAGGGTAATTTATATTTTAGTACCCGAGGCTTAGTGTATTACTTGTTTAGTTTACAAACTTTGTAAAATAATTTTTAAGTCAAAAGTTACATATATTTAATAAAATAATTCAAACAACAGTGTGAAAAAATAAAAGCGGGTTCTATTTTACACACTTACACTCTGCTACTTGGACTATTTTATTAAATACACGTAAATTTTTAGATTAAAATATTAAAATTCGTGGACTAAAAAATTAATACACTAAACCTCGAGGTACTAATATATAATTTACCCAAAATAAAACTATAAAAAAAAAAAAAGTCAAGAGCACAATGCACCCAACACCCTAATCCTTTGTTTTATGGGCAAAAACATATACTTAGGCCTTGTTTGATTAATGCATGAATTAAATTCTACAGAAAGTTGCATTTTCCAAGAATTTAATTCTTGCATGTTAGTTCATATATAACAAAGGAATTGTAATTTTCCATAAATTTCCATTTCTCTTGTTCTGTCTACTTCTTGATAACCAAACAAGATGGCAAATACCCACTTCCCGTAAATTTCAAATTCCTCTGTTATTTCCTTGTAAACAAAACAACCCTTTATCGCATCCATTCAAAATTGTTTGACCTTACTAGTCTTTTTAGTTGCTACACTTCAAGTTTGTGTTCCGTGAGTCTTCATCTAATGCGGTTTTCAGTTACGCTAATTTGATTCAAAAATAAAAACAAAATCAATATTGTTTTCAAATCTTCCATTTTATTTTTAAAAGATCGAAAACTACAAATAGAAAGCGATACAGAATAGGCATTTACCGACCCTCTTTCATTTTTATGTAGATGGGAGTTCCTTAAGACTCAATGGCCTCTTTTTGCCGCCTCCTCTGCTTTCTTTTCTGCTCCTTCAGACCTGAAAAAATATGGAAAAATAGGGGAGGAAATGGAAACTCCATAAGGACCTTCAAGAAATTTAGAAGTAGGGTAAGGAAAAGAAAGGAAGAACAGGAGTAAATACGTTTCTTGGCCTCCTTTCTCTTTCTTCTTAAATTATCCATGTTTCTTTGTTTCTCCGCGAGCTCTTTCATATCCACGCGAACCTGCACTCGTTTCCATGGAGAAAAATTAGCAGCGAAGACAGAGAAACCGCCAATGGAAAATAAACGAGAACACACAAGTCCAGCTACAAGGTGGAAGAGGAGGGGATTTTTGAGGTCTAAGAGAAAATGGGAAACTAGATTCTTTTTTTTCGTTGGAAATGATTCCCTGCTTAAAATCCTGAGAAATTATCACTTAGTCTCCTAAGGTTTGACCATTTATTATTTAAATACTCTTAAATTTCAATATATGCAGTGGTACACCCCGGGGTTTAAAAGTTTATTACTTAGGTAACTTGAAGTTCTAAATTTTATCAATCAGGTATCATTTTGCCGATATTTGATAATTTTGTTCAAAAATGATAAAGATGCCAACAACATATAAGTATTTTTTCTAAGAAATTAATAATTTTTTGCCAAAAATGCAAGCATGACACATGATTTCAGCAATATATAGGCGTTATATATATATATATATATTATATAAATTAATACTATAGTTCCTCATAAGATGAATTATTTAGTCTACAAATTTTGGAGAAGACAACAATTTCGAAACACCACCAACAGCAGGTAGTCAAATCATAAGTCAGCATGATCTAAAAATGAAACAGTAACATGTTAGGAGTTCCTTGCAGCTAAAATTTATTAAGTGTTCACCCAAAAACCCAAAAATTTACCTCAGGTCCAGCCCTACGAAGGGCTTGCAGTGGTTCAACACAGTCCTGACCTATAACTACGAAACTCCTCTTTTTGCTTGCTCCCAGGTTCTTGTCGTTGCCCGGTTTCTGCTGAGCCATCTCCTCCAGCTGGTGTTGCAGTAGCAGTGACACACCCGCCTGCAAAGAATTGGCATAAGAGAATAAACAAGGGGCATGAAAGGTTTCACACATGTAACAAAAAATGCTAGCAATCGACATAGAGCGAACAATTATGCAAATTCACAAAGGGGGAATAGACGTTTTTTGTCTGTTTATATGACAAGGATAAAGCAAAAAGTTTTCACTTCCGAGCAATCTGAATAAATGTGTCAACCAACAAAATTTAAAAATACAAACAAAAATGAACATGATATCTAAACTCGTACTGCATTTGATGATTTTTATTTATAACCTGACCAAAAGATTTCATTATCTATAGGTGTCCTGGGGTTGAGACGTGCATTAGTTCAGAGAAGAGGGAGATAATCACTAGAAGAGAAAGATATCACAATCTGCACAATTACATGGTATTCAGAGATGTAACTGCATATATGCAGGACAAGATTATACAACAAAAATAGTACTTTGCGAGATCACTAAGGGCCTATCTGGTATCAGGTTTTTGTTTGAAATTTGTGGTATTTGAGGAATTAAAATCTAAAATTTGGAGGATTTTTCAGGTTGGGTTTCTGTTTTGGTTTTCTTCTTATTTGATTGAAAACTTAAATTAAAAAAAAAAACCCAAAAATAAGAAAAATCATTTTCAAAACCAAGTTTTAATTTATCATAAACTAAAAATTGTAAACCAAAAACAATGTCAAACATGCTCTGTTAAAATGAGATAAACACTGTAGTTATCCAACATCCCAACCACCAATGGTCCCATAAAAACTATTGCCTCGAAACGTCAGCTAGAATCCACAAACACTAACTACAAAAAACAGATTGAGGTATGGCACATGGCTCACTATTTGAAACTTCTTTAGAATATTCACTCCAAGTAGGATGTGTTATGGGTGCGACGGATTCATGCTTATTATATGAAACATAGCTCAATATGGAATGTCCAAACGAGAGTCGATGACTCAAACGTTTGGAAATTGATTGTGAAATGCAGTGAGGACTTGATTCACAAATGTGGTGATGAGGATTTGGCTGTGCAGAGGCTAATGAAGTGGTGCGTGGTGAGTGGCGAGTGGTGAGGAAGTTTAAAGTTGGTCTGGCATATGAGTTTTTCCGGGAAAAGAAAGATAAATGTCATTTTAAAAGAACTATATGGAGTAAAGTAGGATTTCCAAGACACAGTTTTATTGTGTGGTTGACCGTAAATGAGTGCTTAAAAACTGATAGCTTTTTGAAACATAAGGGGGTTAATTTGGCGAGTCGATGTATACTTGGTTTTAAAGAGGAGGAATGTATAGAGCATATCTTTTTTGATTATTCATGGGTGAAGAGTATCTGGAAGAGAATTGTGAGTTGGACTGGTATTCCGGCGTATGGTTCAATTAGTAGGGTCATGGAGTGGTTCCGGTCAACAGTGCGAAATAGACGAGTTGAGAGTCAAATCAGGAGAATGTGCCTTGGGACAACAGTATAACTTGTATGGAAGGAAAGAAATAAAAGAAGACATAGCGAGCAGATGAAGACAGCAGAGCAATTGGTCCGGGAGATACAAAACATGATATGGCTGCGGATAAATTTCTTGAATCTAAATGTACATTTTCTTCATTAGATAGGCAGACAAGTATATCTTTGAGATTTTGATCTTATTGCAGTAAACAAATGATAGGTGGTTAGCATACATTTGAGATGTGGATTGTAAAGAGAAGTTTTAGATTTTGATGTATACAGTTTTCTTTTGACATAGAAATGGAAATTACGCTTGCCCTTTGGCCCAAAAAAAAAAAAATATACCCGTTGCCACAAGCTGTCAGAGCAGGGTCTGAGGGGATCAAAGGTATGCAGTCTTACCCCTTCAGGGTGCTATCCTAAACTAAAGGGAGGCTGTTTCCAATCCACTATAACATCATGGTATAAATGCTGATACAACAAAGTACTGACTGCTTCTCGAAACTTTTGAAACTTAATTAACTCCAACCCAGTGCTGAAGATCCACAATTCATTTCCACAAACATCTATAAATGTGGCTCAAAATCCTCAGAGAGACCATCAAAGTAGCATAACATAATTGATTGAGAAGAGCAAGAAAGTCCCTCGCACAGAATCCCAGGCCTAATAGGTTTGCTTTCTTCCTCTTTTCCGTTCTCAAATCCCCGCCAGGTATCAAATTTTAAATTTCTGTCCTTTGAATTCCATCTTTGCAAAAAATTAATTTGCCATTCCTCTCTTTTGCGGAAGTGAAATTTGAGCCTCTCTTAGTTATATTTTTGGTTATGCAATTTTCTTAAATTAATATTTCAACTTTAGAAATAATTCATTGTGTTTTTTAAGTTGCATATAATAATAATGGTTTTACTTCTCATCGGCAATTGAGGACTTGCAAATTTGCAATATGGTATTGGGTCAATTCATTTATAATAGAATTATGGCCGACTGAAGCAAAGATAGAGAAATGAAGAAGCTTTAGACATACATGCAGGTTAAACAAAACAAGGGATTGCCAAATGGAAGGATTGCGAATTCAGCATCAACAAACCCAGTGCCTCCAAGGGCTCCCGCAAAAGCATTGCGAAAATGAAGGGTTTTGAAAAATCCACATGAGTAACTCACCCAAACACACTTTTGGGATTGAAAGCACAACAGACATGCAATCAAACCTGAGAGTGAAAAGCAATAAATAATTACCCCAGCTAGAAAGCGATGCGAGAAAGATTTCGGTTGCAGTGGACGTGATATCAATGTATTCAGCTCCTGCAATTTGACAAAATACAAGATGCGGAATACAGGTCAGTTCATATCAAATCAGGACAATAATAACTTTTTTATCAAAAACAAAGTAACATTAATAGGTACCACCTCCACTATTTCTCAATTGCACTCATTTCTAATCCTATCTTTCCTTGGGTCGTCCACGCATTCATCAAAGTATCTTCATTACGGCGTTTACTAATTTCAAAAATTCATACCATTTTCCAAGATGTGGCAATTCCTAGGACAATCTGAAAATGCAATTCTACACAAACAAAAGCAGGACAGAATGAGGAACAGTTAGCAAAAGCAATACCTGCTGAAGTTTCTTCAGATGAATGGTACTTGCTTGCTTTCGTTTACATTTGTTCACTCTTTCTTCTTCACTATCATTCTCCTCCACAACTAGCTCCAATGACTCAGCATTGCGTTTGATCCAGCTATCCTTTACCTTCTCCTGAGAAGATAAATTATGAAATAAACTTAATTAAAATGAAAAGATTAAAGATAGCTGAAAGGAAATGGAAAAAAGGCAACCAACTTAATCATCCCAATTAGCTTTAAAGAAATTTTATGCTTTAGAGAGCTAGGCCTTGCAACCCAAACGACGACGATGGAAGTGATCACATCTAACTACAAAGGGATATCCTAGGGTTTGACCAACCCAGCAACAGTTCAGGTTCGAATCTCATCAACACCCCACAACACCCCCCCAAAAAAAAAAAAAAAAAAAAAAAAGTAGTTTGTAACCCCAAAGAAAATTCCAACTAAAAGGAGCACTGTCATCATTCCAATTGCTCAGTTCAGTCAAATTGAAGTTCATTTTAGACTTTATAGTATCATCTCCCAATAGGCTCTTCATAGGGGTGATTTAGGCACATTGATCCAGTGGCTCAAACACATAATTGAGAGGACGATTTAAAGATTCGGCTATGGAATAACACACTATGGTTCCATCAGAAGTGATCAGCAGCGAATTGAACAGGAGAAGCCCCATGCATCTTTGATGCCAAGGTGACCAAATCACCCATTAGTCATTCGTAATTACTTTGCTCTCATTGCACATAGTTCTGTCCAGTTCCTGCCACCCAGCCCCTGATTTTAATAATTCCGTGACTAAATTTGGGCATCTAGTTGTTGCTTTGTATCTTCCTCAAGGTGCTCAGAATGCAATTCTATCTTGTATGGTCTTCACACTTGTGTTTATCTCGCAAAATTGTATCTACAAATTGTCCTAAACAATCAGCAAATATACACTTCACATCATAGAAATTAGGAAGAATGACAAAGGGATACTCTGGAACAGATTAGATAACTTAAACAGACAACATAACAAAAAGAATGACAGAAATTCACATCCATGGATCATATTCTGCGTAACTCTCCATAAATAGTTACCTTGGATTCTTTCCGTAAAATCTTATCAATCTGACGTGCAAGTGACAATCGTTTCATAACCTCCGGCATGTATGAGCTTTCAACTGGAAAATGTTGAAGAGTCTCCTGCAGCAAAGATGGCCAATTTTATCCAAGAAATTCAGACGATAATTTTCTAAGCAATGGAGGAAAACGCACCTCCTCCTCCTCCCCAACCTCACCCTCACACCCCACCCCCGGAAGAAGTAAAGCTTCGCTATAAACAAATTGGAGATCCGGTCAATTACCAAAGGAAGCCTAACGAATAACATTTGAGTTGGCTTTCTGTAAGATCAGATAAGAGAAAAAGGAAAGAAGAGGATAGCAACAAGTCAAAGGGATACAGATATAACCAGAGGTTGCAAGCAACATTTTATCTTAAACGGATAGTAGATTCTACCATATGGAACGCAGCTTGCCTTGCAGTAAACCTTGAAAAATTTCGGTCATGGATCAGTTTAACCCTTAGCGAGTGAACGCCATGATACAAAGAAAGATTAACATCTTAATAGAAGTTCTTAAGAACATTTTCATGGGGCTTAAGGTAATTAAATCATTCATGACATTGCATCATTCTCATGGGGGATGAACTCGTGAAACAAGCCTTCATCCAACAACCAATACATTGTTTGGATCAAATTATTCAAGACACGTAATCCAATTTTATGGAATTACCGAGGTCACTCACAGGCACGTGATTGTTTCCCTTTGGGAGGGAGGGGCAGAATGATGCAAACTCATGCAACTAATGTAGATCACTTAACAAATAAAAAAAAAAAAGAAAGCAGTTAGAATCTTAAATAATTCGTCAAAGAACAACATATAAAAATGTAAACAATGTCTTCACAGTGTAAAACCTTTGAAAAAGATTTGCAGAGAGACGCGAACTTTGATCTATCACTTGATGAGATAAGTGCCACACTGCACCCGTCAGAGAAAGCTCGAGCAGTTCTTCCACTTCTATGGACATAGACCTACAAATCAATTACCCCAGATAAGACAACTATTAACATGCATGTCTCTGGAAAGACTTAAAAATAGTTCAAGTTACTTCTGCTGAATGTGGGAGTTGATAGTGAACAACAGTTCGAACTCCAGGTATATCAAGTCCACGAGCTGCCACATCAGTAGCTACAAGTATTCCGTGCTCATTCTCACGAAAACGATCAATAGCCTGCATCAGAAACATAGCCTCAGCTCATATAGACTCCACATCTTAGTGTGTATTATAAGTAAAGAATTAGAATCCACACCAGAAATATCGAATCCACCTAAAGAAAAGGACTAGCAGACTTTTGAAAAGATTTAACTATTTGAAGGCCGACTAACGCATGAAAGACCCACCTTTAAGCGAGCTCTCTGTTGCTTTTGGGAATGAAGACTGCAAGCATTGATGCCTAAAATGTGCAGATGGGCAGAAACATGGTGTACAGCGGCAATAGATGTACAGAAGACAATTTTCCGGCCTTGTCCATGAACACAAAAAATATAATACAAGTAGGCGTCTTTATCTTCTTCTCTACATCTGAAGAGTTACTAATTTTAGGATCATTCTAATGAGATGCTATTATGAGCACCAACTTTAACAATTTAAGTACATATAGCAAGAAACAACATACTCAAGAAATGACTCCACAAGATTTGTAGCTACAATGGATGCATTTGTCAAATCAATAATAGCAGCATCATCCCTCATTCCTGCTCGTTCTGACAATATCTCTATGGATGAAATTCCATCAATCGACTGTCTGGATCTTAGTGATCCACGCTTTAGCTTCTTCCGGAAGTCAGCTGATAGAGCAATTGTTGCTGAAAACACAAATGTTTGGCGTTTCTTTCTTTGGAAGCAAGAAACTGTTTCACAGTTATGCATATCCTGAGACTGTCCTTCAGTCAGTCCACTGCTAACAGGAAGCATATCAATTATAGATTGCAACTCACGAAAATGTCCATTTTCTATCATCCGATCTGCTTCATCCAGTACAAAGAACGATAAAGAATGCAGCTCAACAAGATGGTGTTCTCCTCCTAACATAAGTTCCCATAGCCTCCCAGGAGTCCCAACAATGATTTCAGGACGTGCTTTTAGAAGTCTCTCCTGTTTTTCTGTTGACATCCCACCAACAATAGAGACCACCCTGATATTGGTACATTTGGCTGCTTCCTTGAGATGATCGGTAACCTAGGATGACATGGAGAGGATCAAAAGGATACAAGGATAAGTAATCGAATGGAAGAGCCCAAGAATCATCAGTTGCATTTCTGCAGCATTGTATTACGCAATAGATGATATAGGTTGCATAACAATGATTGTATCAAAAAAATTAATTAGCAAAATGCAATTGGGACTCAACAATCCCCCATATGCCTCCCAAAAAAAAAAAGTAAATGCGTATGAAAAACACTCCGCGCCAAGGAAACAACTTATTGAAGTAACATCATTCGACCAGCACAACGCAGGCCCAAAAAGCATAAGAAATGTCACTATTTGTTCTCCCTAGCGCCTTACAAGGTGATCCATTAGCCCTTCACCCACCTGTACAGGACCTTCCCGGTGTCACGAATTTCTTCACTCAAAGACACGAGTACATGTCATTAGCGCACAGATCTTCCCCAGGCATTATCAGTCTCCAGCGACCATGAGTCCACTGCCTTACACCATTGTCCTCCATGCCATTTTTAATTGCCACTCTGAAGGTGTTGTGGAAGATGGCCAGTCTATCCCAACACAGACTAAGGGAGTCGAGTCCAATAACAATTGTAACAGCTCAAACTAAGGAGATAACTTACACAGTAACATTGTTGGGCCAGCCCAAAGTACACTTAAGAGCCATGTAATTTTGTAGTTGTCCCTTGGCCTTATGAGGATCCACTATGTACTGCCCAATGCTACCTTAACCCACCTCTAACAGGGTTGGACTCTGAGCGCGACACCATGAACCCTCAATCAACGTACATTCCACCAGCTCATGCTCCAATGCTACCTTAACCCAACACTCAAATGTCATCAATAAAGCTCAAAAAAAGTCTCTTAATCCTCTTCTCATCTCCATGTGTTTCGTGGCAGTACCCAAGCAGAATGGTTATCACAAGTTACATCCTCTAAGGTTCATCACTCACTCACTCCAAGCACATACAGATGGCAATTAAACAAGCTGTACATGTCATTAGCTCTCCTTTTTATCCCTATTTGTGGACCATATCAGCTTGTTGAACCAGTCTGATCGAGAAAGAGCAGCCTGAACAGTCTGATTAAGGTCAACTTCTGGACATGTTTGGTATTCAAAATCCAGGAAGCTGGTAACAGAGAAGAAACCAACAACTAACACATCCAGTATTATGAAACCTTTCTGTGTGGATGAGTCAAAGAGCAGCAAGCAAAATAAAGGCAGAATAAAATACTATAGGGTCCTGGTTGGCGCATGGAATTCAAGTCTAGAGTTGAGGCTGAAACTGAAATTGGAGTCTAGAATTCGAATTATGTTGTTTGATTTATCTGCCATAATTGGAATTACAATTGCACTTCCCAATTCCATGTAATTAGATTTTAATTGAAACAATACATTCCAATTCCTAAGGGCGGAGTAAGAAAATGGAATTCCATATTAACTTTACTAATCTAAAATAAAAAATGATCAAAATTAATTAACCGCAAACCCAAATTAACCTAACCCAACCTGAAGCTGCCACTATCAAAAAATGACCAAACTCAATAGACCCAAAATCCGAGATACCTCAAACTCGAAATGACCCTACCTAACCCGGACATGACTTGAATATGACCCAACTAAGCCATCCGAAAAAGCATGACCTAATTGACCCGAAACCTAAAGATGACTCAAACTGAAAATGATCCGACTCGACTCAGTACGAACTAAATGTCACATGGACCCTAGTAACCCGAAACTAGAAACCATGCAAACTGATTGACTTGAAACCAAGAATCACCTCAACCAAACTCAAACCAAACCCGTGCTAACCGGAAACCCAAAATGAACTTGCCCAATCAACTCAAGACCCGAGACAACTTGAGTACGAAATGATCCACCGCAATTAACATCCAACCCAAGTTGACCCGAAACTCGATATAAATTCGAACTCGACATGATATAATCCGACCAAAACCCAACCCTTGTTGACTTGAAACACGGAATGATCTAACTAGATTGACCCAAAATTCAAGACGAATAGTTATGGGAATTACAATTCCAACTTCCAATTCCTTTGATTATTCAATCATTGGTGTTTCAATTCCATCCTAATTGAAATTCCATAATAATCAGAATTGAAATTACAATTCTACAATCTAACTCTAATTTCACATGCTAAACAAAGCATTGCCAAGCTTCAACCCCTAGCTCCAACACGATGGTAAAAACCTGCATCACTTCAGGCTGCCTTCCTACAGTCCACTCTCATCACAACCGATCCTCATTTTACTTCCTTCTAGACACCGCCTAAAATTATGTATACATTGCTTCGCATTTTCTCATTAAAATACCCCTTTGCCACATTTTGCCACAAATTTTCAAGCCAAAATCCTCACCGTCACTGGCTCCAAATACCTCCAGGAAGTAATTTGCCACGCAAACACAAATCATTATGAGTCTCAAAACCAGTAGCAAGGCTGACAAACAGGCAATCCAATAACAGCATTGTTGTTCTCAGCTTCCACGGTAATTCCTGGATGAGCTTTTGCATGATCTTTGTACTTCTGACAGCAATGATTTCTCCCATTTTGGGTAGAAGCAACAGGCTGATAACTTCAGGGGCGAACATCAGAACACGCTGCAAGATAAATCAAAATGAATCTGTAGAAGAGGTTGAATCTGTAGTACCTGAAGTGCAAGTTCCCTTGTAGGAGTTACTATCAAAGCCCTTAAGAATCCTCTGGGTGCAATTCTTTCAACCACACCTTTGTCATCTGAAAGAAATTTAGAAGCCTTTTCTTGTTCATCAAGAAGCCGTTGCAAGATCGGCAGACCAAAAGCAAGCGTCTTCCCAGATCCAGTCTCAGCAGCACCAATAACATCCTATTATCATGAAGACGAGATCATCAGACTTAAATCCCTTCGCAATTCTCAATATTCTCATTAAGTTAGACAAACCTTTCCCTGGTGAGCAGCAGCAGGAATGCAAGCCTTTTGTATTGGCGTAGGTTCCTTGAACCCAAGTCTGTATATTGATTTCATGAGCAGTGGATGGAGTCTCAGCTCATTCCATGCGTAAAATTCTGATATATCAACTGACTCTTCACTGTCGTCATCGCTTCCTGCGCTAGCTATTGTTATGGAAACATTAGTAGCAAGCAATGCCCCTATGAACATTTTCATACCCCAAGCTATCCAAATTAGTAGTTTCATTCTTCACAAAGCCAAAAATTACATATAACAAAGAAAAGCTAGCTTCAGAGGTCAAATGCAGCGAAAGACAATTAGAAACTAGGAAGATTTTAAATAGACACAAACCACTTGCTGAATCACGGTTGCTTTGTACTCCTTTTGACTTCTTCTTCTTTTTCTTCTGTTTCTTCTCATGTTTCTCCAGTTTCTCCCTTTTTCTGGCTTCTAACTTGGCCTCAGTTCGGGGCCCCTCATCGCTCCCTCCGTCAACATCTACCCGCTTCCGTTTCTTATTTTGTGCAGAGGTCCCTGATCCCTCCTTCTCATGTTTGTTCTCAGGCTTGGGAATTTCCAATTTGTACTCTGATTCATCAATCTCTTCGAGAGAAAAAAATCCTACACCATTCAATTCGACAATAGTTAACTAGTTATTCATTTGGATTAAACAAAAAAATTGATAAAAACCCAAAATAGGTATATGGACCTATAGTATTAGGGCAGTCCAACAGGAACTAGAGTGAGTCCGGTCTAAGAAGGGGGGACAAACTCTATAAATAGAAGTAGGGAATGCATTACAAAGCAAGCAATGAAACTGTATCTTCCTTTCCACTTTTCTCTCTTCCCTTTTAATTTCAGTATTTTAAAGCTTTCATTTAGTTTCAGTCTATTTTCCATTTTAAATTGTAACAAAAAAATGCTCCATATTGCCTACGGTAAATAGGACACCGAAACCCTAGCAGCATATACAACAATCGATCATAAATACACTCGTAAATCAAACTACTCATTCAAATATACACCTGCACAGCAAGTACTACTAAATTAAACAAGGAAATTTCCTATAACGCATACATCACCATTCCATCTATCACACTCGAAGCCTCAAGCAAATTGTAGAGTATAAAATCATTCTTGAACCTTCATCCATCAACATAAGCTTTTGGGACAGTTGGTTTTTTCTTCACATGGTATCAGAACCCCGATTTTTGTAGTCTTCTCATTCATTCAATTACAATAGAATTCTCTCTTGACATGGTATCAGAGCACTGTTAACCAAGAGGTCACGAGTTCGAATCCTAACAACCTCCACTCTAAATATTAACATATTTCAAGCATAAGGTGTGGGCAGGCCAGTGCATTTATCCACGCTTCAAACCTAATTGGCATTTGAGGGGCCAAGCTAACACAAACTTCAGAAACGCTAAAGGCTGATTTAGCATCAATAAAATGGCTAACAATAGCTGTTTCTGATACATCAAGCAACAGAACATCAAGGAACCAACTTTCCCAAAAGCTGATGGTCAAAGGCCCGCGGTTGATTTTATACTTTTAACATTTCCCCTCACACAAATGCCCATTGGGTTTGAAGTGATGATATTGCCCAAACCCACCTTATGTCTTGTGTTTAAATTATGTGAAAATGGGTGCTATTGAGGTTCGAACATGTGACCTCTTGGTCCCCAAGGACCCGATAACATGGCAAGGCCCCACAGCTTAAGTTAATGGGCAAAGAACCAAAAACAATTTTATACTTTCACACACAGTGAATTCTACAAAAGCAGTGAGAGAGAGAGAGAGAAGACGAACCTCCTTCGAGAGAGAATGGATCGTCAGCAGGAAGAGAAGGGTTCCAAGGGAGAACGTCAAATCGATCGGTATCTTGGTTGTGATCGGAACGCTTCCTTGGCTTGCCCATTTGCGGTGGTTTCCTCGGCGGCGCAATGAGCTTTAGCGATGAGCAACACCTGTGAACCACGACGCCGCCGCTAATGCCGCCCGTTGTTGGTATCCAGTAGGGAAAAGCTACGGTGCTGTGTTTGCTAGCGGGGGAAGCCCGCAGAGAGAGAGAGAGAAATAGTTTTTTTTTTTTTAATTAATTATTTTAAAATTTATTAAATTTAAGATATTTATTTAAAATAATTTTAAATTATAAATTTATATTTTGATTATTTATTAATTAGATATTTATTAAATTTTTGGTAAATAATAATAATAAAAATTTAACAGATATATAATTAATAAATAATAAAATATAAAATTTATAATTTAAAATTATTTTAAATAAATAACTTACAACAACAACAACAAACTCAGTGTCTCAGTAAATAAATAACTTAAATTTAATAATTTTTAAAATAATTAAATTTTAAAATTAAAAAAACTATTTCTCTTAAAAAAATATTTCTCTCTCTTGTAGGTAATGAGTATAGCGAGAATCGAACTCTTAACCCATATATAATATCATATGGGTAGAAGATACCGCTAACTGAGATACTCACATGATGGGCAACACTGGATCTTTGCCCTATCGAGTACCTGTAAACCTCTATGCTAAACCCCTGGCCCCCTTTGCTTATACATATGGTTGTCATTTATAATAGAAAAACATGATAATACCATAACACAATTTAATTTGATGATTGTTATTGTCTTTGTCAATATAAAAATTATTATTGTCAAAATAATAATGTGATTTATAGAAAATGATACTTACAAAATAATGTTGAAAATAATAATATTTCTTTAATAATAATAATTTTATCTTGACAATAATATTACTCTTTGATTTAAAATCAGCATTAAAGTTTTGTTAGGCTCAACAAAAAACAATCTTCTTATATAAAATTTTTTCTTTATAAATATTTCCAAAAAAACTATATTTTTTTAAAATTTTGTCTTTATAGATAAAGAAAATTATTCTATACGATAAAATTTATGAAATTTACACTTAATCAAGTTGATGTTAAAGTAAAAATATAACATAAGTTTTCCTCATTCTTTGAGGAAAGTCAATTTCTCCAAAATGGATGCATAAACTTTTCGCATTTGTGATTGTTCCTATAAAATTATACAAATAGATAATGTAATTGTTCAAAAGTTATTTTTTGTCAAAACAAACACAGTCTATGTTGGCTTTAAATTCATATATAATGCTAATAGAAGCTTTTTCAATTTATACAACTCATGAATAAAAAGGAATAAAAAAATAGAAAGAGAGTAATCTCAGATCTATTTAACAAATTTAAACACTATCTAAAATGGGATCATGATTATATGTCATAATGGAGTTTTTTCCATGAACGTCGATTATTCAGGCAAAGTTGCACGTGCACTCTCATTGCCTTGAGTGAAATAGGGTGGTTGATTGGATTAAGTTTGCGCACTATATTTTATCGATCGTTTACTAATCTTATCCTTTTTCCAGCCTTAGCTTTGAATATTTACAAGGATATTGATTTACAAGGACATCAATAGACAGATTCTTCGTAATGGAGGACTTTTAAAGACTTTGCTTACCCTAAAAAATAAGTATTATGCGATATGAATAGTCGTGCCATGATATTTGCCAGACCTTAAAGTATAATCAAATACCAAAGTCGAGTTGAATTTTAACATCGTCTTTTAATAGTTGCAACCATGCAAGACATTGTTATCACAGTAAAAGAGATGGACATATAGATTTTCTCTTAATAAGAAGATAAAGTCAAGAATATTTGTAAAACACTGTACGATATATTAAAGTGTATTTTTAAAAAGGAACTGGTCTCTCTACAAAGTCTAAGGCTCCGTTTTCTTCAATGGTGAGCATTCTCCGTCCAATTATATCTTGTTTTTCTCAACAACTTCATAGCAAAAATACGAAAAATATTTTATTTTTTCTATCAAGGGAAATTGACTTCCTTTTTTGATAAAAGGCTCTATTTGGCTCGACGGAGAAAATTATTTTCTTCAGAGAAATATTATCTCTACAAAATATTTTGTTCTTAGAAACTCGTCTCCATAGCTAAACAAATGGTTCAGCTTTAAAAATATGCACAAGCTTTACGCTCGGTCAACTTAAAGTTGATATGGAGCATATAACATGAGATTATGATGGAAAAAAGTGTTATGTATGAATGAAAATGTTTCTTTTTCTACAATGAAATAAAAGCAACATACCCAAGTGCCTTAAGGGCTCCCGCCTAAGCAAGGTCGGGGGGGACGGATGTACGCAGCCTTCCCCCTTCAGGGTGTTAACCTGAAGAGAGACTGTTTCCCAGTGTCCCCAACCTGAGGGTGAGGACTTTCTAGTAGGCCACCCATATTGGTACTACTTTCGCCCAAGCATGCTTAACTTCGGAGTTCTAATGGGATCCGGTAACGATGTGTTGGTGCCCTCTTTCGTTCTTTTTCTACAATGAAATCATTTTCCGTTATATCTTTAGCTAGGGTTTTTATCAGAATCATTTTTTTTAACGTCAAGGTAATTACAAAGACTTTTGGAGTAATCACTTGCTGAAATTGCCATGTCATTAATAAAAGTTTGTCCCGAAAACGATGCTATCCTATTTTTTATTAGAATATAACGTGATGTACTAATTAATAATTAAGTTTTAAAGCACAACAACAAAGCCCGTCTAGCTCAGTCGGTAGAGCGCAAGGCTCTTAACCTTGTGGTCGTGGGTTCGAGCCCCACGGTGGGCGTTTTTTTTACTAGATGACTTTCCTATTTTTTGTTTGCGATTGTGAGGTTGTGACCCTTCTTTTTTTTCATATTCCACTTATATATTATATCTAAGATATTTAGAACTCTAAAATTAACCCTGCTTTGGAGAGTGGATGGTTTCTTGGAAAATCCTCGTGTTGTAGCCCTTAAATTGGAAGTTATCGGAAATAGCCTCTCTTCAGGGTAGCACTCTGAAGAGGGAGACTGCATACATACGACCCCCATATCTTGCTTAAGCGGAAGTCCTAGGAATGCTGAAAATATTGCTTTTTTTATATTTAAGGTATTGATATTTCCAAGGCAAAAATTATTAGTTATAAGATAAATTTTGCCTTTTAGTTGTTTCGAAGACTATTTTGCTCTTATTAGCTAATAGTTTTGTAATTTTATTTGAAGATTATCGAGAAATAGTCTATATAAAATTTTTAGTGACCCGATATCAGTAGTTCTAGCCCTGCATATATTTATCGACTTAATTGCATATAAAAATTATTTTTTGCTTTAATGTTATATATTCACTGGCAATTTGTTTTCCTCCTGAATACCTCTAGTATTATATAGTGGAATTTATTTTCTCTCACTGTAAATTAGAATTTTCATTATGTGTAATTAAATATATACGAAAAAAAATTATTAAACAGAGAGTATCTTTTTTCTGGGAAATTTATGGTAAAGCAGCATATATTCAGTGCCTCAAGGGCTTCCATTTAAATAGAGTCCAGGGGAGGCGGATGTACACAGCCTTCCTCCTTCAAGGGTCTTTCCAAGTGCCCCCAACCTTAGGGTGAGAACTTCCCAGGAGATCAATCTTTCTGATACTACTCTCGTTCAAGCACGCTTAACTTTGGAGTTCTAATAGGATCCGGTGATCCCGTGTTGATACCCTCTTTAGTTTTCTGGGAAATTTATGGTGATTAAATATTATATTCCCTTATTACCATTCAATTATATTTCATAACCTCCCCAAGCATAACAAAAACTCGAAACAAATATGTTTCCGTGGAAATCAAACCAGGTGACACCTTTAGCCCCTGGTTGTATTCTCGTCACTAGATTGTGTCCATAAACATTAAACTTGAAACAATAATCTCATATATTATGTACATATGAGTGTTAGAATAATAACTATTTTAAAAGTTCAAATTAGTAGATAAAACTAAGAGTAATTTCTCCACAACGTAAGAGTAAGAATAAAAAATTTGAAACTTCAACTATATGTTTTCGTCATCACAACGGCGATAACATCCAAGTTCTATAACACGGATCTGCCTTTCATAAACGTGTTCCCTGACCCTTATAGATGAACATCGAACGTATATTGTAGTTGTAAAAAAAAATCTTGAGAGTATAATTGAAATATCTTAATTAAAGTTGTGAAAAAACGGACATCAACAACAACAACAACAACAAACCCAGTGCCTCCAATGGCTCCCGCATAAGCAAGGTCGGGGGGTAGATGTACGCATCATTCCCCCTTCAGGGGGCTACCCTGAAGAGAGGCTGTTTCCGAGGACCCCAAACCTAAGAAGTTGGTCCGCAGCAATGAGCAAAAGACCTGACAGCAGGAGAGCATCAAAGCATGAGTAGGCAAAACACACGGCGAGCAATATAAACCTAAAGCCTGATAAATTACTTCATTCTCTACCAATTGCTATAAATAAAATTGGGCGTATGTGTTATTTAATATTGTGTGGTTTATATTCCTATAAATTGAATTATACTGATTTGTACATAGATTTAATATTTAAATATGTGATTTGAAGTATATTAATTTATATCAGTTGTGTAAGCATATACAGGGACGACGGCCAAATCTCGGTACGTATGACGACGTGGGGAAGACGTCCAAATCCCGGCTGTTACATGCAAAGAAATTATTGTGAACTTGTGACTTGAATTAAAACATTTTATGGGAAGAGCTCACAGATTACTACGTATGATTTGTGCTTCTTTAACATGATTATTTAAGATAAATTGATTTTACTTGTTTTCGCTGAATATTTATCCGTTTTAATAATATGCTTAATCCGGGTAGGATGTGTGGTGTACTTGATGAGCGTGTTGTTTGCTCACCCAATTCCTTCGCTTTCCAGATTAGTAGCTCATGACAAATTCCTGAAGGACGAGAAAGATGGAGCAACTTCTTATTTTGAAAATTAGTTTAGTTTAATTTATGCATTAAACAAATTTGTAGGAGGATATAATAGACTATTTGAGATATGTAATTTCAAGCTTCTATATTACTAATTTTTAGTTAGTATTAATATATCTGGGATTATCTATTATATATTATGGAAACTTTTATGAAGACTTTGTACTATGATGAGGGAATTCATTATAATACGACTGTATAGCGCCCTTTTAACTTAAGCCTATTAGGTTTAACATTTGGGGGCGTTACAAAAATCACCTCACTTAATATCATATATATACCAATTTCATGGGTTGGAATCCTGAAATTTTATTGAGGAGTACTCCACATGTGAGTCTTGTAGTTGAATCCCGCATTAAAATGGTAAAGGTAGATCAATTTATAAGTGTAATAAGTTACTTCACCTATAGTCAATTGGTTTTAGAATGGAACCCCACTTGCACTTATACGTAAATCTCGTATATGCCAATTTCGTGGGTGTAGGCCCGTCAAATTTAACAAATTTAAACCCAGAAAAAGGAAGTACAAACTTTGAAGTGTCTAGTTATTTACATAGATAAAATGGTCCAAAACACAGCAAATTATACATAAACATAACAAGCTAGTAGGATAAACAACCCACAAATATTTTTAAACTCTGGCCGCGGTAGCGGTAGCGCCACCCTTAGCTAGCTCAGAGGCTGGGCCATGGCCGCCCATGCCATAGTTGGGGTCACGGTAGCCGGGACCATAGCGGCTGTTGATGACGCCAGCATGTAGGGCTAAAAGGTGCGCGAGCTCGGTGAAGGTTAGGATTATAATGAAGGCCTCCAACGCTTTCAGGTTCCACCCCCTTCGCCCTCCTATGTTTATCTCCTTGCACGCTAACCTGCACCGACCAACCACGATGACTATTGGCATAAAATTGTTATTGGATCTTCACTTATTAGGTTAAACTTTGAGTTTGCTCGTTCCTTGAAAAAATGTCAAAGCCTTGTTGAGTCGCCAAGTAAGAAGCCATAAGTTCGAATCCAATAATCCGAGTTTCAGTATTTGGGATGGTTTGAGAGAATGGTTCCTTGACCACGACCACATAGAACGAATTAAAAGAAAGGAAAGGTTAATCGTTTTATAGGGACTATGTAATGCTTCGAATATTTTTACTATCTCTTTCCCGGGGCAATATAACAGGACTGAGTTAAACTTCACCCAGCCTTAAGTCCAACTCATGAAGTTAGCATATATAAAATTCATAATTCCAGGTACGGTTTTATCATAAAACCGATTGACGTTAAATGACCTAGCTCGTCCACTAGAGCTATATATATATATATATCTCTCTCTCTTCTCAATGACAAATTTAACGTAAAATTAGAAAAGCTTACCCCATAGCAAGGGCGGTTATAGCCCAGGCTACCATGGCAGAGGATGCGGCTGCAGCCAGGCTATCGCTACGCCATGCCCGGATGTGGTTGACACCGGCTAGTCTCGAGGCGACACCGAGCACCCCCGCTAGCATTGCGAATATTAGGAAAAAGAACGTTGCCCCATTCCCTCCAAATCCTGCATATGATTGTTCATACAGCTATAAGACCACAATTAATTGCCCTAAAAATTTAAACAAACGAATGTTCAGAATAATTTTGTACTCTAATGAGTACTAAGCTCTGTTTTGTCACGACCAAAAGCATTAACTTTAGGATTATTTGATTAAGTTGTAAAAAAAATGGTTTTTTAAGTATATTTATAGAAACACTTGTTACCACTACATCAAAATCAAGCTATTGAGACATTAAGGTAGCAACACTTTCAAATAAGTATCAAATATTTAAAGGTAATTTAGGAAGAATAAGCTATTTGGTCACTTTTAAGCGTATTTATAACCTTTATTACACAGCTAGCTGCAACACTAATGAAAACACCGCTAGGATGACTCGATACATTTTCAGGTGTAACAAGAGTTAAAATCTAGTGTCACAATATACTTATTTTTTTAGTGTATGAATATTTATGTATGGGGAACTTTTAGGTTTTACTTCAATCTCTGCTTCAATCAAAATATACTTTTTTTTCAAACTTAAATGCAAAAAATATGACTCTTATTTCTAATTAAAAAAGCCAAGAGCGGGCCCAAGCTACCATGCTTTATGCTGCGGACCATCTTCTCAGGTTTGGGGTTCTCGAAAACAGCCTCTCTTTAGGGTAACTCCCGGAAGGGGGAAGGCTGCATACATTTACCCACCAACCCTGCTTTTGCAGGAGCCTTTGGAGGTACTGGGTTTGTTGTTGATGTGACCCTAGACTCCTAAAATTAATCCTACAAAACCACTTTTTTTTCCAAAAGAGAAGGTTTGCCAAACAAGACTATTATATTATATACGGCATCAAAAGTGTCATATAGCTCAACTAGTATAGTTTTTCAAGAATAATACACAAACCTTAGATCAGATTGCGCAAAACAAATTAAGTAAATGAATTAAATAAATTAACAAAAGATTAGTTCTTACACAATCTATATAATTTTCTCACTACGTATATACAAGATAAAATAGAAGAAGAGAGAGAGTAAAACAAACCAGGGTGGTGCCTCTGACCGTTAATAAAACGGTCCATGCACCAACTAGCAAACCCGATAACGATAATGTACATTATCAAGTTCAGTATCATCAACGGCCCCGCTACGCTCCTCCCTATCGACGCCATTCTTCTCTTCTTTCCTTTACTTCTTCAGTTATCCCGACACTTCAATATATATTACTAGGTAAACAATTTACTCGATCAGAATGGAAACCGATATCCATTCGAGTGACAAAAATATAAAGGGAAAAGCAACGATTACATAGAACAATCTTTATCCACCGTTTCCATGCACGTCGTTTGCGTGTCACTTCTTCCCTATTCGGTGCTTCTTCTCCTTCTTCCACGTGTCCCCCACGTGTCCCTCTCTTTCTTCTCCCCCTCTTGGGCTTGTAAGTTGTAACACTCTCCGGCCCATGCTTCCTGGATTTAGTGGGCCCAGTAAGGCCCATGTTAAAGTAGACGTCTGGGATGGTCCGGGTCGTAATAAGAGAGGCCCTGCCCGCCCAGTATACGGGAAGCCCATTATTGCCAGATAAAAAGTACTATTGTAATGTAAGGCTAACAAAACCTAACACAATATGATAATACGGCACAAAGAAGGTGGGTTTGGGTAGGGTTTTGAACTAGATTAAATTTGGGTTGACTAGTTTACCTGTTTACGTAACTGTATTGAATTTGATTTTGACTCCTGTGACCTGTTTTCCACATGAATGACGTGTTTATATAGTTATGTTAGATATTTTAGTGGTGTACTACTATTACTATATACACATATTTTGGAAGTTAAGGTAATTTGAACTATTTTGGTAATGTTAAACTCGTAGTTTATTTTAACAATTATAATTATGACGATTATTTATTACTAGTATCAACCATGAAATATATTATTAACATATTTATAATTTAAAAAACTAGCATTTAATGAACAAAACTCATCAACATAATTAAATGGGTAACCCGCAATTTGCCCACTTAAAATTGGGTTCGATAAGAGTTGACACCTAACCATTTAATAAATGGGTTGGGTTTGAGTTGACTCCATTTCTAAAACCCCTCGCATAACAAAAATATGAACTCAACACAAAACGTGACACATTTTTCACCCCTAACTACATGTGACAATTGGTGAATGATAAACCTTAAATTTTACAAATTTGCTCTAACGTTAACAAATTTACGCTACTAATAACACCACCTTACCTAAACTGTATCAATAATTTACTACCATATCATTAGATAAACTCGCACTCCTCAAGTTGGGGGTCCTCGGAAATAGCCTCTCTTTAGGGTAACACTATGAAGGGGGTAGGCTGCGTTCATCCACCCCTCCTAGACCCTGCGTATTCGGGAACCATTGTGACACTCGGTTTGTTATTGTTGTTGTCATCGTCATCATTAGATAAACTAATTAAACATTTAAATTTAGCTACGTTTGGCATTTTCCTTATAAAACTATATATTAAATTATAACAATGTTGAATATTACAAAACAAGAAATAATTCTTTTTTGATATCTATAAAATTGGTGTTATTATGTGAGGTATTTAAAAAAAAAAAAGATTTAAAAAAATATGAGGTAAATTGAATTAGGGGTGTTTTTTTGGTACGAGAGACCAGAGGAGGGGTGTGAGTGGAAATTAGCACTTTATTTTTTATTTTTGGTTGTTTGGCATGTAGGAGTGGGTGCAGGAATGAGGAGGATTAGGTTATTTAGGATACGTTTGGTTCAATTTATTTATTTTTAGTGTATCAGTTTCAATAAGATTTATATTTTTTTACAGTAAAGTGTTTAGATGTGCAGTGTAGAAAGATCTTTTTAACAAAATAAATTATTTGGATATATGTTTAAAAAAGAAACTTATCTATTATAATCATAAAATAACTTAATAATACAAATCAACTACTAATAGTAGGTAGGAGAGAATTAGAGATGGTAATGGGGTGGGTATAACCCGTTATCCGTAGGTACCTGCCTCATTTGGGGCGGGTAGGGGTATAAGTGGAGTGGGTAGCGGATAAGATTTGGTGTACCTACCACGGGTATAGGACAAGTACGGGTATAATATTGTATCCACCCCGCTCCGCTCTATACCCGCCCCACCTCATGCACGCTCTATTTTGTATATAGTTAACTTTTAAATAAAAAAATACCTGCTTAAATTCAATAATCTAAATTTTTTATCAATGGTACAGAAAAAATATAAGTGGATCTTTAAAAATAAATAATTAATAAAGGCGGGTATATATAATTATTTTCCACACACACAAAGGCATGTACGAGGCGGGTAATACATATCCATTGGATACCCGTGGGTAATGGGGCGGGTATGTGTATGGATTTTAGTGGCGGGTATGAGTATGGAGGAGGCACCCCCCGATACCCACCTCGTAATAGTTGGTGATGGTATTGGAAAGTAGTAAATATAGCAACTTATGGGTATAAAAGGAGTGGCGGTAGGTAGGAACGGTGATAACAAGTAAAAGTAGGTTATGGTAATGAGATTTAATATTAATATAGTATTTTAAAAATATTTGTCTAAAATAAGCTGTAAAAAAAATCTAGATTATAAATTAACTTTTTCATCTTTTTGTTTAAGCTGTGAAAAATATGAAAAGATCTCGCATATCAACCAAGTACAAGTCTTATAGTCAATTAAATTTTTTTAATAATTTTAAACTGTTAAAAAGTTGAACTAAAAGGCGCCTTAAAGTTGGGCTGGGTGGATCCCACATGATGTTAGGTGGAGACTGATAAATGTATGATTTGGTTGTTGGCTTGTTGCTATTAGTCTTATTTAAGCAACAGTCAACTAATAAGGCTATGTTTAGTTTAACTTTTTAACAATTTAAAGCTATAAAAAAACTCTTTTTGATTGTAGAACTTAAATTTGATTGACAGAAAAGATCTTTCTATATCTTTTTCATAGCTTAAATAAAAATATGAAAAAGTTATTTTATAACTAAGTAGAAAAAAATACAAAACTAAATTTTTTTCACAACTTATTTCAGAGAAATGCTTTAAAAATATTATATTAATATTAAATCTTCACCTCCATGACCTACTTTTACTTGTTATTACCACTCCCACCGACTACCACACCTTTTATGGTCATAGGTCATTATACTCGCCACTTTTCACTACCATGACCAATAATTTTCATAATTCTCTCTTACCTATTATAATTAGATAATTTATATTATAAAGTATTTTTGTGATTATAGTAGATAAGTTATTTTTTTAACTGTATTGAAATGCTTTATTTTATAAAAAAGATCTTTCTACATTGTACAACCAAACACCTCATTGGAAAAATATACAGATCTTAAATGGACAGATCTTATTGAAACAGATAAGCTGAAAAAAAATAAACTAAAATAAGCTAAATCAAACGCACCCTAAAAGGGCAAGGGTAACAGGGAGCATGTCCTCGGGGATAAAGCCTAATAGTAAAAAATACCGGCGACCTTATATATTATCCGGTACTTGTGGGTATTTTTTTTATGGGAATTTTAAAAAATGTTTTTCCTTGTAGACCTACAAAGAAAAAGGGAGCAAAGGCCTTTTTTTTTTTTATTCTATTTTTTTATCCTCCAATCTAGGTTAACCTCCTATTTGACACATATATAAGGATACGTAAGGATAATGGAGGGTAAACTCTTATATTAACAAGTTTTTGGAGAGATAATGGGGGTAGCGTATTTAAAACAACAATAACAATAGTCCTAGTGCTACAGGAGCTCTCGCACGAAGCAGGGTCTGGGGGGTGGATGTACACAGCCTTCCCCCTTCCAGAAAGAAGAGAGGCTGTTTCCGATGACCCCCATCTTGGCGATCAAGTTGTCATGAGAACATGGTATCTTAGAAACCATGGAAGCCACAAAGTATCAGCTTAGGACACCGCGTTAAACTAGCAGTATAAAATATACCCCATAAAAGACAACTACAAGGCTCAGAGTAAAATAAATAGTACATGGCCACGGGAAGCAACTAAACAACAGATAAGTACACTACCAGGGGTTATGACTGCCTAGAAATCTTAACCTACTAGTCACTCGCCGTACTACTCTATGCTACCACATCCGCTACCCCTGTGCTAGCCCTCCATTGTGCTCTATCTAAGGCCATCTTCTCTTTTAAGTTTAAGTGGGTTTGGTCGTGTCTGATCATCTCCGGCCAACTCCTCTTTGGCCTGCCCCTACATCTTTTGCCTAGCGTAGTATATACCTGTTCATGCCTCCTGACTGGAGCTGTAGTCGGTCTTCTGCTAACATGTCCAAACCATCTCAAGCGGTGCTCTCTCAATTTATCCTCGATCAAAGCTACACCTAATTTACGTCTGATTATATCGTTCCTGAACCTATCCCAGATAGTATAATCTCTTGCCCTTCTTCCTTTCTATTCACTTTACCTTGGTGTCAACCGAAGCATATATAGGGAGAGGGTAATAATTTTAAAAAACTGGACAATTTTATTAGGAAAAATGTAATTTGGAACCGGGTATTAGAACAGTGATGTGGATTTAAGGCATGTAGCAAACTACTCACTGTCATTAAATTTTTTTTTTTTTTTTTTTTTTTGTCAATTCTTAGATTTGATTACTTGGTTTGAAAAAGGGGCCTTACATTACATATATTAATTTAACGCAATAAACATATCGTGCCTTTTTTTTAAATTTGAATATTTGGATTAAAGTGATTTAGATTACACACTCGTCAAGAATTTTGTTTCCTATCTTTACATGATGCAGAGTGTGTATATATAAAAATATATATAGTTATATATTTGATATATGTAAAATATTAAATTATAACAATATTATTAATTATTTTTAAAGTCAATATTTCAAATTTTTTTGGGCAACAAAAGCCTAAAGGCAACTTAGATTAACTGATCCAAAATTACAGCAGAAAAATTAATGGAGACAGGAACTCCACCCAATCATGGGAACAGGCTCCCAACCGATGGTTCTGCCACAACATGGACAGCTAACTTAGCCTCTCTACAACACCAAGAAAAACGAACTGAACTAAAGGAACGAAGCATATAAATTACATATTTAATTAGATATATTTCTTAAATCCATACAGTATTAATTTTAACGAAAAATATATAAAGGGACCACACCATATTAAAGTAACAACTTTTACTTTAATGTGACGTGGTCCTACACATTGAAGTAAATAAAAATTGGGATATAATAACAACATATAGTAAAATTGTGATTTTAAAATATAAATAATAAATTTTAATTGGTCTTCGACTTGCATAAAAAGTGTTTTACCTAAATGTAATTTAATCAATGCATTATATCAAAATTGTAAATAGGTTTAATAACTTAAAAAATTATATAAAAAAACGTATCCCAAGATTCACCATTAAGCGATGCCATCATCTTGTGTCTGTTGGTTCGTAAGTGATAAATTGCCATCAAAACTCATGCTTTTTACAATATTGCCACAAAGGATAACTCTGGTAAATAATTTCATTTTTATAATAGGTGAGTTACGAGCTAAATAAAAAGAAGAGGACAAACTAAAATGTGTTTTTTAACACTGTGCCCACTATAATTATAAAAAAGTGTCTATTATTGCTCGATTAAACTCTAGATACAGTAATTTGCATCGTTTCTAAAGGATATTAGAGATAATAATGTGTTTCAATGAATTAATGATGAAAAATAACTTTCAATTGCATAATTATAGAAAAAATAAAATGATTTGATTGAAAAATATATTTTTTTCAATAATTCTGAAAAGGTAAAAGGAACATACCCAGTGCCTCAAGGGCTCCCGCGTACGCAGGGTCTGGGGGGGTGAATGTACGCAGCCTTCCCCCTTCAAGATGTTAACCTGAAGTGAGGCTGTTTCCCGGTGCCCGAAACCTGAGGGTGAGGGCTTCCCAGGAGGTCACCCATCCTGGTACTACTCTCGTCCAAGCACCCTTAACTTCGGAGTTCTAATGGGATCCAGTGACGGCGTGTTGGTACCCTCTTTGGTGTCTACATGGACACCAACCTGACAATCCATATTTTTCTAATATACCTGTGAGGCCGTTGTCCCATGGAGCATTTTTTCGATAGGGATCCGGTGCTTATGTGTTGGTATCCTCTTAGGTATTTATTAATAACCTCCTATATTTAATACATATTAGTATTTATTGTCCCAAGTACTTAAGAGGGTACCAACACCCAAGCACCGGATCCCATTAGAACTCTGAAGTTAAGCGTGCTTGAACGAGAGTAGTACCAGGATGGGGAACCTCCTGGGAAGTCTTCGTGTTGCACCTCTCAGGTTAGGAGTTCTCGGAAACAGCCTCCCTTCAGGGTGCTACCCTGTCCCATACTCTGCCTAAATGGGATCCCTTAGGGCATTGAGAATGTTACTTTTGCTTTTTTTGTCCCAAGTATTGAAACTAAAAAAATAATATAATGTTATTTTTTGTGTTAAATTAATATTTTTATCAATAAAAACAATAATTTAATAAAATTAATAGTTTATTAACTATAAATTGTAAAAATATCATATTTTATTAAATTTGGGGAAAGAGCACTTGATTATCTGTCATTGATGTATCCTATCTTAATCGTAACTAATCTTTCTTTTTTGGAGGGGTTAAAAGGCAAGCGAGCAAATTCTCATAATTAAAAATATATTAGATACACTCAGTAAGAACAATCAAACCTAAACCAAAAAGCAAAAAATAGAAATCTCGAGGCCCCATCCTACAGACCGACCCAAACACTTCCAACCTCTTAACCCAACACTTCCCTCTTATACTACAAAATTCATTCTAGCATACACGTCTTTTCGAATTTCAGATAAAGTTGTCTCCATTGTTCTGCTAATCGCCCAAAAATTCTTCTATTCCTTTCTTTTGCAATGCAATTGACTCTCCAACACAAAGCCGAGTCTCTTAATTCTTCTTAATTAAGCTCCACTTATAGATCTTGTCCCATAACTCTTGGGACCATAAGTACGAGAAATGTAGATGAATTATTATTTAAGTCCTTTTTATTAAATTATTATATATAGGGAGATTCGTATAATTTTTTGCCTTGATTATCGATAGAAATTTACATATCCCAATAATCATGTATTTCTAAAATATTTTTTGGTTTTTCAAAGGACATCCTAGAATCTTCGAGGAGAGAAAAAAAAAGGAGGGACTTGTGAATTAAGCAAGTTAGATTATATTAGCGTAATAAGATTAATACACTGGAAAAATTCTGTAGTTTTGTTAACAATTTGTGGGTTCTGTTTAGGCTCAATTATCATGTTAAATTAAAATAATAACTGAAAAAAAACTAAACATACCCAATGTCTCAAGGGCTCCCGCCTGCGCAGAGTCTGGGGGGCGGATGTACGTATCCTTCCCTCTTCAGGGTGTTAACCTGAAGAGAGGCTGTTTTCCAGTGCCCACAACCTGAGGGTGAGGACTTCCCAGGAAGTCACCCATCCTGGTACTACTCTCGCCCAAGCGCGCTTAACTTCGGAGTTCTCATGGGATCCAGTAACGGCGTGTTGGTGCCCTCTTTGGTATGTTATATTAAAATAATGAGATTGATATATCGCAATGATTTTGTATTTCTATAACTATTTTTGCTTTTTTCAAGGAGGCCCTGGAACCTCGTATTGAGGAGGGGGGAAATAGAAAAAAGGATAGACTCATAAATTATAGATTAATTAGATTAGATATGCACCAGGCAGTCAAAAATTTTGAGACTCGTGAACTAATCTGTGAATTGCACCTAAATGTTTTGAGTTTTCTATTATAGGTATGTTTCTTAAGTTAATTATTAGATGACAAATTATTAGAGTGCTAGCAGTCAACAACTTTGAATATTAATAGGATAAATAGTCATCTTAGACTAAAATAGTAGAATAAATATCAAATTAAAACTCTATAAATTCCGAGTGTTTGATGGACGGGCTCTAAGTTTTTCATATATATATATAGGTTGGTCTTTACTCGGGGTGAGAAGAAGGCATACCAACTTCATTCACCATTCTTTCGCTTTTTTCGACCTCAACCGAATCTTGACTACGTATAGACGAAGGTATGTGTTATTTTGTTCATAAGATATAGTTCAAAGAATACTTAATTTATTATCTACCATTTATTTTAAATATTTATATTCTTTAGTGTTTAATAAGTACAAAGTATATATAAAATTTCAGGGTTGTCTATTTTCTAGTACCCGGCGTTTATCAGGCTAATGACCTTTTCAATTTATTTTTAGTCTCCGAAGTTTTGTATGAATTTATAATTAGACGCTCTCTCGGTCCAAAACCTGAAAAGACAAAATTGTACATGACAAAAACAATGTCATATTGAAGCATGATGATTTGAAGAAGACAACGAGTTAGTTTATTGGGGATTTGGAGAAGTTGATGACAAAGATCTTTTTGAATAGATACAAAACACTACCGTTTTGCAGGAAAATGCTTCAAAAGGTGCGTTTCGTTTTTATCGGGAACACAAGAGTAATCATGATGCCAAACTTCAGTGTTAGGCTTCAATATGACTTCGTTTTGTCATGGCAATTTTGTGTTTACAGATTTCCGACATTAGGTTTTGCTGGAAATTATTAATGCATACAAAACCTAAGTTATTGAAAAATAAATCCAAAAGTTCAAAAGCCTTATTATTATTTTCACAAAAGTCGATTTACTAAAAAGTAAATAACCTAAATTTTCAATGGGACAGTTGAAATTTAATTTTTTAATTGTTGTTGTTGGCAAAAATTTTATACAATAATTATTTCATAATTTTTTATGTTCGTGTTTCCAATTTACTTGTGTTTTTCACAAGTTTGTTCACGTTATCTTTTAGTCGTAACTTTATTTTTTTCTATTTATTCAATCCACGCTCCTTGTTATCTTTCTCATGCGTTTTCACGCCCCTGGAATGTTATAAATTAATTTTAGCATGTTATTATGTTGTCAATGTTGGTTATAGATGGTCTAGTATTCTTGACAATACATCCGTGGTGATTCTGATAAATGTTGTCAAGTAAATAAATTTCAATTATATGCACTCGCCATTGTAGAATGTGATAGAGCATGCTTTTGGCATACTTAAGGCTATATTTCTAATTTTAAAAGCGAGACAAAACTATTGACTAAGGGCCTGTTTGGGATTGCTTATTATGAGAAAATAAGTAATTTTTTTTCTAAAAAAAGCAATTTTCTAGAATCTGGAGGGTATTTGGCAACAACAACAACAACAGTCCCAGTGCCGCAATGACTCCCGCAATAAGCAGGGTTTGGAGAGGGTGGGTGTATGCAGCCTTACCCCTTCCATGTGGAAGAGAGGCTGGAGAGTATTTGACAAATATCAAAAATCGTTTTTTATTAAAAGCAGAAGCTGTTTTTTGCTTATAAGTAGAAGCAGAAATTTGGTGCTTCTAATTATAAATAAAAGCATAATAAAAAACTTAAAATATTTAGGACAAAAATACTCCTACTCAAACATTAAAATTATATTATACCCTATTATCTTTGAAAACCCTAACTCTCTACCCAACCAATTTGGTCATTTTCAGTAATTTGACAAAAAAAAAAAAAAACTTTTCTTAAACACTGGCCAAATACTAACAATAATAAAATAAGTGCTTCTGACTGGTTGAGTCAAACACAAACTGCTTCTTCAAGACAACACTTTTCACATAAGTGCTTTTACAGAAAGTGTTTTTGAAATAAACAGTTTTTTCACAGCAATCCCAAACAGGCCTTAAGATGACAATGTTGATTCCAATAGCATGTCATACGTAACATGATTTTATTTGAATTAAAAAACGAAGCAGATGTTTATTTACTTTATATGGTAGAGAAGGTGTGACAATCCGGAATGAGAATGATATGTTAATGTCAATTCTAATAGGGTGCATATCATACTCTCAGATTTTTGAATCTACGGGTCTTATTTATGTCTATAATTTTTAAATTTTAAAAATTCAAAAAAATTAGGATAATCTAAACGTGTTTTATAATTGCCTAAACTAGGAGGAGCATACCCAGTGCCTCAAGGGCTCCCGCTTACGCGGGGTTTTGGGGGCGGATATACGCTGCCTTCCACCTTCAGGGTGTTAACCTGAAGAGAGGCTGTTTCCCAGTGCCCCAACCTCAAGGGCTCCCGCCTATGCAGGGTTTGGGGGGCGGATGTACGCAGCCTTTCCCCTTTATGGTGTTAACCTGAAGAGAGGTTGTTTCTCAATGCCCCCAACCTGAGGGTGAGGACTTCCCAGAAGGTCATCCATCCTAGTACTATTCCTGCCTAAATACGCTTAACTTCGGAGTTCTAATAGGATTCGGTGACAGCATGTTGGTGCCCTCTTTGAGTTATAATTGCCTAAACTAAAAGCCTATTAACAATTTCTCAATTAATAATATATTTTCTATAAAGAATAGAGATAAAAATTTAAAATAAAAAGAAAAACTGTTTTCTGTTATTAAAATGTACGTACTAGTCCATAGGGCTAGTTTCGTCATTTTAAAATTTTACTTTAAATTTTCAATTTTACAAAAAGAAGATGATGTGGGTTCATGACAGAATCACCTGCAACGCACCCGTGCTAAAACCCTAGATACCCTCACCAACCACCACATTCGCCACCGCTGGCCACCGCATTCGCCACCGTAGGCCACCGATCTCGCAACCTCCGGCCACCGCATCCGCCGCCGTGACTTCCATGCGCTGACACCACCATCACCGCCGTCGGATCATTCTCTCTTCAGCATGGGCTCCGCCGTTCCCTTTCCTGACCTCAACCTCCTTCTCCACTCTCCCGCCGCCGCCGCCAAAGCAACGGTCAAACCTGAGCCGATCGAGTATGAAAATCCTTCACTTACGCCATCTTGGTTCGAAAATTCAAACCCTAACCCTAACTTAATTCCTAGCTCACCCCCCGCAGATCCGAACGAACAATCAGTTTGTTCGAGTGATGACAACAATGTGAACGCAATTGTGCCGTTAGATCCGGTTTCAGGTGCGATTGTTCCGGTGCCGGAGAACGGCGCCGACGCCGTTGCGATCTCCTCCTCGCGGCGGTACCAGAAGCGTTCCAATGAGTTGGTTCGCGTTAGTAATCTTAGCGTTGAAGATCATCGTTATTTCCGTGACATAGTGAGGAGGACTCGTATGCTCTATGACTCTCTTCGGATTTTCGCCACGGCAGAGGAGGATAAAAGGGGTGGGGTTGGGGCCGGAAGGCGGTCTAGAGCTGATCTGAAGGCGTCGGGGTTGTTGAGAGAGCGCGGGCTGTGGTTGAACCGCGATAAGCGGATTGTGGGTTCGATTCCTGGTGTTTACATTGGGGATTTGTTCTTCTTTAGGATGGAATTGTGTGTGGTTGGATTGCACGGTCAGACGCAGGCGGGTATCGATTACCTTCCTTCAAGTCATAGCTCTAATGGGGAGCCGATCGCGACGAGTGTTATTGTTTCTGGTGGATATGAGGATGATGAAGATGCCGGAGATGTGATAATCTACACGGGCCATGGTGGGCATGATAAGTTTAATAAGATGGCTAACCATCAGAAGCTCGAGGGAGGTAATTTAGCACTTGAGAGGAGTATGCATTATGGGATTGAGATTAGGGTGATTAGAGGGCTACGTTACGAGGGTAGTCTTACGACGAAAGTTTATGTCTACGATGGTTTGTATAGGATTGTAGAGTGTTGGTTTGAAGTGGGTAAGTCTGGTTTTGGTGTTTACAAGTATAAGCTCATTCGAATCGAAGGGCAGCCTGAAATGGGTAGTGCTGTTATGAGATTTGCTCAGAACATTAGGAAGACGCCATTGCAGGCCAGGCAAATGGGATACATGTGTCTTGATCTTTCGAGGAACAAGGAGAATGTGCCAGTGTTTATGTTTAATGACATTGATTCTGATATGGATCCCATGTATTATGATTATCTTCCAAGGGCGATTTTCCCTCCTTTTGTATATGCAGGTGGTAAAACAGGGTGCAATTGTGTTTCTAGCTGCACTGATGATTGTTTGTGTGGGTTAAAGAACGGGGGTGACATTCCGTATGATAACTATGGCTTTCTCTTGAGAGGAAAGCCTGTGATTTTCGAATGTGGCTCTCATTGTAGTTGTCCTCAAAGTTGTCGAAATCGTGTCAGTCAAAGAGGGTTGAGGCATAGGTTGGAAGTGTTTAGATCAAAGGAAACGGGTTGGGGAGTTCGAACCTTGGATTTGATACACGCTGGTGCTTTTATAAGCGAATATGCTGGCGTTTTTCTTACAAAAGACCAAGCAGAGGCGGTTTCCATGGGTGGAGATAGTCTGATATATCCCGGAAGGTTCACTGAGAGATGGGCAGAATGGGGGGATTTATCTCAAGTATATCCCGAATATACAAGACCTATGTATACCTCGCTTCCTCCTTTGGATTTCGCTATGGATGTATCGAGAATGAGGAATGTTGCTTGTTACATTAGCCATAGTACAAGTCCCAATGTGATGGTGCAGTTCGCGCTGTATGATCATAACAACATGATGTTCCCTCACTTGATGCTTTTTGCTATGGAGAACATCCCCCCAATGAGAGAACTTAGCCTTGATTATGGAGTACCTGATGAATACACAGGGAAGCTCTCTATTTGCAACTAAAACATATGGAGAATCGTTGTATTTTTTGGTTTTTTGGAGCAGCACATTGATTGTGACATGATGCTTTGAGGTACGTTTGGCTTCTTTTCCCCTGATCATAATATCTTATGTATCCTTCTTTGTTGAATATGTGTTTTTTTTATGAGCTCCATTTGTGTCAATGAAAAACAATGTATTTACGGAAAATATTTCTTTATAAAATATTTTCAATTAAAAATATTTTTCTTTAATAATTTGGCTCTCGAATTAAAGAAAATGGGCCTATTTCTATAAATTTGTATGAGATTCATACTTGACCCAAAAAATTGAGATTGAAGTGAAGAATATGTCAGGAGATTACAACGTAAAACGTTTTCCCCTTAGCGGATGTAAATGTTTTCCCTTACGTTGAGGGAACTTAATTTCTCCTCAATTGAAAGAATACATTTTCTGTATGTAATCGTTGTTATGAAGTTATACAAAGCAACAATAGAATTAGCATAGAAAAAGGTTTTCTTTGTCAAAATAAATAGAGCCTTGATCAAAAAATCATTCAGCTCTAGCTTTTAGCCGCATCTTACTGGTCATCTGCACCCTTCTTAGTTAGACATCTGACGTTTATATTTCTTCTGATAGTCAGTAAGATTGCTAGAACAAAACCCAGTTCTAGCTTTTAGTAATTCCTGTTAGTGCTTGTCGTTGATGTTTTATAGTACTGCGCCCTTAAGTTCTCTTGACTTATGTGCACATTATAGCAGAAATAGTGGTTGATGATCCAAGTGATTTAGTGGGTGTCTTTTCCTTGTAGTTATTTGCTTATGCCCAAGTTGTTGGGTTTGGTGTAGAGCTTAGGCTACCCACCTCTTAAACATGAGGTCTTGGGTTCAAAACTCATCTTTTCACTCCCTTCAATATTGGTGGCCTACTTAGGGTAATGTTGTACCTTCTTATCATTGTAAAAAAAGGGAAAAAAAAAATTTATTCTCAAGCCCCACCCCAAAATTAACTTTGCTTGGATTTCAAGAAGCCTTCTTGTTATGCCCCAGAAATGCCGTTCTTACCATTGCCAAGAGAGTGGCAAATATGTATGATCTGTGTGCAGGCTATATTTGAAGTTTGCTAGTTCAGCCACTAGGAAAGAGGGGAAGGATCAGGTGCTGTGGTCACCTCTCTCTCTGTCGGTGCCCACCGCACCGTACCCAGCCCCTAGGGAAGAACACAATGGCTCTTCGCTTTTAAAATAAATTAATAGTCCTTCAGTGAAGAATATAACTATTTCCTTGTCCATCATCAACATAGCTTTGTCGTGAGGAACGTTGGGGCCAAAGGCGCCACCCAATTCAATTCACACCAGTAGCATAAGGTAGCAGCCAATGTGGAATTATTTGTGAAAACAATGCCATTTGGGTTTGGATTTTAGAATTGTTATCGTCAGTGTAATAGAGGCATCATAAAGGGGGAATATGGCTCGTTTGTAGATCCTTTTTTGGTCTATGATGTCGAGTTAAGCTATGCATCATTGCTGTGGTCCTTTTCCTTGCATTTCGAGGGCAAAATTATGAACACAAGAAGATATACGATAGTCTTTATAGCAGCTTGTTATGATTGTTATGCGTGTTCCCAACCTTTTTCTACTGATGTAATAGCTCTGAACAATATTCTGTATACCACCTAGGATCTTGAAGTCTTGATGGCCGGCTGTTTCTGTTCTTAAGCTCTTCGAGCTTGGCCAAATAAACCGATATCTTTTGATATGAGCCGAGAAGTCGAAGTTATGGTCATCCTATCATCACCGGACTTGAATACCCTTAGTTTTCTCCTATTATTCAAGTATCTTTCTGCGTCTCATCTTTGGTGTACTCAACATAGCCTTGTATGATTATCAAATAGCCTCATCTTTTTATCATGATAAGCAGTATTGTACCTAACTGGCTTTTAAAAAAAAAAAAAAAAAAAAGTGTTGGACGTATCAATAATTTTTCAAACTCTTTAATCAACAAACAAGTTGGTTACATCATTGGTCCCTTGTGTTATAAGTTTATTCAAATTGACTCTTCACGTCTCATTTTTGACAAATGTAGTCCCACACAAGGTTACTCGCATTAGGTTTCCAGTGAGGTGTCATTTTCCATGCTATGTGGCAGCAAATGGGATAAAAAATAAAAAAGAAGAAAATAACAAAAATAAGTTATTTACACCGTTGGCCTGTAAGTTTATTCAAATTGGTATCTTATTCTTTTGTTTAAAATAGTTTTTTGTTTTTTTTTTTTTTTTTTTTAACAAAACTTGTCCTCTATCTGATTGATCATTTTTTGGGGGCCTTTGGAGGCAATCACTTATTCTTTATCCCTGTATGCAGATGAAACCAGACTATCAAAGATTTTCTTGAACAATTTTGTTGAACAACTGTGCTGGAGAATGTAAGAAAAAAGCACAGCAGCTCACAGGGACGCTTTTGGCACTGACGCTTATCCACACACTTCTTAAAGCATCTTGTGACGTGGGAGATAGCGAGTAGCTGCACGACGTATAAAATTTTTGGACAACCTTCGGATGATATGCAGAAACTACCGTCTCCTCGATGCTCGAATTCTCGACATGATCAAACATGGCTTGGATTCGAAAGGTAAGCAAACTTATAACAAGGTGTTGGATTTATATTCTTAACAACTTGTTTTTGTAAGCTGTGATCTATATGATGTGTATTTTTCTCTGTTGAGATTTGTACATAATGAATGTTCAAAGTGGGATTACAGCTTGTACAGCGAACTGTATCAATTTATGAGCAGATGGATGTATTGGTTCTCCTGTGATTTTGGGTTTGTGTACTTCACCATTCTTCTTTCAAAGGGAACTCATGTTCCAGGTTTTATACTTCTTATAGTTTTGAATATTTTTCTCCATAAGACTGGTTTCTCTCTGTACTTGTATGTATACGAGTGTGTGCATATGTGAAATTATAGGGTTTTGTGTTGTGTTTTGAATTTATGAGACACAGGCGTGGAGTTTCTATTTGTGCCTGTATACATATATGTCTTGTTTCTAACTGCTCCTCCTTGTATCTTTCTTCAGCGTTTTTAGTGGATGGTCTTTTTCCTTCAAATTGACGATTTTTTTTGTATAAATGTGTGTGCTATTGTTTTCTTTTGCTCTTTTTTCTTCTCGGTTTCATTTAGATCTACTCGTACACGTCTAAATTAAACCCAATTCTTGATTGTTTGCTGTAGCATCAGGTTGCAAGATGATGTGATCCTCTTTTACCTGGAGTTTAGTGATACTTCGATCAAGCTTTGTTGCGTTGAATTGATGGTTAAAGTTGTTGTTTAAAACAAATGTCCCATTTAATTAACAGAAAGTCTACTAAAAATCAGAATTGCTATCTATTAAAACTTATATATATTGATTGGTGCGAATCCAATTCGTTAATGCTCTGCAAGCAGAATAAACGATAACAAACAATAGAAGTCGAATCTAATAAATAAGCTCCCAATTTAAACTATTATTGAACCTTGTTTAAAAGATTAAACTTTTAAATAATCAATTTTTAACATTTTTTTTTCTCTCCTTGGGGCTCCTAACTTTGGAGATTGACTTCAATTCTAGGTTACGAAAGTGGAAAAATAAAAAGATACAATAAAAGAGGAAAGCGTGAGCGGCAGGATTCGAACCTGCGCGGGCAGAGCCCACATGATTTCTAGTCATGCCCGATAACCACTCCGGCACGCCCACTTCGTCGTTGCTTTTTCGCAAATTTCATTATAAAAAATTCTATAAAATAATAATTAAAAAAAATTATTTTATATTTGAATAAGCCTCCCCCCCCTCCCACAAAAATGTTTACTGGTCTTGAAATTTGAATAGTGCTCATACCTTGTATTAAAATTGTATTGTGATTTTTCGATCAATGAGATTCTAAGATCGTGTCAAAGAATCAATTATCAAAAAAACTAAAGCTATTAGATGAAAGACGAGCAATTAATATTTGCTCGGATGCACACTCATGCTCACTTATGCAAAAAAAAAAAAAAAAAAACCAACACTTCACGTACTTGAGAATCATTGAATTTGAGAAGCTTGAACTATTCAATGGAGCAATGAAGCCTAAATGTGAATAAATTAGGTGATCCGAATTTGGAGCTTCTGAGCTTCTGTTGAAAATTTTGTAAGTTTCAAGTTGGGTAAAATATTTGAAAATGGTGCATCAAGCCTAACAAGCTCGAGTTGCTTACATACATGTCTATTGTTGACATGATAACTTGTTTAAAATTCAATATACAATTATCAAGAGTTGTTTTCTTAGGAAAATATATAGAGGTAAATAGACAGGTTGAATTAAGAGCTATCGATCAGGGGTGGCATTTCATTCAATAACTCAATTTAGTTTGTGCCTAATATATATTTAGAATAATAATAATAGAGTATATGATAAATGTTAAATCTCATAGGGATCGTAAAAGTACCCATTATTGGTAACAATAGTAATTGAGAAAGTATTTGTATCAAAACAGTTGAACTCATATGTGTTAGGTTATGTCTCAAATTACTTATTTTATTTTATATGGGGTTGCCGTGTGGTCACCAATCGATCGGAAGGGAAAGCCGATCGATCGGGTGATTTAAGGAAAGGATTCTGAATTTTTGCAGTAAAGGGGCCGATCGATCGGGTCCCTCCCGATCGATCGGGAGTCATTTTCCGCCGGCCCTAATTATTTTCTATAAATAAGGGTTTAGGGTTTCGATTTTTGGTGAGAAGTTTCTCCCATTCAGATCCAATCAAAGTGTGGTGAGCCGCCATTAAGAAAAAGAGGTGATTCGTAATTCCTTCAAGATATTCGAGTGCTACGAGAGTTCAGAGGGAGTGATTGTAATTCTTTTATAGAGCTCGTTTTGGGAAGTATCGTTGTAATTCTTCCGTTCAGTTAATAAAGAATTTCCATCTCCGCCCGTGGTTTTCTTCCCTCTCGATTGTAGAGGAGTTTTCACTTAAATATTGTGTGTTCTTGTTTTGTTCTTTCTTTCTCCATATTTGTTTACTTCTCGTTTTGCGTGAGTCATATTATTTGAATCGAATCAAGTTTCCAGGGTCCACGCTTCTGCATTAAGTTTTCCTAATAAATTGGTATCAGGGCATGCTAGATTTGTTTAAGTTTTTTATCAAATTGGTATCAGAGCCCTGTTTATTTCGATTTGATAATATGACGTCCGCAATTAGATCCGAAATTGAGAAGTTTGGTGGTCAATGGAGCTTCAGCTTATGGCAGGTTCTCGTTAAGGGTCTCTTGACTCAGAATGGCTTGAAGAAAGCTTTAGATGGGAAAGAGAAGAAATTAGAGAATCTTACAGAAGCACAATGGGAGGAGTTGGATGAGAAGGCGCTCACAGCAATTCAGATGTGTCTAACCGATGACGTTTTGACAGAAGTTCTGGAAGTGAAGACCGCTAAGGAGTTGTGGGATAAATTGCAGGATATATTCTGTTTCAAGTCTGTCTCCAACAAACTCGCAGTTAAGCGCCGTTATTCACGTTTCGTATGTCAGAAGATATGTCACTTAAGAACTACGTCAATGAATTTAATTCAATTATTTAAGATTTGAAAGAATTTGATGATGTTCCTAAGGATGAAGATCATACAATGTTGTTGTTATGTTCTCTCTCTACTTTATATAAGGGTTTTGTCGAAAGCATGATTTATAGGGGTAGACAAACCATATCTGTTGATGAAGTTAAGAGAAACCTACTGAGTAAAGAACGAGTAGATAGGGAATTATCTGATTCTGTTTATAACTCAGGTAGTGGTTTATTTGTGAGGGGGAGAACCGAGTATGATTATAGTGAAAACAAGTCTAAGTCTAGGTATCAAGACCTAACCTGTAACTACTGTTATAAGAAATGGCACATTAAGAAAGACTGTTACAAGCTTAAGAGAAAATTAGAAGTAGATAACAGGTCTGACCAGAGATCCATGGCAGCTAGTGTTGAGAATGAAGATTTTCTTTTGTCCGTGTCTGAACTTCAGTTCAACTTGAAAGATAGTTGGTTTTTGGATTCGGGTTGCTCCTATCATGTCTGTCCCAACCAGGATTGGTTTTCCACATACGAGTCTGTTCGAGGTGGAGTTGCTTTGATGGGTAATGATAATCCATGCAAAGTTCTGGGTATAGGAACAATTCGTTTTAGGATGTTCGATGGCACTATCAGGGTTTTGGGCGATGTTCGTCATGTTCCTGATTTGAAAAAAAGTCTCATCTCTTTGGGTACACAGCTGAAGGTGGAGTTTTGATGGTCGTTAAGGGTGCATTGACAGTTATGAAGGGCAGAAGGTCAGGTACGTTGTATGAACTGGTCGGTTCCACAGTTGTTAGATCTGTTGCAGTATCCTTGTTGTTGACAGAACCAGAGATCACAAATTTAGGACGTTTGAGATTGGATCGTTCAGGTGATAGGTGTCTATCTGAGCACAGTGTAAGGGGCTCTTTGTATGGCCAGTCCAGAGGACTGCTGGTATGTGAACAAGGGCTTTATGTGAAGCAGAAAGGTTTTCTCTTCAAACAATTCCTGACGAGACGTGTCACGTTTGGTGAGTCTTCATTATAGTTATCTCCACAGAAGATGTCATCAGTTGTTTGTGATTCAGGTCAGGTGAGTAAGCCAGAGGGAGTTCAGTTCAGTAACACAGTTCAGCAGCGGGTGGCTATTTCAGGTGATGTGTCAAGAGCCAATTCAGAGAAGAAGATTGGCATTGCTGATAACCTCTTAGATATGTTCACTCAGTTTCTACCTAACAAGAAGTTCAAGCTTCGCACGGTTAGGTTTCGTACTTCGTTGTGTTAACCCCGTGTGTGGGGGTTTTGTGGAAAAGGTGGAGGAAATTCTTTTATGTATGTAATTTGAGCCAAGGTGGAGATTTATTAGGTTATGTCTCAAATTACTTGTTTTATTTTATATGGGGCTGTCGTGCGGTCACCGATCGATCGGGAGGGAAAGCCGATCGATCGGGTGATTTAAGGAAAGGATTCGGAATTTTGGCAGTAAAGGGGCCGATCAATCGGGACCCCGATCGATCGGGAGTCGCTTTTCCCCGGCCCTAATTATTTTCTATAAATAAGGGTTTAGGGTTTCGGTTTTTGGTGAGAAGTTTCTCCCATTCAGATCCAATCGAAGTGTGGTGAGCCACCATTAAGAAAAAGAGGTGATTCGTAATTCCTCCAAGATATTCGAGTGCTATGAGAGTTCAGAGGGAGTGATTGTAATTCTTCCATATATCTCGTTTTGGGAAGTGTCGTTGTAATTCTTTCGTTCAGTTAATAAAGAATCTTCATCTCCGCCTGTGGTTTTCTCCCCTCTCGATTGTAGAGGGGTTTCCACGTAAATATTGTGTTTCCTTGTTTTGTTCTTTCTATCTCCATATTTGTTTACTTCTCGTTTTGCGTGAGTCATATTATTTGAATCGAATCGAGTTTCCAGGGTCCACGCTTCCGTATTAAGTTTTCCTAACAAATTGGTATCAGAGCATACTAGATTTGTTTAAGTTTTTTATCAATATACTATAAGTTTAATCTAAAAAAGGAACATATCCAGTGCCTCAAGGGCTCCCGCTTACGCAGGGTTTGGGGGGCTGATGTACGCAGCCTTCCCCCTTCAGGGTATCAACCTGAAGAGAGGTTGTTTTCCAGTGCCCTCAACCTGAGGGTGAGGATTTCCCAGGAGGTCACCCATCCTGGTATTGCTCTCAGCCCAAGCACGCTTAACTTCGGAGTTCTAATGGAATACGGTGATGGCGTTTGGTGCCCTCTTTGGTATAAGTTTAATCTATGCAGGAATTTTCTCCTTCTCTTTTATGCAGACTGGCTCAGGCCTCACTCTTAGAGTATGTTTATTTTGTGTCACGGTTTTTGTCACTAGTTATCCTTAAAGGAAGTTAAACATAAATTGGAACTTACACTATTTTCCCGTGGAAACAATCATATTAATGTATTTGACTCTAATTTCTAGTAAAAAATGATTTTCTACGTTCTGCCAACTTTCTCTCAATCAAATAAGAGTTTAGAATCTTTTTATAAATTTCTACTTCTTGCGTTTATTTCCTATGTCCTAAACGAGACCTTATATTAATATATTTGATAGGCGAAAGACTCTAACCCCCTGTTTGGCAACGGGGTAAACGAGGATAAAGAGGAGTAAAGGTAATAAGGGATAAATTCTTACCCTTATTAGGCAAAATCTTGTAAGGGTAATGAAGGTTAAAAACTTTAATTACAACAACAAAATTGGGGGTAAAGGGGGTAGGGTAAGTTTTTAAACGATTTTAATTTTATTTTAACTAATTCATTTTATCCTTATTCTTTTACTCATTTATCATTCTTAATTTTACATATCCAAACAAGAGTAAGATCTTACCAGTTGCGAAACAAAATTTTAGTAAAAATGATATTGTTTTTTTCTTTGTTTTCCTAGTATGTTGGGCGCCAAATCCTATATAAAACCCAACGGCTAACCATAATTGAACCCAAACACTTCTCCATTCACACTTTAACAATCACCCCAGAAATCAAAAACCCCAAAAAAACCAAACAACAAAGAAGAAAGAGATCAGAAGAAGCAACAATGGTGAAAGCAAGTCAGAGAATCCGAGTTCGACAAGAAACAAGAAAACGCCGTCTACTTAACACCTTTAATCTTCATCTTCTTCCTCAAGATTCTGATTCTAAACCCCAAGATTCCCATCAAGATTCCCCTGGCTTCCTCTCCGAAGCCGCCGCGGCTGCTGCCAACAGTGCGCCACCGTCTCCTGTCAAGACATCATCTGAGCGTGCTTGCCGAATGTGCGGCCATTGCAGTAATAATCCCTTGAAGAGAAGATTCCCCTCCTCTCCTCCTCCCCTAGATCCCACCGCCGTCGCCGGAGATTCTTCCGGCGGTGATATTGGGTCTTTCTCCGGTGACCGGAAAGTGCCGCCTGCGACAGCGTCTGACGCGGTTGTTGATCACCAAAGTTACTGCTGCGGTTGCTCTGTTAAGAGCGAACCTGGGTCTCCAGAGACCCGACCCGTATCGTTTCCCAGGTCTTTATTGTCCTCTGCGTCACCGGAGAGTCTCCCGCCAGTATCGGCTCAAGTGCCCCCTCTTCAGCCACCACCGCTGGCGCGGCTCCTAAGAACAAAATCTGACCCGCATCCATTCGGGTCGCAAACTCCGACTGCAAGAACTTCTCCCGGGTCGCCCTCCTCGCCGCTTCCGTCGTCAAAGCGATCGCAAGTAAAATTTCTGGTTTTATTTTTACAGTAACTATTTAAACATCAGTTATTAATAATATTAACAAGATTTTGATCAATTTTTTTTATAATCTGTTATACGACAATGTGTTAATACTTTAGTTCGAGAGTTCTTTAAAATTATATTTTTAATCTTAAAGCACAATTATTTAATTAGTCTAAACTACGGTATGTAAAGAGTAAAATAAATCTGTTATCCAACTTTTTTAATTTGTTGGGGGTCCTCGGAAACAGCCTCTCTTTAGGTTGACACCATAAAGGGGGAAGGCTGCGTACATCAACCCCACAGACCCCGCTTTTGCGGGAGCCCTTGAGGCACTGGGATTGTTGTTGTTGTTGTTGTGTCATAGTATCATGGTTCATATATAGGATGAGGAAAATTTTGACTAAAAATAATTGCAGATTTTATACCATTTCAAACCGTCATTTGAACTATTTTAATAAGATATGGACTAAAAAATTATTTTATAGAGATTGTGAATCCAAAGGTTAAAACATGAAATATTGAGTACTAATCTTTAGTTTACCTTTTATTATTATTTAAGTGTTTCTTTTGTTAAAAAAAATGTTTATATATGAATGATTTATCTAAAATGTTTATGTATGTACTGAAAATATTAGGATCGACCCTGTCTGCATTTCCCCGCCCCCGCTGCTGCCGCTCATGACCCGGTGCTTGCTCACCATTTCTGCTCCCGGTGCTCTCTTTACAGCAATACCGGGGCTCCGACAACCCGACCCGATAAATCTTTTACGGTTCCCTTGCCGGCGATGAATTTACCTTTATCTGCTCAACTGCCGCCTCTTCCACGACCGTCTCCGGCGCTTCTCCGTACAGGATCCGACCCGACACCACTCTGGTCGCCTACACCGGCGGCGAGAACAGCCTGCTGCACCACTCCGAAGCCAGCGCCACTTCTCCGAACAGCATCTGACCCGCTGCCATTCGGGTCGGCAATAACATCTTCCGGCTCGCCGGTGACCCGGCCCGATTCCAGCGACGATATGAACCGTCCAAGATCGAAGGTTTACTCATCAATCTTTTTGGTTTCTTTTTGTGGAAAGATTTAATTTTTGACCTGCAAATTTGAAAAGTTATACAAAATTATTAGAGTACAAAATGATAACAGATCGTGTCAACTGCTTAAACTTTTGGGATTGATAATTCAATTACTATTGAGTCCATGGATTATTCATTAGACCTTACATAATATGAGATGACTCAAAGATAACATATTTTGGTTGGGATTTTTGAAGCTAGGTTGAATTTAGTTGGATCCATTTAATCCATTTAGATAGTACGTTTGAGTTTGGGTTAAACCTATTTAACTCGTTTCTGACATGTTTTACCCGTTTGTATAGTTAGTTATTTGGATGGAATACTACTGTTATTATATGAATATTTTTAGTAGCATGTCTCATATAACCTAATTAGACTATATTTAGTAATGTTAATTTGGTAGTTTATTTTAACAATTATAAATATGTCGTGTATTTAAGGTTTATTTACCCGACATTAATGCAACCGGATCCCATTAGAACTCCGAAGTTGTGCGTGCTTGGGCGAGAGTAGTACCAGGACGGGTCACCTACTAAGAAGTCTTCGTATTGCCAACCCTACAAGGTTGGGGGTCCTCGGAAATAGCCTATCATCAGGGTTGCACCCTAAAGGGGTAAGGCTGCGTACATCTACTCCTCCATACCCCGCTTACGTGAGAGCCTTTGAGGCACTAGTTCTGTTGTTGTTGTTGTCGTCGTCATCGTGTAATAATTGAGTTGGGTGAAGTTGAGAGTTCCTAAACCGTTTAATATACGGGTACGAGATTGGATTGACTCCATGTATAAGACTTCTCGTATTACACGAACATGATACATTTGATAACCCTATTATTTATATCTGATATCCAATAATACTCAAGTTAACTGAATTTGCAGAGGCAGAGAAGAACGAGTAAAACTATGGAGCAGTCTACTTCTGAAGCTACTGAGAAGTGCACCTACTTCAACACTCTAAAATATGAGGTATATATTATGACATTGAAAATATATTCATGCACTAAGAAAATTATAGTTTTTAGACAAATTCTTTTTCAAAAAAAAGCTCTCGTTTTATAATTTTAAAAAGTAAAGTTGATTCTATTAAAAATGGATCCGAAAGACGCAACTTTAAAAAGCAATTAGTTCACAGTATGACTAAATAGACTTACGACATCACTCAAAATGATCGGATGGCTGCAGGAAGAAGCGGAGGAGGAGGAGAAGCCCGAGAAGAAAGAGGAAAAGCCAAGAGTGAGGGTAGAGAAGGTGGTACGCGATGAAGAATGGATACTCATTGTATACAACTGCACTTGTGGCTCTGATTGTCACCTTCTTCTTCCGCTTCCTTAGAAGTTCCACGCAAGCTGCTCTGATCTCCTCTTTCGTTTAACGTTATACTCGTATTTGTACTTGTACATGTGTTCATATACTTTTTTTTTCGTATGGGTATATAGATCAGATCCAGAAAGGTATGGTGGGATAGTAACTAATATTGATTGTTGGTTTTGAACATTTACTGGTTCGTATATTCATGCCCCTTTTGTCAAGTGGGTGTAGACTAGATTTGAAAGAGTGATATGAGGCAGTATTATTGTACAGTAGTGACTGGTTATGGAAGTTTACTTACCATTTGGTTTTAACAAATTTGAAGTGATTCACGATACTAACTGATTTGATTTGTGTTGGATTAACTAGTCATTGTAGAAAATATAGCGTGTATAATGATAATATTGCGTATAAAATACGTAAAATTAATGTTGTATATTAAACGAAAACTTAACCGAAATATGCAAGAAAATAAATAGAAAAATTACTGCTGCATTTACAGCAAATAACGGACGTATTACAGTAGATGAAAGCAGTAGATCGGTATAAAAATGAAACAGCAAAACCGAGTGAAAATACAGCGTTAATACCTTCGAACGTAGTATAATATTGCAGTAAATTTGTATCACCGTAAACGCAATAAAAGTGTTGAACACGACAATCAAAAATACCGAAAGAGAGAAGGTAGATTAGAAAATACCGAAGATACAGTGCCGTGGGAAATTCCACTGTCCTAAAAGACGATTTTGCCTCTGCTTTGGTGCAAACAGATGTGTCGGCGGCCGTCCTCCAGGATTAACACGGTCCGATTCTTAGCGTGCACTCGCTAATGGTCGGGTAGGAGAACCTTTAGAACTTTGCCCAATTACGAAGACTCAAGAAAAGATATTCAGAAACAGAGAGGATGAAGAGGAGAAGAATGGTTTGTTGTGTTTTGTTTTGAAGAATGGCTAAGCATATTTATATTAGCAAGATTTGGGTCCCCAACGGCTAGCTAATTTAAGTAGCTAAATTAAGTGTGATTTGCAAACGCCTGGGCAATGAATTGCAGCATCTGGTTTTTAATTTGCAACGTATAAATACTGATAATTAATATAAGTTTTAGCCGTTAGTTATTTTCCGTAAAATAAATATACCCGGTGTAAAAAACTCACCCTCGCCCACGCGTGGCGGGTGCGCTCATGTGGTTCCCTCCATTCCTTCACCAAAGACTTAATTCAAATGAATAAAAAACATCCTCCCTTATAAACCCAACTACTCCCCTCTAAATTAGCAATGTGGGATTTGGGAACTTTGTTTTGTATTTACAATACGATTTCTACCAATTGAGATATAATTTTTCTACTAATTTGAATTTAGCTTGTATAATTTTTGTAACAGTTATAGTTTGGACCTTTGTTTGTACAAAAATCATTAAGCACAAAAACCAAGAGAATGAAAGCAGAGATCACAATACAGAAGGATGAATGATTTTTAAAAGTTATGATGGTTACCTAAAAAAGAAAGTATTTGAATACGAGTTTAAAAAAGAAATTTATCTATTATAATTATAAAAATAATTTAATAATATAAATCAATCAATAATAGTTGGTAAGAGAGAATTATGATAATAATAGATTATAATAGTAAAAGGTAGTGAGTGTAGCAATTCATAAGAGTCAACACGGTGGTGGTAGCTAGGGGCAGTAATAACAAGTAAAAAGTAGGTTATTGTAGTGAAAATTTAATATTAGTATACTCATCCTAAAATATTTTTCTAAAATAAATTATGAAAAAGATCTAATTTTGTATCTTTTTTTTGCTTAGGCAAAATAGTTTTCCATCTTTTTATTTAGGTTGTGAAAAAATGTAAAAAAAATTTTTTGTATACCAAACACAAACCTTAAAATCAAATAGAGTTTTTTTAAAACTTTAAACTGTTAAAAAACTGAATCAAACGCAACCTCGTTAAACAATAAGAAAACATTAAATATCTATTTTGCAAAAAAAGAAACAATATATGCTTTTTAACTTTTCATTTATACATGATTTTGGTAAGATCGAGGCAGATTCATAGAATCATAAAATTGTATTATGATCCTATACGTTTATTTTGTTTAAACTCGATAGACCATAAAATTTTATAAAATTAAGATTCCACTTTGAATTGGTCTTAAGATTTTAAGATTCAAATTGAGGGTTTGAATAACCATGCCTGCATCCTCTTCAAGTACAGCCTGTACTTCTAAACATGGTTATTAGAATCGCGATCGGGATCGTACGCGGATCGTATAAAAAATCGCAAAAAAGTAGAATCGCAAAAAATTGATGTAGAATCGGTAGGATCGACAATTCTGACCGATTCTACCGAGTTTGATAACAAAAATTTATAAAATTTTAAAAAAAAATTTTTACCCAAAAACCACCCCAGCCCCCGTGTTCTCTCTCCTCCCTCACTCACCACCCATCCCCTTTCCCCTTTTTCTCCCTTAACCCTAACCCCAACCCAACCCAACCCACAACAACAACCACCGATCACCACCAGGATGCCGGCCGACACCACGCCACCGACCGACCGCCAGCCACGCCACCGACCGACTGCCACCATCAGCCAAGTTCTGACACAACCATAGCTTATTTTCTTTTTGGGTAAAAATTTCTGATTTTTGTTTAATTTCTTATTCTTCTAGTATATTATTGAGTTACTTGGTAATTGTTTTGGTTTACATTTTGTTTATTTTAAGCTTGGTTTTGTTTTGATTTGTTTAATTTCTAATTTTTGAAAGAAGTTTTGCTTTGTTATCTAAGTATATCCATTTGAACTTTTGTGTTGAATTGTTGATTACTTGATTGTAAATTTGTAGTCAATTTTATTAATTTTATTGCGGGCGCAAATACAATACTCCTGCATTTGGATTACCTCCGATTTCACCAAACTATTCTATTCCTAACTCAATAATGACATCTACCTTAATTACTCTGTCGAATACATGCATGGCACACTAATTACAATCAAGTAAGAGGCTAGACCGTCTTCTCTTTAGTGGCTAGCGTGTTTGTATTTCGAGGCTAGACTGTCTGTCGGTATTCCAATGTCGCGCCTTTCTTTCCTATCTTTCCCACTTATCAAAAAAAAAGTAAGAACATCTGAAAAACAGTCGATTAGCCCACCAATTATCCTTAATTATCCTTGTAAAGATAGGATCTGTTAACTACAACAGGTACTAAAATATGACGAACACATTAGTATATTTTAATTTGACTAAACATAATAAATCAAGGAAATATGAAATTAAAAAAGTTTTAAGATCTGACTCGTGCAAGGTTTATCAGTATTTTATGTTGTATTTCAAGTTATAGATTGACTAGTTTATGAAGAATCATTCGTACTTTTGTGATCAAATCGTTGAAGGTGCATCTCTCTCTCTCTCTCTCTCTCTCTATATATATATATATATATATGTTCCTTTTAGTGATCAAATCTTGCAATTTATTGAGGACTGCGGTTGTTTTTTTACGCATTTGAGCAGTTGTTTCACGAGTTTGGTGGTTTCTGTGGGAAATTGTACTGTTGATGTTGAATTTAGGGTTTACATGAGTTTTATCCGCTGTTTGGGGATGAAATACAATGCCAAATTGGAGCAGTTTTTGTTTTAGATGCGTATGTTTTGATTATGATTTGGAAGAAATTGTTTCAATTTGCTATGGGGTTCGTTGAATTGCGTATGTGCGTTATTTAGAATATGAGAATTGCGTAGGTACAGGCAATAGATTTACAGGTTCTTTTTAGAAGGCTACTTGATCTATCGAATTGTCAGAGTATAAGATCATTTCTGGGTGTCGACCTATCGGTTTAAGCGTTTTGGATAATTGTTTCTTTGAGATGGTATCAGAGCATAGTTAATCAAGAGATCACGAGTTGGAGTCTTAATAACCGTCACTTTCAATGTTAATGTAATGTAGACATAAGGTATAAGATGGACCCGTGCAATATCCATACTTTAAAGCTAACGGAGATTTGCTTGAGGGGGCATATTTGAGTATAAGATTATTTCTAGGCCTTTACCCATCAATTTAAGTTTTTGGGATAGTAATTCCTTGACACAAATGTTCAGAAAAGGAAAAAGAGGATGATTGTTACGCTCGTGATTGAATCACAAGCGTAGGCTAAGTAAAATGAGGATAGATTGAGAGTATGAGATGAGAAAGAACAGAAATTGAGATGAGAAAGTAGAGAAATTAGATGAGAAATAGAGAGAGTTAGGTGAGAGAGAGAAAGTTGATCTCAAAAGAGATTTGTGTTTGATATTATGCTTTCATGATCCTGAATTACAGCAGAAAGCAACTACTTATAGCAACTAAGAACTAACTAATACAGTGTATCAAGACATAATGGCTAACCAACTTAAGCTAGGAACTAACTAGAAGCATCTAGAAAAATCTAATAACTAACTCTAACAACCTCCTAAGCTAGTTCTGGCGCCAACCAACAGCCCAGCCTGTAGCTACTGCAGGTCTTATTACAATGCAAGAGATATTTGCACCTTATTACAACACGCAGGAAGGAAAATACCACCAAGCACTAAAACTAACACACACACACAACACCTACTAACTAATGCTATTACATCTTTATTAACTAACAAACAGCACATGACAGCAGCCAAAGTAGCAGAAACACACCAGCAGCAGCATCCCAACAGAACACACAGCAACACAGCCCAATCCTTGAATTCTCAGAACATAACATTCTCTTCTCCTTAAAAACATTCTTGTCCCCAAGAATGGGAGAGAATGAGACTTTGAAAATCATTTGTTGGAGGCATTGCCCTTTCGAAATTGGAGTGATTTGGACTTGTACAACTTCATAGTTAGGTCTCTTAATTCTTTCTTTCGAGCTGTAGTGTCCACTTCATCTTCACTGCCGGCATCCTGATCTGAGCCATCAACATCAGTAGCAAACTCATCATTTTCAGATTGTCCTTCAACATCAACTCCTCTAGCTGTCATGAGAAATTTAGGATTGCACTTATGGCCAACTACATAGGGCTGATGACACTTAAAACAGCAGTTTCGAGGCTCCTTCTCGACATTTCGAGGATCTTTACATTCATCTAACCTCTTGTGGTCTAACCCCTTGTGATATTGTCGGAATTTTTCTCCCCGATGCCTTGGCCGATCAAGGAATGTTAAATCTGTGGCCTCATACAACTTCGCCTTTGCATAAGCTTGAGACAAGGAAGTAGGACCAAGTGCCTTCACCAAATTCTTGATTTTAGGCTTAAGTCCACTGATGAAGCTCGAGAAATAAAAGGACTCGGGGGCTTGAAGGGCAACCGTTATCATACTAGCTTGGAGATTTTCAAATTTTGTCATGTATTCCTTCACGGTTGTGACTTGAGTTAGTTTGTTGAAGCTACCCACTACATCACCCAAATCTTCATCACCATAGTGTTCACAAAATTCATAAACTTAGCCCAAGTAAGTGTGGGATTGCTCTTCAATAAACTATAGAACCAAATTTCATGATCTCCTTGAAGATAAACCGCAGCCAATTCCACCTTTTGATCATCAGGAATGGAATAAAAGTGGAAATATCGCTCGCAGCTCCTTAACCAAGAGTGAGGTTGCTTCCCATCAAAATTTTCAAGTTGAACTCTCGGTTGTCTAAAGCCATTGGTTCTAATACCACAAGAGACTTCATTGCTTCGATTAGGAACAATTTCAGAGGCATTCTGTCCAACAATATGCTGCTGAACAGTTTCAAGTGGTTGCACAATGTGTCCGGCTTCAAGCAAACAGGTCGCATGCGAGTTGGATCATGAGATGGATCAAAGTGTCCTGCATTTTCATGTTCGGATCTGATATGTACAGCCGCATCAGGCGGACGACCTGGAGGATCTGAGAGGTGACCTTCCTGTCCAAACTTCTTGCTAAAAGATCCAATTTGCTCCTGACCAAATGATGGTTCATGCTGACCGACAGTACCTTGATCTTCAGAGACTAGATGCGGAAGCCTATTATTGTCAGATTGAAGCTGAACCTGAGGACAAGCTCGTGGACTCCCTGCGGCACTTATCATCTGAGAATTTAGATCATCACCACTTCGCCTCAGCTGGCTCATTGGTAGAAGAGGTGCAGGTCCTGATGTGTCATTACGGTTATTCAATTGGTCGCGCAACTCCACAAGCTTCTCTTCCAAAGTTCGTGATTGTTGGTTCAGCTGGTCTGTGATTCTATCCTCCAACACTTGATTTGCTGCACAATTGGTTATCTTTTCCTCGAGTCCTTGCAAATGTTGAGATTGTTGATTCAACCGAACTGAAATCCTCTCCTCAACTTCCTGAACTTGATGTTGCACATGATCATTAATTTTTTCTTCCAAATCTTGCAATTGTTGTGCGATCTGTTCAGAACCCTTGGCCTCCACCTGCTGGTTCATTTGCTGTACTAATTCAGCGTTAGATTGTCTGATTAGATCAAGCATTGTGTTGAACTTACTGTCCAATTTACTGTCCAATTGTGCCATTGTCACCATCTCTTGGCTTGATGTATCACCAGCTCTCACAACTGAAGCATGGGATATATTAGGATCAACGTTTGCAGCCTGATTTCCAGTACCGGCACCTGACCTTGTTGTTACTCCTCCAGCCATACTTCACACTTGAACTCCTCAATCCGAACTGATCTTCTGGACTTCGAATTAACGGCAGCACAACCACCAAATATGATCAACAATTTTTCTGAAATTTTCAAGATCAAATTTATGAATCAAAATCTGAATTGATCTTGAGCAATTTATCCTCAACTGATATGAATTCACTGAAATCTGTACTAGACCAGCAAAAAACAGCACTGAATTTGATTTTTTTCTGATATTTTTTCTTTTTTTTTTTTTTTAAAATTTTCTTTCGATTACGCACTCGATTGGAAGCCAAACGAGGCTCTGATACCAATTGTTACGCTCGTGATTGAATCACAAGGGTAGGCTAAGTAAAATGAGGTTAGATTGAGAGTATGGGATGAGAAAGAAGAGAAATTGAGATGAGAAGGTAGAGAAATTAGATGAGAAATAGAAAGAGTTTGGTGAGAGAGAGAAAGTTGATCTCAAAGAGATTTGTGTTTGATATTATGCTTCCATGATCCTGAATTACAGCAGAAAGCAACTACTTATAGCAACTAAGAACTAACTAATACAGTGTATCAAGATATAATGGCTAACCGACTTAAGCTAGGAACTAACTAGAAGCATCTAGAAAAATCTAATAACTAACTCTAACAACCTGCTAAGCTAATTCTGGCGCCAGCCAACAGCCCAGCCTGCGGCTACTGCACCTTATTACAACACGCAGGAAGGAAAAGGCCACCAAGCACTGAAACTAACTAACAACACACACAACACCTACTAACTAATGCTATTACAGCTTTATAAACTAACAAACAGCACATGACAGCAGCCAAAGTAGCAGAAAAACACCAGCAGCAGCATCCCAACAGAACACACAGCAACACAGCCCAATCCTTGAATTCTCGGAACATAACAATGATCTACGCCATTTTTGGCTTTCAATTTCTGACATGATCTCACCCAACCTTAAAATTTTACTCTGATCTTCAAGAAATTAGGGATCTTAATCGGAAGTGCTCTAATATATCAAAGATTGTATGTTTTTTTTAGTCCATTTGGTGTTCATTCAACAATTGGCATCCCCCTTCCCCCGGATTTTCTACCAGAATTATTTACGTTGCTGATTTACTTCTTGCAGACTGTAAAAGCCGTCATAGTGTCATATAGTGTTCAGTGGTAAGTCATAGGAGGATCTACTTTTTAAATGGATGAAGTCGTTAAGGCAGTTGAAGAAGTCAAGAAACAATGGGATGAGGCATGGCATTCTGCACAACAACATATAAAGGCCATAGAAGAATATGGGAAATTGAGAAATGTGAATGGGGAGAAAAATTCTCTTCCTAGGTTGAATGGTTTGGCACAGGATGCGCTCGCTATGCTGAACTCATTACAGCTAAAATTGGATGTCTTGGCTCCCCAGCTTCCAACATATGACGAGGTTCAGTCTACACAGTCTCTACTGGAGAATTGGAAAGAGAAATGTCAAGGGTAATTGATGCTCCGCTCCAACCCCCAACCCTCCCTCCCCACCAAAATAAAATAAAATAAAATAAAATACCTTTCCATGTTCTCTACCTTCGGTGAGTACAGGAAGGAAAGCAAGTAGTTGCCTCTTTTCTCTCTAGTTCAGTTTCAGAGAACTTTAGGCAGTGAATATGTTATGTTGTCTTCAGCTTTTCTTTTTTCAACTCGTTTTTTCCCTCTTCATGTATCCCCAAAAACTACCGTCAGGGAAGTTGAGTGGAGTAATGGGACTTAATTTAGGTTCTATTTGTTTTGACGGAAAAGTTTTTCTATCACGTTCCTATAATTTTGTTGTACAAATGAGTAGCCTTGAGGGAAAATGATTTTCTTTACAAAGAAGGGGAAGAAGACATCTTCCTTCACAGAACGAAAACCCTCTTTTGTCATACTCTCACATCTTATATCTCCTTTCAACCTCAATTTGATCAAGTACGAAATTCATCTCATTTCAATCTCAATTTGACCGAGCACGAAACCCATATGGACATGGATAGTGAAACTATTTTTCTTAGCTAAATGAATAGAACTTTCAATAAAAGAATATTTCTCAATAAAAATATTAGAAAAGAAAAATTTTCCAAAAGGAAATCACTTCCCTCTAGCCAAATGGAGCTCTAGTTGTTTCTAGCTTTCCCTACCAATTCTTCAACTATCATTCTTGGTTTTGTTCAAGTGCTTTGATTAATTTATGCAAGCTTCCCCCAGTTTTCTTCAGAAGACGAAAGGATTTTTACTTCATCGAGTTTTGATTTTGCAAGAGTGTTGATTTTTATAGTTTGGGCCCCTTATGAAACACTTCTCTATAGGGTAGTACCCTGTAGGTGTAAGATTGCCTATATGTAACTTCCCTAAACCCTGTCTCAGCGGGAGCCTCTTTGAGGTACTAGGTTGTCATTGTTGTTGAGTCTTGATTTTGCAAACTGCATGTAAAATTAATCATCTGGTAGAAATTTCCCCTCCCTTCCTTTCTTCAAGAGTGCTGCATGATCTGTTACTCAAATATTGTCTCTCTGATTTCGTTTATTTTCCAACTAGGTTGCGTCTTGCTTTAAGGAATGCTAATCTTCAAGCGAAGGAGAACATGAGGAAATCTGCAAAAGAGGAGGTAACGAATTAATCCTATTGCATATCAGCCTATTGTCTCGCCAATACAAACCATAGTTCAAATGAAATATCCAAATTATATGCGCTTATGCTTGCCGTGGTAAGATATTCTAGTTGGAGAAGTTCTGTTTGTAGATGGAAAATAATTTTTAATTTCTTATATCCAATTTTATTTTTTGTTTCCAGTTCTCCCTTTTCACCCCCCAGACCCTGCATTAGAGGGAGGTACTGGATCTGTTGTTGTTGTTGTTGTTGTTGTTTCCCAATTCTCCTTTTCTATTTTTCATTGGGAAGCATTTTGGGAATGGAAGATTGGTAACTGTACTCCAACATGTTTTCTACCAAATTTCTCATTCTTTTGATAAAAAATTATAGGTATAAGTAATATTGGTACATCCAAAACCCGACAATCTGATCCAAGTAATTAGGGTAATCGATTCCAAAATGATTGGTTTGGGTACACCCTATTCGTAAAAACTTGGATGTCGATCTAGGTACATATACCACTTTGGAACTTTTTTGGTTTACAAATTCGGATATTAGACACTATCTACTTATATGTATGAATAATAGGAGATATTGATTACAATGTTAAATAAATTATGACTTACACAAATATATGACTTATACAATTTTAAAGTACAAATTGTTATTCATAATGCTTAATCAAACACAAAAAAAGAGTAATTCTTTGTTGAAATAAAATATAGAAAACAACATTTGGCAAACACATGGGAAAAAGTTTGGGAATCAGTTAAAACTATTTTCCAACTTTCTAATAGAATATAGAAAATTAGAAAAGTGTTTTCCAAATTCCTCAGTTGGAAAACTAACATGTTGTACAACTTCTCTCGTTTTTTCATTTTCCCTGAAAAACTTTTCAAGAAAATTGAAAAATTCTCTGTGTTTAAACGAACCCGATAATTTGACATTTATTTCTTGCAGCTGTTTAGCTATCCTACCCCCGGTTGCATCTTAAGTTTGATTTTCATCCTTCATCCAAACTCGTGAATCTGTTGTATAATATGGTGTCCTGGATTTCAACGGGATTTTTCTACCGTTTGAAGGGTTCAAATTTCTTAATTATGTGTGGGGAGATGCCAAAAGACTTTTTTTCTAACTATTAACTGTTTTGATTTAGAGGGAACAACTTCTGGGAGGCGGTAGTGAGTCAACAACGCGCAGACGCAATTTACAGTATGTGTTCTGCTCTGTTTCTCATTGATATTTAATATCCTTTTGTCTTATTTCAACTTACATCAGGTTATATAGTACAGACTTCTGGAGTTGCTCATAGATAAGGCCATGTTATGTCTTTTTGTGTTATTTGCATATACGTATGTAACCAGTTACTTGCATCTGTATATCGTATTTCAGGACAAAAGCTGGGATCACTTCTGCTGCTGAAAGCATCACAGAAAGTCTCCGTCGCACTCGCCAACTGATGGTTCAGGTATAGTAGTTTGGTTTTTCTCCAGAGCCGTTTACCAAAGTTTAGGGGCGTAGAGCAAGTTTGGTACGTGAGTCTTTGTTGCTAACCGAAGTGTCAATCCAACTCAAGCACTCATCAAATAATCTGCATTATATTATGATACGAGCTAATGTGAAGATGCATATGTACATTTGCATTCACAATGTATTATATATATGTCTTATTTCTCCAATTATGAATAGTAATATGCAATAAAAGTGGTAATATAACTAATTTTCAAAAGGGTCCTTATTAAATTGGAGGCCCAGGCAATTGCTGCTGTTGCTTAGAATCTTGACTTGCTCTGGTTTATCGCTTTTGCAAATGCTGTGCTGTGGGGGACTCATTTGTGCTATCATTTTACTTCTAATGTTTGTGTAGGAGGTGGAAAGGAGTGCAAGCACACTGATGACTTTTGGTAAGTTGTTTCTTACTCTGGATTAGTATTTGTGATTGAACTGTAATATAATTCACTGCAGATTGAGATAAAAAAAGCTGGCTTTGGCTACTGTTTTGTAATCTTTACCAAAAGGCTTCTGCTGAAAGAGGCTTCAGAAATCTGAATTACTTGAGGTTGCCATTGCTAGTGATAGTGATGGTGCACTTAGCAGCCACCAGGTGTTGGCTGGTCCTGTGGTGATTGTTCCTTGAAGAACAATGCCTGTCATTGCAACTGCCCTGACTAGGGACGGTTAACCAACAAGTCCAAAAACTTAAACTGATGGATGAAAGCCCAAAAATGATTTTCTTATCTAACATTCCCTCTCACGCGAATGTCCATTGTGCTTAAAGTGTGGACAATGCACATTCCAACCTCATAATAAATGCTGAAATTGTATCAATATCCAGAGTGAGTCTGTCGTGATTTGAACTTGGTCAATAAGGTTCTAATACCATGTCAAAGAACTAATTATTCCGAAAACTTAAATTGATAGGTAAAAGTTTAAAAATGAGTTCGTACACTAACATGGACTATGCTAACATTTCATATTCCCTTTGGTTTTTCTTTTCATATAGATATGTATGAGTAATAATCAATAGCTACTAAAATTAAAATTGTTTCAATTGGATCCACAGAGGAATCCACTGGAGTTCTGAAAAAGGCAGAAAAAGAATACAAGGGGCACCGGACGTTGTTGATGCGTACTCGCAACTTACTTTCCACGATGCAGCGTCAAGGCGTTATTGACAGGTTAATAAGACTTCTCCTTTCTTCACGTCTTTGTGCTAATTTCCTCTCTTTTCCCTTTGAAACAAGAGGGAATTTTGCATAGTATTGACGACGGCCTACAAACATGATGTGTATGTGGTGTTCGTATTCATGTTCGTCTTATGATATGGGTCTTATAAAAGGAATTAACCCGAACCCAACATATTTATTAAACGGGTCGGAGATTTGAATTCATAGCCAACCCGCTTAACGGGTTACCCGTTTGGTTATGTGGGTGACTTATGTTATTTGGAGAGAAAGGAACTTTAGAAGGTTTAGGGATACAAAAGAATCTCGGGGGGTTAGGGATACAAAAGAATCTCGGGGGGAGTATAATTAGGGAGATTAAAATCAATGTTTGGTATCGTCTTAATTGTTTGCATTTAAAGGATAGGAGTATAGTTTGATACTTATAAAGAGGGGTTGAGTCATCGACTCTTGAGGAGGTTCGAGGGAGTTGATGTTAATTGTTTGTGATTTTCATTTATATATAGATCGCTATAAGCGCTTGCCTTTGGCAAAAAGAGATTATGTGGGTAACTTTTTTTTTCTTTACATGCTTTTTTGTGGACTTGCAAGCATGTCAGTAATATGTCATGGTTGATATTAGCAATAAATACATGCCATAATTGTAATTGATTATGTTAATTATTAAATTGGCATGACCAAATATAATTCAAATTATCTTAAGTGCATGACATAAACTATCAAAAAATATATAGAATGACAATAGTATACTGTTCAACTACCGAATATAACTACATAGATGCGTTAAATGTGTTGAATTTAACCTAATTACCCAAACTGGTAAAACATGTCAACCAAATTCAACCCGGCTCCAAAAACTTCAATTGAAGCCAGCTATCTTGTGTTATATTATCTTGTCATATCATATTGTATTAACCCACCATTCTATAATCTGAGCAGGATCATAGTTACAGTAGGGTTTTTCTTGTTCTCTCTCGCTGTTCTTTATGTCGTTTCGAAGCGTATTGGGTTACTCAAGCTCCAGAGGGCAATTACTTCTGCGATCAAGGCTGGTATGATGAAAGAAGCGAATCTAAGACCCGAGCCTAACGTGATTCGCCATGATAATGTAGCTCCAACAATGGAGGATCCACAAGTACTTGCCGTGCGTGATGAACTTTGAATCTCCGGTACCTTCTTTTATTCCCTCCCTTCTTTTTTTCTGTGATTAATTTTGTAAATACTGACATTAAAATCATGTCTTATTTGATATGTTTCTTCTTGAAGGAAATGAGAATGTTTTGTATGCATATAATGAATGAAATGCAGATTATTGCCTGTGAACTGTGAGGAAATTCTCTGTTGAGTTGCCTTTCATTTATTGAATTAAAAATTTTGGGGGAAACAAGCGGATCGTTACTTTTTTATAGTCAAGCTGAAGAAAGGTCTTGGGAGCTTTTTTTAGGATAAGAGCAATTAAAGGTATTTTACAATGAAGAGAGCGTGATGAGGTTCGGCCCTGAGCCACTCCTAAGCTTATGGGTGTAGACGAGTCATGTAGAGTTGAGCATTCCTTTGTTAGAACTTAGCTCAATGAGGATTACCGTGCTTGAGTTTGAGTCTAGCTTTTATTGTGCTTTTAAACTTTTGTTTGAACTAATTTCTTTGAAATTTTAGTGTGTTTGATACTCGCTTCCCTTGGCTCGGCTTGGCTCGACTTCATGTATTCGAGTCGATTCAAACTCGTTATCCACTCGATTTGAATCGATCCATGCTTATTGTCCTGTTGAGTTTGCTACTAGGTTGGGTTATTTAAGTTACTATCCATTTGGCCTAATATCAATTATTTATGAACTCTTAAGGAGCTCTTGACGAGCTTTAAACATGCTCTTGTTGAGTTCTAATAAAGCTATTGTTGAGCCTTCATATTCGCACTTATTAAACTTATCTAGCTTGGTTGAACTATCAAACCAACATAACAGTATGAAGGAGTCATGATTAATTTCGAATAATTTAGAGGTAGTTTATGCTTATAGGGCGGGCGAATATGGCGGCCAAAACAAAAATAAAAATGATCTTTTATCCTATTTCCAGCAAATATTATTTCTCGTTTTAAATAGAAAACTTTTGACATGTATAGGGACAATTAGGGCTGCAAATGAGCCAAGTCGGCTCATGATCTGGTTTGACTCGGCTCGTTAAAGGCTCAGATTAGGTTCGTCTAAGCCGGCTCGGCTTGTTTAAGTGCAGCTCGTTTAAATAAATGAGTCAAATCAAACTGAGGCCTACTCGGCTCGAAAGGCTCACGAACCAGCTCGTTTATGGGCTCATAAGCCGGTTCAATTATTGGCTCACATGTCTATATTGCGGAATTGAACTACAAGTATGCTTTTTATTTTTATTTTTCATACATGATTTATTTTATTACCTTTTTTCTGGTAATTTAAGTAATAATAATCATAAATGAGTATTAACAAGTCTAATAAATGAGCTTAACGAACCTGGTAAATGAGCCCAATGAGCCGATAAAGATTAACAAGCTAGCTCACTAAATAATCAAGTCTAAATGATAGTGATATCGAGAGCCAGTCTCATTTAGTAACAAATTGGTCTCATTTAGCAGGTGAACCAAGCCGAGCATAGATATGTGGCTCAATTAAATAAATGATACCGATATTGGATCGGTCTCATTTAGTAACGAGTCAAGCCGAGCAAGCAGTGGCTTGGCTCGACTCATTTGCAGACTTGGGCACAATAAGAACTAGTGTGACAAACACTAAAGTGTTTAAAAAAAAAAAAAAAAAAAAAACTCTTTATAATTCTTGTAAAATGAATTAATAAATTTATATCACTAAATATATTTTAAATTATTTTATATTACTCTATATAGAGTAACAATAATAAACTCAGTGCATCATGGGCTCCCGTTAATACAAGGTTTGGAAAGTGAGATATACGTAAACTTAACTTTAGGGTACTACCTTAAAGGGAGGCGATGTACATTGACTACAACTTGAAAAGCACATCATTACTATTAGATTATATTCTAGGGTATTCCTAGGGTTTTGTATTTTACACTTTTGCCTTTTGACTTATGTAACCCTTGGGGTATTTTCAGTCTTTTGGTTCTTGTGGTTTGTCTATATATTGAGGCCTCTCATGTACTCTTATATTCATTCAAATATAATAATTCACATGGTATCAGAGCAATTACTCTGATTTTCTTTTCTTTTCTCTTTTCTTCCGCTGTTCTTTTCCTTTTCTTTTGTTGTTTGTCGGTTTTTTTTATGCAATTGAAGTGTTCAATTTTCTAGTAAGTTACTTCTATTATTATTTTTCCTTTTCATAATTTTATTTGAGTAATGGCTTCTAATTCGAATTGATCCTACGCTGATGCCCTAACTTCCCTCCCCGAGCCCGGCCCTCCCCACGCGGGTCCTCTGCTCACCACCGCGGCTGCTAGCCCACTAATCTGGGCATCCCACCCTTGTCGACCCCTGCGCTCGCTGCACCCTTGGCTGATGTCGGCTTCGTAGGACCCACCCTGTCCGGTGGGTTCCGACCGGCCGACGGTGGCCCTGCCCCGGTTCTCTCCCCGACCCTCTCCCATGTCGGTGGGGATGCTGGTGTGGCGCCGCTAGCCACCCTTCCCCATTACCTAAACCCTAATTACTTAAATAATGTCTATAATCATCCCGCTTCCCCAATTGTTCTTCCTTTATCAAATATAACTAGCATTTTCACAATTAAACTCGAATCAACTTCTGATTATCCCCATGGAAAGAACAATTCAACATGTTACTCCTTGCGCACCAATTATTAGGGTTTATGGATCTTACCCTTGTCCCCCTGCTCAAATTACTCTCCCCACATGATCGACTTATTCTAACCCGAATTATATTACATGGCTACGCACATATCAGAGTCTCCGATCTTGCATAGCCACCACACTCTCCCGCTCCCTTATTAATGATATTGTCCGCTATCCAACTTCCAAAGCCATGTGGGATGCCTTGGCTAAGCGTTTTTGGGATCACTCCATGGCTAAGGAGTATGACCTCCGAACTCAACTCATAAGCCTATGTAAAGATGGCAAAACTATGGATGCCTACCTTTCTGAACTCAAATCAATTGCCGATGATTTAGCTGCTATTGACTCGCCTGTCTCTGCTATGGAATTTCAACACTTTGCTATTCATGAGTTACCTCCTGAATACGCAGCTTTTGCAACTTTTACCTGACAAACTTCAAAACTGTATTCTTATGATGAGTTAAAATATGCTTTACTTAATAAGGAAGGTGCCCTAAGCCGAAACGATGGACGTACCAACTCGGACCCCGCCCATGCCATGGTTGCTTCCGGGCAACCCCCCCAACCGAACCACACGAACGGTGGCCGCGGCCGTGGTCATGGTCGGAAGGGGAATGGGGGCCATGGGGGCAAGCCACCCCATACCGGCCCACCGCATGGGTCTCACCCCGCGGCGCCACCCACTAATGCTTTTTACTCTGTTCGACCTCCGGTCGGTCCCCCCTTTCACTCTAATGCAGGTGTGCTCGGTCCCGCTCCCCAATTTTGTCAGATCTGCTCACAAACTGGTCATACTGCCATTACTTGCCCTCATCGCTTTGACAACTCCTCGTTCCCGGACCCCAGCCAATCCTTCGCTGCCATGACGATGGGGGAACCATATGACTACAACTGGTACCCTGACTCGGTGCCTCCAATCATATGACACCTAACCCAGGTATCCTCTATAATCTACTTCCGTACTCTGGTCATAAAGGTGTTCTCGTTGGAAATGGGGCATTATTGCCTGTAACACATGTGGGCTCTACAAAAATACCTAAAACACCCCTTCATTTAAACAATGTTATGCTAGTCCCTAACCTAACTCACAACCTTCTGTCCATTAAACAATTATGTCGTGAAAATAAATGTCGAGTTGAATTTGACTCAAACTCTTTTTGTGTTAAGGACCAAGCTACGGGGACACCTCTTCTACAAGTGCCCAGTAATGGACCACTATATAACTTCTCACCACATGATATTGGGCTCCTTGCACGGGTCACTCACGGCGCATTATGGCATCAGCGACTAGGGCATCTAGGCAACTCTGGTCTTGATACTTTATGTAAACAACATTTTTGTCCTTCTGTTAAGTTTCTAGATAAATGTTCTTCGTGTTGTTTGGGCAAATCTAGAAAACTGTCTTTTGAGCGTGTGCTACATAATACTACTATGCCTTTGCAACTTATGCATTTTTATGTTTGGCAATCGCCTATCTCTTCTAATTCCGCATATAAATACTATGTTTTATTTGTTGATGATTTTTCCCGCTTTACATGGCTCTATCCGATGCGACGCAAATTTGAGGTCTATGACATCTTCACCAGTTTCAAAAACCTAGTTGAAAACCAATTTAATCTGAAAATTAAAGTTTTCCAAAGTGATGGTGGGGTTGAATTCGATCATCGGCGCATGAATGCGCTATGCCAGGATGCTGGAATTCACTTTTGACTATCTTGTCCTGATACCCCCGAACAAAATGGGGTGGCGGAACGCAAGCATTGACATCTATTTGAAATGGCACGGACTCTTTTAATTCATTCCAAGCTTCCTTATGAATTTTGGGACGACGCTTTTTGCACGGCATATTTTACAATAAACTGTCTCCCTACACCAAATCTTTCTAACTTCTCTCCCTTTCAAAAGCTTTTTCATACCAACCCTGCTTATAATCGTTTTAGAGTCTTTGCGTGTGTTTGTTACCCCAACATCACATCCCGTGCCCCTCATAAATTAGCCCCTCGGTCCACTCCCTGTATTTTTCTCAGGTATGCGGCTCGATTCAAAGGTTACCGGTGTTTTGATGTCTTAAATAAACGAATGTATGTTAGTAGGCATGTTGTCTTTGATGAAACTCGATTTTCTTATCCTGAACTTGTTAGCCCTGATGCGCCCAAACCTGATGCTTCCTATAATGCACTGTTGGTAATTTGCACTTCCCCTTCCCCGAGTGCTGCCTCAGCGTCTCCGGCTCCGGCCCAAACCGCCACTGCACCCCCTGACCGTGGGCCACCCCTGCTGGAGCCTGCGGCGTCTCCCGCCCCTACTGGTGTTAGTACTTCGGCCCGGCTGCAGACGCAATCCCTGCCCGTGCTGCCACCGCCCGATGCAACCCCCTCCCCCTCTCCCGAGTCCCCGGTCCAAGTATCCAGTGACGTTATTCCTTCGTCGCCTATTTCGAGTGTTGAGTCCGACTCTAGTCCCGCGTTTGACCCACTATCCTCACAGCCTCCCCCTACTCAAAATGTGCATCCCATGCGTACTAGGCTTAAGGATGGGATCCGTAAAAATCGGTACCCACTTTCTCTATCTTCTATTACGGTAATTCAAGAGCCCACATGTTACTCGCAGGCAGTTAAAAATTCCCAATGGCAGCAAGCCATGGTGGATGAATTTAATGCCTTACTTCTTAACAACACTTGGGACCTTGTCCCACATGATCACTCTAAAATCCTTGTAGGTAGTACTTGGAAATATAAAGTGAAGTACAAAGCAAATGGTTCGGTTGAACGGCTCAAAGCTTGCCTTGTTGCTCAAGGTTTTCATCAATGTGAAGGCCTTGACTATAAGGAGACTTTCAGCCCCGTTGTTAAACCAACCACCATACGCTTTATACTTATACTTGCTATAACGTACAGCTAACCCATACAGCAGTGGGACGTTAAAAATGATTTCCTACATGGTCATCTTAAGGAAGAAGTTTATATGAAACAACCATAAGGCTTCATACATCCAAAGTTTCCTAATCACGTATGTCGCCTTCGGAAAGCGTTGTATGGGTTGAAACAGGTTCCCCGGGCATGGTTCCAACGGCTCAGTGCGTTCCTTCTTAGTCTTGGCTTCGTCTGTTGTCGGGCTGATCCCTCCCTATTCATCCATAAAACGCGTTCTCACCTAACCTGCCTTCTCCTCTATGTTAATGACATCATCCTCACTAGGTCTGACCACTCGCACCTCACATCTCTCATCCAGTCCCTCTCGACCCAATTTGCGATGAAAGACCTTGGCCTGTTGCACTTCTTTCTCGATATTCAGGCCACCCGCAATTCTAGTGGGCTCTTTCTCTTCCAACACAAGTACACTGTTGACCTTCTCACCAAACTTGGTCTTTGTGATGCCAAACCGGTCAAAACCCCCCTACCCACCCGAGCACATCTCTCCTTGAGTGACGGGGACCTGCTTGAGGACCCTACTGAGTATAAGAGTGCAGTGGGTGCCTTGCAGTACCTCACCATGACCCGTCCTGACATATGCTATGCCTTCAATCTAGTCTCCCAGTTTATGCATGCTCCCTGCGATCCCCACTGTCAGGCTGTGAAGCGCATTCTTCAGTATCTCAAATCCATTCCTGATCATGGTCTCCTCCTACAACCTGCTCGCACTCTCACTATCACAGCCTTCGCCGATGCTGATTGGGGTGGTTGCCCTGACACTCGTCGCTCTACCACTGGTTATGCCATCTATCTTGGACCAAACCTCATTTCATGGAGAGCCAAAAAGCAGATAACCGTTTCCAAAAGTACGACCGAATCTGAGTATCGGGCCGTGGTTCAAGCTGTTGCTGAAAATCACTGGCTTCGGTACATCATGCGCGACCTGGCCATTCAGCACCCAGGACCTATCATCGTCTACTGTGACAATGTTTCCGCCTCATACCTTGTTGCCAACCAGGTGTCCAACGATCGTAGCAAGCACGTGGATGTTGATTTTCACTATGTTCGAGAGAAAGTCCTTAAGGGTGATCTTCAAGTTCACTACACTCCAACCACAAAGCAGGCGGCTAATAATCTCACCAAGGGTCTTGCGGCTGATCGCTTCTTTCAATACAAGGCCAATCTTCGCGTGTTACTGTCCTGCTCAGATTGAGGGGGCCTATTGGACTATATTCTAGAGTATTCCTGGGGTTTTGTATTTTACACTTTTGCCCTTTGGCTTATATAACCCTGGGGGTATTTTCAGTCTTTTGGTTCTTATGGTTTGCCTATATATTGAGGCCTCTCATGTATTCTTATATTCATTCAAATACAATAATTCACAATTACTTTATATAAGGTAATATTCATTATTTATAAGTTATATTATTATGATATAGTTCGACGGGCAAAATAAAAAAAGGAGAATGAGAAAAAAGAAAAGGACGTATGATTAAGGAACATAACAGGAGACAGCAAAATCTTGCACAAATAAGAAACATAATGATGCTAATATCTTAATAATTAATAATAATAATAACAATAACAATGATAATGGTTTGAATTTGGAGGAAAGTACAAAGTTTGGGGAGCATTATCATCATCCCTCCTCACTCCTGTCGGCCACTAATCCCTCGGATTATCATCCTTTTTTATTTCTATTTTTATATTACTTACTTTCTTATCCATATTTTTTTAATATTTAATATTACTCACGTTACCAAAACAAATATCAATTTGGAACCACTGTTCTAATGACAAGCACCACTAGTATAGAGATTAACCTTGACTTGGGACATCAATTTTATGCCTAGGAGAAACAGCATTAAGTCTAATACCTCTTGCTACGACTAATATTTGATGCACGTTATCGTTACTCGGTACTACCATAATCCACCACAGCATCATAACTGATCTTTACTACTATTAGATGCTGCTAGTTTGTTTATAGGCTAATGTTATTATTATGTGACAAAATTATTATTGTTAGAATAATCTTGTAACTATCATGCCCTATAAGCACATAATTAAATTGAATATGTTGATTTTTGCTCTACTATAGTAATAACTCTATATTTATGTTACTACTTTCTTTATCATTATTATCTAATCTCTTATAAAAAGTAGATCTTAATCAAACGTCTTAATATAGACAACAACAACAAACCAAGTTCTTCAAGGACTTCCAATAATGCAGGGTTTGGAGGAATGAGATGTATGAAGCCTTACTCTTTTAAGGTGACCATCAGCTTCATCGTATCATTTTGTTATCCGAGGAATTTATAATCTATGGGAAAAATAAAAATACAACATAAAATACAGGAATTCCATAAAAAAAAAAATTGACCAACCAATAAAGCAAAGGCAAAAAGTAATTAAAGAAAAAAGCACACAAAGACAGTATAATATACAACCAAGTAACCTAATGACTTGATTGCAAGCAGCAAACATGAAACACCATATGTTGTTGTAGTAAGACACTCCCATATTTACACTATGAGAAACATGCCTTTACAAACTTTGCACTTCTGTTGAAACCCACTGTAATATGATCAAAACTATGCTTAATGTAAAAAAATAAATAAACCTACCAACAAAAACAAAATACCATCAAGATGAACACAAGCAAAACTACACCACATTCTTGATGGCTGCAAAAAACTTCAGAGTTTTGGGCTTTGTAAACTAAGTATTGCTTCTTCTGTTATCTTCATGAAGATGGAAATAAAACGTGTCGTTTGACTCCTATATAGGCTTTGTTCTTTGTCTTTCGTTTCTTTCTTGACATCTTGGAGCTGTGAATCAATGGAGAAACGGGTGTTGAAGGATGTTAGTGTTAGGAAGATGAAAGAAAATTGATTTAAGTATTGAGATGATGCAAGCTCTGATATGATGTTACATACCTAGTCCATTTGCCTCGGAAGTTCTCATGATTCTAAGCTTCTTCACTGTGCTGGGAAACATTCTGAAAACATCCAGAACTAAGGTTTAACAGACGAGTTTAAATAGAAGAAATCTTAAAACAAAAAACAAAAACTAGTTTGAAAGGGCTTTTATGATTAGGGTTTCTTTCTTCTCATTTATAGAAACATCTAGTTGGATTCCACTTTTGCTCTGATCGTGATACCATGTTATGTCAAACTTTGTTACTCTTATTGTAACGAAGCCTTTTTCCCATTTCGCGTTTAAGCTATGATTTCACCCTCAATACTAATTCAAAGTTGATTTACCCGAAGAAAAGAGCACGTTAAACCAATATTAGATAGATATTAAATGCATTACCGCCACGGGACATCGCCAACCAACATCCAGTCTCCTTCCTTATCTTCATAGGTAAGCACGAAATCAGACGATCCATCTAGCAACTTAGAGGCATTCGCTTGCTTCTCCTTCTCTCCATCTGGGATTTGGTGCATCAGAAAAACATAAGTAACGTATTACAAACTCATAAATGCCAGATGCACAAAATTTTACAAAGAGAACTATAGAATTCACAACGACAAAATGAACAAATTGAACAAGAGAACTTACAAATGGAAGACGAATTAGGCCTAAAGAACATGTCTTTAATGGTTTGTGCCAGACCCTCGTAGGAAGAGTGAGCATTCAAGTCAACTTTTCGACCAATTTGAACTCCATCCAAGCTCACTTTGACAAACCCCAGATGCCCATTTTCTTTACCAGCAGCAGTAGGATGGGGATTGGTGCTCTTGATCATGTCACTGCCAACGCCATCACTAGCGCCACCATTTATATTTTTCTTTGCGCTGTCGTTGCTGAAGATATGGTTGCCTTCTTGATCCGCAGCGTTGGTAGGCTTGGGTTGGACGGTGAGTAAGTTGTTGATCCTGTATGTCTTTACTGGTGGCCACCCCACAACCTGACTGCTACATTACATGACATTAGATTAGAATTGATTTTTCTTTAACAGTTTTGGTATAAAAAGCAGTAGAGAATTCAAGCCAAAGCTGAAGAAATCCTAATAAAAGAACTGAAAAATTCTTTGTTTCTAATCAATCTTTGATCTTTTTATTTTTTTGACCCCAACAAAGCCACCCTTGATCCTTTGCGATACTTAAAAGTCGAGGAATAAAATCTGCATCGGTGTCACGGGGGTGACGTGTTACCCATGTAGGTAACATGTTGTAATGATTGTGTAACATAACGAGTAACAAAAAACCCGTTACACAAGTCCTTATTTGATTCTATGCTTACAAGTTATGGCTATAGTTTGACATTGCAACGGAGAAAATAGAGGAACTTAGAGAAGACAAGGCTTTGCAACATGAAAGCATGAATCAAACACGATAAAATACTATTGAGAAAAACCTAAACATAAAAAGTATGTATGATTTGGTTTTGATTTGAGCTTGATATGATTATCATTTTTCTAAATAAATCTAACTTATACAATTATTTTTTTTAAATATACTTCTACATGAACATAAATATGGAACGATACACGACTATTGCCATTTGCCTGTTTCACCAAGAAAATGATTTGCTTTGTATTCATATTATACAGGAGGTTTCAAGAAAAGGGGTCGACATGAACCCGACCTGTTTCTTGACTGCCTGTTGAATGACTTGAACCACTAACGCATCATAATTACGTAAATAGATTGAATGTGAAAATGGGTTGACCCAATCGAAATTTCAATTCAACCCTTTACTTAAACGGGTCAAGTTTGTCAACCAAATTTAAACCGCTTAAAAGAAATATCCCTGCCCAAACCAACCCATCCTTCTTGTTTTGACTCATATGAATTTGTTTACCATCAGGTCGTGAATTTAAATCTCAAATACCTTTTTTTTTTTTCCAATGAGAAAAACGATTACCTGGTAAACCGCGACCCATACGATGACCCACACACCACATGAGCCAATTAAGTCAAGGATTCATCGAGAAGAGATTCAAGCGGGGAATCGAACTCTAGACCTTTTGGCCTAAAGTAATACTTTATCCCTATACTTACCTCCAACGACTAAAGCAAAACCTGTTAATACTAACATAATTTAAACATAACGTATGAGCCTTTCAACCATTTGTTTAAACTTTATAAACGAAACTGCGTATTGTCAAGATTAAAACAGAGCTAAAATCACAAAAAGAAAAGTATCCAACAGGCCGTACACATTTGAACACACGAACAAATTTAGAACACTGCAAAAACCTATCAAAACGTGAAACCTAAACAAGAATAGTAAAAAAATGGAGAGAGAGAGAGAGAGTAAAGAGTACCAGGAAGAAGAGGGGGGAGAGGAAGAGACAGGGAAAACAGAATCATGAAGAGAAGCAGCTCGCTTAGAGCCAGAGAGAGAGAGAGACCCAGTAGGAAAGTCCTTAGCCGTCAAAATCCTACTTGTAATTGTAGTACCCTTTGCCTTCCCTGCTCCTGCTCCACAGCCGCCGAGGGTGAGGGCTAGCCCCAGCTCCAGCTCATCCTCATCCGCACTTGAACTGGGTCGTTCCATTACACACAACCACACACACACACACACACACACACACACACACCCAGAGAGAGAGAGAATGAGAGAGAGAGAGAGAGAGAATGAGGAGAGAGAGTGACAGAAATGGAAGCCAAATAGGGAGGGGTAGGTGGTGGTGGTGGTGGTGGTGATGATGAAGAAGGGTCCCCCCCTTGTCTCCTAGTGCTCTTTCCACTCTTCTTGTCCCCCTCCCGAATAATTTATCAAATTGACACTATTTTTAAAAAAAATTTAAATATGTCGGAAAAAAATATTTTAGCGAAATATCACACTTGTACTGTACTCGTCTTATGTATTCTATTTGAAATGGCGTATAAAACAGAGATATCTTATGTACTCCATTTGAAATGACGTACATAAAGTGGACGCTATTTCAAATGCCGTGCATACAAATTTTTGAAATCAACGATGGCTTATATGCTCCGTTTGAAATGGCATGTATTCTATGGACACCATTTCAAATGCAATCCCTAACTTTTCAACCATATAGTGTGCTATTGTGCTAAAATTTTTACTGACATGCCACATTTCTAAATTTTTTTCCAAAATGTAACAGTTTGATAAATTAGTCCCCCCTCTTTTTATTTTCTTTTTTTCTTCTTTTGTATTTCTCTAATTAAATAATTGCGTTATTTATGCTATTAAATCATATAATTTATTTTCTGATAATGTTATTATTAGAATAAAACTATTATTAATATTATTAGAGTAAAATCATAATGCAGCTCATATTTTGGTGAGATATAGGGTGGGAGATTTAAGACATGTCTTGAGAAAAAGAAGTTAACTTTTAGGAGAAGAATCCAATATAAATTAGAAGATAAGATTATGTTAGACATATATGAGTTTACTTTATTTTATTTATTTCATTTGATTTTATTCTTTAAATGTAATTATACAAAGCTTATCTATTTAAAAAAGAAGGCCAAGTAGAATTTATTAATTCTTCAATTATTAGATTATCTCTTTTTTATATATTTTTCTTTTATTCTTAAGTTGTAAGAATTAAAATTGAACTTTTTTTTTAATTTCTAATTATTTTAGCAACAAAAAATTAAATAAAAACTGTTAAATCTTTCTATTCCTAAATTTTTATCTTTATTTGATGCATCAAATTAATTGGAGTTTTTGAAGTAATAATGCTCCTCTTATTATAAAAATTTTTAATTTTACTTTAGTAACTTATTATATACTTTATATATGTATATTGATTTAGTGTGAATATAAATTTTTTTTTTATTTAATAAAAAAATGAGCACAACAGGTAGTGTAGCATAGAATGACAGAAATGATGAGTGTTTGGCCAAAAGCATGTCAGATTGATAATATCAATAAGTACCATGTTTCATACCTAAAAGCGTTCTTGTTTTTGGACTAATGCTCTTGACCTCTTCCTATATACATTTTTTTACATTTAAGGTTACATTATGGAGCATTTCTACTGTACAGAATTTATGCATGTGTGTCAGTACACAAAAGTTATGCGTTGACACACAGTTCGGTGATTTTTGAGTACATACTTTATGATTTTAAGTACAATTCTTCATTTAAAGAATTTTACTTTTCCCTACCTTAAAATTTCCTTACTTTATATACTCGTGCTTTTTAAGGATTATATATTAATATTATTCATCAGGTTCTTATTTTAGTGATAAAAAATAAATTAAGAAATAAAATATTATTTTATACTAGAAGGTCTGATGTTTGATTTCTCCTTCAACATCTCCTTGAGTAATCATCAACGTAATTGACTCCTATAGTGTGTGGTTGCCACATAGACCAAGGCTTATCAGGTAACCAAGTTCCTCGTTAGCAAAAAAAGTATGATATATTAATATTTTAATCTATAAATTTTGTAAAATAATTTTTTAATTTAAAAATTATATGTATTTAATAGAATAGTTTATCAAATGATGGTACGTAAGAGTGTAAACTATGCCTCTTTTTTTATTATTAACAATGACACAATATTGTACTTCATACGGAAGATAAATGAGTATAGTAAGGGAACGGTGTGTTTACTAATAAATAATGGTAGATTTTACGCCATTTCTGTCATTATTTGGACTATTTTATTAAAATATATGCATTTTTTTGGAGAAAGGAATATTTCATAAAATTTTTGGATTAAAAAATTAGTATGCTCAATCTTAAGGAACTAATATATAACTTATCCTATATGTACATATATATATATATATATATATATGGAATAATATTATTAGAAGGAAAAAATTATTATTACCAAAGCAAGATTATAATTTTTAAGACAATTTTAAGACTTTTATTATTTTTAAGTCATATAATTACTGTAACAATAACAACTTTTGTCATAATAATAATCGCTCCCTATATATATGTGTGTGTATGTATAAAACAAAGGTTAGTTATTTTTAACGGTTATGGGTCCTTCGAAAACAACTTCTTTACACGTAATATCTTGTAAGGCGGCCTCCAACGGTGCCCCATTTTCTTGGGGCACCCAAAAAAAGTTGGAAAATGGAGCCCCATTTTCATTTTTTAATTATTTTTATTTTTATTTTTTATTAATAAAATATATTTTAAACATTAATAAATTTTTATATATTAAATTTGAGTATTTTTTTTTTTAATTTACTTATTCATATTACATTATTTTTTATCAAAATAAATCTTAATTGTCGTAATTTTAATTTTTTCTCTCAATATAATTAATTATTTTTTAATTACATTTGTTTTTAATGTATTTTTATCTTTTACTTTGAATTAATTAAAATAGAATAAATGATATTAAATATTAAAATATCTAAAAAATGAGGCTTAAAAAATGGGACACCGTTGGAAAGGAGAAGCCCCATTTTTCTATAAAGCCCCATTTTTCAAAAATAGGGCTTCAAAAATGGGGCATCATTGCGAGCAGCCTAAGTATAAGGCTACACATATATCTTACCTTTTCTATACTCTATCTTGAGAAGAGCCTTTCAAGTTACCGAGTTTGTTGCTGTATGTAATATAATAGAGATTACTTAGAGAAGGTGTGACTTTGCTTGGAATAGGGTGTCCTTATCATTAGCATAAAGCATGGCTTAAATGCCTAAAGTTAATAAGTATTTTATTAAATTAAAAAAATGATAAGGAGGTTTCCCAAGATAGTTTTAAGCCAATGTGCTGTCTACCACTACCACGACCGACAGCATCAACTCCCTCTCTCTTCTACATTTAGTGCTCTCTCTGGCCTACCTCCTAACCCTCTGTCAATAACGACAATAATAATATACCTAGTATTTCAAGGACTTTCGTATAAATTAAATTTAGAAGATGTGAATGTATGCAATCTTACCCCTACAGGATATAACTCTACCGAGAGGCTGTTTCCTTATAGGGTTTTCAACACGAGAACTTCCCAGGAGGCCACTCATTATGCTACTACTCTCGTCCAAATACGCTTAATTTCGGAGTTCTATTAAATAAAGTTATTGGACTTATAAATAATAAGAGTTGCAAAATTACTTTAAAAATTAATATCTTATTTTGATAATAACAATTTTAGTCTAACGATAATATTATTATGTATATATATACGCTAATTATACGCATAATTTACTAACAATGCCGATTATATAATATTAGAACAAAGTCTCTTTTGTTTTAGAGAAAGTCATGGGGAAAAGGATTTTGCCATCAAGCTGTTGTCATTAACTAATATTATTATATGTTAAAGGGAGTTGTTATTATCATATTATATATTGTAATTATGAAAGTAACGACATGCTCTAAAAAAAAGAGTCACACTTTTGCATTATAAATAATAATTTTATTCTAACAAAAATAATTTTATCATAGGATAATAGTATTACGCTATATTTATTATATAACTAATTTGAAAATATTTTTAAAATATTTATGTTAGTCCTCTAAAATATATATTTTTCTATTATATTATTGTCAAATCTTTTCCCCTTCAAAAGCCTTCAAATTCTAGATCATGCATTTCTAAATCCCCGCTAAGAAAAAGACATACAGCTCTTAAAAAACAGATATATATTTTGATAAAATAATATGTCTTTTAATAAAAAGGCATGTCCCTTTAATACATTTTTTAGTAAAGAGACATATTTATTAATAAAAAAAATATGTCTATTAATAAAAAGACGCGTCTATAGACACCTCTTACTCCTATATAAATAATGGTTTAGTTCTCTATCTACTACAACATTTAAACACATGAATGTAAAAGATAGTTAGGGTTCAATTACCTGGCATTAATGCATCAGATCCAATTAGAACTTCGAAATTAAGCGTGTTTGAGTGAGAGTAGTATCAGGATGAGTGATCTCCTGGGAAGTTCTCGTGCTGCCAACCCTATAAGGTTGGGGGTTATCGGAAACAGCCTCTCGATAGGATTACACCCTAAAGGGGTAAGACTGCGTACATCCACCCTCCTAGATCCTGCTTAGGTGGGAGCCCTTGAGCCACCGGGTCTGTTGTTATTGTTTGTTGTTGAATATAAAAGATAGTTAAAAGTATGATATTTCATTGTACGTTGTACATTAAACAAAATGGTTTAGAGGGACAAATTACATTTTTTAGTGTCCATGCCTAGCGATCAATCAATAATTGCTATTAATTAAGGTATGTTCTTAATTTTAATGTGTACAAATTATAAAATTCAAGATCTTTGAGAACTGCTATTTTACACACTAATGTTTATGCATATAATTTAAATTATATATATTTATAATATAATATAAAATTTATAAGGCAAATACGATTGACAAAATAAAAAAGAAGAGAAAAGGATTTAATGCAATTACAATATTATAATATAAAAAATTAAAAAATATAAATTCATTTATACAACGCACGAAATAATAGACTTTTTTTGCAAAATGACCTAATTTAAAAAAGTAACCTGGTTCTAAAATGATTTTGCAAAATGACCCGTTTTGTCAGAAAAAGTGAAAAAGGCGCCGTTTCAAAAATAAGAGAGGTGTCGTTAAGTAAGTCTCTGGGTGGAGTTTTTTCAAATGGAGTTGTTTCAAACGGCGCCTCTAAAGGATTCTCTGGGTGGAGCTGTTTCAAATGGCGTCTCTAAGAAAATCCAATGGGAGAAGCCGTTTCAAACGACGCCTACCTTTAAGAGGTAAAATTTCCACCTTCTCACATCGTCAATACCAAGTGGGAAATCTGGAATGTACCAAGTGGAAATCGTCTTCAACGAGTGGTATGTACTTTGAAAATCTTTATTTTCCCACTTATTCAACACTACGTTTTATTGACGTTTATAAGTATTATGTGCTAGGTCGACCTTGTCCTTGATCAGACTATAAGAGCACTCACGGCATTACGTAACAGTGTTGGCCACACTGCATAGACGGTCTCCACTGACTGGCTTACAGGTTGTCACAGCGTACTAGATGCTGCCGGTGAGGAACACCAATTTCGCTACATCCTAGAACAACAAGGTGTTGACTATTGCTTATTTAATCACGCCGGAGGAAGTAGACGTGGAAGGCGAGGTGAACGTCCTTTACGACGCAGTTTTTCGGTTCATCAAGAGTTTGGAGTTTCATCCGAAGATCATGGTGAGCCTAGTCGTAGATCTATCTCAAGATTTGTACCATAATTATATTATTTATACTATATATTTTGAAAAGTAACACGAATATTAACAGAAGAATTTATTTTGCATATGAAGAGGTATTGACAATGTGAGAAAGTTAGAATTTTACCTCTTGAAGGTAGGCGCCGTTTGAAACGGCTTCTCTCATTGATTTCCTTAGAGATGCAGTTTGAAATAGCTCCACCTGGAGACTCCCTTAGAGGCACCGTTTGAAATAGCTCCATTGAAACGGCGCCTCTCACTTAAAGGCGCCGTTTGGGACGGCACCTCTCTTAATTTTACTTGAAACGGCACTTTTTCACTTTTCTGATAAAAACGGGTTATTTCATAAAATAATTTTAAAACCAAATTACTTTTTAAAATTTTTTTTTTAATTAGGTCATTTTGCAAAAAAAAAGTCGAAATAATACTCGTTTAAATATTAAAGTAAAAAGGATGGGATCGTCGCGTCAGCAGACAGGCCAACAGATGTGGGACCAAAGCACGTGACTTGAGCTTGTAATAGAGCGCCACGTAATCCGACAAAGAACGCGGCTGACCGGGGGCTCCCTAGCCACCTTGCCTACGGCTTGCTACCTCTCAGACCAACACGTTACTCCCACGCGCTTCTCGTTAAGCTAAAATTGCTTACTTCAGAAATTTATTTGATAAAAATTATATTTTTAATATTGTTACAAAATATAAAATTTAATTATGCATAAAATTAATTATATTCCCTCACCAGTTAACTTATGTTTTCGGTACAATTGATTCTATGATAATTATAAAGGTTTAAATCGATGATATTGACAATTTGTTACACTATTAGCATTGCTTATGCTCAACGGACAAAAATGTAAACACAATTTCTAAAGCAATAAAAAGAGTTTGTGGTTAATAGCTTTTTATATGTCCCAAAAATGTGATGCTATTTTTGTTAATTTTTGATAGCATGTTGGCCACATTAAAATACCAGATACTTATATCCTAAAGTTTGATAGATTAATTCTTTAGTATGCCGACTATGTAAATAATTTCTAAGCCAATAATTTTATTTATTTAACACAATAGTTGAAATTACAACGTATAAGGATGCCAAATAGATCTTTCATCTAATTCTGCTTCATTAAACATGTCACAATATTACAATTTGTGTGTAGGACTTAGGAATGTTGGAATATTTCTCTTAATATGGGCTTCTGTTGATTATATTTTAGTTTTAATAAAATAATTTAATATACTGGATATTTGGTTTATAGACAAGTTGTGTGATCATATTGGATTAGCCCCACCTCATTATTTTATTATGTGGATGCTATTTAGTGTAGGCCGATGAATCTGAAAAGCCCTTTATGGGTGGGCCTGTCAGATTATTATAAATACGAAAGGCTAGGTCTTCTATCTTCTTCATTAAGGTTTTCTGTTTCCATAGACAGTTACCATGTTGTAGAGCGAGGGAGAGGAAGATCTAGCAACATCATCTCGTTCGTCAAAATTCTACAAGTTATAGCTCAATAAAGTATGCATTATTCTTTAATTAGTTTATACATATTGTGCTATAAATATATGTAATATAATAATATTGACTTACAGGGGAAGCATGGGGATGGTGGAGTTGCAAAAATGGAGACAATATTTACATCCTTTCATATCGTTATTTCTGCTATTTTATTAAATATGTGTAACTTTTTGACTAAAAAAATTACGTTACAAATTTTGTAAACTAAAAAGATAATACATCGAACCTTAAAATATAATATATATTTACCAAAATAAAATATGAGAACTGTAATTATTATAGCAAAAATTATTATTAACAGAGTAACAATCACAACTTATAAACAATGAGACCAACAAAATTATCTTAAAACTTATAATTTTATTATAATAGTAATGATTTTACGGTGATAATAATATTACCGGAAAAATATTAATAAGAGTAAAGGTATGTTTGGATGGAGGGGTATCATCGTGCTTCTCCATGCCTTGGCCTTTGTGTTACCCTACATGCCTCCCTTGCTTTTCGAAAAAAAATTCGTTTACTTTATTTTCTTTGTCTCTCCTCGTTTCGCGGTGCTTTCTTCTTTTCTTTTTGGTCTTTTTGCATTGATAATAAAATGACATTTTATTTTATTTGCTTAAAAATACTAAAATAGATATAATATTTAAAAAATACTAATAGGAACAAAAAGGAACATATTCAGTGCCTCAAGGGCTCCCGCCTACGCAGGGTCTGGGGGGCAAATGTACGCAGCCTTCCCGCTTCAGGGTGTTAACCTGTAGAGAGGCTATTTTCCAGTGTCCCCAACCTGAGAGTGATGACTTCCCAGGAGGTCACCCATCCTGGTACTACTCTCGCCCAATCATGCTTAACTTCGGAGTTGTAATGGGATCCGGTGACGGCATGTTGGTGCCTTCTTTGGTTTAAAAAAAAATATATAGATAAAAAATAATAATAGCATAGATAAAAAAACAATATATTGTAAAAGAATCAGAAACGATAATATATTTTTATTTTAAAATTATACTTAATTGAGAGTAGCGATGTTATCTTTCGTATCATCCTTCTGATTGTTATATTATATGTTGTGTTATTTTTTCAATTAACATATTATCCTTACAATTATCATATTGCCCATTTTCTAGAATATATTACCCTTTTCGTGTACATAATAAATATGATGTTCTATTTGGTCCGTTTTTCCCAACATTTTGCACATTTGAAGTCTTTTTTTTTTCCATTCTATTTTCTCTCTGTCTTCGAGATATCTTTAGGCAACATTTGGCACACTTTAATGAGACAAATGAACACCGTTATTCGAACCAGGATTTTTTTAGAACCCATTAAGTATGAGATGAGAAGATTTTTTCCTCTATTTTTAAGTTATTATAAATTTACACAAAAGAAAGCGATGAACAACGTGAGAGTGCAAGGAGATTGAGGGTTTAAAGACATCTCTCTTCTCTTTTACATTATATTATATTATGACTTGATATTTAGAGAATGAGGAATGTACCTACGTGGATACCACGTCTCATCTTAAACTAAATGGAGGGTTTTTTATGTGATATGTGTCTTTTGACGTTGGGTATACAGAATACAAACTGTTATTGGGTGAACCTATAAGTCATCCTTGGCAAGTTGAATATTCAATATATGATGGAAAGTCACTTCAATATGAAGGAATAATATTAATAAATATCATATGAACACAATAACAACTACAACAACAACAACAGTTCCAGTGCTTGAAGAGCTCCTGCGTAAGCAGGGTCGGGGGAGGGCGTAGGATGTACGCAGCCTTACCCCTTTAGGTAGGACCCTAAAGAGAAGCTGTTTCTGAGAACCCCCAACCTGAAAGGTACGGAGAGCGTGGAAATCATAGAGATCATGGAAAATTACCTGATCAAATGAGAACTTGTCAAATTTATGCGGAAAATTACCTCTGAAATTGTAATAAATTGTTCTTATTTTCAAAAACACTAGAAGGTTTTTAATGTGGGTATTTTTGTCTGAAAAGTTTTTAATTTTGCTTCAACTTAGACTTTAAAAAGGAAACTATTTTTTGCTTTTACTTAAAAATTATAAGCAGTTATATTTTTATTTTAAAGTATTTTTCTTTTCAAGTTAAACACCTTCAAATCTCGGGAATGTTCTCGCATGTTATTAACGATATACAACAACATTACGTGGGCCAACACCTCGAGAGGCCCAAGTTCACTTGGATCAGACATAAATTTTACAGCCTATTCAAATTTTTTATTTTTGAAAAACTAAATATCGGATTTAAAAATGATTTTTTATTTTTTATTTTTAATTTCGCCGAGCTTTAGGCACGACCAAGAATTGCTATATATGTGGTACATATAGTCGTAAGTGAGATTCCATTCAAAACTAATTAGAATTAGGTGGTATAGCCCATTGGGCTCATATGTCGATAATTTCTCTCTCACAATTCCATTATAAAATTGACGTATCTTATTTTTTTATGCCTTTTACCTTTGCTTGTAATTATATTTGCGGCGATTCCTTTTACGTTTTGATGGAATCCTCATGTTAATGGGCTAAAAACATATTGAGACGGGGAAAATTAGACTAACATTGTAGAAACATACAAATTAGACATTTTTGGAAACTTTGCGCACGAAACCCAACAATATGCATAAAAGGAACCGACCTAATAAACAACTATACTTGTATTTGAATTCTCTAACATGTGTAGACTCGTATCTATTTGATAGATAACATGAGAGTGCACTAGGTAGGCTTAAGTGCCAATTGCGGATATATTCTGGAGGATATTCACTTGGGTCTCTTTCAATCACTGTTATTAAGAGGCAAAGAAGCCGGCAGATTGGTTAGCAATCGAGACATGGGAAGTCTAACATTTCAGTGTGGGATCGTCCACCGAACAGAACCCTCTATTCTCTCATTTGTGTTGATACTTTAGACTTTTTCATGCATTGCAGGTAGTTCTAACACAGTGCTATCTCAATTGTATTCGACACGAAAAGTCAAAAAATTTCGAAAATTTATGTCCAAAGGAAAAGAAGTTGATAACTTGATATCCAATTAACGAGGGGCGAATTGGATCCACAAGCAAGCAAGCACCATGGATCATGTCAGCTCTTCCTAATTGCTTGCCTACTTTTTCTCTTATTATTTTAATTAATAATTAGGAAGAGCATAGTTTTCTCATTGTAAGTCTAATAAAAATCCTATATGAAAGAAGAAGAGCCTAACATATAAGTCTACTCTACTGTAGCAGGCCGGGCCTGATTTGGCCTGGCCCAGCCCCGCACCACTGGGGGCTTTTGCCCCCATATTTAGTACCCGTTTGGGTATTATAGTTTATTTCATAGTTGTATTTTGTATTTATATTGTTATAATTATACTTTTTAATAAATTATAATGCATTTAATTTTATAAAATATATTTGTAACTTTATAACGTAATATTATATTATTGTAGTTGTATTTTTTCAACAAGTTATAATATACTTTATTTTATAAAATATGTTGATAATTTTATAAGGCACTATTATGATTTTATTGTATGTTATACTTTATATATCTATCTATCTTTAAAAAAAAAAAAGAGGGCCTGGCCGGGTTCGCTGGGCCAAGGCCAGGCCTAGCCCGGTCTAGGGCCACCTCTACTCCACGTAATGACAATTAGTTTTAGAATAAAATCCCAATTAAACTTATATGTAGATCTCGTATATTCTAATTTTGTAAGTTAGACTTAGGCTAGTGAACTTAAGAGAACCAATACTAGATAATATTATGATTAAAAGAGGATAAGCATATACAAAAATAATTTTCCTTTTTCAACATATAAGAGATTATTAAGGTAAGCTAATTTGAACCTAATGTCTCTCTTTTCAACGCCTCAATCTTCATTGTCACCCAAATTGTATCCCATTAGAACTTCGAAGTTAAGCATATTTGAGCGAGAGTAGTACCAGGATGCGTGCTTGAGTGAGAGTAGTACCAGGATACGTGACCTCCTAGGAAGTCCTCACCCTCAGGTTGGGGGCACTAGAAAACAGCCTCTCTTCAGGTTAACACCCTGAAGGGGGAAGGCAGTGTACATTTGCCCCCCCAGACCCTGCGTAGGCGGGAGCCCTTGAAGCATTGGGTATAATCTTTGTAAGAATCTATGTTGAAATTCGATAAATTTTTGTAAGAATCTAACCAATTTATGAAAAATCCTAATTTAATGTGTAATTACGATAATATATATGAGTCAACGTTTTCATCAAAAATTTAGTGAATATATGATAAAATATTCACCGAATGTTGATATGAATTACCTAAATATTGCCATGAATCATATTTCATATTTGTATTTTGGGGCAAAAATTATCGAACTCTAGTAAAAATACTAATATACTGTTAAAATTGAGTTTAATCTTAGAATTTTTCAATGAAAAACTATCAAATTTTGACAAAAAAATGTCAGATTGATAAAATTTTAAATTTTATGATACTTAAATAATAAAATATTTAAAAATTAAATACCTCATTTTATATATTAAAATGTTAGAAAATCCAGATCATAAATGCTCAAAATCTATATGATAAATTTCCATTATTCTTAAGATAGGATTATTTACATTTTAGTGCCCAACATTTTTGAAAATAATAAAAAGGACACCGTCCTTTTTGAATTAATAAAGAGACTTCTAAGCTTTTGTTGTATTAATGAAAATGCATCTCTTCAACGTGATGACGTTATTTTTCATCAACAGAGCTGATGTGGCAACTGTCTTTTCATTAATGCTACAGCAAAATGACAAAATACACTTCAATACTCTTTTTTTTACGTCATTAGCACAAAATTTGAAATGTTGTAATATGTAGAAACTGTCTATTATTACTTAATTTGTTTAAAATAATGGTTATTAAAGGATTTTTTTTCATTTTACAATATCATTAATAAAAAAAAATATTGCCACTTCAGCTCAGTCATAGAAAATAACGTTTTCATGCCGAAGAGTGGACTTCTTATTAATACGACAAAAACATAAAAACCTTTTTATTACTACGATAAAAGTTAAGGGGCCTTTTTATCAATTCAAAAAGGTCGATATTATTTTTATTATTTTTAAAAATGTTGATATATTAAAATATAAATAAACATTTTTTTTAAGAAATATAAGATGGATTCTTACCCATCCGTTGATCTCTTGACCCCACACATTGTCCTCAGAAAATTTCCAGTGACAAATGTAGAAAAAGTTAAACATCTTCCTCTCAATTTGACTATTTTATCAGCAAATTCAGTGATGGGTTCTCTCTGTGCTCTCTTCCTCGCAATCTCAATCAAATCCCCATTAATATACCTTGCAATCTTCAATTATGAACACCCAAATGCTACTCAAGGTTTCTTCAGCACAAACCCAAGAAACCCTAATTTATAGTTTTCCTCTCAATTGTGGGGTCTCCAAAATCCAACACAAAACCAATCAATAATCACTGGAATCTCCCTTGAAAAACAATGTCAAATAATGAAGAATTACAAGAAGAGATAGAAAGTAGTAGTGGATTAGCAAGGACGGTGACAATTGGGGATAACATTGAAGCAATGAAATTGGATAAATGTGAGATGGGTTTGATAATAGAGGAAATGGAAGAAGGAATGGGAGATTTGAGAGATGGGTTTGAGAGTTTTGAGCTTGGAGATGAGATTGAGAGGCCAGCTAGTCCTCCATTGTGCCTTGCTGCTGGGCTTGGGATTGATGATGATGGTGGGTCTGGTTTGATTGTTGAGAATTTGATGGAGGGAGAAGATGTTGAGGAGTATTATAGGAAGTTGATTGAAGAGTATCCTGGTCATCCTTTGGTTTTGAGAAAGTATGCTCAGATGTTGCAGGTGAGCTGTGGAGATTCGTGGAACTGTATGTTTGATGTAGAATTTGTAGATATTAGAGAGGTAGGGAGATAGAAATTAGAGACTCAGAGGCTCGGTTCATTTGTATTTAGCTGGGTGGGGGGTTTGTCTCGGTTGAGCTTGAATTTAGCTTGGTGTTTTAGAGTATAGAATCATTCCTAGGCCTTTTTCTATCCGTTTAAACTTCTGGGAAATTTGGAATAATAAGAATTTAGTGACGAAGCTATATTGAGAGGTACTACTTACACAAAACCTTATTAATTGTGTTTATAGTTGTTTGGGTTGCTTATATGGTAAAGTGGCTTGGGTGATCTAGAAGTTGCCACTTCGTTGTGCTCTCTTGTATGTCTTAAAGTTAGTAGAATTTTCATAAGCTATTGGGAGCTTGCTTAGCCATATGCAAACTGACCCAGTTGTACAAATTCAAGGTTTGCGTGTTTGGCTTCAGTGCAACCAGTTTGGCTGCTCCACTATAAATTGAAGGTCACGCATAGGTCTAAGCCTTGGAAATAGCCTCTCCACAAAAGTGGAGGTAGTCGTTATTATATATGTACATATGCGTTTGTAATATATCATTATAGGTTTGTTACTTCTCCCATTATGGATAATGGTGATATGTAGTAGAAACAAATTGATACAACTATTTTTATAAGGGATCCTTGACAAATTGGAGGCCTCAAACAACTACCCTAAACCCCAAGTATCTCAATAGTTTTGCTTAATATAAGTATATTTCGCTTGGCGTTACGCATAGGGTGTAGCGCAATAGGGGATTATTGCCATTTATTTATATGATGACTAAGATTCATGGAATGAACTTGTTTAGCGCTCTTTTCTTCTTAATAGAACAAGGGAGATCTCCATGGAGCAGAGGACTATTATTATCGCGCCTCGTTATCAGACCCAGGAGACGGGGAAATCATATCGCAGTATGCCAACCTGACATGGCAGCTACATCGCGACAAAGAGAGAGCCTTGATATACTTTGAACGCGCAGTTCAAACCGCTCCTGAAGATAGGTTCGTGATTGCTCCGCATTCATCTTTAGGCATCGATTAGATTCTACTAGAATGAACTATTGCTTTCGGTATAGTTTTGTTCTTGATATTTACACTTATTTTCCAGCCATGTCTTGGGTGCATATGCCGGTTTCCTTTGGGAAGTTGATGATAGTGAAGAGGATCTCGCTGCAAACCCAGATTATGTGCAGGTATAACTACTTGGCCTGACAAGTATTCGCGTTTATAATTATAAATCAAAACATTCTTAGGTATAAGGGCCAGTGTGGCTAAGCTTTTTTTTTATTTTCGAGATTTAAGGGTATTTGGCCTAGAAAGAGAAATGCTATTAAATAGAAGCAGGAACTGTATTTATGCTTTTAAGCAATTGTTGGAAAACCGTGTTTCTCCTTTAAAACCGAAGCAAAAACTAAAAATTTTCAGACGAAAATGCGTTTATTCAAATCACTTTTTACAAAAGTACTTTTGAGAAAAATGGATTTTTCATAGCTTCGCCAAACAAGCTCTAAATCTTCTTGTTGCTTAAGGGCGGTGATGAGTGTAATTTACGAACGCAGAGGAGTGACGACGTTGAAGAGCATTTTAAAAGCTTGATTGCAGAAAATCCTTCAAATTCTCAATTTCTAAGGGACTATGCTCGATTCCTATTTCAGGTAACCTTCTCTCTCCTTGCCTACATCGATTTTCTCCATGAAAGATAAAGGAATCTTGCATCTTTGCGATGGAGATACCCACCTTTTGATTTGTAGAAAGCATGAACAAGAGATGAATTAGAAAGCATCAAACTTTCTCGTGTTGCCAATGAGGCTTTGGTCTAGCAGTATAAACGTTAGCAAAGTTGAGGCCTTACTGCCTTAGATTCAAATTTCCGACCCTGCTTACGTATGAATAAAGATCTTTTTCCTTGTATGTTTCTGTTGTCAAATTGAATTTCTTACGGTACTATAAGCATTGTTGCTTTGATGGCAGTCGAAGGGGGATATTCAAGCCGCTGAGGAGTACTACTCGCGTGCTATCCTGTCTGATCCGCATGATGGTGAAATCTTGTCTGAGTTTGGTAACCTCGTCTGGGACCTCTATCATGATCAAGAACGAGCTTTAAGTTACTTTGAACGCGCTGTTCAAACGTCCCCGAATGACAGGTAACCATGTTGCATATTCTTAAGTCAACTCATTCTAGATACAGGACAAAATTATTCATGGGTTTTCATCTAATACTTTGAGATTTTTACCTTGAAAATAGCCTCTCGTTAGGATATCACCCTAAAGGGATAAGGCTGCGTATATCTCACCCTTCCTAGACCCTGCTTATGTAGGAGCCCTTGAGGCACTGGGTCTGTTGTTATTGTTGTTGTTGTTGTACCTTGAGATTTTTAGATAGTTGGTTATTTCACATGTTATCAATTTTTTTTTTTTTTTTTTGATGACTTCAAATTGAAGTGTGTGCATTTCTCACTATGTCAATAGCTAAATGGGAATAGTTGAGTCTTCATATAATAAGGGCATGTTATTATCTACAGTTTGCAGTTTTGGAGAACTAAAATTTAGGTTTTGAAAACAGTTTTTTCTAGTTTTGGTTCTATATTTTCTATTTTCAATCAATCTAAGAAAAACTAAAAGCAAAAAATCAAATATCAGTAAAAATCGTTTCCAAAACATCGTCTTTAGTTTCTAGAAAACAAAAATCTACAAATAGAAAATAATCCTAAACAGGCCATTAAGTTTTTCTAATAATTGGTTCTTTAACAACACGACATAATTCGGTTCTTCATCAAGTGTTGTACTTACAATGATCAGTTAACTGTTATTTCTTGAATGGAAGAACACTGACAATCATTTCAACTTCCAAATTTGCATGAAACCATACATATTAGTTTTGATTTCCTGATTCATAACCTGCTACTGCCATTTTATTTATGTGTATGCAGCAACATTCTCGCGGCATATGCCAGTTTCTTATGGGCCACAGAGGATGAGGACGAACAAGAACACTAACATCAACTGCAACATTCTGTTCTGCAAATGCCTCTTCTGAATGGTGCTGTGGCTTCTACTGTCATCGCTTGAACGCAACATCATCGCGCTCAATATGTGGGGCCCTTTTGGACCTTTCTGGTTTCCCTTGGAATCGGTCTTGTATTTTTGTGTTCGAGGCATGCTTTTAAGAACCAAGAAATGCATAATGTTTATTATAAGAACTGTAACATGTTTTGAGAAGGATCAAGAAGGGCGAAGATATTATTTGAAAAAAATGCTAAGACATTAACTACATTATTAGTTGTTACATATCTACAATATCATCTTTCCCCTTACCATGTCATCCACCGTAAGCCTGTTGCTAAGTCATCATTTTGGCGCCAGTGTTACAGCCGATGCCCTTCTTGATGTTTTTACAGCAAAAGTTACCTTTCTTATGTTTATAGTAAACATTGTTTCCTTTTAAATACCTAAGAGGGTACCAACACGCAAGTACCGGATCCCATTAGAACTCCGAAGTTAAGTGTGCTTGGGCAAAAGTAATACCAAGATGGGTGACCTCTTGAAAAGTCCTCGTGTTGCACCTTTCAGGTTGAGAGTTCTTGAAAATAACCTACCCTGAAGGGGGAAGGTTGCGTACATCCACCCCAGGACTCTGCTTAGGCGGAAGCCCTTGGGGCATTGAAAATGCGGCTTTATAATTGTTTCCTTTTAAATCATTATATGCCTGTTTAAGTGTTTTTGCCAAGACAAAAGAAGGGAAAAGGTTTGAGTATGGAATCTAGATTGATGTAACACTTCTGTAGTACAGGTTTCAATTATTTTGTTAGCTATACTCAAACAATTTAAAATCCTATGAACTCAATAATTTAGTAGTGGGTTAAAGTTCATATAAGGGAGTGTTGTAATTGCTGCAAGCCTATTACATTGTCAAATCTTTGTTTAAGTATGTAAGAGGTTTTAAATTGCTTTACATTTTTCATGTTTATTGAAAATTTTATGTTCTATTTGTGCCTTTTAGTTCGGTGTAGACGTGGTGTGACCTCACCCACCTAAACCTTCGGGAGGAGATGGCCTTAGATAGGGCCTAATGGAGGGCTAGCATAGGGGTGGTAAATGCTCCAGTTGGAGTAGGGTAGTCGAGCTTTCTAGTGCTAAGCCTTGGCATTCTCTTGGCGCACGTAGGTTGTGTACTTGCTCTCATGAGCTGCTACTGGTCTCTATCTCTATCCTTATTTCTATCTTTATCTTTATCTTAGCTTTTTCTGCTTGATGTGGCATGCTTCGAGTGTGTTGTTTTTGCTTGTCGTATATTTTGCTCTACTCATGCTTTGTTGCTCCTCTGCTGCCAGGTTACATGCTCTATGCTGCGGACCAGCGTCTCAGGTTGGGGGTCATCGAAAACCTCTCTTCAGGGTAGCCCTCTGAAGGGGGAAGGCTGCGTACACCTACCCTCCCCAGATCTTGCTTATGCGGGAGACCTTGGAGGCACTGGGTTTGTTGTTGTTGTTGTTGTAGTTCGGTGTAGACTTGCTTTTTGGAAAAGTAATCTTCTTGAACCTGTCTTACTCGGGTTAGATCAGTCCTCTCTGGTGCTTAGAAAATCGACTTGTCTAATTTGTGAAGTATAAGGTTTTAGGGGTTTGAACAGTGGTAACCATTATACAAAATACTGATGTTGGTGCTCTGATACCAATTGTTGTGAATTCGGGCCTTAAATCTGACGCGAACTCAACTTGAAAACAGAATCTTGTCCAAGCACTGAGCAATAAAAATCAACAATCAAAACAATGTGGAAATAAACCAGAAACAATGAAGAACACGCGATACACGTGGTTCAGCACCTCAACAAGGTCTTAGTCGCCTCCATTTTCAAATGAGTCAAATCCACTATCAGTAATTTAGGGTTACAGACACAAACTGAGCATCAGATGGAGTTTTCTAAGAGACGACTCGAATGAGGAGGGAGAAATCTTAAAATCGTAATATTATTATCAAGACGAACCATTATTTTGTTATAATTTTTAATTTTTTTTTACCAAATTACTTTCAAAAGTCTAAATTTTTTCAATAAACCACCTTAAATTACACCTTTATTTCTTTATATCCCCTAGTTGCTTTTATATCAATTTTAGAGTGTATATTAAAGTATCTAAGGTGGTGCATTATTTTCCACCCCTTTCCCCACTAGGGTTCGTATACGACCTCTCTTTTATCCCCTCGGGATCAAGCCTAGTTGAAAGAGAGGGATGTGTGAATACATCATCAATTTAATCAATTTTATCTCATGTTTCATATGAACTCAAAAAATAAATATGATAAGCTAAAATTTATATAAAAATTGCGTTATTTATGCAACAAATATTTAACAACATGATTGAGGAAGATTGATTAAAAAATTTACACTTTTAAAGATGAGTCTCTAAAAAATTATAATAATTAAATAAACAACAATTAATTTAAAAGTAACCCGACTATATGTCAATATACTAAAAAATAATCTAACTCTATTTTCTAATCAAAAAATAACATAATTCTAACTTTTCTATCAAAAAATAATCAAACCTTAAAATTAATCTAAAAATAGCACAACTCTAAAAATTTGATTTAAAAAAATACTGAATTGTGATGTTCCGATATTATATTTTTCTTCTATGTATTTTTGGTTTGGCTTGTTCTCTTATCTGGTTGTATTCCTCAGTTGTTTTGCTTGTTCTTTGCCTTGATATGTTGCCTTTTGTAGGGTTGTACTCAATTATCGAAAAAAAATATTTTTAGTTTGGTTAGGTGAGAAAAGAAATCAAGCCAAATAAAAAATACATAAAAGAAAAATATATTGTTGGAGTGTCATACCAAATGCCGTGCTTAGCCATCAATTTAGTATTTTTTAAAATTAATTTTGGAGTTTAGCTTTTTTTTGTACAAAAGTTAGAGTTAGATTTTTTTGTATAAAAGTTAAAATTGTATTGTTTTTTGGTTAAAAGATAGAGTTTAATTATTTTTTAATATATTAATATGCAATTAAATTTTTTTAAAGTTAATTATTATTAAATAAAAAATAACAACTTCTCATTAATTTATGTTAAAAAAAAAAAAAAAACCCCCCCTCAAATAATAGCGCCTTTAGATTCGACAGACCAATAAAACGGCAACCTAGGTTTGCCCATCTCTGCTACCCTCACCGCCATACGCCTTCCCCCTCTCTCTCTCTCTCTCTCTCTCTCTCATGGCGTCGAACAGCAGCAGGAGAAGAATCACCTCGGGAAACGACAACAATGGCGGAGGAATCTTGAGCAGAGTATCCACGGCCGTCTCCGAATCCTCCATCGTCAACAAGGGCAAACAAACCGCCTCTGATGCTGCGTACGTTAGCAAGAAGCTCCTAAAGAGCACCGGCAAGGCGGCGTGGATCGCCGGCACCACATTCCTGATCCTGGTGGTGCCGCTCATCATCGAGATGGACCGCGAGGCGCAGCTTAACGAGCTCGAGCTCCAGCAGGCTAGCCTCCTCGGTACTCCTACTTCTAAGTGATGCAAAATAGTTGAAATTTGAGCGAGATTGGTTTGTTTTATGGAATTATCTTTGGATTTGTTGATTTAGAGTTCGGATTCTGGAATCTAGGGTTTTGTGGAGGTTTAGGGTTGGTAATTGTATGGGTTTGTGATGGATTTTGGTAACGGGAATTAGGGTTTATGAAAGAGGTGAGCTTGATTTGTGATGTTTGTGTTTCTTGTTACTGGGGATTAGGGTTACGATAAAATGGCTCACTTTCTGGTTTTTGCTTGGATAGTATGTCACTTCTATAATGGTGTTGAATACTGAAATAATGGGGTTATTTGATATGTTGGATGTAGTATTGATCTGAAAGTTTGTGCTTGATGTTTTGCATATTCTGTGAGGATCGAATTTCTCAGGTTGGGGCTCCTTGAAACAGCATTTCGTTAGGGTATAAGGGGTAAGGTTGAGTACATCCCTACCCCGCCCAGACCTTGCTTATGTGGGAGCCTTTAAGGCACTGGGTCTGTTGTTGTTGTTTTGAGGATCGAATTTCCCAAACTTAAATAAGAACGCAAAGGAAGCGTAACACAGATTTTACATGCGATGTTAGGGCAAAAACCATGGCAAAGCAGGAAGCTCCCATATCAGTGAAAAGATTACAGGACATTTTTTCCCTCTCTCGCACACCTGAAATACACCCATCGTTGCTCAATGTTTTTGTGGAAAAACTGCTGCTGACATGCGTATCTCCTACAAAACTCTAGTGCTGCCATTACGTCTTCTTATATATGTTAATAAACATAATAAAGTGAATTGGGCCTGGTCCCTATGCTTCACCACAAAGCCTCCGCTTGTTTAGTCCTACACCAACAAAGTATCTGGATCATATAAGCAAGCCGCATCAAAATTCAAGGCAACACTCGACATTTCATTGTGTAATAGAATCTTGCATGGTTTTCTTGCTGGGACTTTCAATGTTAAACCACCTTGCCTAGGCAAATTCATTACCATGTTTATTTTTGCATTTTTTATTAAAATATAAGTGATTTTTAGCTTTTTGAAGGGAAGATCTTCAAGGCTTTTTCTTGTGAAGCTTTTGAGGGGAACATACTAGCTGCAGTTTTTACTTTTTTCTCGTGCGCTGACATAAAGGTCTATCTCATCAATGTTATATGTGAGAGACTTCAGCGACTAGAGTTGGATTTTTATGGTTTGAAGATAGATGTTACATCCAATGAGTCGAGGGTTAGCGATGGATGAGAAGGCTTCATGTTAGCCAGCTGCGAGCTGCAAAAGATAGCTGTTGTGTTTGTTAGCGTGTTGTGTGCTACTCCACAATGTGTTGTGTTTGATTGTGTGTCGTTAACACGTCTGTTGGCCTGATGAATCTGTCGTACTGTGTTTCTATACCCTCAGCCATCTATCTAGAATATCGGATTTAAAGCTCTGTTATGAGCTTTCAACTGGCCATGGAAGACTTTCCTACTTGCTGCACATTGAATTTATATTATCATCAATCTTGTTGGGTTTTGCCTTGAATTTTTGGTGCGGTTCACTTGCGTGGCCTATGCTGATATTTTGTTGTGCGGGGCCAGTGAGGCCGATATTTTCTTGGTTTGTTAGATTTGCACGTTGTCCGCAGCACTTAGGTTAAAATATTGAGGGAGATTGGGTGCTTGTAGGAGTGGGATAGAGCTGTAGAAGAATCATACAATCTTTTCGTTGATAGTAGGTTTTCCTTCTTTGCTTGTGGTTTTTTCCTCTCACGTCGAGAGGTTTTCCATGTAAGTTTGTGCGTTAAATTTTCTTGGGTTTCTTATTTTAGTTGTGTGTTTTGATCCATACTCATGTCTTGGGATTTTAATTCTAACAAGTCTAGTAGAAGTGATTTCTCTACCCATGGTGGTTCTTAAGTTTACTTTTCAGTTTCTTAGGCAACTTTTCTAACATCTCATGGGGTTCGTCGCGTTCTGTTGAAGCAGCTTTGTGATGATTCTTGCGTTGCCAATTTCTCTAATTTACTTCATTCTTGTCCTCCTCATTCATTCATTACTAGCTTTTTCTTATGCAATGCACGAGTGATGTTTATATTTTGAATGAATAAACTTATGTCTTGTGAGTCGGAGAAAAGAATATCAAATACTTATCACCATTATATTTATGTGCTATAACAGCTGGGATGTATGTGGTATGATCTTCTGAATTATGACGGGTGTGTTTGCGTGTTCCATACTTCAATTTCTTCTTTCAAATCTACTGCTGATGCAGACATTTCCCTCCCTTCACCTATTTTTACCCTAGATGTCTGAGTAGGCTTATATGCATTTCGACTCTGGTTCCCAAATTGTATGGACCGTCTAGTCGGGAGTTTTCCTGTATACAGTAGGATAAAAGTTAGGATCATAGACCTATTACATAGCTTTAAGGAATTGTTTGCACCCAATTTAAGATACAAATCCCGTACTAGTGCTTAATGAGCATCAGGTTTGATTGTCGTATAGGGTATGACTCGAATTAATCTTAGAGGTTTAATCGCCTTATAACTCGGAAGTAATTCTATATATTTGTTTTTGATAATTAGGATAAAAGTCTCGAAGACACAAAAGTAATTCTATATATTTGTTTTTGATAGTTAGGATAGAAGTCTCGAAGACACAAAAGTGCAAGTAGGTTCCAAAGGCAAGGAACAAATCGGAATAAAGAACTAGGTTATTTGCACTCCTAACTCCGAAGTAAAAATGCCAATGGAGGACAGAAAAGATGTCTACTAAGTAAACTAAAACAACTCAAAGAGATACTGAAGTCCTGGAAAAAGCATTTGGAGACAACTTGTAAAGTTCATTTTGGCATATGAAATTGGATCTAGGATGGAATTAAAGTTTAATTCTTTGGGAATTTAAAAGAATTGGAATTTAGATTTATAACTCATAACTAATCTTTTCAAGTTTTGAGTTAATTGAGTTAGTTTCATTTGGATTTCAGGTCAAGTAGGGTTAGGTTTTGATCGAATTAGATAATTTTGGGTTTGAGTTATTTCAATCTTCAAATCCATGCAGGTCGAGTTTTAGTTATGTTGAAACATATTAAGCTCAATCATAATGGTGTGTTAATTAGATGGTTCAATCTAGAATTTGATTTTATGTTAATAAATTGCACCATTTCCAGTTTCGGGTCACCTGGGTTGGTCGAACTTAGGTTAGACTTGGACATCTCACATAATTTTTAGTTTTAGTCATTTCTAAATTTCGGTTCAATTAAGTTTGGTAATCTCGGGTTTTGAATCAGCTAGGTTAGTCATGTTTAAGTTAGAACTGAGTAATGTAGGCTTATTCCGGTTTGAGTCATCCTGAATTTTGGGTAAACCCGAGTTAGATCAATCAGGTGAGATCAATTCGAGTTAAATCATTCAAGTAGGTTCATTTTGAGCTTCAAGTCAAATTTAGGTTGGGTTGGGTGTTTTAGGTTCAAGTCATCTTGGGTTTCTGGTTAATTGAGTTGGGTTATTTTGAATTTCAGAATGGTATATCTAATATGGAATAATAATTTCTTTCTCACCCTAAAGGAAGTTAAAACTTAATTTTATGGAATTAGCCGTTGATATGTAATTTCTATTTAGCAGGTGAATCAAACAAAATAATTTGAATTTTGGACTCTAATTTTAAGCTCCAATTATACGCATCATACAGGGCTTAGAAGAAAATACATAACTGATCAACGGCTAAGAAAGCCTTACCACCTTGGCCTTATGTTGGAATGAAATTTCAACTTTGAAATGTTGAATGAGAGAATGTCGAGTGTTCAATGCTAGTTAGGTTTATGAGGGGATCAGATCAGTAATGCATTTATATTTTTATGGTTCATGAAATTTGTAGCCAGAACTTGTTACATATATGAAATTTATAAGTTAAGTATTTTGAGGTTTGGTCTTTCATTATTTAATACTTGATGTTTTTTAAATATATGATGAAGTATGCTGTGATATAAAATTTTTTTTGTTTGGGCACTTTTGGTTGAAATTTGATGACTTTTTGCTGAAAATTTTGGAGTAAAGTATGTGTTAAACAATATATAGGTGTATTTTGATGGAAAATGATGATGTCGGATATTATTCCTGCAAACACTCTTGTTAATTATAGTTGTAACTTGATGGGTTTTGACCGAAAACGCACACGTGACACACCTATTGCAAGAACCATGTGTTACGATTCATGTGAGCATATGTTGGTGTATGTGGTCACCCTATGTAATTATCAACTTACACTCTTGTAACGTGGAAAGCTATAACTGTTTAATGGCTTTAGTCAAAAGTTATTGTTAATTTGAATCTTAATATAAGGATTAATTCAATGCAGTTAAAAATTTAGAGATTAAATTAAATTTTAATCTTAATATAAGGATTAATTCAATGTAGTTAAAATTTAGAGATTAAATTAACCCAATTGTTAAATTGCAAGAATCATGACATAGTAACTCATTTTAAATATAGTTCTACAATAATGGACATTCATATTACTACATTATTAAAAATAAAAGTCTATCAGATATATGTACATAATCAAAACTAAAATTGAAAACAAAAAATGATATTAGACATGTTGTAGACTTTATCACTTTGGTGAGCTCTTTCGGGCTCTATCTCTATAAACGTGCTGAGTTTTGTATTTTTAGTTATCCCCTTAATTATCGAAAAAAAATATATAATATATATATATATATATATATATATGATGTAATAAGTGATCAGAATACAAAATAGAGAATGCCCAAAAATTGCTTCCTAGTCACGAGATGACACGTGGCAAAATCTTCTACATTCCACGCCGTCGTTAAAATCCACGCGTCAAATCTAGCGTGCACGCAAACCCCTTCCAAAACGCCGTCGTTTTGTATTCAACAGCACGTCACTTCTTCTCTTCCAACAAGTATCCCAATTCAACTCTCTCTCTCTCTCTCTATCTGTGTCTCGGCGTCCATGGAGCTCGCCCTGGTAACCGCCGATCCATGGACAGCAGCATCATCATCCCAAACCCTAACCCTCCATTTATCCTCCTTCATGTTCCCCACCGACGCCGTCGCTACTCCGCCGGTCAAATCTAACCATAACAGCCTCGCCAGCCGCACTCTCCTCAAAAAACGGCGCCGTATGCGCCGGCGATCTTCCTCCTCCGGCGGAAGCAACGACGACGGTTTCCTTGACGGCGGAGGTTTCGGATCTGACGGCGGCGCGTGCGGTGGTGGTGGTGGTAGAGGATGGAATTTTGACGGATTTGGAAGGTTTGATTGGGACGATTGGTCGTCATATCCGGATGATCCGGCGTTTGATTTTGTTTATGAGGTTGTCTGTTGGATTGTTTTCTCCAATTGCTTGCATTTTGCGTTCAAGAAGGTGGTTAGGATTGTTGCTGAGGGATTTGGGGATCCGGAGAGAGAGAAAGTGGCTATGAGATTGACATCCGTGTGCTGAGATCTGGTATTTTCTCTCTCAATTTGGCCCTTCCAATTGAAATTTTGTGAATTGGAAGGGGGCAAAAGCATTGGTGATTTCTGAATTAAAATGTGTGTATAAATTGTAAATAATTTGTTAAGACTGATTTCGTTGTATAGAGACTGTATTATGCTACATTGATAATTCATAGTTGTTGTTCATATTTATTTCTAATTTCTGCTTGCTGTAATTGATTTCTTCTTTAGGCTCCTTTGGATCCAGAGTACTTGCCAAAAAAAAAATCCTTTGGATCCACAGAGAGAGAATACTTTTTTTTTCCTAAAAAATTTTTGCATTTGCAACTAAAGAAGATGGTCTCATTCTATGAATTAGTTTGAGTTACATGATTAATCAAGTTGAGGTTGAAGTGAGGTGTATGATGTCAGATTATCGCGGAAAATGCTCTCTCCTAGGGAGGAAAATATTTTCCCCTTCATTTAGAGGAAATCAATCTCAGTAAAAGAAAACATTTTCCATAAACCTAGTTGACTAGTTGTTGCTATGAAGTTATGCAAAGATGTAATAGAATTGAGACGTAAAAGGTTCCTTGTCAAGACATACGAAGCCTTAATGTTAGCGGAAGCAGGGTGGATCGGTGGGGTGTGTATGTTTTGAAGTTCAATTCTTTAGCTGGCTGTAGTACGTGTGCATCTGAGCTGAATACACTATGGTACGAAACCAAAAAAATTTGTAGTGGCCAGGTCTTGTCTTGTTTGTATTGTCAGAGGGGGAGGAATGAGAGTGGTGAAATACCTTCTTTTGTATCAACCATTTGAAATGTTTGGGTAAAAAAGGAGTTCAATTTCTTGTTTCCCTGTATTCTTTTTATATAGGTAAGGAATATCCTTAGACTCCCTTACAATTGGTTGGACAAAGAAAGAGTGAACAATACAGATGCAGAAAGGAAATTGTAGCCTGTCTCCGCAAACTAGTCAGTTGCTACAGTAGCTTCTTGATAACCAAGAAGAATTGTAGCCTGATTACAACTTTTTTTTTTTTTTTCGGGTCTTCAATTATACCTTGGATCTTCCAAGTACATTTTACTCTCCTTTAATAGCCTTAATTGCAATCTCATTAGTTTCCTTGTTTTTGGGGGGAAATGATAATTGGTTTCTCTTAGGGGATTGCCATTCACAAACTGGAGTGAATCCTTGACCAAAATTTTTTGTAAGATTCAATAACTTTGGCACTGTATTGGGAAGTGTAATATGAGTCCGAATGACAGCTTTCTTTTGGAACTGGTGGCTGAAGCTTCATGCGCATGGACATGGTTGAATGCAAATTTTGCAGGAAAAGAGAGAGTTTGACTGGGTTAATATTACGATTTGGATTGTTTAAGATTTAAGATTTTGATGAATAGTATCTAGAATTAAAGATGATGATTTGTTGGCAACGGTTAGCAATCCATGAGGAGTATGATTGGTGAATGTTTAATGATTGAATAAATGGTATCTGCCAGCTATGGTCAAGAGCTAAGTTTCTTTCATGAGCACGAAATCACATATGCAAGATTCCGTTCCTATTCTTCCCTCTTGGACTCTAGATTTTGTGAAGAATGTGCGAATCTTTATAGAAATGTGGGAGACTCTTGTTAGGCAAAGGGTTTCTTGGATTTGGGTGTTGAATTACTATTCTTGCATTTGTAGCTCCCAAGTTGTAAGGCTGATAACTACATGACCTGATGCAAATGTAAATTTTTTTTTGGCTGTGTCACAGTTGGTTGCCAAGTGCATGATTTCTAGTGAAATTTTCAAGTTCTAATGAGAGCTGGTGTAGGCTAAAGACGATATGCTGAGCATGAATTTTGTTCAATACTTTTGGGAATGGGGAGATAAATTCTATACAGTAGTAAATTGTACCAGTTTATTGAACATTTTCTCATTGCCATTATCTTTGAAATTTCCCTCGGCCTGACCCACAGAGTTTGCATTTAAAAGGTTTACACATAAGTCCAAATGGGGTTCCATTTCAAATTCAATTGGCATTAGATGGAGTAGTCCACTAAACTTATATGGTAATCTCGTCTCTCTCACTATGTTAATTATACTCACATGTAAATGTCTCAATAATGTTGGTCAGCCATAGAGAAGATGGATGTCATACTAAGAAGGTTTAGTTGTCGGGAGAAAGGAGATCTTGAAGCCATCTTTGACTGGGTTGAGTTTCAAAAGTTTGAGATAGGGCCAACCTTGAGTTTTTGATCATAGGAAGATTTTTAAGGCATGTACCCCTTTATTGAACGAATGAATGGTCTGAGAGATCAGCTCGGCCGAGTGAAAGCCGATAATAGAAACAGAGATCGTATTGAGGACAAGTTTAGTAACTTCGATTAAGAACTTCTGTGAGCAGAAAACAAGCTGTTTGATGGTAACTGAGGTGTATGGAGAATTAGAGTGAGGTATAGAATTGCACTGTGAACCAAATACTCATGTATGATAAAGGCAGCCTACAAGTTTCCTACTGAAGTGCCTCATAGGAGGCTTACATTTACATATAGGAAGTTCTATTCCCACTTATGTTGAGAGGTGGTTATGGCGACTTGAACTGGGGTCTTCTAACGTCATATGAAGCAACATTATCGATTACATGAAGTCCTACCTTCTTCATCATTATGTGTGATGAGGATCAAAATTTATCTCGTCTTAGGGATTTGTATACTTTGGTTGGCAGTGAAGAAGAAAGCGCAGGAAAAAGGAGGAGGATCGGAGTATGAATTTCGACACACAGTTTATGAATTGCAGAGGGAGAAACAAGGAAGATGAAAGCTGAAAACTCAGAAGTAGCAAAACAAGTAGAGACTGCTTGGGGAGTTCTAGGTAAAGTGCCCGTCGAAAATTGTAACGACCAAGAAGCTGCTGAGTCGTCTCGCTGTTTGCCACATCTTTCTCCTCTTTCCTCTGGGTATCCGTGGTACAATATGTTTGTTTTCTGCTATGTGAAATCTTACCCTACAACCAATTGTGTCTCTTGCTTTGTATGGATGGATGAGCCTGAACTGATGATCAAGTGGTTTTGATGCCATTGGTTTAGAGGACAGAGCCGCGCAGAGACACTGATGCAGGTACTTTGCTTCTGACATCCTGGTGTGTTTTCTGGTATGTTTTTCTTTTCAGTGACAGAATAGATCATATTAAACTGTGGTCTCAGAGACGAATGCAATGGTACAGCAAAACAACTTCATTTGAATCACATACTCATATGGACACTGTTTCTTGGAAAATACAAGGTATCGAGGAACCAACTTTTCCAAAAATTTAAGCTGATGTATGAAGGCCTATGATTAGTTTATACTCTAACGTATGCCCTCTCATGCAAATGTCATTAGATTTAAAGCATGGATAATCTACAGGCCTAACTTATACATTGTGCTTAAATTATGTTACTGAAAGGGGCTGTTAGAAATTCGAACTTGTGACCTTTTAGTCAACAAGGTTCCAATACCATGTTAATAAAACCATCTTTTTTAGAAGCTTAAACTGATGGGTGAAGGCTCATAATTAGTTTTATACTAACACAGAAATTCGAACCATAATTGGCTCTATAGGCTTGCTCTGTGCTGCGGTTCTTATGCTTAAATGATTTTATGTTTCTATACTTCTATGCTTTTATGTTTCTCAGGTCGGGAGTTCTCGTACAAAGCCTCCCTATAGGGTAGGCACCCTGAAGGGATAAGGCTGCGTACATCCCATCCCTCCCTCACCGTGCATATGCAGGAGCCCTTGAGGCACTAGATTTGTTGTTGTCGTAACATAGAGATGGAAAATTCTAGGGTTGAGAGCTTGATAGGTTGTCAAAGTATTGAACATGTAATAGTTTGTTTATCTTGGGGTCGGTGGTTGAATGTTACAGCATAGTAATGTTATGCAAAAAAGAGTGTGTGTATGGCCTTGGGATCTACAATCAGTTTGCTTTGATAAAGTAGGTTGATTGATTATGATGGAAGATCAATGAATCTACTTTTGGTCGTATCTCAAATGAGGTCACCTTCATTTGTTGATTGTACATATTCCGTATAAACTGTGTCCTATTCATTTGTTAATTTCACCATAAAAAACTATATATTACGTATGCAAAGCAACCATGAGATAATAAAATAGAGCTACTGGATGAATGGAGTGGATTATGATTCTAGAAGCAATGGTTTTTTATTTGTAGTTTTTGGTTTTTTAAAGAAGTAATCGACTTTTAAAATTAAGCTATGGATTTGTATTTCTTTCTTGTTAATAAATGTTTTAAGTTAAGTGTGACATACTAAGAATTCTTTTCTTAGAATATTAGTCATTTTTCAAATTAAAATAGGACTTCTCTCTTCTCTTATTCTAAAGCCCTCTTTCTTTGGACCAGATAGTTAGCTCAACACTTAGTTCATCGAAATAAAATTATTTCCATAAGCTTGTTCGCGGGGGTCCTCTAGAGTAGACGATAAAAGGAAAGAGAAAATCACCCTTTTTGTTGAAAATGGCTTATTTCTAGGTTTGTTGTAATGTACTCCTCATTTTCAGTTCTCCCTTACGCATATTTTCAAATCCTTTGGAAACATTCAGGATTTCGAGTCCACTATGTTATGCTTCTGAAATTTCCAAGTCTTACTGCTACTTAACCTTTGATTGCAAAATATAATATGAGCTTGTGGACGGGGTATGGTGATGGTAACTATTTCATCTCATTCTTTTAACAGCGTGATCCGATGTAGTCTTCACCTATCTTGAACAAGGATAAACGTGTAGTATTTTAGTTTTGAGTTTTTGGAAGAGCAAGCATTGTATGTTACCAATGACTCGTGTATAAGAGTTCTTGAATTCGTTGTTGTGGTTAAGCTATTCGATTCTCAAACGCGAGATTTAATTGGAAGCTCATCACCCTCTCTTTGGATGTTTTCACTCTTATCTACCATCTAAAATGTAACTTGTTTATGTAATTATACAATAACCTTTATTAAATGCTAAAATTATTTTTATAAGTTGATAAATACGAGAAGATCGCTCTTATCAATTTGAGTAGACAATTTGGCAATTTGCAACAAAGGAACAAGAAGAAAAGGAAACTGCAAAATGTTTTTAAATTACATGCTTAATTTATAAATTTGATAATATAATAAAAAACAAGAACTAATAAAGCAATACTATTTTAGTTATTTTTAATAAATTAATTATCTCTTACTCTGCATATATTGAATACAAGTTGGCTCTTATTTGGGATAGATGGCAATAACAAAGCTTAAAAGCAAAATTCCCCAATTATCGTACAAGACTATCCTAAAGATCCTGTCGGCCAGGGAAAGTAAAATCACACGATTTGATTTTTGCTTTTTATAATTTTGGTATTCTCTTAAAAAAGACAACAACAACAGGCTCAGTGTCTCAAGGGTTTCAGCATAAATGGGGTCTGGAAGGGGTAGATGTACGCAGCCTTACCCCTTCAAGGTACAACACTGCTGAGAGGTTGTTTCCGAGGGCCCCTTAGCTTATAAGGGTGGCAACACAAGGAGGAAGTCATCCATCCTCATACTATTCTTGCCCAAGTACGCTTAACTTCGAAGTTCTAATAGGATCCGGTGCCTTAGTGTCTGATAAATGAACCCTTATTTTCTTAAAAAATACAGTTCGTGCAAATGGAAACAAAAGTAAAAATAAAAACAATTACAAGAAAAAAAAAAATGCACAAAAGCTACTTTATATATCAACCTTTTATTTTTTGATAAATAATGACAAGAGTCTTGATATAACAATATGCACACTCACGACTATATATTATACCAACCTCTAGGGAAGCAGCCAAGAATCAACAAGAAGAGTTAAAACCAATGCTGACAAAGGTAACGATTATTGCCACGTGGCAGCAACTATAAGGCTTCTAGGATGTAAACTGTACCGAGTCTTAGATCGGATCCATTGAGTTTGCATATACAAGATTCACATATAAGCCTAAGTGAGATTTTATCATAAAATTAATTGCTATTAGCTAAAGTAATTAACCCGTTAGACTTATATGTGGATGTTTCCTTTCTCACTACTGCAATTTAAGATTTTTAGTGGATTTACACATAAATGGGTGAGAGCAGTACCAGGATGAATGACTTCCTACGAAGTCTTTACCCTCAGGTTAGGGACACTCAGAAACAGCATCTCTTCAGAGGTAATACCCTAAAGAGGGAAGGCTGCATATATCCCCCCCGACCCTGCTTAGGTGGGAGCCCGTGGGGTATGTTGCTTTTAGTAGATTCATACCTGAAGTCCTTACAAAGGATGAAAGGGATGAAAATTGACAAACGGATGTCTCACTAAAAAACGACGACTAGAACCAACAACCCCAAGCACCGAGATGACCATCATCCGAACAAAAGACAGGTTGGAAACCAACCGAGATTCACTGTGAACCCTTCCTCCTCGACTTTGACTGCATCGTAGAACTAGTCCTGCTTCCCCTATTTTAATCTGCTAGTTGCTTTACCGGGAAAGATATCTCTTTTATATAGAATTATAATATGTGTAAGATTTTAAAAATAAGAAAACAAAAATAATATATATTTTTCATAATATACAAGATGAAGAATTAAATGAGATGCAAATTGATTGTATTGCGTGTAGCATTAATGAAAGAGTTAAGAAATTAGATGACGTGTGGAAAGCAAATACTTCAATCATATTAGATTCATGCACCCCCCCCCCCCCCCCCCCCCCCCCCCCCCCCCGCCCCAAACAAAGATGACTCCTTTTCATAAGTTTCCTTTTCATCTCTCTCTCTCTCCCTCTCTCCCTCTCTATATATATATATGTATAGGTTAAGTGTTGCAAATATAGCATGTATAATGATAATATTATGTATAATACTACGTAAAATACTGCTGTAAATTATCGTAAATTAACCAAAATATTGCTGCTGAAAATACAATGAATAAACTGAGAAATTGCATAAAAAAACCGAAAGATTACAGTAAATTAAAACAGCAAAAAACAGTAAAAATGCAGTGTTACTCTCGGTGTAATGCAGTAAAATATTGTAGTAATTTTGTGACAAAATAAACGCAGCCGAATATTGAACACGACAATCTAATAATACCGAAAGAGGGAAAGTAGATTAGAAAATACCGAAGATACCGTACCGTGGGAAATACCACTGTTCTAACAGACGATTTCGCCGCTGCGCCGGTGCATACAATGGTGTCGGCGGCCGTCCTCCAGAATTAACACGGTCCGACTATTAACGTGCACTCGTTAATCGTCGGGTAGGAAAGAACGAGAACTTTGCCCGGCTATACAGCCTATTTGTACAGCCAAATCCTACTAGCCAACGTTCAAAAACGGCTATAAAGAGTGATTAATGTGAGGATTAGAGAGAATAAAACTGTTGTAATAAAGAGCAACGGTAATGGTAGTAATGAAACAACGGTAACAAGTTATTTTTCCGTAAAATAAATATATCCGGTATAAAAAACTCACCCACACCCGAGCACGGCGCGGCGGGCGGGCGGCGCGCGTGTGGTTCCCACCATTCCTTCACCCAAGACTTAATTCAAGTAAGTTAAAAACACTCACCCTTATAAACCCAACTAACCCCCTTTAAATTGTCAACGTGAGATTGGAAACTCCTATTTTGTATTCACAATGTGTGATGGGGGTATTTACCAATTGGGGTACAATTTTTCTATCAATTTGGATTTAGCTTTTATCATTTTTCTAACATTAAGAATAAGATTCCTCGGAAATGTCCTCGTCTTAGAGGGAACCATAAAGCATACGGATAAGAGTGATAAAAGCTCTGTGCGGAACATAATCCCACATAGAAATACTAGAATCCTCATGACCCATATTTGCTAGCCAATGCTTTGGTCTATTAGCATCCCTATAATAGTGAACGAAAAAAACCTGGGCACATTGATAACGCAATAGAAAAACAAACTGTATAAGAAACTAAAGCTATAGCTTTTTAGTAGACAGAAAACAAGAAGAGTCCGTTGAAATTTGAGCTTAAATGTGTAATATGACTTCGATCAAGTGGTAAATACTCGAAATGTTAAAACTTTAGTTTCAAATACTCACTGTCAATTTTATTAGATGTCTCTTAAGAGAAATAACGAAGAGTTATGCTTTTGCAATTTGGTTTTGCATTACATGTCTCCATTTCTAGAGAGTGAATCTTCTACTATCAACTAACTATCAAATCATATTCCTACACCGTAGTATCCTAGATACGTTTAAGTTCGTCAAAATAAATATTTTTGTTTGTTTGTTTGTTTGTTTGTAAATAATGTCTACTTTGGTTCATTATTTCAACATCACTTCGTTCCTTAACTTCAAGCTTGAAACACGCTCTAACTTTGATTCATTAATGTTGACCGTTTTCAATCAGAGCATCTCAAAATCCGACGTTGTTTATGGAGTTTCTGGTTGGGTGGTTGATGTACCTTATAGTTTATATATTTTATTCTCCATTCTTGAGACATATTCGACTTTTACATGTGTGTTTTGTTGTAATCTTGGTACGTTTTGGCTTCGAATGCAACGGAGCAAACAAATATTGAAAAGCGACAAAATCAAGTATAATTGAGGCCTAATTAAAGACTGCTTTGAGAAACCCGACCACGTGCGCAAAAAATGACCAATCGGACTGTAATTCGGTAATTCAAATAGGTTCGTGGATAATTAATATATATATTTATATATATTTCAATATTATATATTATATATTATTTTATATTATATATATATATTTATTTATATATATAGACGGGGGGGGTGAGGAGTGGGCTGCGGCACAACTCGCCGCTCAGCCCGTTTTGTTTAAATATCGAAGACCTAATTGTTTTAGGGATTTTTTGCCACACCTCCTCTCCTCCTCTCCTCCCAAAGCCGCTACGAGATCTAAGGGGTTCTCAAACGCCGAAGCGTAGGTGGTCGGAGTGCCGGAAGGATCAACGTCAACGTCAATTGAGGAGTTTTCAATTCCTAGTTGTTTATTCATCGTTTTCTCTTTTTTTTAGATGTTAATGATGTATAAAACTCCCATGGAGTAGTAGACACTTTTAGTTTAGGGATGAAGGGCGGATAGCTGCCCGTATCCCAGATTTATATTATACTTTTGACGATTGGTTTAGTTATGCTATATTCGCACCCCTGTGGGGAGTTCTTCATGATTGTTGGATATTTTGGTATGTGTGCTTGTAGCCATGACTAGATCTCCAACTTTGAAGCGATTAGTCTTGTGCCTGTAGCCTAGATCATAACATAACAGGATTTCACGCGTGGTCAGGGTTGAGGTTGTACCCAACCCTGAACCCAATCTTTTATATAAATTAATATTGAATTAGGAGTAACAAAGGAATTAAGTAGTGCTAATGAGATAACCTATGCTACACTTAGGGTGCTAAGATATGTTATGCCTTTAGACTGGTTCATTACCCTAAGCCCTAATTTATATATTAACTCAGACTTAGAGCTTGTAGCCTAAGTCCTTCAAATCAACGTCCCAAGTAAAATATAATGACGGGATACGTGTTAAGCTACCCTAAATTCACTCCCTAAACTAACCTTAATAGAATTGACACTTTTAGTTTATCGTTAGTTTTGCTATTTTAGTTAACAAATCATTTAAACCAACCCAAAACTCGATTTCAACCGCTCGTTAATAACAAAATCCAACTTAACTCCGATTCCCTGCGGATACGACCCGTATACCCGATTTAGCTGCGATGATCTCGTACGCTTGTGAGTAGACGGTTTTAAAACACACATTTAAAACACATCAGTGGTTCTAGATGAGAGCGGGACTCAACCCTCACTTGAGGAAGCAGCTGCTGGCGCGTTTAACCCGGGCTCCCCTGCAAAACAAGCAAGACCGTCAGAGGGACCCACGGGTTTGCCCGCGGGAGACCCTTCCGATGCCTAAGTTAGTAAAGGCATAATAATAATAATAATATATGATAAATAAATAACGTAAAGTAAACAATAATAAATACTTATCGTATATGGAGAGGGGCCTTGGTAGCTGGTGGCCGGAATCCGTACCGGCAAGGTGGCCGGAATCCGTACCGGCGAGGTGGCCGGAGCGTGGCCTTATGGGCCTGAAGAGGATGGAACACGAGCCAAAGGGCCGGTGAGGTGGCCGGAGAGGAGAACGGCACCGGTGGTCCGAGCTGTACGGGCGAGGTGGCCGGCGCATGGCCGGAGTTATACCGGAGTGAGAGGAGGGAGAAAGATGGGTTGTTGTGTTGTTGGGTGGTTAGGAGAGAGAGAGGGGGCTCCTTGTGCCTCGGGTGTGAGGAGAGGGAGAATGGGGTATTTATAGAGAGAGATGGTGAGGTGGAGAGGCGGTAGGAGAGAGAGGGGCGGTAAATGGTGAGGCGTGAGGAAGAAGGAAGCCCAGGGAGAGGAGAGAGAGTGGAAGAGGAGTTGGGTGAGAGGTGTCAGGGGAAGCACGTGGGAGAGAGGGAGGAAAGAGAAAGAATAACATATATTTGTATTTAATTTTCCTTATAATCTCGTTATTCTAGTTTAATATTGACCTACTTATTTTTATCCTCTACAGTTAGCCCTCCACGCCATGGGCGAATGGGACCTGTTCACATTCGGCCGTGAAGTGTACAACCTCTAAAGGCTCTGTCAATATGTGGACTGTCAGGATTTTGTTTACGAACGTTACGAGTTATGAGGAATTTTATAGGCATTAACTGTGAGGTCCTTTTAAGTGAACCTTGCTCTAGTTTATCCATCCACGGCTTCTTTGTTACGGTTTTACACCGACATTTGGTTCTATGCTTCTTTGCTTGATGAACGTTTTTAACTTTTGGGATTTGTTTTAGGACTCGGAGAACTCGAGCCTTTTAAGGATTATATTTGTTGGATCTTCCCACGGCAAGGTACTAGAAAATACCTATAATTGCTTGCGTAGGTAGTTAATGTGGGCGTTGCTTCATTCCATTTGTTAATTCTTGGTATGACTCTTAGGAACTGTATTCCTGATAGGAGGCGTTCCTGGTCGAACAACAGTCTTTGGAGACGTTATTCAATCTGACGCGGTTAACTTTTAGCGTGGCCTCCAGGAATTGTATTCCGACTGGAGGCGTTGTTCATGGTCGAATAACGGCTGTTGGAGACGCCATTCTACTTAGTTTCGTAGAGCGATTATTCGGAGTGGTTAATTTTAAGATTTTTCCAAATGTTAGCCGTTAGGCTTAGTCATGGATGACCGCATATTTAGTTTCTAAATTCTTACTTGTGAGCCGAGATGAAGCATGCCGTGAGCATTTCAATCCTTAGCCCCCAGTCGTGAACTGGATTGAAATGTATTGCGAATAATATTTTTAACTCCTAGGGCGGAGTGTATTATCAATGTTTCTACTTCACAGCCTCGAACCGCAAACTGGGTCAGAGTGGATTACTTGCTTTAGTATTGGCTGATGCGTAATTCGCTCGCTGATACTGGTTGGAAAGCAAGCCACCTGCTAAGGAGGCGTTTATGACTCAAATACGTTTTATCTGCCCGGGAAGGGCTTTATGATTTAAGTATGTCTTACCTGCCTGAGAAGGACTTATGGTTATGTCTGGGTACTGCTTGCCTGAGGAGGGCCTATAGCGTAAGTGTAGCTTACCTGCCTGAGGAGGGCCTATAGCGTAAGGGCTTACGGTTATGTTTGAGTACTGCTTGCCTGAGAAGGGCTTATAGCGTAAGTGCGTCTTACCAGCCTGAGAAGGGCTTATGGCTTGACTGAATATCATCAACCCCGATGTTAGGTGGGGTACACAACTGCGGGCTCTCAAGCTGGTGAGAGTTTACCGCCCGTCCCGATGTTAGGTGGGACACAAACAACCACCTCGGTGTTAGATGGGGCACACACAACCGCGGGCTCTCAAGCTGGTGAGAGTTTACCGCCCGTTCCGATGTTAGGTGGGACACAAACAACCGCCCTGGTGTTAGATGGGGTGCATAATCGCGGGCTCTCAAGCTGGTGAGAGTTTACCGCCCGTCCCGATGTTAGGTGGGACACAAACAACCGCCCCAATGTTAGATGGGGCACACACAACCGCGGGCTCTCAAGCTAGTGAGAGTTTACCGCCTGTCCCAGATGTTAGGTGGGACATACATAACCGCCCCGGTGTTAGATGAGGCGCACAATCGCTGGCTCTCCAGCTGGTGAGAGTTTACCGCCTGTCCCAGATGTTAGGTGGGACATATATAACCGCCCCGGTGTTAGATGGGGCACACAACTGCGGGCTCTCCAGCTGGTGAGAGTTTACCGCCTGACCATTTCCAGCTGCTTATTATCCTGAGTAAGAAAACACCAAGCCCCCTTAGTTTATAGGACTTGGAATATCGTGGCTTTCTCATTAGGTGGAAGCCAAGTGGTTCCTTCACATTAGGTGAAGGGTGACTGCCCAACCTTTTCTTGTTCTCACATTAGGTGAAAGCCAGGCGGTTCCTTCACATTAGGTGAAGGGTGACCGCCTAACCTTTTCTTGTTCTTACATTAGGCCAAAGCCAGGCTGTTCCTTCACATTAGGTGAAGGGTGACCGCCCAATCTTTTCTTGTGCTCACATTATGTGAAAGCCAGGCGGTTCCTTCACATTAGGTGAAGGGTGACCGCCCGCTGACCTTCACGTTAGGTGAAGGTTAACCGCCTGCGGACTTCCACGTTAGGTGAAAGCTAACCGCCTAACTACTTCTTGCTCCTTTGCTTTAAGCTGAGCAAAGAGAGCCAAGCCCCCATTGTTTCAGGGATTTAAACAACCGTGGTCTTTCACTTTAGGTGAAAGCCAACCATCAGCGGTTCTTCACTTTAGGTGAAGGTTACCGCCTGCGGACTTTCACGTTAGGTGAAAGCTAACCGCCTGCTAACCTTCACGTTAGGTGAAGGTTAACCGCCTGCGGACTTCTACGTTAGGTGAAAGCTAACCGCCTGCGGACTTCCACGTTAGGTGAAAGCTAACCGCCTAACTACTTCTTGCTCCTTTGCTTTAACTTGAGCTAGAAGAACCGAGCCCCCATTGTTTCAGGGACTTAAACAACCGTGGTCTTTCACTTTAGGTGAAAGCCAACCATTAGCGGTTCTTCGCTTTAGGTGAAGGTTAACCGCTTGCGGACTTCCACGTTAGGTGAAAGCTAACCGCCTGCGGACTTCCACGTTAGGTGAAAGCTAACCGCCTAACTACTTCTTGCTCCTTTGCTTTAACTTGAGCCAGAAGAACCGAGCCCCCATTGTACAAGGGACTTAGCATACCGAGGCCTTCACATTAGGTGAAAGCCAGGCGGTCCCTTCACTTTAGGTGAAGGGTAACCGCCCCACCTCTTCTTGCTCTTTCTTCTCAACTTGAGCAAGAGAGCTAAGCCCCCATTGTTTAAGGGACTTATAATACCGAGGCTTTCACATTAAGTGAAAGCCAAGCGGTTCCTTCACATTAGGTGAAGGTTAACCGCCTGACAATTCCAGCTCCCGGTCTCTATCTTGGGCTGAGTTAAGACAAACCACATAAGGGATGTCAAAGCACTAGCTTACCATATAGGAAACATCAGAACCCTGGCTCCCATTAAGAAGTTAGGTAAAACATAAGGGACGGCAATCACACAAACTACGCCAAGAACGTAACTCACAAATTGAGAGCATAAAGCCCCCAGCACCCGGCTAGGGACTGGATTAGACATAAATCATAAAAGGAACATAGAAAGTGTTAAGATCCCAGCCCCCAGTTCAGGGGCCGGGTTGAGCATGATCTGCATAAGGAGCATTAAGTACGTAAATCACATTAGGAACGTAATTCACATAAGTCCTATAAAAGGCGTTAAGCCCCCAGCCCCCAGTTTAGGGACTAGGTCGCAACATAATTATGTCGTTAGTTGCCATATGTGTACCGTTGCCAACCTTCATTGATGAATGGTAACTTCCCTAGTTGCCGAGAGGCAACTCGAGTGGGCATTTGGTTTGGGTGTATAAAACTATTAACAAGAATGCAATCATGTGCTTGTTAGTAGGCAGGCCTCGTGGTTTGCGCATGCCTCATAAAACAGTGGTAGACTTCATTAGGCGCCAAGAGGTGCCCTGCATGTCTAAAGAATAACGTGTCCCTGGAGTTGTGAAGATAAGGGGTGTTTTGAGACTTCATCCTTAGCTCCAAGAGCATTAGCCTCTTAATTATAGAATGGATGAACCAAGATGGGTGTCTTGGAGAGTTTACCGTCACATTTGTGGTGATAACACCTGGGTGAGGGCGGTAGTCGTAGTATTAAGCCAAATTTTCTAGTGGTATTGTCTGGCCGAGCGTGTTTGAGGCTGTTATTAGCCAGACTTTGTTGGCAATATGGCATAGCTGTCATGATAGGCGGTATGTAGCTTACCAAACTTATTAATGGCAAGGCTTAGTCAAATGGGTGGATGGTACCGTGTGGCTGACCTCGCTATTGAGTTTGAAGGATTGTCACCAAGCTTGTTGGTGACGACCTTTTATGATATTAGTATCGCATTTCCCATTTATGAGGTTAAAGAGGCGGTCAGGGCAGGCTCATTCGCAGCCGTGACTGGTCAAGCTTGTGGGTGGCATCGTACATCTAAATTGTTGGTGGTGGCACCTCGCTGACCCTGTTAATGACCGCACGTTTCTCGGAAGATCCTCCATCAATATTGTTGGTGGGTTGTTGGTAGCCATTTGCATTTATTGGCATTAAATGCTTTTCACAGTAATTTTAAAGCATCATTTATTTAAGGTGGCGCACGTGCTATTAGTTTTTCCGCCTAGTATCCAAAACTTGGCGATAACACTTCGCATAGAATTTCCGCTAGGATGGCTGGAGGAATAGCCAAGCTGGTTGGCGGTGGTTCCTAAGCTCATTTGCCTTAGCATTGTTGGTTATTCACGCTAGCCCACGGCACCGTTGGTAGTGGTTCACTTAGAAGCCATTTCTTCTTTACTTAGGTTAGTGGGTGAGTAGTGATTTTGCCAACTTTGTAGGCGGTAGCTCAAGTCTTGAGACGTTAAGGATGATGTCTTTACTAGCGGGACCTCTGCCATGGTTGGCGAATCCCACCCTACGCGTTGTCTAACTTCTTGTTTTAACCCTAGCTCTTTTTACCTAAGCTTTTAGGCAGTTGCGGTTAATCCTTGTTAATTTGAAGTTAACTTAAGTCACTGCCGTTAAATAAGAGCCTCTAGCTTAGCAATTAATGGCAGCCCCTAGTTGTCAACTAGGGCGGAGCATATGAAAAGATTAGTCATAAGCTCCAAGCCCCCGGTCGTTACCCGGGTTGGGACGTACCGTAAATAGCCCACATGTATTCTGTACATGAACAGAGAGTAGTAAATAGCGTAAGCCGTATCGTAGGACAATAGCTTTGACTAGCAACAAATAATAAAATTTGTGAGTAGCTACACTAGCGAGACAACCACACAGGAGTCGGAGGGAGAAGAGGTTAACACACTGACATGGTGTCACGGTCCGGTTGTGGACCATGACACGGTGCGTTTGCGGGCCTTTGAGTTCGTACACACACGCCCGCCTCGGCGTGCGTGGCCCAGTGTCGTGCGCTGTATGCGAGCAACATTGCGTGCTGTGTCGCAAGTCATGTCCTGGTTGTGAGAGTTCCTTGGTTAAAAAAGACACAGGTTGTTGAAGTCGGGTTTGGGGGCATCAAGTTTCCCAACCCTGAATAGAGGTGCTAGATGATTTACCCCGGTAACGGGGGTGGCCCTCAGTGCAGCTATGAGGGTGTCACGAGGTTCCCACATGAATAGAGCGCTCTATAGACAAAGTGGTGGGCCGAGAGCCGACAATACGCATAATTCGTCCAAAAAGGGCTTGATCCCTCGTTTGTGTTGCGCAACACAATGTTGAAGCGCTCCAGCTTGTAGGATTCAACCTTCCATTGGCGAGAGCACTTGTGATGCTCGAGCCCCGTTGTGCGTGGCAGTGTGCACCAACCCCATTTACTGGTCCCGTGGCCTGATGGCACGGATGTGGTAACACCGTGTCTGAGGGTAAAGGAAGGGGCCGTTGGTCATATGTCAATGGGCACCTAAGTTCGACACATGCTACGAGATGGTTGCCCTCCTGAGTAAGTGGCATGCTACTTGTGCGGGATCGTGTGAGTTCTCCATAAGGACAACGACCTCGAACACGAGGTGCGCCTGAGGGACTTTGCAGCCCCTACGTGTTGCTCTAGAGTAGGACTACATCAGTCTGCTCCTAGGAGCTAGCCGACACTGTGAAGGACTTGTGGCATTGAGAATGGCACGGGTAGTCTAGACGCAAGGTTAAGACTCAAAGGGGTGTTAGTGGGGTCCAACATAAGTGATGGTGGGTGTGTTGGCCCACCGAGCGGGGTTCGCATTAGGCAAAAGCTAACTGCCCGTCAGACTCCACGTTAGGTGAAGGTTACCCGCCCCACAACTTCGTGCTTTCTTTTTCGGCCAGAACAGAGCAACATAACCGCGTACTTCCACGTTTGGTGGAAGGTAACCACCCACCGTTCGTAGAACAGCGAACTTTTATGCTAGGTGAAGGTTACTCACGGATGATGATTCTAATTCCCAGTTCTTGTCCTGAAGCTAAGTTAACATAAATCACGTAAGTGACGTATATCACATAAATTGCACTGAGAACGTAATTCACATAAGGAATGCAAATCATAAAAAATGCTAAGCCCCCGGTTTATAATCAGGGACCAGGTTGGATGCAAATCCCATAGGGAACGTTAATCACGTAATTTTCTACGAAAAGATAAATTTCGTAAATTTGTATGGAGAATGTTGAGTTCCCCATTGCCAAGTAAATATTGTCGTTCATCAGTATTAAGGAACGGTAAGTTTCATAATTGCCGAGAAGCAATTTGAGTAGGCATCCCGTTCAGGTGTGCAAAACCATTAATAAGGATGCATTTATACGTATTTGTTAATGAGCATGGCTGGCGGCCTACTCGCGTCTTGCTAAAAATGCTAGACTTATTTTTACATCGTTGTAAGTCTAAGGAGTAACACGCCCCTTGAATCCTAAAGGTAAGAGATCTTTTAAGGCTTTATCCTTAATCCCAAGAGTATCAAACTCCCTGTTGGCGAGCAGATGAGCCCAGACGAATGTCCCGGTGAATTTATGGCTATCCTCGTGGTGATAGCGCCCGGGCAATGGTATTGGGTGTAATACCGGGCCAAGTTCTTTGGTGGTATTGTCTATTCGAGAGTGTTGAGGCTGTTAACAGCCGAGCTCGGTTGGTGACATTGCGTAATCATCTTTGGTTGGCTGTGCGTATTTCACCGAACTTAGTAACGGTCGGGTTTTGGCCAAACTGGCGGAGGGCACCGCTTGGTGACCCCGTTGTTATCTTTGAGGGATTATTCCCCAAGGTTGTTAGTGGTTACCCCTTTTAAATCACGTGGCCGTGTGTTACTCGGAAAAGGGGGTTAACGAGGCCACTCGGCCAAGTTTGTTGGGGTGAGGATCTAGCCTAGTTTGCTGACAGTAGCTTCACAGATTGTTCATTTTGACGCTGTCCGTTGGTTACCCACGGTAGCCTATGGTACTGTTGGTTGGTGTTGGCCCAACTAGTAGTAATTTTTTCTTTACCTACGTTGAAAGGTGAGTAGTGAAGCTCTAAAAGAGCCTTTGCCAACAAAGTTGGCGGTAGCTCAAATCTTGGGATGTTGAAGACAACGTCCCCACTGACAGACCCTCTAACATGCTAGTTGGTAGTGTTCCAAGTAAATTGGACACCCAAGAGGCAAACTTTGACGGGTTCGGCCTCACGCGTAATTATTGGCAAAGCTCCCAACTTTGGGCGGCATCGCTAAAATAAGGATAGGCTATCGTCGCTACACAACTGACCTGATGGGCGGTTGCACCTAATTAGGGTAAATAGTGCAAAGCCAAGTTATGAGGCTTTAGCTAGCCTCACAGCTGGTTTTAACAAGTCACTTACAATGGCTTTTACTGACAAGCTACTTGGTCAAGGAATTGGCGAGGCGACCAGTTGACAGTGTTAAGTTTACTTCGTGGTGGTTTAAGCCTCCCATTATCAGCGGTAAAGTTTTTATTAACGAGCCTTTACTAATGACGTCAAGCGACATTGGTTGGCTACCGCAACCTTGTTTATAAATTCCTGCAGTACAGACTAACGTTGATGCCATTTTGGCGTTAGCCTAGTTCACAGGCGGCAACGTTGTTATCTAAGGGAGCCCTTGAAGGGCGTTACCTCTATATTAGGCGGTGGGCGGTAATCATCCGCCTGGCTCGAATTTTACTTTATTTGGGTTGCTTTTTGATTAAGGACTTTGCCACTTTTACACATAACAACATTCTAGTTCAACTTGATTGTTGCTAATGTATGGGTTAGCACATTTTGAAATGTTACATTTGGCACAAATTTAAGCTATATAAATAGCAAAAATTAAGAAATGAGCATATTCACACTTAATCACCATGTAGTGAAGTTTTCTAGGCGATAAAGTTTCTCTTACCCCCGATTAAGAACAGGGGTTACTTGATAAAGACCCTTATTATGGTGGCTCTTACAGACAATAAATTTAATAAAAGTCCTTTTCTAACTTAATCACATATTTATGCAAGCTTTATGAGTTGGGTTGGACGCAACTTAGAGCAATTTCAGCTAAATAAAAATTTAGCGAGCAATTTCCGGAAAGCGGGAGTAACACAATTCGTGTATTGCCGCGAATCTAAGATAGGAAATTTGACAAAATAATTTATGTGTAATTGAAGCGAGTATTATGAAAAGCATGTATTACATGCTTTAAAGCTCAAGATATGTTAGAAAAAATATTATGACGATATAATGAAAAATACCCGTAATATAATCTAAAGCTTGTGATGTGCTAAATTTCCAATTTTGCTAATAATTTGTTGATGTATTAGAAGGCAAGCAAGAGAGAAAAATTGGAAATCAAAGACTTACGGTTACCGGAGCCCCCAGTTTTGTGAGGGTCTTAGACGTTTTGCACGGGATACCAGGTTAAACGCTAGCAAGCTATCTTCCCACAGACGGCGCCTATTTGTTTATGGAGTTTTTGGTTGGGTGGTTCTAGATGAGAGCGGGACTCAACCCTCACTTGAGGAAGCAGCTGCTGGCGCGTTTAACTCGGGCTCCCCTGTAAAACAAGCAAGACCGTCAGAGGAACCCACGGGTTTGCCCGCGGGAGACCCCTCCGATGCCTAAGTTAGTAAAGGCATAATAATAATAATAATAATATATGATAAGAAAATAACGTAAAGTAAACAATAATAAATACTTATCGTATATTGAGAGGGGCCTTGGTAGCTGGTGGCCGGAATCCGTACCGGCGAGGTGGCCGGAGCGTGGCCTTATGGGCCTGGAGAGGATGGAACACGAGCCAAAGGGCCGGCGAGGTGGCCGGAGAGGAGAACGGCACCGGTGGTCCGAGCCGTACGGGCGAGGTGGCCGGCACATGGCCAGAGTTATACCGGAGTGAGAGGAGGGAGAAAGATGGGTTGTTGTGTTGTTGGGTGGTTAGGAGAGAGAGAGGGGGCTCCTTGTACCTTGGGTGTGAGGATAGGGAGAATGGGGTATTTATAGAGAGAAATGGTGAGGTGGAGAGGCGGTAGGAGAGAGAGGGGCGGTAAATGGTGAGGCGTGAGGAAGAAGGAAGTCCAGGGAGAGGAGAGAGAGTGGAAGAGGAGTTGGGTGAGAGGTGTCAACGGAAGCACGTGGGAGAGAGGAAGAAAAGAGAAAGAATAACATATATTTGTATTTAATTTTTCTTATAATCTCGTTATTCTATTTTAATATTGACCTACTTATTTTTATCCTCTACAGACGTGATCCCTTATTATCTAACTTTGATCATAACATGCTCTGTGTTTTTCACCAGGTAAGCTCGTTTGCTGTAACGATCCTGCTTCCTCTATTGTAGAAAAATCGGTGTATATTTTTAACTTTTAATTTTCAACTCTACAATATTGGCTCTTTTCTGTCACCGCCTGTTCCTTTTCAACTTGTCTTTGGTAAACGAGAAAAAAAAAGATATCTCCATTATGTCAACTAGATGTCCAAAGTAGTCAAGTAAGGTTGGCAAGTGCAGACCTCCCTTTTTTTTTCGATAATTAGCAACAGAATCAGTGATACAAAGTAGGCAACTGGACCAAGCGAGCCCTAAGTCAACACGTGAAAGAACAGTGACCAAAACAACAAAACCAAACATACAGGAAGAAAAGCAAAAACAGACAAACACAATGAGCCTCAAACACTACAAGACAAGATACAACAACATGATTAACTAGAAGAGACACACCAAGCGCGGACCTCCCTTTTGACAACTCTCCATATGCATGCATTTTTACTGGCTTTCTACAAGGTACTACTTAGCTATAATAGTGTTATTTACACCAGAGATTCCTATATTTTGTTTATTGAGTTAATTTAATTTTTATACTTTTAATTATATCAATTTAGTCTTTGTATAATTAATATTGTATCAATTTGGTCCTCAGAGTAAAGTTTATATTATGTTGTTAATGAAAATTTTTAATGATTGAACCATGGATTAAGTTAAATTGAGTCAATGGTTGGATTTTTAGTGGATTATTTGCATCCAACGTAACTGTGTCGTTAAAACTTATATCAATATAGATTGTAGAAAGACTAAATTCACATGATTAAAGTACGATTAAATTGATAGAATGAAAAAAATATATAATCTTGGTAGAAATATGAATAGATCTAGAAGATCTGGGTAGATTTAGATAAGCCGGAGATATTACTAAGAAATTAAAATTTGGATAAATCATAAAATCAAATGATAAATTTGACCGTAGAATTTATATGCAAAAGAGATCATAGGTTAATATTATTGGCACATTATTTTACAAATCAAGAATTTTGTAAAGGATTGTCCTTTTTATAGACTTCTATAAAGAACGTAATACTTATTTTCACATCGACACTGCATTATTGCATGACAAATAATTTCTAAAAATATTACATATTTTTAAGGTTTAACAACTAGATACAATATTTTTTAACGAAATTCTAATTATGTTGAAAATGTGGTTAATTAAAAAATTTTTAAAATTACTATATTCTTTTAATGAGATGTAACTTTTACAATGCTCGTTAGTGAGATATAACTTGTAGGTCCATCACCAGGGTGTCTCAGTTGGTGGCGTCTCTACCCATGTGGTCATCGCTCAGGGGTCAGGAGTTCGATTCTCACTGAGGATATACTTATGACTTACCTACTCATGGAGATTGTGGGCTTCTTCATGGGTCGGGGTTGACTGAAGTAATTCAGTCCCTCATTACCAAAAAAAAAAAAAAAGAGATATAACTTGTACACTATTAGTGACTTGCACAAATAAAGAACTCTCGTTTTCATTTACTCTACGGATGGCAATGGGAACGGATGGGTACGGGGGTACCTCTTTCATTTTCGTACCCGCCATATAAATTCATACCTATATTCATCTTAGTATTTGTCGCAAGTATGATGTGGATACTGGATATGTATCCATACTCGTCCCATTACCCGCGGGTATCCAATTAGTCTTCAATGCCCGCCCAGCACTTGCTTTAATAAGGTTACCTAATAATTATCCATACATATCTATATTAATTATTAATATTATTTTTTAGAGTTAAATTATATTTTGTTATAACATTTATAGATAAATTAGGTAATTCAATTTACATACATATGTTTTAATTTAAAAGTTAACTAAATATAAATTGGAACGGGTATGAGGAGTATGGGGTAGGGCGAGGCACGTATAAATAAATTATAGTTCATTTGAACTCCAATTTTGTCTTAATTTTGTTTGTCTTTATAATTATAATCTCAAAAATGGGTTAAAAATTTTTCACTGGCATATAAATAAATTAATATCATATCATATTTCTTATATTTTATTCGTAGAAGCATGAGTCATTAGATATACATTATTGTCAATAATGTATCCAATAGAGTAGAGCTGGCAAAACTTATGACACAATACGAACAAGATGTGAAGTTGGCAGATTTAAGTTGGGGTTTTTGAAGTCAATTTGAATTTTGGTTGACCCGTTTAATTCGTTTAGTTAAATAGATTGAATTTGGGTGTGTGTTAATCACCCGTTTTTGACACAGGTGATCCGTTTATACAGTTAAGTTATGTGTTTAAGTTATATACTACTAACATATATTATATACATATTTTCTATAGTCTATCTCATATAAGATAATTTGAATTATATTTAATAATATAAATATGATAGTTCATTTAAATATTCATAAATATGCCATTATTTGTTGGTAATATCAACTTTGATATGTATTATTAATATGTTTCTAAGTTCACAAACTAGCTTTTAATGGGAAAAATTCACTCATATAATTAAATAGATAATATGTGAGTTATCCGTTTAATAATTAGGTTGGATAAGAGTTAAAAGTTTGTATCCCATTTAAGGATTTTCTTTTGATCTGTAATTTCTTTATCTACTGCTTTTTGATGTAGGTGCTTTCTTAGCGATTACATCTAATGTACCACTTGAGAATTTTCCTCTTAATTATAAAAAAAAAAAAAAGCAATTATATGTATACATGTGTGTATTTGACATTCTTTTTAGAAATATTTAATTCTTTAGTCTTATTTAAATAAAAAAAAATTTACTTCTTTATTCTCTATACAACTTTATTTATTTCAAACAAGTCTAATGTTGAAACTAATGTTAGTTTCAAGCCATAATTACAATGTCAATTAGTAATTACGAGTGTTTTCCACATAAAAATATAAGTGGAACGGGTAACATTTACCTAAAGTGAATATATTGTTACAGTTTCAATCAAAATTTAGCATAGATTTTAATACTGGACTTCGTTGCAACAAATTTAATAGTATGAGATCTAAATTGACACGCTTAAAAGTATATAGACAAAATGGACATAATAACAAGTATATAGAAATAACGATATAAAATAAGAAAATTACTGCTTCCTTAAATAGGCTCAATAATAGGCAAATGAGGGTTGGTGGATTGATCTACTTTTAACTTAAGACCTAATTAAACAAGAACGAAGATTTTGACCATCAAATCAAATCTCAAAGAAGCTCTCATATAACACATGAAAATAAACGTTTGAACCTTCATGCTACGCCTATCGGGTGTAAGCAAGTCAACTCGGTGTATTACCCAACTTAAAATTCACTTCACATCGATTACTTGATTATAAATTATAGTTTTTATTGTATCGATTCAATTTAGCTAAGTGAGTTGTGTTTGCGCATAAACGATTACTTGAGGCTTAACTATTAACGAGCTACAATAAGCCGAGTTTAAGCAAAAACACAAAGTTAGACAAGATAAAACCACGAGCTTAATTTAAAAGTAGTAGCCAAAGTTTGGCATGAAATATGCACACAATTGAACTAAATCCAAGCTTAAAATATGTTCGTTGAATGGAACTGTTTCAAATTTCTACATCCAAAAGTGTCAAATGTTTTAGTTAGGAAAAATGTTACAAGTTGAATAACTTAAGATTCTCTGAAGACCACTCGAAGAAGAAGAGTCATTGCTTCTTATACGTTCAATTTCATCGGGTTTTTAGGTTCGACCAACGGAAATGACATATATTATACCCACACATAAGTTCAAGTGAGGTTTCATTTATATTATACCAACGGAAATCCTTTATTTTTGTGTTATATCATGTCATGTCATTAGAATAACAATTACGAATAAAAGCCAATAGGGGTGTTCATCACCAGTTAACCATACCGTTTAACTTATCGGTTGGGTAACCGTTTAAAAATTTTGAGAAAAATTCAATAACTGTTACCACTCATTTAAAATCAGTTAACCAAAATTTCAGTACCATTTAGTTCGGTTCGGTTAATTCGTTAACCACTTATTGAAAAAGGAATTCAAGCAGTTTTCTCATCCATTTAAATCCTAAAAATTTGCTACTGGCGTGCACTCTAAAAAAAGGTAAACCAAGTAATCACTTAGGTTTAGGTTGTCAATTGTATTTCTAAGTCTACAAAATTATTATGTTAATTTAGATTGGCTTATGCTAAAAATATAAAAGGCTCAAACTAAATTAAATTGAACTCATAATCATACAAAACTAAGTATGGCTATTTATCCTACTAACCTATAACTTAGAATGCACAACTGTAATGCTATCGTAAGTATACTAATCAGTTTATTCGATTAACCGTTTTATTAGAACCCATGAACTATAACCACCCAAATTAACCAGATTTTTTATTGATTCGCTTCTTCTGACTCAATCACCGAGATTTTCGGCCCGGTTTTCTCAGTTTCGGTTCATTTTTTCAATTTCGGGTTTTTATGAACATCCCTAGATAACCGTATGTTAAAAGTGATACATTCTTAAGTATAAATGGGTTCCTAAAATTAGAAAATAAAGAATTTTAAGAAAGAGTAATTAAAAGAGCTAATCAGATTCTAATACATGAACCGACAAATTGAGCATATTTTACATGTAATCCATTAATATCCTAATAAGTACAACATATTGTTTTGCTAATTCATGCAATTACAAGTAATTGCTTATTTTATTACATATAATATATGGTACTGTTACAGACTAATATTGAACAACCCATAATCAGAATTATCCGGGCATCATTAATTAATTAAGCATTAATATTAATTAAATACAGTGACATTTTCCACACCATCGCAACCCTTACCCCACTTGATTCATAAATATGATTTTATTTAGGGTTATTTATGTCAAAAATTCATGTATTTTTTTAACGGTATTCATTTAGTTTTTTTTATTTTTAGTGATATCAATTTAATTAATATATAATTTATATTATGTCAATATATTATCAAAATTATTACCATTAGAATAATAATTTAACTTACAAAACTTAATAGCCACAAATTTGCTTTATAAATAACGATATTACTTTGGAAATAACATGCATTAGTAATAACGTTACCCTATAAATAGTGTAATGTTATTAACATGGTTAAATTGCTATTTTCATAGCAAAATCTTTATTTTGTAAGTTATATCATTATTGCTAATAATAATAATATTGACTCCTACAATAATTACTCCATATGGTAAAATTAAAATTAAATTGGTGATGTGATTATTAAAAGTACAGTCGTGCCAAATAAATTTGACCTAATATAAATCCACTTATAACCTTACTATTGAAAATTTCATCACCAACTTAATACCAATTTTACTCTAATTAAATTGACATAATATAACTTATATTATAATTAAATTAATATAGTTAAAAGTATAAAATTTAAATTAAAACGATAGAAAAAGTGCATGAACTTATGACATAAATACTCCGTGATTTTATTCAAAACCCAATGTGATTGTGGGGATCGAAGGGACTCACAGGGAACTCGTCCATCACCCAGAGACTCACCGGGTCAGGCTCGTCCTGGTCCAGCCCTAAGAACGTCTCCAGCTCCGATATCTGCTCCCTCAGCCCATTTTCCGGCCCACCAAAACCCACCACCAGGCTCATTACCGGGTCCGGATCCGTGCTCATACACTGCGGTTTCGGCTGTGGCGGCGGAGGTGGCGGGGAGGGAGAGATGGGGAAGTTGAGCTTGGCTTTGTCACCGCGGATGCGCACCGCTGCGGCATCGTAAGCGCACGCGGCGTCTTCGGGGGAGTTGTAGGTGCCAAGCCAGACTCGGACACCCTTGCGCGGGTCTCTGATCTCCGCCGCCCATTTTCCCCACGGCCTCTTTCTTATCCCTCTGTACACATTCTTTCTCGCTCTTGTTGTTCTTCTAGAGGGAGTTTCTCCTTCGCGTTGCTTCTTCTCTGATTTTTCTTTAATCACCAACAAAACAAACCCATCACAATTTGTTGGGATATTTAGATGTAAGGGGTTGGAATGATTTTGTAAAATGGTGCCCGGGGGGTTTTGGGTAGGTGAGAGTGCGTTTGTGAGAGTTTGAGTGCTTTAATTGAGTAGTGCGATAGTTTATAACTTCCTTTGTTTAAAGCTATGTCTAGAAAGATCGGTGCCTAGCTATGTAGCAATTACATTGCTAGGTTAACGAAAGGTGACTTAACTCGCAATAGTCACATATGAGTTAAAAAGTTTTGCGATGGCCTTTGGGGTTCTAATAAGATATTGTAAATCTTCGTGATTTATTTTGCTGCTTGTTTCAATTTTAGGGTTAAAATTTTCATTTTTCCAGCAACAAATTCAAAGCAGAAGCAGAAATGATCATAAAGGGACAGTTTCTTGGGCGGAGAGTTCAGTAACCATGAAATAAAAGGGAGAGAAGAAGAAGAAGAAGAATGGTACCTGGGGGGTTAAGGGGGAGGTCCTTGGGGGAGAAGAAGTCAGAGAAGGGGTCGAGCTGGGACCAGAGCTCATGGGTGGTGAGGTTGCGGCGGCGCTTTGAGTCCACGAAGTCTGAGATTATGGCTCCTCCACACATACTTGCTCCTTCATTTAACACCGAGAGAGAGAGAGAGAGAGAGAGGAGAAGAAGAAGAAGAGATATTTAAAGAGGGAGGGAGGGAGAGAGAGAGAGGGGGTCACACGAGTCTTTCGTTGTATTATAGGAACATATTTAGTGATTTAAGGGTTCCTGTTTGCACGAGGATCAGAAAATAAATATACGTAATTTTTTTTTTTTTAAGGTGTTAGGCTGTTTTTTAGTACCTCTAATCTAAAGTTGAGGACTTTTCATGAGACTATCCATTCTGATATTATTTTTGTCTAAATATATTTAATTTTAAAATTTTAATAAGATCTAGTAACAGCGCATTGATGCTTCTTTGTAGTCTTTCGTTGTATTATAATGGGGGGATGGTGACGCTTTGCAACTACCTCTTTAGCTACCCGACAAATTCTCTCTCTCTCACATACACTCAAATGCAAGTTATCTTGAACGGTGGATAATACAAATATTTATTTTATACTTTATATTTAAATTATTTTAATATTAAAAATAAAGGTTATTAAGATTTAAATTTATAGCCTCTTGGTTAACGGGTATTATATTAAAGAACTTCTTTTTCAAAGCTTAAATTAATAGATAAATACCCAAAAATAGTTTTATATGCTAACAATTGTCATAATAAAACTATTAATACTAGAAAACTTTTGTGAAAATTTATAACTATCTATTTTCTACATTTATATCATTGTTTTGACAATAATAGTTTTCATTTTGACAATAATGACGCTATATTTATGTCTTCAATCTAAGGAAGGCACCAACACGCCGTCACCAAATCCCATAAGAACTCCGAAATTAAGCGTGCCTGGGCGAGAGTAGTATCAGGATGGATGACCTCGTGGGAAGTCCTCACCCTCAGGTTAGGGGCACTGGAAAACAGTCTCTCTTCAGGTTAACATCCTGAAGGGAGAAAGCTGCGTACATCCGCCCTCCCCAGACCCTGCGTAGGCGAGAGCCCTTAAGGCACTGGATATGTTCTTTATTTATGTCTTTAGTCTCTATATTTTACTTATTACATTAATTTAGCCTGTAAATTTTTAGTTATATTAATTTACTTCATATACAATTGAAAATTTTCTAATTAAATCTAATGTCGAAATTAAGATTCATTTTGAATTAGCATTATAACATTAATTAGCACTTGTACATGCTTTCTACAATAAAGGGGTGTGGGTTCACGTTTATATAGGGTGACTACGTTTTGTAAATGTTCATTAACATTACAATTTTAGTCAAAAGATTAATGTTTAAATTTCATATGTAAATTTGATTGGAATATTTGCAATTATATATGGATTAAATTAATATAATTAATTATTTATCGACTAAAATATCATGCAAAGCCAAATAGAATGGCTGACAATGTAAATAACTATTTTAAAAAATAAGGAGGTTATAATTTTCGTTAATACAAATAATTTGAGAAAAATGATTGATTAGTTTCAATCTTGAGACCTAGTTTTATAATTGGAGGATGATTATACCGTGGCTAACAAATATGTTTTGTTGTATTGCGTTCGTGTTCATATTACACAAAGAATTTTAGAAAAAGAGGCGGCCTAAACCTAACAATTATTAAATGGATTAGAAATTTTGACTCTTACGTGACATTATGTTACCCATTTATTTATATACATAACCCTTTTTTGATACAAATTAGTATGTCAACATACGAACACAATAATAATACATCCTCACTATTAACAATATTAGCAATAGATAAATGTCATATTTATAACTGTTATAACAAATTATCAAACTACCATAACTAAAAATCCAACATTTGCACTCTCTTATCTGGACGAGGAGAAACTCTCTAAAATTAAGAAAATAAAAATGAAAATAAACAAACACATATATATCAATTTTTCAGCACGAGCATTTCGTTGACACTTTTTGAGCTTCTTGGGTTGACTTGATAGTCAAAATTTTCATCCCATTTCAACTAACTTGTGAGATCGACGCTCATCAGTCTCCTTTTTCTTCAAGTTATATTCCTAATGTATTTATTCCTTAATAAAGCATAGAAAATAAGATTTTAACTAACAATATACTTCAAAACAAACGATTTTTTAGATGTATAGTTCATGTGAACTGGGTAAGTGGTTTGAATATATAAAAATATTTCATGTGATGGTTGCGTGCACAAAGATCATGTGTCCATTGATTATTGTTAATAAATAAGTCTTTTATTATTGATAAAACATTAATTATGGCTTATTATTTTACAAAATATTATAGATTATATTATTTAAGCTAAGTAATAGCTTTCATAAAGCATTTTTTTTCCTGACCAAATTCTCAAACACCAGTTTTTGAAAATATGCAATATTCTTTTTCATAAATCACTCAAAAGAAAAAAATTTCCGAAACTAGTTGATTGACTATACATCGAAATAATGAGATGAAACTCTTATTAACGAGATTCACGTATAAGTTTAAGGGAGACTCTATTCCAAAATTTGCTTACATTAAATTAGCATTTAATATTTTATTATGTTATCTTTGATACCTTTTCTAACTTAATATAGGTGTAACCCTGCCGAGAAGCTGCTTCCGAGGATCCCCAATTTTATATAGTTGGCAACACGAGGACTTCTGATGAGGTCACCCATCCTGATACTATTCTCATTCAAGTACGCTTAATTTCAAAGTTCTAATAAAATTCGGTGTAGTAATGCTTGCTAAATGAGCCATTCTAGTTCCTATACGAAAGGAAAAGGAAAATACCCAATGCCTCAAGGGCTCCCGCCTACACAGGGTCTTGGGGGGCGGATATACGCAGTCTTCCCCCTTCAGGGTATTAACCTGAAGAGAGGCTGTTTCCTAGTGCCCCCAACCTGAGGGTGAGGACTTCACAGGAGGTCACCCATCCTGATACTACTCTCGCCCAAGCACGCTTAACTTCGGAGTTCTAATGGGATCCAGTGATGGCGTGTTGGTGCCCTCTTTGGTACAATAAATATTAATCAGAGTAACACAGAGACAAGAGACCCGTTTAAAGTAGTCACCCACCGGAGTTGGTATACTAACTATGGTTTCCAGAGAAGTGTTGTAACTAATAAAAAACATATATTATACACTCGATTTGTGTAGAAGAGGCCAGTAAATAATACAACAGGAGTAAGCACATAGGTCCACTGGCCGTACTGGTCAAAAGAGGACATTCAAAATTTAACGTCGCATTGGTCCCCAGCCAATCCTGTTTCCCGTCCCCTTGTTCTTTCTCTGCTGCTTCCTCATTTTTCTTGTCATCTCTCTGCACCATTTTGGCTAATATGCAAATATGATCAGACTCATCCAATGAAGGTAAACCCGAAAACGAACTCGAGCTATAATGAAGCTTTCTTGTGATACTTCAAGCCCGCTCTTCGTGCTTGAAATATGCTAATATGGTCCCCCTACCTCCCAACACCAACAAGACTAAAGTGTTCACCGCTTGACTGACTTCTATATGTGGAATGAGACGCCCTAAGATTTAGGAATTCTACCACTCTGCTCTAAAAGTTATCAACAAGATATCTTCTATAAGAACTTGGCAAATTAATGTTGGAACATGGCAATGCATAGGAAGCTCGTAAATGCTAACATTTTAAGCTTAGAAACGCGATCCAGTGTTAGAAATCAAGTTCGCTTTTCTAACACGTATCAAACTCGATGGAAACACAATCTAAGCAAGTATGGAATCATTTTGATAAGAAGATATATATTAGATAATTTATTAGCCAACTATTTGACCTGATTTAAAGAAAGATCGAATTATGTGAATATATTGGAGTTAATTTTCTTGATCTTATTCATTAGAATACAATTTTGTTTTTAATTATTGCTTAATATTGCCTTTGTTGTAATATTTATGCTTTAATAGCTCAACCAATAACATTTCATTAATCTTTCTTATACATCTAAGTGTTTTCTCCACTACCCTCTCCCCCGTTCCCGTTTCAAACATCTGTGTTGGGGTATCAATAAGAAGAGGATGTGTTAGAACAAGGATAAAAATATGAAAAAGAAAGAAGGGAGAAGGTGAAGGAAGAAGCAAACAAATGTGACCTCAAACTACAGCCAATAAGAGAAAAAGCCTAAAATGCTCTAGTCCCCTGTTTCATTTAATTCTCTGCTCATCATCATCTCTTTTTCTTCAACTTGGAGTAGCACAGTTCTGTAAAATCAAGGGCCGTATCTGGATTCACAAGCAGCTAAAAGATTTGGATCCACAAACGGATCTGCTTCATTTTCACATATGTAGCCTAAAACACAATGCAAGCCTGTTTAGCCAAGTTTTTTTTTTTAGAAAAAGGTACTTTTTTAATATTTTATGGTGTTTGATCTAAAAAAAATATTTTTAAATGAAAGTAGAAGATGTTTTTCTATTTTTAACCAAAAGGAGAAACAACTAGTAAAAATTTTTCAAACAAAAATACCCCTATTAAAGAGAAAAGGTGCTTTCTTTTTTTTTGGGGGGGGGGGGGGGGGCTACTTTTTCACAGCTCGAACAAGTGCAACAGCAGCACACATTTCATAACCTAGACAAAATATATAATATTGAGGGAGAACATGGCGTTGGCTCGGAGAAGCTTCTGCGGTTAGCTGAGTAGTAATCCCTATCCCCTTTCGGTTAGATCTTGAGCTCGAAACACACTAATCCATCCTTATCCTGAGTTGCTGTCCCTCTATAGAAAACTTGTCATCTCCTTACCGATTTTGAAAAAATAAAAATGGGGTTGGCTGGGATGGGGTGGGTCCCAAATGGGTTAGAAAGAAACTAACCAGACCTAATCCAAAGGCAAATACATAATAACAACAACAACAACAACAGATCCAGTGCCTCAAAGGCTGCCGCATAAGCGGGGTCTGGGAGGGGTTGATGTATGCAGCCTTACCCCTTCAGAATGTAACCCTACAGAGAGGCTGTTTCCGAGAACCTCCAACCTTATCGGGTTGGAAACACGAGGACTTCCCGGAAGGTCACCCATCCTGGTATTACTATTGCCTAAGCACGCGTAACTTTAGAGTTCTAATCCAACCCGTTGCCTTAATGTCTGATAAATAGATAAGCCATGAGTTAAACCGTGGGCCTACCTGTATAGCCTAGCCATGGTTGCATGGTCCCATCCCTATCACTGTTACACATGCAAGTAACGTCAGATTTTTTTTATTTGCATAGACCCACGTCATCCTTCCCAACCAGGGCACAGTCAGTCAGCAGTTAAAACCATAAAATTATTACATCCAAATACAACCATTCCGGTATTTTAGGCTCTGTTTGGCACACAGAATTTGTATTGGACTGTAGAATTACAATTTTAATTTCAATTCTAATGGAATTGAAATTAGGGTGATATTGAAATTCTATTGTTTGACTAATCAAAAAAATAAAAAATTAGATTGTAATTTCATAACTAATTATCTCAAGTTCTAAGTCAATCGAGTTAGATCCTTCCAGATTTCGGGTCAACTAGGGTCGGGTCTCAATCAGACTGGGTCATTTTAGATTTGGATCATTCAAATTTGGGTCAACTTGGATCGGATCATATAGTGCTCAAGTCATATTGGATTTCGGGTTTAATTAGATGGGTTCAATCAGTCATCTCATCTCTAAGTTTCAAGTCGAATAAGTTCAAGTATCTCGAGTTTGGATTAGTTCAGTTGGGCCGTTTTTAAGTCAGACTTGAGTCGTGTAGGATCCTTTCATGTTTGACTTATCTCAAATTTGGATCTTTTAAGTTTTGAGTATTTCCAACTTTGTATTAGATTGGGTCAGGTCAGATCAATTCGGACTCGTGTCATTCAAATAGGTTCATTTTAAATTTCAAGTTAAATTTAGGTCAGTTCAGGCCTTTAAGTCATCTTGGGTTTTCGGTTACTTGAGTTGGATAATTTTAGGTTCCAAGTGAATAGATTAGAATGGAATTATAATTCTTTACCCTCCCCCAAGGAATTGGAATTCTCGACCCCAAATTCCAATCTTAGCCCTAATTCCAAGCTGCTCCAATTCCCATACAGAACCTTAGAGTTTTCTAAAGTAAGGTTTGATTTGTGGGCCATTTTTTATAACAAAGGTGTCCAGGTCAACCCTTGCACATGTCAAGTAATCAACTTTATATTATAATACCATCTAATATATGGGTCTTTTAAATTATATGTACATTCGTTGGTCATGTATTATATGTAAGTCATTATTTCTCCTATTATAAATAGTGATACGCAATAGAAGCAAACTAATACTATAATTAAATTTCAAAAGAAGCCCCATACTTGGGTTGCTTGTGATCTTAACCTGACCTGGGTTGAAGACACAAATCACAAGAAGACAGCCAAATATAAGAGTGACAAGAAGACTGCAATGCTATAAGTGTGAAGACAAGTTGGAAGAAATCGTATTTGAAAAGAAAACCAAGCTCAATCCAAACATTGTGATACAAGTAAAATGAAAAAAAAAACAAAGGCGAAAATTATGAATTCAAGGGTTACAATGACGTCGACACGAATAAGAAAACTGATAGGCTGTTGATCGCAATGATGTTAGAAACTCCACTATAGCGAAACCAATTTCATTACCTTAGTAGATTAGGTTCAGGATACAAAGAAACTCCCAACCTCACAAAACGATATAAAAGAGAAAAGGCTCTCAACCTATCAATTTTCTTGTAAGTTTCTACATCAAACAAGCTGTCCCAGCATATCAGAGAAAACTAATACGTATCATTATAACCCCATTAACATGGGGAGTAAAATAATATCGAACGTACAAATAAATGAGCGAGGTATGAGATCACATACCAGGAACGTCAATTAAACTTCTTATTCAGCCATTTTGGTCAAGCGATGAATGGTACTCCTGGCAACCCTATTTCCGGGATCAAGTTTCATAACGGTTCTGAGATCCTCAGCTCCAAGTCTGTATTTCTCCATGCTCTCGTACAAGAGTGCACGTTGTACTAACACTGCCACGTTCTCATCATCATGATCAAGTACCTGAATGCAACAAAGAGGGACAAGTTAGCTTGTCTTTCAAAGGAATGAGATGAGAAGATCTTCAAGTTTAGAAATCTCAGTTTCAATGAGTTGCCTCGATTATTAGGTTTTTGTTAAGTTAATATGCCTTCTGAGTTCATTATTTCCAACAAATGTTACCAGCAGTATAAATGTTTCTTACACTAGTGGTGCTGTAAGCGAAATATGTATACCCGGTTACATTATGCGCCTATACAACAACAACAATAAACTCAGTGCCTCAAAGGGCTCCCACAAAGGCAGGGTCTCCTCCCTAAATTTTCCGTTCTGATCCCTTCTTCTTTTAGTAATCTTCCAAGCTGCTCTCTTTTTTCCTTCTCAGTCAACATCACTGGTCTCGTCAAATGCGTTGAGCGTAGTATAAATAGGACAATTGGACTCTATAATTAATCAGGCCTGATTGCTGATGAAGATTACTTTCTCTTTTTTTGGTGAGGCAACACAAGGGGGTTGGATTTGAGCCGGGAACCTTCAGTACCTGCGGCCTCAACCTTAACCACTAGGCCAATACCTCGTTGGCAAAATAATTAAGGTTTAGTCCTGGTACCCCTCCACTATGGCCAATCAAAATCCAGACAAAGCTGAAGCTCCCTTGGAAGAACACTTGATACAGTTACATTACAAGCTCATATTGGAGAGCAACACAGAGAAAAGTAAGTAGAAGAATTGAACTAACAATCTCAACAAAGCATCACCTACTTAATAAACTAAGAAGAAGTATAGACACACATCGAGGATCTAAGCAAAACATTCCGTGATTTCCAAAGCACTTTCCCCGGGGCATAATGATACTCACATTCTGAAATTATCTTTGACGTGATGCACACTCCACACACTCATTGGTGAACAAAACTTAGGAAGGGAAAAGAAAGACAAGAGAAGCAGATGAAGCTGGATATCACTCTGTAATGGGCACTTAATGAAAAGCCTGGACTTTGTATTAGACATTGGTCTGTACTCTGCTTGCAAATTAAAATAAGTATTGGATGTTGAAACAGCCACAGAAGCCACAATACAGTTGCAGTGGTAAATATCAACTAGAATCTCGTAAATGTCAATATGTCTTTCAACAAGTAAAACACTTTTGCACTTCTCGCAGAGCACTATGGGCACCAGCGATATTTCTCACACCATAAGTTCATCAACATGATTGCACAAATTCATGAAACTCATTGGCAAGTCAAGCCAAGATAGGAACAAAAGGGAAAACGATAAAGCAAGAAGAGACACCAGAAGCAAGTTGGAACGTTTAAGATTGTGGGCACATAATGAAATGGCATACCTTTGTACAATCAGCTACAGCCTTCTTGTATTCTCCAACTTCCTTGTAACATGAAGCTCTGCAAATTAGGACATCCATGGTGCCATCGTTGTCGCCAGCTTTTTCAAAAAGAATGACAGCCCAAGAAAGCCACTTTATTGCATCAGCGAATTGCCCTTGCTTATGACTATCCATTCCCTTATTCTTTGCTGTTGAAGCTGAAACCCCAGGAGGAGGAGGCGGGAGCCCTTCAAGTTCAGTAGTGCTACCCAAGTCATGGTCCGCTCCTCCAAATGCTGAATCCATACCCCAATCATCACCACCGGAAAATTGCTGGTTTCCGCCTATGTCTGTTGCTGCTGTGGTAACACCACTAGGTGCTGAAGATGACGAGAAAAACATATCGAAAGAATCCACTCCAGAAGATTGGGAAGGTGTCGGATTTTGAGAAGCAAAACTATCCAATTTCGGGCCTGAAGCGGTGTTGGATGAAAATGAAGAAGCGGTTGATTTGGATGCGTTTTGGAAATCCCCAAAAGCAAAGTCTTCTGTGGTAGTAGCATTGGCCTTGGCACCAGAATTAAGACTAGCACCGCCAGTTGGCTTTGTACTGAAATCAACCAAAGAACCAAATGGATCCTTGCTTGAACCAACACCAGAACCCACTCCAAAGCCCATGTTGGCCCCAACTGTACTTCGAATTGACGGGCCACCCAAAGTCGGTCCCTTGTTTGCAGTTGTATTCCCAAAGTGACCACCACCATTATTCCCTGCATTGCCAATACCTCCATAGTTCTGGAACGGTCCAGAACTCCAACTAGAACCACCACTTTTCCCCGAATTACTCGTTTTTGGCAACGAATCTGCAACACCTCCCATCGAAAATGCGCTCTTACCCGGTGCTGAACCCGGAGTAGCGCTCTTCAGTGGCGCATTGCTATTACCCTTGTTCTGCCCCAATGCTGAGCCCACCAAATCCCCAAACAAATTAGGGTTCTTATTCGCAATCCCAACACCTGCGCCACTCGAACCAGACGGCACCGCTGCATTCCAGCTCTTCCCAAATATGTCTCCCACCATCGACGCAGGCCCGCCGATCTCCGTCCGGGTAGAGGGATTACTCGGCGCAGGCTGGTGAGTCCAGGAGGGTTTGTTTGGCTGCCAAGACGGCGCCTTTGCGGGATTTGATTGCGCAAATGTCGTGGTTGAAGATGAAGCATATGAATAAGAGGGAAAAGATTTGTTCTTTTGATCATTTAACGATCGGCCACCTCGATTGGTGCCGATTCCGAGATCGAAATCGAAATTGTTAAGAGATGTCCCAGATTTGCCGTAATTCGAATTCATTGTGTTCAAAAAAACCCTAGATCTTCAACCTACAAAGCTGTAGAATTCGCCTAAATCAAAATAACAGAAAGGATCTAGAAATCAAGGAAACATTACGCGAGATCTGAGCTAGTTGAGATCGTACCTGATTCAGGAAAGAGAATTGATAAGCGATCAAAAGATAGAGATACAGAGAGAGAGAAAGAGAGACGGTGTCGGTGGCGGAGCTCCGGTGGGAGGAGCGGAGAGAGAGAGAGAGAGAGAGAGGTGGAGGGAGGAGCCCGTACAAAGCCGAAGACTGCGCAGATTCTAGCGTCATAAAAAGCTGAATTTATAAAGGATTATTTACACCAACCATTAACGTCCAATTTGGTATGCAAAAAATAAATATAAGAAATAAAAAATTATAAAAAGTATATATTTGGATTCTTATTAGTTGGCAGAAAGTTAACAAAATATAGAAAATAAAAATTACTGACCAATTTTTAATTCCTTCAAAACGTAGGAAATAACTTACCTTGCTCCTCCTAGTTAAGTTTTAATTCCTTTATTTTTAACTTGCTTCTCCAAGGAAGTTCTAATTTCCATCCCGGCAATCAAAAATCCTTTACCCACAAGTTTCCACAAGAATTGACCCGATAAATACAACTTTTCATAGAAATTTAATTCCTGTAGTAACCAAATAAGGCTTATGTCTCTATAATTTTCTTATTGGATCAATTTAGTACTCATACCTTTAATTATATTAATTTAGTATGTACAACAACAACAACAACAACCCAGTGCCTCAAAGGATTCCCACACAGGCAGGGTCGGGGGGTAGATGTATGCAGCTTTCCCCCTTCTGGGTGCTACCCAGAAGGGAGGTTGTTTCCTAAAACCCCTAACCTGAAAAGCTTGTCGGCAACAGTGCAGCCTGACAGCCTATCAACAAGAGAACAAATAAGTATAAAAGCAGGACAAGGCTAAGCCAATAGAGGCAGATAAATAGCAAATTGGAGATAAACCAATAAACAGATAAACAAAAAGTAAACAAACAGTCAATCAAGAGCTCAAATCGCATATAAATGTGCCGAATGTTGACTCCTGTAAAGGCCTAGGAACACTAGAGGTAGCACAGAAGTTGGACCACCCTACTCTACGCTGCTATATCTGCAACTCCTATGCTAGCCCTCTATTGGGCTCTATCTAAGGCCATCTCCTCCCGAAGATTTAGGTGGGTGAGGTATTGTCTGATCGTCTCCCGCCATCTCTTCTTTAACCTGCCTCTTCCTCTCCTGCCTAGCCTAGTAGGTGGCTGCTCGCATCTCCCGGGCGGAGCGGTGCTCGGTCTCCTCCTAACCTATCTAAACCACCTCAAACGTTGCTCCTAGGGATGGCAATGGAGCGGGGCGGGTACGGGGAGGGTCTCCTGTATACCCGTACCTGCCACCCAAAACCTATACACGTACCCGCCCCATTACCCGCCACGGGTATGAAGTGGATACCCGTACCCGCCCCGGCGGGTACAAACTCATACCCGTACCCGTTCCATTACCAGCGGGTATCCAACAGGTATGCATTACCCGCCCCGTACCCTCTCTAATGTGCGTAGAAAACGATTATCTATACCGGATTATATTAGTTATTTAATACTACTTTTAAAAATCAATTATATTTTTTTATAACATTGATGAACAATTTAGGTTATTAAATTTAAACATATATTTTTTTTATTTGAATGTTAATTATGTACAAAATAAAGCGGATATGGTAGGTATGAGGTGGAGCGGGCCGGGTATGGAGCGGGGCAGGGCGGGTACCAAACTATACCCGTACCCGCCCCATACCGGTGACGGGTACGGGGCGGGTACACCGAACCCGTACCCACTACCCGCCCCACTTATACCGTACCCGCCCCATTGCCATCCCCAGTTGCTCCCTTAATTTATTGTCAAAGGAGGCCACGCCCAATTCACCTTTTATGACGTCGTTCCTAATCCTATCTTTCCTCGTGTGTCCACACATCCATCGCAGCATCTTCATCTCCGCCACCTTCATCTTCTGTGTATGATGTTGTTCCATCGCTCTACACTCTGCCCCATAGGACATAGCCGGCCTCACTACCGTCTTATAGTATCTTCCCTTAAGCTTTGAGGGAAACTTTCTATCGAAAAGTACCACTGAGGCCATTCTCCATTTATGTCATCCTACTTTAATTCGGTTGTTGACATCCTCGTCAACTTCACCGTCGTGCTGTATCATGGACCCCAAGTATCTGAAACTCTTATTTCTCGATATAGGGTCCGAACCAATCTTGACGTCTTCTCTACTGGGCATGGTGGTAGAATCGAACTTAAGCTCTATGTACTCTGTCTTGGATCTACTGAGTCGTAAGCTCTTCGATGTCAGTACCCTTCTCCACAGTTCTAGCTTTTCATTAACCTCCTCCCGTGATTCCCCGACCAGGATTATGTTATTTGTGAAAAGCATACACCAAGGTACATCTCCTTAGAAGTTCCTAGTGAGCTCATCCATTACCAGAATGGACAAATAGGGGCTCAAGTCCGATCCTTGGTGTACCTCAATTGTTATCAGGAATGCGATATTAATTTAGTATGTATTCAATTAATATGCGTTGTGTCATTTTAGTCTACTGGTCAAATTTAAATTAAATTATTAACTTAAGTTTTAGAAGCACAATCGTGTTGGTTAAAGGAAGGCACTACAAGTCCACTCATGAGTTCAATTTAACCCGTTTCATAGTCGAACCATTAAAATTTTCATTTATAAGTTAATATAAATTTTGTGCTGCAAATAAAATTAATACAATATCAGTTATACATGGACCAAAGTGACATAATGAGTAAAATATAGAGACCTTTGCCATAAACAATCCAAGATTATAAATGGAGGAATATGAGATTAAAAGGCTTGGAGAATGGAAAATTAGGATAAAATGATTACAAAAGGGCATAAAGGCTTATTTGCTTTTTGCTTTTTGCCTTTTACCTTGCTTTCATGCTTCCAAGTTTCCATGCTCTCATGCTTCTAAGGTTGAAAGTCTTCAAAAATAACTTCTCGTTAGGGTATCACCTTGAAGAGGTAAGGATGCGTACATCCTACCCCTTTCAGAACCTGCTTATGCGAGAGTTCTTAATGTACTGGGCCTGTTGTAGTTGCTGCTCTGAAATTAATAATTAATAAGTAATTTTACATCAATTATTTTTTAAATATTAATGAATTTATACATAATATGCATAATTAAACATTTTTTAAGCGATTAATGTATTGCACAAAAGATAATTGATTTGTGAAGATTTTTCTAATTTTAACAGAAGAAATCTGTTGTAGCTCCTGCAAAATGAGTGATCTTCAAGATCTAATGACAGATGGCAACTTCAAAGACGCCTTTGACAAGCTTAACTCACCTACATTTAACTGAGTTCGAGCTAGGCTCAAATCTCACCGAGATTGTAAACTTCAAGTTCAAGCTTAACTCGTCAAAAGCTCAACTTAGCTTGACGTGGTTAAGCTCAAACCCAACTCGACGAGCTCAGTACCTTTTTTGAGCTCATTTAAAATCGATATAAACTCTTGTAGACTTAAACTCCATCGAGCATAGTAAAATAGACTTATTTAGACTCATAAGCCTACGAGCTTAAACATCACTAGGTTAAAAGCTCAGCTCATGAAACTAAACGAGTTGACTCTACTTTGCTCAAACTCCAAACTAGAGCAAAATTCTTTTAAGTGTTATGATAAGTAGGCTCACACGATTAAAAAGACTAAATTAATACAATAGATAAAATACAAGAATCTTTAATATAATAACAACCATTAATAATACTGCCAATTATTCTGTCATCAATTATGTTAGCTGTCTCTAAAAGTTATTTTCACAGAAACGTTCCTGTAACCACCGGAGTTCCAGCATTTGCTTCATGCAACTAAGCCAAATGCCAATCAATCATCACCCTCAAACAAAAACCTTAAGAAATTGAAGTTCAAGAGAGAGAATAAAATAGGATTCTTCTTCTAGAGCATTTGAAATCATTGTTCACAGCAAACCCAGATACGCTGGGTTCGACATATAAGTGTCGGAAATGCTTTAAAATCCTTTGTTAAGATGCATTGTTCCACTAAATCTTCTATCAGTAGATACCAGTCGTCTGAATACAGTTACAAGTGCAATTTAGTAGGTTATTTCAATACTTTGTCCCCTCCCTATGTGTCTGTAAACAGGGAGGAGGATTCAACTCTATTGAGATATGAACAAGACAACCAGATAAAAGCTTTATGATCTCATTACATTGTTATGTTCTTCATCTTGTTGCAAATTGTTTGTAGATTTTGGTTTAGAGATCTCCCTTCCTCACTTGTGATGACTGACAAAAAAGATCAGTTTGGCGTAGTGGGTAAAGCTACTAAGATTGTGGCAACAGGGCAAAAAGGTTCGAGGTTCGAATCCTGCAACCCCACTTACCTACCCATGAAAAAAAGGATCATGAAAACTGAAGGACCCTATGCATCGCAATTGTCCAAGAGAAATAAGAAGTCTGAAAGGGTAGGATACTTATTCAGGGTGGAAAGAGAGCAGTGCCATGACCCCGAGAGTGTTGGGCTTCATATGTGGAGCTTTTATTCTGTAATGGGTCATCACCAATCATGGAACAACCAATGCTTGTGAACAGGTTTACACCCACAGGAAAATATTTTGGGCCCAATTTGGGCCGAGGCACAACTCAGGGTGCTTCCAGGTGCATTAGGTTCGTGTGGTTGCAAGGTGTTATCTTAGAGGAAGAATTCTCATGTAATCATCTCAAAAATAACAACGCAATTCTATGGACATAGGCACGATTAGCCAAACCAAGTAAATCTTGTGTCCTTTTTCTCTCGTTGAATATTTTTCATCGTTCTTTTATTTCATTTCCCTAACAGAGAATTGGGAAGCAGAGCAAATAGAACAGTGAGCAAGCAATCACAGTATTATACCCAAATATCAACTGACCCACAGCTCAAATCATAGCGCCTTTTAGTCAGCACCCTCCCATCATTTTGGATCCTAGACATAACACGGAACAGAAGTAGTTAAACTTTATAATCTGGACTGATAATATGCACAGAACTTGAAGCATCTGATAATCTAAATTCTCTCATTCAAATCAACACTATGGAAAAGGAAGCTTGAAAATGAGTTAAAGAGTACTCAACAAATGTGTTACATTTCTAAGGTCATAGAATAGCACTGGTGAAGAACATCACACAGTAACCTAAAAGGACAAACACCAAACAATGAAAAATGAGAAACTGTCAAGCTTTTAGTACAATAATGACTACAAGAAGTTCATCATGCACGTTCATAGAAACTCTGACCTTAGTTCTCATAGTGCCGAAAGATTCACAATTCTCGCTCTCCCGCTTGCTAAACTAAGCATATGTGCAAACTTAACTACAGCAAAAACAAAGGATCATCCAAACTCTATAAACGTCATAGGCGAAGATGACATTCACAGTTCTTGGAATCCAAATTCAACCTAGTTTACCGTTTCATTGGCTCCTGTATTTGGGGGAGGTGCGTTTTGGCCCCCCACTGGTCCTGGGTTTTGGGTCCAACTCGGAGTTTGTGTTGGTGGTGGAACTCGTCTCTCAGACTGCATAGTCTCGCGACGCCTGTCATACCTTGGACGATTCCTTGGCCTAGTTTGCTGTCTCTGAGTGAAATCATACTGTGGTCTATGAATCACTTTCCCATCCACGAACAAATCGCCTAGAGACCAAGAGTTCAGAATAACTCAGCAGGGAAATGCGTGTACTGAAAATGAAAAAACAGACTAGGGACGCCAATGAGTTGCTCATTAATGAGTCTATCCTTATGGAATTTATCAGTTTAAATATGTTGATTGAGCCAAGTTTAAGCCTAAATAAGTTAAAGCTCAAGAGTAAACATGCCCAAATGAGTCTAAATCGAGCTTAAATGACACCAAACTAAGATAAGCTAACTTCGAGCTCGTCAAGAGAGCTTGAACTTGAAGTTTTTAAATTCGACAAGCTTCAAGTCAAGCCGAGCCAAATATGTCAAGCTCCACGCTCGGCTTAGCTGATATACCCCTGACTCAAACTACCAATTATAAGACAAGAATCAAAACTTATCAAGCAGTATAGGTTTTCAGTGACACCCACCTCCATAATCTTTATTGGGAACGTCTAGATATGAATCGGGTAACACCCAAAGCACACCTGGTAAGCCTGTCACAGTCAAGAAATCATCAAAAACTGCATTTAGAAAACAATCTCATTTCCACATTTTCAAACAAGAACTCAACAGATTCCCAACCCAAAAAAAAAAAAAAAAATACCATTGACCAACAATAACATCATGATAAATCAATGAAATTAATCACAGTAAGCAATGTGGAAGACAAGACAAAAACTACATAGTGAGTTAGCAATGCTTGCGTTAACTCTAAATTTGGAAGTAAAAGCAAAATGCTAGCACAATTCCACACATATATGAGATTGAATGAGAGATTATAAGAAAAATGCACCCACAAACATAGAACAATTACAGCAATAAGAACCTACAACGGAATTCCAACTTTTGGCTGGATTTCAACAAAATCCTTGTGTTGTAAATCGTTTGGAAAAATAGGAACATGTTAAAGAAAAATCATACCGAAATTTAAGTGTAAACATTTCTCAACTACAAGGGAAAAACCATGGATCTAATCAGGTATCTAACTCTTATTATGAATTTTGGCTTTACAATCTCTAATTATACCAAAAATCCAATACGCAATGCACAGTCACTCCATTTTTTCTTCCTCCAACCGTGCTAATAAAATTTCTTGCTCCAGTTGCTCAGATACCATAAACACCTCTTATTATGAATTTTGGCTTTACAATCTCTAATTATACCGAAAATCCAATACGCAATGCACAGTCACTCCATTTTTCTTCCTCCAACCGTGCTAATAAAATTTCTTGCTCCAGTTGCTCAGATACCATAAACAACCAGGAATTAAACGAAAAAAAATTAGCACAAGTTCTTCCTAAACACAGGCAGTAAAGATCATAAACCAAAGCAAATTTTCAAAAATGGAGAAATTGATGAGCTTCTTAACCGGTAAGTGGATTACCTTTGACTTTATAAGACAGCTCTTCAGAAATCAAAGCACCAAAACCAGTATAAGTCCTTGTGGCAACTGAGTAAATCTTCTTTTTAGCCTCTTCCTCACTAACAAATTCAATTGCAAAAGAAACTCGGTGTCAAAGAACCAAGTATTCCAAAAGCTTAAACTAATGGGTGAAGATACATGAATAATTTTACACTCCAACCAGCCCCCTCATCCAATAAGCATAGAACGCACAAGCTCACCCATATCTTGTGCTTAAATAGAATTTAGTTAGAGTGGTGGCTGGTTGGTTCAAACAAGTGAGTCTATGACCTCTTAGTCAACAAGGCCCTACATGTCGTGGATGAAGATAAATGAATTGTTTTAAACTCTTAACACGTTCCCTAATGTTAATGCCCACTTCGCTTGAAGCGTAAGTAATGCACATGTCCACTCATACAAGGTGCTTGAAATATATTAATATTTAGAGTAGGGCTGATGTGGGATTCGAGCCCGTGACCTCTTAGTCAACAAGGCAAAGAACTAACTATTACAAAACCTTAATCTGATAAGTACAAATACCAGAATGGATTCATACTGTAATACCCAGAAATCAAATCACAGCCCCAATTCAAAACATCAAAAATTAAACAAAAAATCAGAGAGAAATCAAAAGAAACTGCAGCAAAAATGACTCCAATTAAGCACCTGCCAACGACTTGAGCTAGGGTTTTGACATAAGCATCAACCATCTCCTCTTCCGAGGGTTTAGGATCACTGGGAAACTCCATGACAATGAGCCAGTGCTCGTAGTCGCACCCGTCCAGCAAGATCGTCTCTTTCGGGGGGCGGTTGCTCCAGTTGGGAGACGGGTCGTTGAGAGGCGAATAACCCGACCCGGAAGTCTTGGGCCGGGTCCGGACCGATTGAAAGGGCGGGAGGAAAGGGCGAAAATGATGGTCGAGGAGAGGGAGAGAGAAGCGGGAGCGAGAAGAGAGAGAGAGGGAGCGAGAAAGGACGGTGGCGAGGGAGCGCCGGGCGGTGGAGTACGCCATTTTCAGAGCTCTGTGTTTGTAGAAGCGGGTCGGCGAGGGTTTATCAAAGGAGTGCCGTTCGGGCAGTGGAAACGACGACGTAAGAGGAATTAACTTCAGCGTCCTGAATTGAATTATATTTTTTTTAAAATTTAATTTTTATATTAATTTTTTAGAAAATATATAAAATATATTTTGATTGTCAATATAAAAAATAGAACTTTTTTCAAGACGCTAGTTAAAAATGAAGAAATTAGAACTTATCTAAAGTGTTAGGTAAGTTACTTCCTGCTTTTTAAATTAATTGAAAATTGCACTTTTCTTATTATGTCTACTTCCTGCAAAGCAAATAAAAGTTTAAATCCGCACTTCTCGTGAAATTCTACTTCTCATATCTGCTTCATGTATACCGAGCGAGGCTTTACAGTTTCTACTTTTCTTTGGGGGGGTTGTTTTAAAAAGTTGTTATTTTTTACTTGGTTACTATGATTTTTAATTTTTTTAAGAAAGTCACTTTTAAAAGCTTAAATATTTCAATCAACTACCTTAAATCATGTTGCTAATTTTCGTTAAGCATTATGTAGTTTCTAATTGGATTTTAGTTTAGCTTTTTATTTTTAGAGCGTATATAAAACATGAGTTAAAAATAGTCAATGTAGCAATTGTATAATTGCATTCATGTGCCCCTTGCGGGTTTAAAAGATGCGGGATCTGAAACTTGGTGAAGAAGGGAGTGAAAAATATTTTGTCACCTTAAATAATTTAAGTGCCTCTACCACGCCCAGCCGGGAAGACGTCAAGATTGGAACTGAGGCCATATTGAAGAAGGAAAGCTTCAGGTACTTGGGATGTATGATACAGCACAATGGCGAAGTTGACGAGGATATCAACAACCGGATTAAAGCGGAATGGCATAAGTGGAGGATGGCCTCCGCGGTACTTTGTGATAAAAAGTTCTCCTTGAAGCTAAAGGGAAGATACTATAAGACAGTTGTGAGGCCAGTCATGACGTATGGGACGGAGTGCAAAGCGATGAAACAATAGTACACACAGAAGATGAAGGTGGCAGAGATGCGAATCCTGAGGAGAATGTGTCGACACACAAGGAAGGATAAGATCAGAAACGACATCATAAGAGGCAAATTGGGTGTAGCCCCAATTGAGGATAAATTGAGGGAGCAACGTTTGAGGCTGTTCGGACATGTTAGGAGGAGACCGGATAACGCTCCAGTTAGGAGGTGCTAACAACCCCTTACTACACTAGGCGGGAGAGGAAGAGGCAAGCCAAAGAAGAGATGGCTGGAGACGATCCGACAAGACCTAACCCACCTAAACCTTCGGGAGGAGATGACCTTAGATAGGGCCCAATGGAGGGCCAGTATAGGGGTTATAGATGTTCCAGTTGGAGTAGGGTAGTCTAGCTTACTAGTGCTAGGCCTTGACAGCCTCCTGGCATACTTAGGTGTGTACTTGTTCGCATGAGCCGCTACTTGCCCGCTTACCTGCCTACCTATCCTGTGATCTCTGTGATTTCTGCTAGGTTTTTGCTTTCCGCTTGTTGTGGCTTGCTAAGTTAGTTGTTTTGCTCGCTATGTATCCTACCTTACTCATGCATTGATGATCTCCTGCTGACAGGTCATATGCGCTATGCTGCGGACAAACCTCTCAAGTTGGGGGGTCCTCGGAAACAACCTTTCTTCAGGGTACTCCCTGAAGGGGGAAGGCTGCACATATCTACCCTCCCCAGATCCTGCTTTTGCGGGAGCCCTTTGCAGGCACTGGGTTTGTTATTGTTGTTGTTACCTTAAATAATTTAAGTAATGCTTATTGCGCACCCTAAGATCTATATAAATCCCAGGTAAAAATAATTATTAATGTGATTAGGGTGGTTAATTAAAAATTTTTTGAGACTTTTGTTGGTGATTTTTAAAATTTTAAAAAGTTGTACGACTAAGTAAAAAAAAAAAAAAATTATATATATATATAACTTTTTAAGGCGATTTTATATAAAATAAGCAAGTACCAGCAACATCCAAAGAAGAGGAGACGAGCATCGACATCTAGGGGTTCGATAGCTTTGTCGTTATACCAAACTTAACAGCTCGTTTCAATTTCTACTTTCTAAGAGTATCATTGTCAACGCCCTTCTAAGAGGAGAAGTTCTATTATACAAAAAAGTAAAATTCTGTAGGTGAAGAATGTACTCTCAATCACCAATAATATACTTAAAATCACAAAAAATGTACTCAAAAATCACAGTAGTATTGTCATTTATGACCTATTTCAAGAATATAAAACAATTTATATCTTTACTTTTGTTATTTTTAATTGTGGAGTGGAAAAATGTTAGTTATTAATTTATTTTAAGTTTCGTTTATTTTTTCATTTGAAAATATGTTTAGAAGTAGAAATTTGTTAATAGTTTTTTAATATTAAAAATTTGGTTCAAGTGATCTCAGTTTTCTACGAAAATTAAAAATTATAGTTGTAAGTAACAATTGCAAATTTCAAAACCTAATAATCCACTGTGAACACGAACTGGACAATTAAGATAACGAGCTAGGAAGTGATCGGTTCGAGTATATCAAATTAGAGAAATTTTAGATATGAATTTAAGTACAAATATCACTTTGAGATACACAATTTTCAAATTCGGATCATCTACTCATAATGTGTAATTAAATATGAAGAAAAAGAGTAATTCATATTGATACCACGTGCTAGCTCAAATGGTCCTATTGTGCGTTTTCGGCCATTAAAATCATCTATGCGATATCGTTTGCCCCGATATGATACCAAGAGTTCAGAAATATTTGAATAACTAACATCCACAAAATAGTAATAATTTACAATGAGTTTATGACATTATTACTATTATATACAACCAATAACAATATTGTAGCGACTGTGCTAATTTTTTCTTTATCGCTCAAATTTTATAAAAATTTTAAAAAAAGCGCAACGCCTAATTTTTATAACCTTTAAATTGCTTAATAACACGAACTTTAAGACAGAAAATTTGAACGTTTGACAAGCGGCTTTATTATTCAAACCTCTATCTTAGATTAATGCTATATTCTTCACCTCACCTCAAAAACGAATCAAATTGTAGCAAATTTCCAAATTGCACTACACTACCAGTAACTCCCTATCGACGAAAGCATCAACCTCGTCTACAATATAATGACTCCTCATTAACAAAACGCAATCATAGTTCTTCCATAACAGATGATGGATCTTACACCGAACTAAACAGTTGACTGAAATTGGTAATGTTTAACCCACGAAGACTGCCTCGGAATGTCCACCAAGGTTTAGGGTTGTTGGAAGTAGGAGTTGATAAATTTATGGGGATCAAATTGATGTCATGAAGAGTGAGATTTTCACAAGGAACACTCAAACTGCAGTGTAATGTCACCACAGGCATAGTCCTTGATGTCCCACTTATGTTCTTGAACACTATGTTCGATACTTGCACTTGGGATGGCTGCAAAAAAAAAAATAATAATAATAATAAAATAAATCTATTTAGTATTATTTTTAATAATTTGTGGATTTAAATTTCTCGCTTTTAGTTTTTTTACTAGTTTGACCTAAGAGGGTATCAACACGCAAGTATCGGATTCCATTAGAACTCCAAAGTTAAGCGTGCTTGGGCGAGAGTAGTACCAAGATGAGTAACCTCTTGGGAAGTCCTCGTGTTGAACCCTCGGGTTGGAGGTTATCAGAAACAACCTCTCTTCAGGTTAGCATCCTAAAGGGGGAAGGCTGCGTACATCCACCCCCCAGACCCTGCTTAGGCAGGAGCCGTTGGGGCACTGGAAATGTTGTTGCTTTTTAGTTTTTTACTGGTTTGGGTGAAATCCAAAAGAGAATATCAAACACCGGGAAAAAAAAAAAGGTTTTGAAGATCTGATTTTTAGTTTCTCTATAATTAAAAGTTACAGATGGAGAATAAGGTTAAACAGAGGATTAATAGTTAACCATGTTTATGTATTGATTTAAGGATTATTTGCACCGTCACTAGAAGTGATCGGTTTTACTTATCCATCGTAATTTTTAAATATTTGAAAAAGCTACCTGTTATAATAATCAACCACCTGCAGTCAATGTAGTTAGCATTTTATTTGAAAATTTCATGTGTTATGCATCTAAGTTATTAGACAGTAAAAATGTGTAATATTTGGATGAAAAATAGTTTCCAGTAATAGTTGTTAAAGTGGAGTAGCCGAAGACTATTTATCCTCATTTCTCAATTACTTTAGCGGATTTTTTAATCTAACTCAACTTTTTGATAACCGATGATTTTAAAGTCATGCCAACAACATTGACAAAAGGCAATTAATTGAAAACTTCATTTTATAAAAAGATATTTTTAAAAAAAATATGAAAACATTGTAGTTCTTTCTTACTTTACCGGAGAAAGTTTCTTTGTTTTCTTAATAAGAACACCATATACTAACATGAAGAAAGCGGATTTTTCAAGATATATGGTATTGTATTTGAGGCTAAGAAAGCTGAAATACTTACTGTTAAATTAGGACAGTCGGGATCACAATACTCTTGATTTATTATGATTGGGTTGGTAACATTGGTCATGGTGATGCCCTCAAATGTTATGTGGGAAGCTTTGCTGATCTCGGATCCAGGCCATGTCTTTATTCTAACACCGTTTGAAGTTCCGTTAATCGTGCAATTTCTTACGTTGATTGTCACTACATCCTTCTCATTCTTTCTCTTTCCAAGACTTCCAATGCTGTCACAGTATGTATGTGAGTTATTATAAGAACATTGAAGGCATAAACCTATTTTCCATACTTAATTTATTAGAAAAAAGACGATGGTATTATCTGTACCTAATCCCATGTCCGGGGCCACATTTGATGTGAGAGATAGAGATATTGAAGCTTCCTGGTCCAATAGAAACGCAATCGTCACCTACTCCAATGATCGAGGATGTGATCATGATATTTGTCGATTCACCAATATGAATTCCATCTGTGTTTGGACTATTCCATGGAGCTACAATGTTGAACCCCTCAATAACAATATCACGGCTATTTGATACGACAACATGGAACCCCTTACTATCAACTAAATTCATACCGCTGATATAACCGTCCGTGACATTCTCAAACATCAATGACTGCAAAAAATAGAACCGTAAAAAATCTAACAAAGAAACACCTTTAGAGATTTAGGGCTTGTTTGGTATCTTTTTTATTTTCAATTTTTAATTTCAAAATTCAAGTCTTAAGAAGATTTTTTGGGTTTTGATTCCTTTGTTCAATTTTTGCTTCAAAAAATCTAATTTTTAATTTCCCAAAAATAAAAAGTTACAAATAAAAATGATACCAAACATGCCCTTCGTTTTTTGTTCCTAAGACATCAAAAATAGGATCAGGAAACAACTTTTTCTGATATCAATTTTTTGTTTTATAATTTTAAAGGCTTTGGTAAAAATTAAAAACCACAAATAAAAATACAAAAAAACGATTCCAAAAGTTGATTATTGATTTCTTAAAAGAAACCTAAAACTGATAACAGGAAATGATATTATTCAAGTCATAAAATAATACCAAACTAGCCATAATTTTCATAAAAGTATTAAATACGAAATTACAACCAAGCAGAACAAAGATAGTATACTCTTGGAAAGATGCTCCTTATAGTTTTCTTCGCCCAGAGCAAGACGGATTTGTGCTTCTGCAACCAGGCTTCATGGCCTTGGCCATCCAACAAGGCGATGCCGGACCCGTTGACAGTGAGTCGCCGAAGATGTTGAAAGGAGAGCCAATAGGGCTTGGTGAAGGCCTTGAGGCTCGACGGGGCCCTCAACGTGCCTTGGATCTCAACCGATGGGGCCCGGTTGTTGTAGCATGGTCCACTGAATGACAAGGGACCCACGTAATAGGTCCCGTTTGGTACAAGGAATGTCGCCCTCCCTGCGTAATTACATGCGTCTTCCCATGCTGCTATGAATGCCTATTGAAGTTCAAAATTGTTATTACAAAAGTTACAGGAAAGTAAACAACGGAAAGCAGAACTTCGTTAATAGGTGTCAGGTCATCTAGCACGAGTGTGTCATCCTTTGGCACATTATCTTTTTTTATTCATTTTGGTCACTTGTGACTTAACTGATGTACATCTTGTTATTTTTCGAAACTATTGCCTTTCGAGGTCATTTTGTATTATAATGTTGACCTTTATATACGTATAATAAATATACTCTCTTGTTTTATTTGGTTTTTCAAATATTATGTCCTTTTAAAGTATTTCTCCCAATGAATAACTGATCAAAATAGCAATTGAAGAAAAGAATTAACAAGTTGAGGTATAAAATATGATCAAGTTCATCAAATAGCAACACTCATCATCGTAGTGACTTACAACATACGTTGGTGTCGACATTTTACAAATCATGGGCACGAGCTCGAGCTCAAGTTACAATGATCGACATAAATGAAAGTGAATTAGATACTTATTTTATATATAAATAAAAGTGAATTAGATACTTATCTTTATATATTAAGTAAAGTTTCCCTTCTCATGTCTTTTCTGTCCTTTAATTCTCGAATTTTAAAGATTTGAATCCAATTATCCAAGGCCAAAAAAAAGAGTAAATTAACTTACAAGATTATTAAAGCATCACAAGTTCCGTTAACCAACAATTAAATAAACGAAATTTATCATTTAGATATCCGATATTTCAGCATTTATCACCTACGTACCTTAACTTTTCAATATATAAAATAAGTTACCTTCAATTTAATCACAATACATGAATATAACTGTTTTAATTACACGGAGAGGCAAGTGAAAGTGAATTAAGGTATTCACTTACATTAAATGTGCAAAAATAATGTGAATGAAATGCAACATGCAAGGCATGAGAGTAACTGACCTAGTATATGTGACTAAATGCAGTACTCAGTAACATTAAATAACTTAATTTTGTGAAAGTTTAAGTTTACATGAGTTATTAAATATAATTTCATCACGAAATAGAATATAAAGGAACTATTAAACAAATAAGAAACTAATTTAAACAGGATTATAAATATAAGAAAGTAATGAATATTTATCAAAAATTCATACAGCCACATATGAACCTTGACGTATATAACAACATATAAGGAGTATCGCATTTATTGTTTGCTTGAAAGTACTTTTACAACGCACGTTTAGTGATATAGTGATACTTGATGAAAACTATAGGAAATAGTTATATTTTAAAGATTGGATTACATATTTATATATTATATCACTTAACATATATGTTCATTAAAAAAATTCTTCGTACTTTTATAATTGTGTATAATTTGTTTAGATTTTGGTTAAAGATGTGAATGTCAAGCATTTTGTATATATAAGTGACTGACAAGGTCATGACTCGAAGGATGAAGTTCAATTGCAGCTCTTTCGTATTACTGATTTTGAATCGCTCGGCTTACTAGTATGTAAGTGAACCGCTGTGTTTCGGATTACTGATTTTGATTCGCTCGGCTTACTAGTATGTAAGTGAATTGTGGTATTTTCTTTATCTTCTTTAAAAAACGAAAGAGAAAAATTTCATACGTACCACAGTGTCGTCAGTGATGTTATCGCCTACGGCGCCATAATCAGTGACGTCAAATACCGCTGGTGAAGCAACAGGAGCCATTGGATCTGGCCAATACCCATCGCGATCAGCACGAGCCCATACACGTGGCAGTCTGTCAGCCGTAGATATCCCATACCAGAAAAACAAGCACATAATGCCCAGTTTAATCATAATCTCATACACACCCATATTTTTTTATTTTTCTCTTTATTATTATTTATTTTTTTTGGTATATAGATTTGGTTCATGAAGATCTTGTTTATATACTAATGTTGGTTATTAATTGGGAAGGTTAATTTGCATTAATCCTACACTTAAATTGTTTGCTCATTTCATGTCCAACGTTTCTAGTTTAGGATTTGGAGTTTCTATTAGACTAAAGTAAAGATGTTTACGTCTTGTTTGATCAAATTATGGAAAAAAAAATTTAAAACATTTCTATAAATTTAATGAGGTGTTTTTCTCCGAGAAACTTTTAACCTTTTGCTTTTAGTTTTGTTTTAAAAGAAAAATATTACTTTTTTATTTTTTTTCTTAAAAGTATAACAGATTCTACTTATATTTAAAGAACTTTTTTCTCTTTAATTGAATCACTCTGAAATTTTACGTAAGCCCTTGAGGCACTAGGATTATTGTTATTGTTGTTGTTGTACTCTGAAATTTTGAAAGAAAATACTGTTCTCCTAAATAGATTTGGTTAAACAGTCCCTTAGTGTATGTTTGGTCATTCTATTTTAGAGGACAAATGATTTTTAATAAAAGAAATCTATTTTTTTTAAAAAAGCATAAGAAGAGCATTTTTCCATTAAAATAATTGAAGTATAACTAAAATTTTATATGACAAAAATATTGTCACTTATAATTTTAAAAATAATTCTAATAAAAATGCTTCTAACAAATAATTCTATAAATACAATAATTTAATTTAATATGTCACCTAAAATGCCTTATGATAACATTAGTATTGGTAGTGTTAATTAAGTTTGCAATGGTGGAGGACTGGTCAACTTTCATTAATATTTAAATTTATTTCTACCATGCAGTTAATTTAATTTATAGACTGACCAAAAAAAATAATATTATTTTTTATCAATAAATTATAACATTTATTAAAAAAAAAAAATTGTAGCATGAATAAGGAATGTTGGCTAATTAGGAAATTTTTTTTTTAGGTTTAAAGATGTTTGATCTAAAAGGAAAACTATTTTTAAATAAAAGTAAATATTAGTTTTTAAGTTTTTAAACAGAAGTAGAAAATTAATGCTTCTTTTTAAAATAGAAGCATAAGCAAATATTTATATATTTTTCAGATGAAATGGAACTACTCTTATTAAAAGCATTTTTATAAAAAAGAATTTGAATTATTTTTTTTCTACATTTGGCCGAAAGTGGTTGTATTTGTTGTGGAAGTAACTGTTGTTCAAGATACGGTTAGACATATTGTAAGGCTTGAGTACAACTACATTAATGTTGAATAAGATTTTTGAGAAGTTTAGTTGCTATAAGTGTGGCCACTCCCTTTTCCTTGGCGTGTGATTGGTCACTGTCAAGACACTAACCGACGTGAACAATTGTTTTGGATCATAAATTTGTTAAGGAACTCCTCCTTTTAAAATTAGTAGTAATATACATTTTTATGCCATAATAACCATTTATAAGTTTATTTTGAAATAGACATATGTATACACATATATAACATAATATAAATGATGTTTATATTAGTTGATATTACAATATAAAATAGATTAACTATTTGATATGTGGTTAAACTGAACTAGACCTTTCCTTTTTCGAAGGACCCCCAACCAAAATTTGCTTTCAACCACTAAAATCTCAGGATAAGCTCTACCTCCTATAGTCAGCTTCGTGCTGTCTTTTCCAAATGATGCATCGGGCAGGTCGTTCCCTCAAAAGTATCATAACATCTCTTATTACCATTAAAAGATTATTTGTCTTGCAATTATTTGTTTATTAGGATTTGTACTAATGAATTTTATTATATTTTGGATTATTGATTGTGATTTGACTTGCTATATCTTTTTTTTTTAATAAATTTTATAAATAGACATGATTTTCAACCATCAAAATAGTAGATAATAAAATGAAAATTATGACTAAAATGTAGAACGATGTATTCCATGTTGTGTATTTATTATCTTTGACCTGATTTGTAAATACACTCATGAAACCGGAGTTACTACTTAAATAACTATAATATATGTTTTCGGTGAAATTAATTAACTGTAATAGTAAAATGTTAAGTTTTTATTATGGTGTCTTGCATATGAATTATATTAGGGTTTTATTGCTACTTGACTTATGTAACTATTTCCTTTTTCTGTTTCATCTCGTTTTGATTAGATTCATGGATTCAAATTCATTGCTATTTTGGATTCTTCATCATTTATTTATCTTGCATAACTTGTTTCTTTTATTGTCTTTTTTTTGGATAAATTTTTTTTTTTTTGTGTTGAAACGTAAGCATTTTAAAAAAATTATAATGTAGGTTTTAAAATTAATTCCATATTCTTATTTTTAAAATTTTATTTTCAACTTTCATCCAAACTTGAAAAATAAAAAATAAAAATATAAAGTCATAAAAAATTATTTTCAAAACTTAGTTTTAGTTATTAAAAAATAAAATTATAAATAAAAAATCATATAAAATCAGCCCTTAAGAATAGCTATTGCTAAAATTGGAGTTTCTCTTAAATAAAAATTCATATCAACTAATGTTTTGTTTTTTACATCAAGAAAAATATATATACATATTATAAAATGTTTATTATATGACTAATATAAAAAACATATTTTCTACTGTATTATTAATAATCATACATAAACACTCTTCTTAAAAAAAATACAAATACATAATTAATATATCAATATATCAATTATACGCATATTTTTAAAATCGAGCATGGCACAACCATTAATCTCCTATTTGACAACATGATAATGGGAGGTCAAGGGGGTAAATTCATGCCATCATTCGGCAAAATTTAAAAGAGGTAATACCCTCGCTTTACCCCCATTTTCTTTACCCCAAATTGAGGGTAAGGAGTAGGAGAGTAATTTTTAGTAAAAATTTGAATAATTTTACCTTTATTAAAATTATAATTCTTTTTATTTTTACTTTTTTATCCTTATTATCAAACAAAAATAATTTATTTATATTTTTTTATTTTTACTTCTATTTTAAAGACTTATTTAAATAAGACTAGGGTAATAACTGAGCCAAAGCCCAAAATAACATAACAATATAAAAATATTTTTTAAACTAGCTTTCTAGAAAAATATTTTCTCAAATGCCATTTATGTCATCATTTAACTTTTTTATTTTTTATTTTTACTTTTTTATTTTATCTTTAATATATTTATTAATTTTTAAATTTATAATACTTTCTTAATCACAATAAATAAATTAAATTAAACTATTTATTAAATATTTAGATTAAATTTGTGTATAAATAATTTCATTTAAAATTTAATAAATAATTTAGTTTAATTTATTTATTATAATATATAAAATATTATAAATTTAAAAATTTATAAATATAGTAAAAAATAAAAAAAGAATGACATAAATACTATTTGAGAAAATATATTTTTTTAAAAAGCTAATTTAAAAAATATTTTTTATTTTTATATTATTTTAGGTAATGGCTCAATACCTTGGCTGTTCAATTGCCAAACAAAGCATAAACGAAGTGGAGTGACAAAGGCAAACGCCCTCGATTCCATTCTACGGTGAATCATGTTCTTGTTCACACAACACCAGTTGGCAGCTGAGGATTCATCATTCAAAGTGACAAATCCCTCGCCATTGGCGCGCAATCCACCTGCAGATCTCTTCTTATCCGTTCCTCAAATCTATACCCAGAAAAAATCAAAGTCCTATTACAAATCGCAAAAACCCAAAGAGCACAATCAAAAAGCAAAAAGGAAGTGTAAATTCCAACAAATTTACTTCTTTATCTTCACTCTTTGTGAGATAGAATCAAAATTTACAGAGGGGGGACCTAGAATTCAACATTGCCACCCCATGGCTGCCACCTTGTTCGTTCATGCACCCCTTCATTTGACACTTCTCGTTTACCTTCTGCTTCAGATTTTTGCCCCCTTTATTGTTATCTATTTATTCTCCGCCCTCGATTCTGCAACCCCATATCGCGTTTTGTTGCAGCAATTCCCTCTTATTTGTATCGCCGTTGGGTGGGTCTTGTATTGGGTCAGTTTTTCTCTTAGGCATTTCGTCGAACACCTAGTATGCCGGGTGCTAAGGGTGATGGGGTGCCCAGTATGCGAGACAGGGTGCTTGAGAGCCTCTCTGCTCACCGTAATGAACTCGTTTCTCTCTTCTCCAGGTATATGCCACCCATTTCACTGTCTCTTATGATTAGGGTCTTATGCTTCGGGTTTGCATTAGGGTCAGTCTGATGTAGTTTAAAAATTATGATCCGGCTGCATTATGATTCAGCTGATTTGTTTGGGGTATTCTTTTTTTAAGGGATTAGTTAGGGCTGGTTAGGTTAGCTGTATAAGGGGAAGCCCCTTAACATTGTAAAACTAATTAGAAAGTTCAATAAAGAATTTCTTCATCTTTGTGATTCTATTTCTTACTTTCACTCACTCTCTGTCCTCTTTTCCTGAATTTTCTTCTATTTATATAAATTTCTCAATTGGTTTACGGTGGCTTCCATTGATGGAGCATTGCGACGCTTGGTGGGTTTCTACGATCCACTTTGGTTCAGCCACATATAGTCCTGGAATTTTAGGGGTCAAAAACAAGTTTTAATGGATGGGCTTTTTTTTTTTTTTGGTGAAATGGATGCGTCTAGGTCAGCTTTAGCACACTTTCAATTAGTTTTTTATGTTACATATACATATACATTATTTTTGGATTAGAAAAAGAAATTATATTAAGAAAAGAATGTACAAAGAGTTATTGACAAATGTTTCAGACTCAGAAAATGTAGCAAGAAAAAACCATGAACTAATAGTATAGATATGTAGTAACTCGGGAATATACTTAGTTTTGTTAAAAGGCCCTTTGCATGCAGTAGATTTTCTTTCTTTGAACATAATATGATAATTTAAGTTTGAACATTCAAATTAAATGGAAATTTTGGGTTTTCAATTTGGGGAGTGTAGGTATGAGTCTCGCGGAAATGGGATTTTACAGCCTCACATATTGCTGGATGAGATGGTAAATGGAGATGTTGCAGGCGAGGGAAAGCCCAAGCTCACTGATAGCTCCTTCAGTGAAGTTCTTCAATGTGCCAAGGTGTGCGTATTCACTTGAATTTTATTTTTTGGTTTATATGCATTTTGGGAAAAGAGGTTTAGAGTCTTGTGAATTTTTAGCAATGCTATTTTTAGTACGTGGAGTTAGGCGTAAGGCCGTACAGGTATAAGCGAATTTGATCCTATGGTGTCTTTTTTTTTTTTGTTGAAATGCTGTAACTTCTAGCGCGGCCCGTTTAATGTCCAAAGTCATGCCTATCTGTCTTGTTAAGAGATCATGTCTCTATATGAATTTATGATTTAGTTGTAAAAGGGCTTATTTGACCAAACTATGGAAAAACTGCTATTCTTAGAAGTACTTTTTGCATAAGTACTTTTGTAATAATGGTACTTTTTTTGGAGAAATTTTTAGGTTTTGCTTCTATTTCTGTTTTAGAAGAGAAGAACTAGTTTTCAATTTCTGCTTCTATTTAAAAACATTTTTTTTCCAAGTCAAACACTGTCAAGAAAAGTGTCTTTTTGGAAAAGAGCACTTTTTTTTCTATAAAAGAAGCTTGGCCAAATATGTCCTAAGTTACAGTTTAATAGGTTATAGCTTACTAGGTATGCATGCCTTTCAATTCTTTAGTGCATGTAGGGGAATAATCTCTCGCATGATGATAAAAGATCCTGAACCAAGTGCTAAATGGTTGGATAGTCGCCATCTTCTTTGATATGGTTTGTTACTCCTTTTCCATGATTGGCATTGGACGTAGTTACATAGTTCGTGGGTCTGCATGACAGTTTAGTAACTTTAGTTTGTAAGCTCAAGCAGAGGAATCTTAATTGTACCAAATAGGAATTGCGTGAACCATTTTCTTTATAACTAATTTATGTGCGAAGAATCTATCCGTACATTTTGTACCCAATTTGTGTTCCCAATATGATGATTGAAAGTCATTAGTTCATGGTACACAGATTTAATAACAGAAATTAGCCCTTTCTATTTTTAGCATATTACTTGCATGAATTTCGTAACAAGCTAAGTTGTATTTGAAAGTTGCAATTTTCTTCAACTTTTGCTTGATGCATGTCTTCCAATCGCTTCCATTCAACCAAGGTCTTTTTTGCAAACTTTGCTCAATGAACTAACTCTGCATTTGCCTTGTGTATGAGTCATTATGGGACTGAACGTGAGTCCTAGTTTTTCTTGAAGGTCTTAATTTAACCCATGCAGAAGGTCTTGGTACTGTATAATTGAATATACAATAGAGTGTGGTCGTACGCTTCAGTAATCATGTAAACAGGATTATTATGGTGGTGATTGAAGAGAAACGACAACCTGATGATCACTTCACTGCAAGACTAGAGCAATTTATAGTAGAAAGAAGGTCCAAAAGTCACCTAAGATTCCTAGCTAACATCAATGGCTATTTATGTAAGAAATATAGACATGTACAACTACAATACCACATATAACAGCGTATAGAATACAGCGTAAAATACGGTTGTAAGTTACCGGAAAACAACCGACAATTACAGTACAAATATCAAAAAAATACTGCTGAAAGATATAGTAAAATAGCCGAATAAGTGTAGTAAAATAACCAAAAAATACTGTAAATTAAACAGTGAAATTATACGAAAATTAGCGTTAAAATCTCGGTATAACACATTAAAATATTTCAATAAACTTGTATCACAAACCGCAGCCGAATAAATGAACACGACAATCAAGTAATATCTGAAAGAGGGAGAGTAGATTAGAAAATACCGAAGATACCGTGCCATGGGAAATACCACTATCCTAAAAGATGATTTCGCCTCTGCTCCGGTGCAAACAGATATGCGGCGGCCGTCCTCCAGGATTTACACGGTCCGACCCTTAACGTGCACTTGTTAATTGCCGGGTAGGAGTGCCTTGAACTTTGCCCAAATTTTAGGAGAGAGAAAAACCGTGAGAGAGAGAGAGACCGAGAGTGTTCATGTTTGGTTGTTATAGCTAATGGTATATATATAGTATAGACGACTATAACAAGTATTAAAAAGAACGGGTGCAATAAATTTCAACGGCTATAAACGGTAGCAAGTATTAAGTCATCGGCTATAATGAATTCCAACTGCTATAAACGGACGTAATAAATTTCAATGGCTATATTGTCATTTAATTCCCAACGGTCACAATTTTAATGACCCTGAACGACTAATAATGGTGAACAGCCGGTAATTAGGTACGGTTAGAATATTTTCTATAACACTTAAGTTTAGCTTGTATCATTTTTCCAACAATCCCCCACAAAGGATACAAGCGGAAGAGAACAAAGAAGGATAGATTGGGCAAAGGGAGTTCAGTTTTTCAGTGCCGATGTCTTACGACTTGAATCGTCACCTAGTGTAACCCAAGTTTAAGACCAACATCTTGCAAGGTGACTTTCGTTTTGAACCTCACAAGGGGTTATATAGTCTTCCACTTGGACACATACCAAACTCCAGATCTCGACAACTCCTGCGGTTTGGCGTGTTTAATCGGCCATGCGCTCGTCCTGGATATTCATAGGCGCTCTAGAAGGCAAGTCTTAATCCTTCATAGGGAGCGGCCAGACTCCCACACCTATATAGGTGGATCTCATCAAGTGTGTGTTACCGTACACCACCAAACATATGGATATGAGTCCATTAAGAGCTAAAGCTCAACCTTACCTCTGGTAACATACAGACAGTGTCCTTCATGTGCAAGTCGTGCTCACACCGCCAACATACGGCATAGGACCCGTCTCCAGACAGTGTCCGTCATGTGCAAGTCGTGCTGACACCGCCAACATACGGCATTGGACCCGTCTCCGCACTATCACACCATAGGGAGGGACAACATAAAACATAGTGCATATCTTGAATGAAACTATGACTTTTCACATTGAACCTGATAAGCCCAGGTTGGATACATCATAGTTTATTCGTGTACAGACTTCAGTCCCTTCCCCCTCGATGTTTTTACAATCATTTTACGACAAAGGCCTTTTGTCAACGGATCCGCAAGATTCTTTTCAGACTTTACATAGTCTAGTGATATCACTCCACTTTCTATTAGATCTCTCACGATCTTATGCCTGAGACGATGTGTCTCCTCTTGCCATTATGAACCTTGTTCTCTGCCATAGCAGTTGCAGCTTGACCATCACAGTGAAGTGACACTAATGGAGTTGGAAGCCCCCACAAAGGCATTTCAACACTGTATTCAGAGTTGACTACTGCCAAAATTAATCATGAGTTGCTCTTACCCCCACATTGAGGTACCTGCAATGAACTGTTAAACAACTAGCGCCATCGCCTGCCAACTTCAATAAGAGTCTGTATAACACATTAGTGGAGCACACATTATATTAGTAAAATTACATCTCCACCCCAAGTACTCACATAGTACGTATATCATACATACAGTTGGCACGAAAACCACATACCGCAAATTGTCACTTTCACATCTCATCACAATTGTGAAGCATTATCACTAGTTTAGTTCACAAAGGACCATATACCCATTTTCATCGTACTTAGCGTACATGCGATATTACTATTAAGGGTAGTCCATGTCTTACCAATGTTGTACTAAATTTTGGTAATATCAAGAGAAAGAGATTCACAATACCATAATTCACAAGATTCTTTTTACAACTCAACTTAAGGCAACCCAAGCCTCTGTAAGGTTCTCAAGCCCAAGTGCTTAGCATCATTAAGCTATTTACATCGACTTTGGACAATTGACAAACAATATTTCCACCATAACGAATTTCCATGAGCTAGCTATAACTAGCAAACAGCGGTAGAAACACAATAGTCAGAAAAGATTATCACCTGACAACATACCTTATAGGCTCTCGGGTGTTTTTACAGCCCCCCACAATGGAATGTCTCACACTGCATTCTTAAGCTGTTAGATTTTTCTACCTGCCGACTCAGTTTTAAAAGAACAACTAAAACATGCAGGTTTCAGCGGGGTGTCAGAAACATATTGTAATTAGTAGAATGTCTCTCAACAAGATCAAACACCCAACACAACACGGAGTCTAGTACAACATAAATCCCATTCATAGTACTTCACTAGTGCTTCAACAATTTAATTAGAGCACTTTAATATTCATTATTTGGATCAATGTATGTAGACAAGGTCCACCACTAACATATGATATAAAGGGACGAGTGTTGTATTATTCACCAAAAACATGATACCATCAATTACCTTAGTATATTTGGCTTGTGATGTGATGCCACATTTTTATTCTTATCAAATGAACACTAGGGTCATATAGTATGTCATTCAAACGGCCAACATGAGCACACAACATATGACAATAACCAAACAAGGCATCTAGGCACAAGCTAAATACCAAGCCTATGACCAATCAAGGTTATCATGTGGCCTGCACCTTACTCCTTTTCCAAAAACTAGAAAGGAATACATGAAACAATAATCCTAAGGGCATAATAAGTCTCTGAAGACAACATACAGTCTTCATATACTCAAACATATCATGTTTTTCCGAACTACAAGTTGGAATTCAAGAAAACAACTTAAAATGACAGTATATTGCCCAAAAGACAGTAGTTGCAATATTAAAGCAAGAACAAATTCAGCACAAATTCAGCAGTTAACAGTCATAATCTGTAGTATGTACATAACATACCGTGCTTGCACAACTGAAACAGCAAGTATTACTCTAGTACTCCAGAATTTAACATGTAAAAGTCCATAATAGCATGCGCATCAACATCTTATAGCCCAAAACAATATGCAGCAGTGCATTCGGCAACATACAACATGCTTTTCATCATTTTAAGTAACATGTTCACAATACTTCAAACATAGCCATGGAAAATACATGAAACACATCATCATGGAGACTAACACACCAAATCACTCATGAATTTTCACAAATTATCACAAGTCCTATTATCTCTTTATAATGGTCAAGGTCTCTAAGAATTTTATCCACATAATCAAGAGTCAAATCCCTTTTTTTTTTTTTATATTCATTTTCACATCGGTGTCGTATCTGCCTCATATAAATTTATTATATTAACTCGAGAAAAGCTTTATGGTATTTATAGCATTCATACTCTCCAAAGAGGGGCATCTCATCAACTTGACTTTTCATACATACAAACCACCACCATAAACAAGCTTATGTGTGACCAGGAACAGTCAATTATGATACTACTATCTAGGGATTTGATAAATATCACATAGAGAGTTTCAAACACCTAAACTTTATTTTATTTAGGAATCCTAAAACCCCTCTAATTTTTCATAAAAATTTCTCTCTTAATATTATAGCTCAAGATTTTTGGCTATCAACAAACTTTCTTGAAATAGGTGCACTTATGGCTTCATAATGTCATCAAGGATTTTAGGACCTTCCTCAATCGCATATGCACTAGCTACATGATTGTCAAAATTAAAACACTTGAACTAGAAAGGCAATAATATATTCAAGAGGACCTACATATATAGGCTAGACGCCCCCACAATTCAAGGTAGTAAAGATCAGAACCATAATATTTTATAGTATTTTATCTAACCATTAAATAAGGAGTCCTTTAAAATCAACAGGTACATCCTCTAGGATAACCTAGAGCTTTATTACTTCAACATAAACCACTAATATCAAGCATGAACACCTCTTTCCACAAAAAGGAAATCAAGGTTTTGTTAAGAAAAATAATGAGAAATCCATGCTACTTAGTGGTAAAAATAGTTCTTACGTAACACAAGAATTTTGCGTCATACAATAGCACTGCCCTCACATTTCACTAGCTTATATTAGGGTTTATATGAATGTGGATCTAACTTCCATTGATAAAATGTAAGTGATACATGCATACCAGCATTATGTTGCTTCCATTTAACCTCTTTCATATCAACCTTGAAAATTAGGTCATTTGAATTATAACATGAATAGTGGGAAAACTGTATGGAATCCAAATCATCAAACATACACATACTTAAACTTCATGTATAATTTTTGGTTTATTATTAAGTATGTCTCATTTCCATTTTTCCTTTTCCTCTACACTTAAAAGCCCGATTGTTGGCCCAATCGTATTTAAACCCTTAGATCCATATGGGCTTTCATTTTCTTTTTCTCGTAAGGCCTAATGACCTTATTCCTCCTATTATGCATTCAATTGGCAAATTAATTAACACATCAAGTTGTTGTCTTTCATATGCCACAACTAGAATGGAGTATTATTATTTCATGCTAACTAGATTAAAATAAGAATAATTCGCATTGTCTTTTTAAAAATCTAAAATAGTGCATCACATGAGTTCTAATCATCAATGTCCAACATGACAGTTCCCCCATATTTCGCCAGCTCGTGGTATAAGTCATATGAACGTGAGTTCATCTCAATAACAAAAGCAATTTAATATGTACGCCACATAGGCTTAAATAGACACAATATTATACCATACCACATGAAATTAGATGATATTGTCCAAATCATTGCTAGCAAATATAACAAATGCAATAATAAGAGACCATCAAAATACAACCAGAAGTTTTGAACTTTTTAAATCAACATATAGATTTGCTAGAAAATATAAATCTCATGAAAGCACATTCTTTCCTACATTAAGTCTTAGGTGATAGGCCCAAATAAGAATCAATAGTTTATCCCAAGTCCCTATATTACTCATGATTGATTGATAAATCGTTTTTTAGATTGTAAGAAATATAGACATGTACAACTACAATACCACATATAACAGCGTGTAGAATACAACGTAAAATACTATTGTAAGTTACCGGAAAACAACCGACAACTACAGTACAAATATCAGAAAAATACTGCTGAAAGATGCAGTAAAATAGCCGAATAAGTGTAGTAAAATAACCGGAAAAATACTGTAAATTAAACAGTGAAATTATACGAAAATTAGCGTTAAAAATCTCGGTACAACACATTAAAATATTCCAATAAACTTGTATAAAAAACCGTAGTCGAATAAATGAACACGACAATCAAGTAATACCTGAAAGAGGGAGAGTAGATTAGAAAATACCGAAGATACCGTGCCGTGGGAAATACCACTGTCCTAAAAGACGATTTCGCCTCTGCTCCGGTGCAAACAGATATGCAGCGGCCGTCCTCCAGGATTTACACGGTCTGACCCTTAACGTGCACTTGTTAATTGACGGGTAGGAGTGCCTTGAACTTTGCCCAAATTTTAGGAGGGGGGAGAACCGTGAGAGAGAGAGAGACCGAGAGTGTTCATGTTTGGTTGTTATAGCTAATGGTATATATATAGTATAAACGACTATAACAAGTATTAAAAAGAACGGGTGCAATAAATTCCAATGGCTATAAACGGTAACAAGTATTAAGTCATCGGCTGTAATGAATTCCAACGGCTATAAACGGACGTAATAAATTTCAACGGCTATATTGTCATTTAATTCCCAACGGTCACAATTTTAATGACCCTGAACAACTAATAATGGTGAACAGTCGGTAATTAGGTACGGTTAGAATATTTTTCCATAACACTTAAGTTTAGCTTGTATCATTTTTCCAACAATTTACACCTAGTGGTCGGTTATGGAGAAGAAAAAAAGGGGCCTTCAATGTGCCTCCATACTCCAAGCTACACATTAATTGTCTATACTAATTACATGACTTGCTAGAATCTTAGGACTAATTACATGAAAATATCAAATTTAAAATACAAAATTGATATGTCTCAACAATGACGGCTGCTTTCAGCTGCGAACCAAATAAGATTGTGGTATGCCTGTTTAAGTTTCATCTAACGCTTGCCTGAAGATAACAAGTTAAAAATGTTTTATTTTGTTCCATGGACGGAATACTTTTTACGTTGATCTATGTTGCATTGCATACATGCTTTAAAGCCTTGAAACCTATAACCTACTTGATCTTCGGAATTTCCCCTTTCCATTCCTGAAATTTTCTTCTTGATTTCATGCTAAATACAGGAAACTATAGTTCTGCTCCCCTTTGTGGCCATAGCTTTCCGCCCAAGGCCTGGTGTTTGGGAATATATCCGAATCAATGTTTATGAGCTCAGTGTGGAAGAGTTGAGCGTTTCAGAATATCTTAAATTCAAAGAAGAGCTTGTGAATGGACAGTAAGTAAAAAGTTGTGACTTCAGTTGTAATCCTTTTTTATTGCTGCTTCTGTTTGATGAATACACAATGAATTTTGTATTGACTTCCTATGGAGTTCTTACCAAGTTATATTTTTATCTTACTAGATTCAATGAAAATTTTGTGCTCGAACTTGACTTTGAGCCTTTCAATGCAACATTTCCTAGACCAAGCCGGTCATCATTCATTGGCAATGGGGTTCAATTTCTCAATCGTCACCTGTCCTCAATCATGTTTCGTAATAAATTCTCTTTGGAGCCTATAGTTCAGTTCCTTTGCACCCGAAAACATGAAGGACAAGTAAGTATACTATGGCTTCCCTGTATATTTTGGTTTCTGTGCTTCAGCCATGTTCATCCAGTTCTAGTTAATGGTTGATGTCAGGCTTTGCTTTCAATCAATATATAATGCATTTGCATGAAAACTTACCAGAGCTTTGCATATTTATAAACCGAATCTGCAGGGAATGATGCTGAATGACCGCATACAAAACGTGTCTGGTCTACAAATTGCTTTGGCAAAAGCAGAGGATTATCTTTCTAAACTCGCACCTAATACGCCATACTCTGTGTTTGAATACGTGTAATAATCTACTTTTTACTAGTTTACCTCAGCTTCTGTCTTCAAATTACTTGGGTATGGAGCATTCACATTTCTTTGTAATTTTTGTTGCAGGTTACAAGGAATGGGTTTTGAGAGAGGTTGGGGCGACACAGCAAAAGGAGTATCAGAAATGGTTCATCTGCTTTTAGAGATTCTTCAGGCTCCTGATCCTGCCAGCCTGGAGAACTTTCTGGGTAGAATCCCCATGGTGTTTAATGTTGTTATTCTTTCTCCTCATGGATACTTTGGCCAAGCAAATGTTTTAGGCTTGCCGGACACTGGTGGCCAGGTATTTTTTTCTTTTTATTTGTGGATAATGTCCTATACTATTCGGTAATTATCTCTTCGTTAAAACTTTATCCTTCTTTATCTTGTTTGGGTATTATGGAAGGAAAAGGCCAAAAGTCATGCATATGTAGAATCATGGGGTATGGCTCTTGGGTTGACATAACCAAATGCGTGAATGGTCTTCATCAATGAACTAAATGCATGTCCTTTAGGGATTGTGACTGCAACATCGAAAGCTTATATAACCACAAGTTGCTGATGGAGGCTTGAGACATACAATTGAAAAGGAAAGTTTTGAGTGGTGTTAGCGTATATATTTGGAGCTTTGTCTGCGGAAAAGTTGTATTTGAGTTGAGATGAGTGTAAGAGTGGTATTTTAAGTATGATCAGAGATTGTAATCCAAATTTTATAGTGGATGAGGCACCTATCCTATGATTTTTTGAGTTGAGAATGGGTTTCCATGTAAATTTCTGTGCGTGTTGTTTTTGTGTTTTCATTCTACTGTGTCTTGCATGATTTTTTCCCAACAACCTTTCCATTATGACAATGTGCTATACTAGTTAATGACTCTCTGTTCATGTCACATCCCTGAAAACTGTTTTTGAGTACTTTTTCCTGCCTATAATATGTGATTCTCAGGTTGTATACATACTTGATCAAGTGCGTGCCCTGGAGAAAGAGATGCTCCTCAGGATTAAAAAGCAAGGACTGGATGTTGTTCCTAGAATTCTAATAGTAAGTTCTAAAATTTTCTTTGTTAATATGAAAGCCTCTTAATATTTGTGCATTGTTTCTGAAATTTCTTTTTTCTTGTGATGATCTCAGGTGACAAGGCTGATACCAGAAGCAAAGGGAACAACATGCAACCAGAGACTAGAGAGAGTCAGTGGTACGGAGCACACTCATATCCTGCGTGTGCCTTTCAGAAATAAGCAAGGCGTTCTTCGCAAATGGATCTCTAGGTTTGATGTCTGGCCATATCTGGAGACCTTTGCCGAGGTGAATGCAACTAGTTACCATAATCGGGTTTTTCTTGTTTCCTCCTACATTAAAGCTGCGTGCCTCACTATATACCTCCATCTGTTTTGATGGAAAATATTGCTGTCACAATTCTATTGTTTCTTTGTGTAAATCATAACAATAACCAATAATATGAAAAATGTTTGTGAAATTGACTTCCATTTAACGAAAGTGGAAAACATTTTCTTTCACGGAGGGGAAAACCTTCCTTATATTATATGTTTTACTTTAACCTTCACTTGACCAAGTGTGAACCTCGTACAAATTTATAGAATAAAACTATTTTCTTCATGTACATGGACGAAAGTTTTTAAGCAAAAAATTATTGTAATTGAAAATATTTTGTGAATAAAATTTCCATTGAACTAAACGAACCTATAGTTTGCTCAACTCTCCATCATAGCTCGTGAAGACATGTTGTTAATTTTGCTTCAGGATAAATCTTCCTACTAGTTTATGAAATTTGTGCACATTCTGCAATTTATTCCTGCATCAGCGTTCACCATTTAAGAACAACATTCACTTAAAAGAAGCCTAGAGGGGAACAGCATCCTGTGCACATGGCACTCTGCGCTGTACATTTTCTCACTGATTGGCGTCGTTAGTGGCAATCTTGCACAATCAAGAAGAGAAGCTTTATGAAGATTGTAGCCTTGCTTTTCTAATTTTTGACCATAGTGCCAAGCACTGTGGCGATAATATTTTTTGACTTGCCAAACAATATTCAATTGCTTAATGCGGTGCGCATCCTAGTAACTTGTCCATAGAGTCGTATAATAAATTGTTTGCTACCTTGGTTTTGTATGTATAACAAGGCAGGACTTAAGGACATATGACTTCGTAACTTCCTTTTTCTATTTTATTAATTGATGATGATACTATAATTTTCTAGGACACATCATTATTTTTACAATGGTAAGGAGTATACTACATTTTTCCTATAGGGACAATAAGTATTGGGGGATGAGAGGTTGAGCTTTGATCCGTTTAACTTGAGGGATGGGTACTCTAACTACTACATCAACTTTAACAACTCAGGACAAAATTTATTTATGCATTCATAATGTTATTTTTAGTCTGATTTGACTTCTTAAGCAGAATTCTTGTCTATCACTGTAAATAGGATGCGTCGAACGAAATTGCTGCAGAATTGCAAGGCGTACCAGACCTTATCATTGGCAACTACAGTGATGGGAATCTTGTTGCATCTCTGATAGCTAATAAACTGGGAATCACACAGGTTTCTTCTCATTTTACTATTGGTTCATGAACCTTTTCTTTAAATTTTGTTTACATATTCTCAAGGGACAAATTTTATTTTTAGTGCAACATTGCACATGCGTTGGAGAAAACCAAGTATCCAGATTCTGATATATATTGGCGAAAATATGAGGAGAAGTACCATTTCTCAAGTCAGTTCACGGCTGATCTAATTGCAATGAATAGTGCAGATTTTATAATCACTAGTACATACCAAGAAATAGCGGGAAGGTAAGTTCTTTAAGTTAACAGATACATTATTTTCTTTTGGGGTAAACGGGTGTCGGAGCTAGTTTACCCGCACCGTGACTAAATTGTTGGTTACATGCACTATCCACTCAAAAACTTTCCCAATGTAAAATAGGATAAGTTGGGGCCTACAAACTTAATGAGTGTCCCAAGAGGATGGGAGACCTGGACGAGATGCTTTTTGGGACACCAAGTCCAAGAGTAACACTTGAGCCTACCCTATGTCTTCTTTTGGTAGTCGCAAGATTTGGGCCAACTTGCCCGCGCCTTGACTAATCCTTGGGCTGAACGCACTGTTCACTTGGAAGTTTCCATACATGCAATATGTTGGGGGCCTTAAGTGCCCATTGGTGGCCCTGAGGAATCGTTTGCATCCAATGACATGATTTAATTCAATGAACCTTTAGACATAACGCTTCATAAGGCACCAAGTTCAAGTACCTTCCCATTTGATCCAACCCTTTGGGTTTATTCATTGTAAAATTGTGCACGTATTTCATTCAAAAGGGAATGGGAAGTGAGCATTTGGGCAACCTTCCTTGTTTCTAATGCTAAAGACATTGGTGTTCTCCTTGTGTAAACGTAACTGACGTTTTACCACTCTGTCTCAGCCATACTAATGTTGGACAATATGAGAGCCACACGGCCTTCACTCTTCCAGGATTGTATCGAGTTGTCCATGGAATTGATGTTTTTGATCCCAAGTTCAATATTGTCTCTCCTGGTGCTGATATGAGCATATACTTTCCCTACTCAGAGAAAGAGATGAGGCTTACTGCTCTACATGGTTCAATTGAAGAGCTCTTGTACAATCCTGAACAAAATGATGATCACATGTACGCTTCTGCCCCCTGAATGCAAATTTATGCTTTAATTTATCTACTCTTTTCTGATTGTCCAATATTCTTGTCATATTTCGTTCGATTTATGAGTTCGAAATCATATGATGACAACATTGTATTAAACATATACTTGATAACAAATTTTTGTACATAATTTGATAGACATCTTTTCTCATTGTTTGGGGCAATCTGGCGTTGAATCCTCTGTAGACCGTATGATATGGTAATCTCACCACTCACCTATCCTTACCTGGCATGATAAAACTATCCATGGTGTGCTGATAGAGTAATGTTGTGATAATACGTGCATCTTTCTAAATGCAAGTATAAATGTCGACAAGCAGCAATATGGTGCCGATTCAACTTAGGATGTGCCTGATTCCCGGTAATTTCCTAGTTTTCTCTGTCATTGAGATGATAATTTAGAACACTTAAAATTTAGAGAAGACTTAGAAACAAGAGAAGGGAGTTTTTCTAGTTTTAGTACAAAAAGGGGAGACAACAAGAAAACCATTTACTTGTTAAAATGGAAAAAAGAAAAATTTTTGAATGCATTTTTTTAGAGAACTTTCTAGAGCGCAGGAAAGCTTTCATGAACTAAACACACCCTTTGGCTTTGTGGGGTTGGAGAAAAAACATTTTCTTTCTTAAGATATTTTAAATTGAACGTATCTTTTTCTTCTAGTTGCCAAAATAAATTTCATTACAAGACTCTGCGTGAAGTTGGGGTTTGGTACAACTAATGGTGGACTTGGATGTGAAGAGTATGAGGATCAGTGTGGGGTTGAGAATAGTGGTGTAAAGAAAAAGGCTTCCTTTATTTATGAAAAGTCAACCCTTTGAAATACCTTCACTACTTTTTACATGCAGTAGCAATGGGATGGAATACGATCTCCTTCCGAGTTCCAACCATATGTATCATTAACGGTGAAGGGAGGAGAGAGGGAAAGAGGAAAGGATTAGAGGGAAGGGCGAGGAATAGAGAGAACCATGAGGTGAAGAAGGGGTTTTATTAAAATATTATTGAATTGCATCTTGTAAATGGAGTACACGTACGAGTTTATACAGGTATCCCTAGAGTAAAATTCAAAAACTAAATTAACGTAAGAATATGGAATCTTGCAAAAGGATTCAAAATCTCAAAATAGGGTAGCTTCCTGAATATAATAGATTTTTCGAAGACAACTTTCAAAACTTAGTAACTTCATAAAATTTCTTCTTCTGGCTGGTGTAAAATTTCAATGGTGCTGCCCTATGCGGTGCCACGTCACTTAGTCCTCCGACATTTTTCATGTTGACTTTATTCTAGAATTAATTTAAGGAAAAGATTAGACTTGGAAACATACTCCAACTCAAAGATGGGAAATTTCAGCTCGTTCCCAATGTTTGATGGTTTCTAATTTAAGAGTCCATTGTATCTCTGTCCTACCTGATATTTACTGTGTGATGATGCAGTGGTATTCTCATGGATCAGTCTAAGCCTATGATATTTTCCATGGCAAGACTCGATAAGGTCAAAAATATTACCGGGCTTGTCGAGTGCTATGGCAAGAGCAGCAAGCTTAAGGAACTTGTAAATCTTGTGGTGGTTGCGGGTTATATTGATGTCAGCAAATCAAAAGACAGAGAAGAGATTGCAGAAATCGAAAAGATGCATAGCCTTATAGACAAGTACAGCTTGCATGGTCATTTTAGATGGATCCCTGCTCAGATGAACCGTGCTCGTAATGGAGAGCTTTATCGTTATATTGCAGATAAAAGAGGTGCATTCGTGCAGGTAATGAGGTTCAGCGATATGTTTTTATTCAAATACAGAGTATGAGTACACTATATAAGCTTACCCCTTTTTATTGAGCTTTTGAACTTTTTTTTCAAATACAGAGTATTCGTACACTATATAAGCTTACCCCTTTTTATCGAGCTTTTTAACCTTTGTTCGAATTTGGTTCCACAAGATATTAACATGTATACTCAACTCGATTCAAATTGTTAGCTTAATCTAGTCAAGCCAAGTTCGTTATTGAGTCAAGCGGAGCTATTGAGCTACTATCGAGTCCTTACTGAACCACTTTCAAACCAATACTTATTATTAACAAGCTATTAGCAGGCTCTTAACAAGCCCTTCTCAAACTGTTCTTGAATATTAACAAGTTGAGAAGCCCTATGTTCAAACTTGGCTCGTTAACTTTATCGAGCTTGATCAAACTCAGCTTGATAAGCTTAAGACTCTAAAACAAACACGAATGATCCTAATTGATTTCACTCATTAGTTGCTCATTGAATCTTTGGTTTTTCTACATCTCTATATTTGCGACAAAAAATCAATAGATTATAAGAAGAGAAAATTTACGGTTATCTTCCTATAATCTAATGACTTTTGGTTAAAGGTGTTGGTTAGTGTTGTCTCCCAATCCCTAAGCTAGAGGTCTTGCTTTCAAAACTCATCCCCCTCCTCCAAGTGTTGGCTTCCTTATTTAGGGAAAGATGTTGTACCTTTTACCAGTGTAAAAAAGAAAAAGATCTGCTGACCTTTTACCCATTTGTATTAGCAACTCAAGTTGTGTACAATTTTTGTTCTCCCATAGTAATCTCATCTATTGTTGTCTCCTTTGCTCTTCTGCAGCCTGCTTTCTATGAAGCCTTTGGTCTCACAGTTGTCGAGGCCATGACTTGTGGCCTCCCGACATTTGCTACATGTCATGGTGGGCCCGCTGAGGTCATAGAGCACGGTGTCTCAGGATTCCATATAGATCCCCATCACCCTGATCTGGTTGCTTCCCTCATGATTGACTTCTTTGAACGGTGCCAAAAGGATCCTTATCACTGGGAAAAGGTCTCTAATGCTGGGGTTAAAAGAATCTATGAAAGGTTTTCCCTTTGCTTTCTTTTTCTGGTTTGTTTGGGAAAGGATGAGGATCCCATGATGTGTACATGGATTTGATCATGTGGTAGGAGAGAGAAGATAACAGCACTCTCTCTCTCCCCTCCTGATCGTGGAATCAAGTCATGGTTCGCAGTGTCTTGGACACGGCGTACAGTGGACATTACATAACAAGTTGTAGCGACTGGGTTGGGTTTTCGAGTAAAATAAGCTACTCTTATACTTTATTTTTATAAGAATTAGTGAACATATAATTACTAATTTCTATAGCTTTTCTGATAATTTTTTATATGTAAACCCATTTATAAGTAACAGCCAGTGCAAGCTAGGATCTGGAGTTAGTGGGACTGGGGGGCAGCTAATCTGATGAGCAATTTAAAATTAATTTGACAACATAGTATAACTAACTTCAAATTTAAATTTATTTAACAATGATTTCACAACGACAATACCCAGTGCCTCAAAGAGCCTTCCTTCAAGGTAGGGTCTGAAGAGGGTAAGATGCACGCAACCTTACCTCTACAAGGTGTTACCTCGTAGGAGGCTAATTCCGAAGGGACCCCAACCCTCAAAAGATTAAATATGATTTCACTATTACAAAACTTCTCACTTTATAGAAGACATATTTAGAGTTACTTATTCAGTAATAAGGTTTTAAATAGTTGATCATATATGCAAATTTAATTCGTTTTGCCAACATTAATTGATTAGAAATTGGTAAGTTTATAATAATTTGTTTTCCTTCCATCATTCTTTGCAAAGATACTGGAGAGATGAAATAAACTAATATGTCTGACATGATTTTTTTTTTAGAGGACCTATTTTTCTTTTTCTTTTTCTTTTTGTTTTTCATATCATATCCTTTTTTTCAATTGAAAATTATTACTTGGTTAAAAGTATTATTTTTTGACAAATACCCTATGTAGATAATTAGGTACACGACTATATATATATATATATATATATATATATATATATATATATATATATATATACGCATCGGCAATGCCTACGGAAGGGGGGAATGTCGGATTTGAACCTGCGTCCCGGGGGACCATTAGGACAAATCAGAGACCAGCAGTACATAACTATGTATCCAGTACATCGTGTATAACTTAATTGGATATAAAAAGTAATATTAAGTAATTATTTCTCAAAAGTAAATGATATTGTACTCTGTGTTTACCCATAGCCTTCCTCTGTACTTGTAAATATACAACACAACTAGAAATATTTTGCGATTTCAGTGTGGGCAATCCATGTCGCTCTACCGGTGGTAACAACTAGTTCAAAATTTGTTATAGAACAGTCGTTATAACGACCATTATTTGATGCTATACTGACTCTCAATCATAAAAAAGGGCTACACATTCTGTATCCTATGCACTTTAAGTGATCCTGGCCTGTTTGAAAAGCAACTTTTTTAGAAGTTGAAGCTGTGGATTTGAATTTTATGTTGAAGGTACACATGGAAAATATACTCGGAGAGGCTGTTGACATTAGCTGGTGTGTATGGATTCTGGAAGCATGTTTCCAAGCTTGATCGTAGAGAGACTCATCGTTACCTTGAGATGTTTTACGTTCTCAAGTTCCGCCATCTGGTCAGTTCCCATTCTTCTTTCTCCTAGGCGCTTTAACTTCCTTTTCTGAAGCTTGTGAGCGACATAAAAGAACAAATACGAATCTATATCATTGACGATGTTGCAAATACCATCTTTTCTTTCTGAATATCGAGATAACACCTGTATTATCCAAGAGTGGTGAAAGAGAATGACTTCGCTTCTGTATGGGGAAGAAGTTCTGTTTCCAAATCATCTTTTTGCTGTGCATTCTCCACAATTTAAACCCAATGGGCATTCATGCGAGAGGGCATGCTAGAGTGTAAAACTATTCTTGAATCTTTACCCATAATTTTAAGTTTTGGGGATAATTGGTTACTTGTAATGTGGGTACTTAAGTTAACCCTGGGAGAGGCTGAAATTTTGCAGGTGCAGTCCGTTCCACTCGTTGTCGACGAACAACACTAAGCCAATAAGCAGCTGAAGCGCACAGTCAAAGCTAGTATTGGAACACGCTTGCTATTAACTGGCGTTCCGGTTTGAATTTCATGCAACTTTTTTTCCCCGCTTGTAAGCAAAAGGAACGAACTTAGCTTCGTTGAAATGGTATGTGGCTAAATAAAATGTGTTCTTGTTCAAAAAAAAAAAAAGTGTTCTTGTACTATGTTGTATCATCTTTGTTTCGAGTCTCTCTCTCTCTCTGGGTAACTGTTGCGGTTGCTTTTGAGATACTTGATTACATTTTGCTTGGCTTGAAGCTTCGTTGAGTCTGTAGGCTGTGTTTGGAGAGCTCAGGGTCGGTTTTAGAAACATGGAAATCCAGCATTGCGTCGAGCTCTGCTTAGTTAGGGTCTATTAGACAGATTTAGACTTGTTTATGATTGATGGACTCGTTTACTCTTGTAATTTGGCTCGAGCTCAATTCACTAGCTAGTTGAGTCAACATGACTTGTCAAATCAGCTCGAGCTTAAATGACTCAACCGAATAACTTTAAGATTTATATTTCTCGTGTACGAGTTTTAAGTTCCAATTAGAAAATGCGGAGTTAAGTATTACATTTCGCTCACGTTGCATAAACAACATTTCTACATGAAAAAGTTATTTTGTGGTAGTGTAGTCACCAAACATGACAGCGACTTCTCGCCTAGATTGTAAAAAAATATGCACTCCACGAAAATATTTTTCGGTGCATACTTTTGGGAACTTTTTTTTTTTTTTTTTTTGTTCTAATTTTGAAAATTAGATATGGAATGCTATTTCTTATTTCAAAATGGGCGTTGTCCATATTGATATAGGCTATGTTTGCCTGTAGTTGTTAGCGTTTATTGTTTAATAGAGGCAGCACCACCACCGGCTCCAACGTTCATCACGAGGTCCTCAACAATGTTTCTTCTCCCAATTAGCTTAGCAAACGACTCGACATTCATATTAGCTACTTTTACCAATGTTGCGATCTTTTCAACCCTTTCCTCAAAGCGTCCAAACTGGAACTTTGTCATGGCAGGATCTCTTGCAGAAGATTGATGCTTCCTTGTACGACCATCACATGTAGTAACTGCCAAGTAACTGAAACGTCATCACACCGCGCTCGTTTTTTGCCAACAAAGTTTCCAGTTGATACCAATCTTTCATTCGAGAATGCACCACACGAACTCTTCAACTCTTCTGCAACTTCGTACTGCTCTGTTGCTGAAGTTGGAGGCCGTTGTCTGTCAGTAAAATACAGTCTACAAACGCGGCACCATATGGACTGCAGTTCGTTGCTCCTCACAGGTTTAATCTGGTAATCAAAGGCGCTCTCTGATGCAGCACACGTAGTGGGATATTAACGGCCTTCCTTTTGAATTTTATTAAAATTATAATAAAATAACAAAGAGGGGATGGATAACTCGTTTCTCACAACCCGAGAAATCAAGGATTAACATTACAATTGGGTTTTTTTCCCTCAAAATCCAATTCTACCTAAACCTAACTAGTCTTCCCCTTTATATAGGGGAGGAATTACAAAATTTAAAATTCAAATTTAAAATCAAATCAAATCAAATCACAAGGAAATCAAATCAAAATTAAAAACGGAAAGAAATTTAAAATTAAATTGGTAACCAAATCCCACTGATCATGCCTTGAATCTTGCGTATGAACTCAACCGCGTCCTAGTGCTGCCAACTCTCGTGACGCCAAGCTATGCACCAATCACGAACGCGAGGCCACTTCCCCGTCTAACCTTGGCGTCCTAATCCCGCCTTTTCCTGGATCGCCCGCCTTGACCCGCTTGACCCACTAAAGACTATTTGGCGGCTGCATCACCCTCTACCATGAACTTGTAAATCGTGTTTGCAGAGTAATCAAATGACATCATGATGATAGGAACATGTCTAGCGATCATCATCCTTTATCAAACTCAGGAGCGCATGTCCTGATATGGATGGCAAGTCCACCTCTGCGAGTACTAAGTCGACTTTACACTACCTCAGGACTTTCCGGGCGTTCAATCCATTAACAACATTCGCGAAGGGCAGTAATGGTCTCCCTGGTCGAATCATCTCCTCCACCGCAATGACAGGCCCATTTCCCTGACCAGGCGGTGACGGTGGTGAAGTGGAGTTTGTCGGTGATGGCAGCGGAGATCGAGCGGTGGGTGTAGGCGGCGCCACCAGTAGCCAGGAGGAGGAGGAGGAGGAGGGATGGGTAAGTAAGAAATTTATGACGTCATGTTTGCTCTGTTTGTGCGGCAGCGCCCAGGATGGAGACGGTATTGAGATTTGAGTATACTTTCCCCCATATAAATCGTATTGTTAAGTGTGAAGATTATTCGTTTCCAGTAACCGTCATTAATCATGGTCGATTTTATTTGGATTTGTGTTAGTGGCATGACTCTGAGCCTCTGGCGGTTATATTTGTAATATGCCTATTTATAGGCGTCCTTGGTTGGATTGTAAAGCGAGCAGGTGAAGAAGAGTGAAATATTGTAATCCTTGATTAATATAATGAGCATTATTCCCCCTCCGTGGATGTAGGCTTCGGCTGAATCTCGTAAATTTTGGAGTTCAAATTTTCCCCCATTCCCTTTAAATTTGTGTTTGCTATTTTGATTTATGGTTCGATATTTCCGTGGGTGGTCCTAACACAGACATCCCAACTCTATAAACAAATCCACATTAGATCAAATATGACAAGTCAAATATTTTAATACATCGCATAAAATCATATGTCATGTTAATTTTTCAATATTATCTTTAACACTTGGTTATTTTTCACTACATATATATTTTTTTTCGATAATTAGAGAGAAAACTCTTAGAACAAGCTGGCACCCTTTCAAGCGGAGCCCGAGAAAGACCGCATGAGCAGGAAAAAGCAAAACAAAACAAAAGACTCGAAAATCTAAAGATGCCTAAAAAAATACCGACACCAATCCTAGGGTACAAAAACACCAAGAGAACCACACCAAAATAACAAAAATCTAAAGATGCATAAAAACACACCAAACACCCTAAACATGAACAATTAGCACTTGATGAAGAAGACCCTCCATCTTTCTTAGGACAATACAGAATAGATGCCTCCACTCTCAAACACTAACAACTCTTACGTATGACGAGAAATATTTGCCACGAGCACTCTGATAAAATTCTTCTTCTAAATTTAGTACGTCTAGATGTGCTTCTTGCATGCATGCGTCAAAATTCCACCACCTAAAGAAGCATGCACGTTCTTGGAATTCCCCTATGAATAGTCAATACAAATTCATCTCCTCTTTCAACTCCAACCTCTCATTTTTCTCACGAAAAAATTAATTTTAATTAACTCTATAAATAATAATTTCCCCGAAATAGACCGTTATTTTATCGAAATATATAGCTGTTCATCAGCAGATCTCGTGGATCTCTTTGTTTCAATTCCCTTATAAAATCCCCCTTCGAGGGCAGCTCCAAGCTCTCCATCAATTATCTTGTCTTATCTTATTGTATCTTATAAAAAATTCATATATATATATATATATATATATATATATATAAAGTCGGGCTGACCATGGGGAACCCGGCGTTACTTATTAGTATAGCCTCCCTATGTGTGGTGGGTGCAGTGATTGGCGCTATTGTCTATGGGAGTCACTCCAGCAGTGGCACCAGCGATGACATCAACAGTGGCGGTAGTGGTGGTGACAAGCTGGTCTCGTCGACAAAGGCGGTCCAAAGCATATGCCAACCGACAACTTACAAGGACACGTGCGTGAACACGTTAACCAAGGCTGCTGGCAACACGACCGACCCGAAGGAGTTGGTGAAGATGGCCTTTAATGTGGCCAAGGAAGAGGTGGCTAAGGCCCTAGAGAAGTCCTCTACTATCAAGGCCGTCAAGAATGATCCCATGGCCTCTCAGGCTCTACGAATCTGCAAGGAGATCATCGGGTAATTCGAAAATTTTATCAGGTTTTTGGATCTCAGGTCCATGTATAAATTGGAGCGAGTCGTAACTCATCATATTTACATATTTATTTTTTATCGTATATCTATCACGTGAAACGTGAAGGTGTGAACTGTTTCTCCCATATGACAACGCAAAAAATCATTAACCTGTTTGGATGCCATATCAAAATATTATCAAGCTATGGGTTACCAACATATTTGAATTTGAATTGTTATTTCAAAATTAATAGGTGAATTGAAATAATCAATAAAAATTTACTCACGTGTTGAGTTTTAAATAGGTATTCAGTCGGGGATTTGGAGAGGGTGGTCGAGTCGGCTACCGAGTATCAACTCGACAACCTCGACAGGTTCCTAGAGGACCTCAAGGTATGGATTGGTGGAACCATAACCTACCAAGAGGTCTGCCTAGAAGCTTTCAAGAACACAAGCGGTGATGCCGGCCAGAAAATGAAGAAACTCCTCAGCACCTCTCGCAAGCTCACTAGCAACGCCCTTAGCATCGTCGGTGAAGTCAAAGACCTAGTGGGCTCCCTTGGCCTCGCCGGCTTCTCCTTAGGCAGCTCAGGTAGTGGCTCTGGGCGACGCCTCCTTGCTGCTGCTAAGAAAGAACTCCCACCAGCCGGGGAGTACCCAACTTGGCTATTGGACCCAAAACGCAAAATAATAAGCCTCCCCGCGTCACAGCTCAAACCCAACGCGGTGGTGGCCAAGGACGGGAGCGGCCAGTTTAAGACCATTACGGAGGCATTGGCATCCGTGCCTAAGAAAAATGATGACTTGTTTATCATATATATTAAGGAAGGGGTGTACGACGAGTACATAGTAGTGCCAAGAAAGATGAACAATATAATGTTTATTGGTGATGGACCCACCAAGACGAGGATTACCGGTAAGAAGAGTTTTGCTACTGGTACTCAGACCTTCCTTACTGCCCCTGTCGGTACGTCTCCTTTCTCTCATTCTATTTTTTATTGTCTATTAGCTATCTAATTTAAAGGAACATATCCAGCGCCTCAAGGGCTCCCGCCTATGTAGGGTCGGGGGATGTACGCAGTCTTTCCCCTTCAGGGTGTTAACCTAAAGAGAGGTTGTTTCCCAGTGCCCCTAACCTGAGGGTGATGACTTCCCAGGATGTCACCCATTCCGGTACTACTCTCGTCCAAGCACGCTTAACTTCGGAGTTCTAATGGGATCCGGTGACGGCGTGTTGGTGCCCTCTTTGGTATTAGCTATCTAATTTGAATACTAAAAATAAAATTTTCTAATTATGCAGCGATATTGGGAGATGGGTTCATGGCAACAGACATAGGCTTCGAGAACACAGCAGGACCGTCAGGGCACCAGGCAGTGGCTCTCCGTGTGGATGCCTTGTGGGCAGTTTTCTACAACTGCCACTTTGATGGATACCAAGACACAATCTACGCAGTACGCGGGATCCATTTCTTCCGTGATTGCATGATCACTGGGACCATCGACTTCGTCTTCGGTGATGGCAAGACAGTCTTCCAGAACAGCAAGCTCATCATCCGTAAGCCCAACGAGAGCCAAGGCTGCATCGTCACAGCCCAGGGACGCGGTGACCCACAAGAAGTCTCAGCCATCATCCTCCAAGGTTGCACCATCGACGGCGACCCAGAGTACCTAGCCGTCAAGGCGAAGAACAAGGCTTACCTAGGCAGACCATGGAGACCCTACTCCAAGACCATCGTGATGAACTCTTACATAGGTGACGCTATTTCTCCCGAGGGGTGGACTGCATGGGCCGGGACAGCGGGCCTGGACACGCTTTTCTATGCAGAGTACGGAAACCAAGGCCCAGGAGCTAACAAGACCCAAAGGGTTAAATGGGCTGGGATCAAGAATTTGAGCCCAGCTGAGGTGGAGGCCTACACCCCTAAGAAGTACTTTATAGATGATCAGTGGATTACCGCTACAGGAGTGCCCTACGTACCCGGGATGATGAGCGGCCCCCTTTTATGAGGAGAAATTATTAGGTGACCCGGGTCATCGTGCACCCTATGGATGGGTAAAACGAGCGGGATTGTTGTGCGAATATTGAAAACTTTAAGCATTTGCCACGTGTACCCGCCTTATTCTCGATGGTTTTTCTTTTGTTTTTTGGTTTTTGGGAATGTCCGAATGTAATTGAATTCTATTTTGTTTAAGCAAATTCTTTTTCAAATACAAAAGTTTTCTTTAAAATTCATCATATTTATTTAGCCCGCAATATGTATATATACATTAATTGGTATATTGGTCTTAAAAGTTGCATTGCGTTTATTTTTTCATTGCCAAGTAATTATCAAACTTATTGTCTAGTGTTATCCTTACCTTTAGCAAAAATTAACGCGATTAAATCACGTTATCTATATATTTACTACACAAACTAACTAGTAAAATTTTAATTTATTAGAAAAATATAAATCATTATTCTTTATCATCTTTTAATTTTTTCACAACATATATTTATAATAAGCCTATCGATATCCAGTTATCCACTATCGAAATGTACAGGATTTATGTTCGCAAATTTTATTGTTTGCCATCTAAAGATTTCCTAATTTTTTAATATTATGCTTAAACTTTTTAAAATTTTTCAATGTTATACCTTAATGTGACACAATTTTCGTTAGTGTTTTGGTACATGTTATTTTAATGGAAGGTCAAACTCAGACCACGAACTTTTTATTAGATTTTTAGTAACTAATGGATTCTATTACAAGAATTTTTGATGGGATATAAGTGAAAGAAAAAGAAAAACGGGGGGTGTCTCTGCCCTGGGGGTCCTTCAAATGATTACGAAGGGAGAACAGTAAGCTTAGCTTTTTCTAGGGTCCTGAGTCCTATTTGTAGAGTGCTTTTTCTTAAGAATCCGTTGAACAATTTTGCTTTATTGGAGGTGTATTTCACTTGGTATGGAACGGCAGGCAAGATACCCCTGATTTTCAGACCCATGGCTTTGGGCTGTCATCTGTCCGAATCACGGTACTAGGAAGGGGTCCCGGTCGGGCCCTCGGGGGAGTTGGCATCTTGAGCCAAGATGCCACTTTGGAGCCAAGGCGCGTGCTTTGTTGAGGTGTTATATTGAGACTATCTAGGGGCCGGAACGTTCCCGGTTGGCCTACTGCGTCCATCTCTTCTCGGCTATAGTTAGAGTTCCGAAATTGTCCTCCGGGGGTGCATCTCGGTCCAAGAGGCACCTGCGTCCGGGTTGCCACGTTTCCTTCTTCCACTCGGGTTCCGGGATGTGTTCTGTCCGCAAGATGCGCTCCTTTCTTCTAGGTCGAAAGTAGAGTTCCGAAATCATCCTTGGGGGATGCACCTCTGTCCGAGATGCACATGCGTCTGGGTGGCCACGTGCCACTTGTTCGGATGTTGTTTCGAGAGTTATCAGTTAGTTTTTGTTAATATAACTTTTTTTAAAAAATAATTTTAAAAACTAGAATTTACATTTAAATGGTTTCAAAATATTTTAAATATAAAAAATGTATATGTTAAAAAATATTTTTTTTAAAATGGCACGTCTGCCAAAATCAAATACAACTTTAAACCTAAAACATCTAACTCGAGTCAAAAGCTTTGCTAATACATCAATAACTTTAAACGGCTATTACAAAAAAGTAATTTTTTTTTGTCATAAACAATATGTAATACATAATTTTAGGTTGAGAGTCCTCAGAAACAACCTTCTTTCTGGGCAACCCCCAGAAGGGAGAAGGCTGCGTATATCTACCCCCAGACCCCGCTTTTGCGGAAACCCTTGGGGCACGGGGTTGTTGTGTTGTTGTAATATGTAATCTATAAATATCTATCCCAACCAAACTAATTCAAAGTGTATCTAGTAATCCAAACTCAATTCACGACTCTTACCTCTTGTTTGGTTACCAGAAAATTAGCAGAATATGCGAAGTGAAAATTTTCTCAACAATTTTCGATTTCTTTAAAACTGTTAAGAAAATTTAAACAAATCTGATACACTATGATATCAATTTGTTATAAAAATCTTAATGCAGAAGCGTAAACCCTGATTGCTTGATTCGATTCAAATAATATTACTCACGCAAAACGAGAAGTCAACAAATATAAAGAAAGAAAGAACAAAACATGAACACACAATATTTAAGCGAAAATCCCTCTACAATCGAGAGGGGAGAAAACCACGGGCGGAGATGGAGATTATTTATTAACTGAACGGAAGAATTACAACAACACTTCCCAGAACGAGATATATGGAAGAATTACAATCACTCCCTCTAAACTCTCGTAGCACTCAAACTCTTGGAGGAATTACGAAATCACCTCTTTTCTCTCAATGGCGGCACCTCACGCTTTTGATTCGATACTTTATGACGTAAACCCTATGTCCTTTAAATAGAGCCATGCCTGGGAGGGCCCGATCGATCGGCCCTCTAATTTCTTAAGAACTTCCGAATCTTTCCTTAAATCACCCTATCGATCGGATTCCCTCCCGATCAATCGGTGACCCTACGGAAACCTCATAAAATTAAAACAAGTAATTTGAGACATAACCTAACAAATCTCCACCTTGGCTCAAATTACATACATAAAAGAATTTCCTCCACCTTCTCCACTAAACCCCCACACACGGGGTTATCTCAATAAAGTATGAAACCTAACCGAGCGAAGCTTGAACTTCCTGTTAGGTAGAAACTGAGTGAACATATCTGAGAGGTTATCAGCAATGCCAATCTTCTTCTTCTCTGAATTGGCTCTTGACACATTATCTGAAACAGCCACCTATTGTTGAACTGTGTTACTCAACTGAACTCCCTCTGGCTTACTCACCTGACTTGAATCACAAACAACTGATGACATCTTCTATGGAGACAATAATGAAGACTCACCAAACGTGACACGTCTACTCGTCAGAAATTGCTTGAAGCGAAAACCTTTCTGCTTCCCATAAAGCCCTTGTTCACATACCACCAGTCCTGTAGACTGACCACACAAAGAGCCTCTTACACTGTGCTCAGACAGACCCCTATCACCTGAATGATCCAATCTCAAACGTCCTAAATTTGTGATTTCTGGTTCTGTCAACAATAAGGATGATGAAGATATTGTAATAGATCTAACAACTGTGGAACCGACAAGCTCATACAACGTACCTAACCTTCTGCCCCTCATAACTGTCAATGCGCCCTTAACGACCTTCAAAACCCCACCTTCAGCTGTGTACCTATACCCTTTAGACTCAAGAGTACCTAAAGATATGAGATTCTTCTTCAAATCAGGAACATGACGAACATTGCCCAAAACCCTGATAGTGCCATCGAACATCCTAAAACGAATTGTTCCTATACCCAAAACTTTGCATGAAGTATCATTACCCATCAAAGCAACTCCACCTCGAACTGACTCGTACGTGGAAAACTAATCCCGATTGGGACAGACATGATAGGAGCAATCCGAATCCAAAATCCAACTATCTTTCAAATTAGACTGAGGTTCAGACACAGACAGTAGAAAATCTTCATTCTCACCATTCACAACACTAGCTACTATGGATCTCTGGTCAGACCTGTTATCTGCTTCTAATTTTCTCTTAAGCTTGTAACAGTCTTTCTTAATATGCCCTTTCTTATGACAGTAGTTACAGGTTAAGTCTTGATACCTAGACTTAGACTTGTTTCCACTATGATCATACTCAGTTCTACCCCTCACAAATAAACCACTACCCGAGTTATAAACAGAATTAGATAATTTCCTATCTACTCGTTCTTTACTCAGTAGTTTTCTCTTAACTTCATCAATAGATATGGTTTGTCTACCCCCATAAATCATGCTTTCAACAAAACCCTTATATGAAGTAGAGAGAGAACATAATAACAACATTGCCTGATCTTCATCCTTAGGAACATCATCCAATTCTTTCAAATCTTGAATAATTGAATTAAATTCATTGATGTGATTCTTAAGTGACGTACCTTCTGACATACGAAACGTGAATAACCAGCGCTTAACTGCGAGTTGTTGGAGACAGACTTGAAACAGAACATATTCTGCAATTTCTCCCACAACTCCTTAGCGGTCTTCACTTCCAGAACTTTTGTCAAAACGTCATCGGTAAGACACATCTGAATTGCTGTGAGCGCCTTCTCATCTAACTCCTCCCATTGTGCTTCTGTAACATTCTCTGATTTCTTCTCTTTCCCATTTAAAGCTTTTTTCAAGCTATTCTGAGTCAAGAGGCCCTTAATGCGAACCTGCAATAAGCTGAAGCTCCCTTGACCACCAAACTTCTTAATTTCGGATCTAATTGAGGACGTCATATTATCAAATCGAAATAAACAGGGCTCTGATACCAAATTTGTGAAGAAAACTTAAACAAACTAATATACTATGATACCAATTTGTTAGGAAAATCTTAATGCGGAAGTGTAAACCCTGATTGCTTGATTCGATTCAAATAATATGACTCACGCAAAACGAAAAGTTAACAAATATGGAGAAAGAAAGGACAAAACATGAACACACAATATTTACGTGGAAACCCCTCTACAATCGAGAGGGGAGAAAACCACGGGCGGAGATGGAGATTACTTATTAATTGAACGGAAGAATTACAACGACACTTCCCAGAACGAGATATATGGAAGAATTACAATCACTCCCTCTAAACTCTCGTAGCACTATCAAATCTTGGAGGAATTACGAAATCACCTCTTTTCTCTCAATGGCGGCGCCTCACGCTTTTGATTGGATACTTTATGACGTAAACCCTATGTCCTTTAAATAGAGCCATGCCTGGGAGGACCCGATCGATCGGCCCTCTAATTTCCTAAAAACTTCCGAATCTTTCTTTAAATCACCCCATCGATCGGTGACCCTACGGCAACCTTATAAAATTAAAACAAGTAATTTGAGATATAACCTAACAAAAACGGAGAAATTAACTCATCTAACTCGCTAAGTAAGTTCTAATTTATTTATTTTTAATTAGCCCCCTCCCTTAGATGTTATATTTCCAATTCTAACAATCAAATACTTTGTATTTAATTCCTCGGAAATTGACACCAAAATTGAATTCTTGGAAAATATAACTTCCACAAGAATTTAATTCATATATTAACCAAATGAGGGCTTAGTTTAAAGAGCTAAATGTTAGTCATTACGCTACTAAGTAAAGAAGAATTTTATTTGACAATCAGGTAAAGGGTAGTGAATTATTCTACTTATTTGAGAATGTTTAACACAAATAGGCAATAAGGGTAAAGAATGGTAAAATAGTTTAACTTTTTTGATAATTGGGTAAAACAATTATAGATTAAAATAGAAATAAGATCGCACAAAAGTTTATAAAATTTTTGCCTTTCTTCTTTGTTCCAAATTGATATGTAAATAAAATAGGAGGAATTGGTAATGATTATTATTATATTGTACAACAACAGCAACAACAATAGTCCTAGTGTTACATGAGCTCCCGCATACGCAGGGTTTGAGGGAGTGGGTATACGCAGCCTTCCCCCTTTAGGGTGTGATGTAGTGCGGCAGCGGAAGATTGGGGGGACGGGAAGGAAACGACGGCCTTCCCTTTTATTTTATTAAACTCTAATAAAAATTATAGGGGAAAGATAAATTCGACTCTCATTCTCAATCTTGAGAATAGAATGAACAAATAACTCATAAAATTGGTTCTAAAATTGGCTAACTAAAGCCCTAACTATCCTCCTCCTTAAATAGAGGGGTTTTCCTAGTTTAACTCTATCTAGTTTAAAACTTAAATTAATTCCTAATTAGAACCAACTGTTGAGATTGCAATCCGTGTACTAGATCCAACGGCTAAGATCGCAATCTGTGTGCTACTCTTAAAACAAAGATAAACATATAAAAGGTTTAAATCTCAATTTTAAAACTAATCCTAATCCTAATCAAACTCTATCTAAAGACTAACTACTAGCCGCATTCTTCGTCAACCAGCGTCAATGGTTCTGCCAACCATACGTCCCGCCAAGTTATGTGCCAATCACAATTGCGAAGCAGCTTCAACCCGATTCTCCTTCCCTGCTGGACCTCTATCCATGGCGTTGTCTTCCTGTTAGCCCTCACCCGCCAATCTCTAGATGGCGGCTACATCAGGGTGTTACTCTGAAGGAAGGCTGTTTCCGAAGACCCCCAACCCGAGGCGCGTGCCATCATAGAAGCATAGATCTTGGAAGTACGAGAGTAATAAATGTTGGATTAGCAAATAATCCATGAAGAGACACTTTAAGAGTGTAAGAAATTGAGAGTAAAAATCATTCAATTGTATTTATTCAATTGTTAATTTTACAAGAGAAGACAATACATATATATATATATACATACATATGGGGTCCCTTAGGGACATGGCATAGTGGTAGTGATCACCGGGTGCCAACGAGGCGACCCGGGATTGAATCCTACTATGCTCAAAAATGTGGTCCTCTTTGAGGATTTGAGGGGTTTATCCCCTCCTCTCCCCCCTCCCCTGGCTTTACCTGACTAAAAATATATATATATATATATATATATATATATATATACATACATATGGGAGAGAGACTTGAAGAAGTAACTTAACAACCTACTAATAACCTTGGTTAGTAAAATAACTAACCATAACGAACCACCTATAACTCTAGTTTTATCTCGAATAATAAATAGCACAATCCAAGCGATATGAAGCAAAACTCAAAAGAAGTTACTGCTGGCACGTAGTCGGCAAGTACGCAAGTACTCAAGTGCACCAATAAATAGATAAATGCTCCAATATATGCACCAAAGAGGGAGACAAGACACCTAAAAATACTAATGCAAGCAATAAAGGTGCACTACTCTAAGCCGCTACATCGGCTATCCCTATGCTAGCCCTCCACCGGGCTTTATCTAAGGCCATCTCCTCCCGTAGGTTTAGGTGAGTGAGGTCCTGTCGGATCATCTCCATCCATCTCTCGTTTGGCCTGCCTCTTCCTCTCCTCTCCCTAGCGTAGCATGGGGTTATTCACGTATATTATATTGCATTTTTTTGAAATAAATAACTCATTTTCTATATAATAAATATACATTTTATGAACACTTATTATAGCCATTGTAATAGAAAATGAAAAAGTTAAACATATATCTACTTTTTGAAATCCGTACAAATAAAATCATATTTATTTTTTCTTGTTTGAAAAAAATAAAAATAAAAAGACATATATATTGAGAAATAAAACAAAAGTCCTAATTTTAAAGGATCTAATTATGGAATTATTGTCAATGGTATACCATATCTTTTGTAAGCTCTCTCGTTATTTACCTTACATTACTTCTCTTTTTTTCATGTTAATGCACAAAGATTAGATACGACATGAAGGAAAAGAATGTCGAACCCCCCAAGACCAGAACCACAAGGAGGAGAAGATTATAGTAATTGGCGTGCCCTTTCCTGTTCTAATATGGCAATGCCGGTCACAGTCATACTGAGTGTCAACAACAAAATATAAAATAAATTCTTCAACGACTACAAGATTTCAACGTTATTCAAGTCTATTAAGACCATTCGCGAGCTCAATGACTTCTAGCAAGCTTGTGAGAGCACCCTCACCACCGCTACGGGCTCCAGTTCCTCTGACCCTAAAGAGTTGATCGGTGTTGCCTTCAAGGTAGCCATGAAAAGAGTAAGCCGACCTAACCTTATTTGAGAGGGATCCTAGAACGAGCCATAATTAAGCCAATAGGGTTTAGCTATTTTCGGATTTGCATCTCTATCTAACTCAATTCTACCTCTGGGGGCTGGGTTTTGTTTATTTTTTCAATAATGGAATCGAAACCAGGTGGCTCAAGTTGGCAATATTTGAGGGCTCAAATACGTTGAAAACGGATTAAACGGGTCAAACTTAAATTCAAGCCTCTTTTTATAAATTTTGTGAAATACGTTACTATATATACACATATATATCTATATATATATATATAGACATGAGAGCTTAAGGCATTTTTATTTGTGCAATCTTAGCCCTTCATTTTGAATTCAATGGCTGAGATTTAAGCTCTCATATCTCACAATAGTCAAATGCTCTCATTTGATATTCATCTATATATATATGTACACCATTTAAATAACAAACATAATTATATAAACGGATCAAGTATGTTGAAAAAGGATTAAACCAGTCAAATTCAAATTCAACCCGATTATTTAAAAGGGTTAAACAGGTCAACCCAAGTTCAACTTGGTTTTAAAAACCCTGATCCAGATCCCCTATCTTCTTGTCATGCTCATGTCTTATTCTCATGTCATCTTAAATTTTTCAGCCCCATTAGGAATATTAGAGTATCATAAGTAGATATTTGAATATCATATAATAGATATGAAAAGATATATACAACCGTATAATGTGATACTCTATATAATTATTATGATATTCTAGTATCTACTCTAATCCGGAGTGGTAGGCAACGGAGAAGTCGGAAAGATTACCGGCGTGGGTGGACCCGGGAGGGTGCTCCGGCGAGGGGCACCGGAGGCGAAGGCGGATAAAGTTTAGATTTTTTTTTTATGATGGCACCATTTAAACTTCAAGACTGTCATTGTTTGTAAGTATTCCATTTTTCAAACATGTTACTTTTTACCAAGCATAGCGTGATCGGTGGGGATGATTGTGTCAATGTATTTTCAAAATGAGTAAAAAGACATTTGAAAATTATAAGTACCCCTCCATTTTCGAAATTGAAATAGATTCAACATCATTTTACCATTCTCCGATTCATCAATCTCAAAAAACAATCCTCTTTACACTCATCCTCTCTTTGCTTTTTGGTCAGCATTGTATGCCAAGACTATTTCAATAAGCATAAAATAAATCTTAAAGAAAGTGGTTCGATATACTCCTTAAAGCCGTTTGTTGTTATAATACCCATTTTATTGAACACTCGAGAGCGAATCCCACTACTAGCAAAATATTTCATTCCCTTCTTACCAACCTAAAGAAGTATGTTATTTTTGAAGGGAATGTTAATAAAACCGCTGAAAGATAGTTGATTTAAGAAAATTAAAATATTAGAGGTAGTTTTCTTAAAAATTTAAAAGTTGTTTATGTCAAGTGAAAAAGATTAATCTTAAAGGTAATTTTATGAAAAAAATAATCTTATATTTAAAACAACGCAAAAGAAAAAGAAATTCGTTAAAAGCAACATTGCCAGTGCCTCAAGGGCTCCCGCCTCAGCAGGGTCTGGGGGTAGATGTATGCAGCCTTCCTCCTTCAGGGTGCTACCCTAAACAGAGGCTGTTTCCGAGAACCCCCAATCCGAGGAGTGCATGAGGACTTCCTAAGAGGTCACCCATCTTGGTATTACTCTCGTTCAAGCATGCTTAACTTCGGAGTTCTAACGGGATAAGGTGCTTGCATGTTGATACCCTCTTAGGTAAAAGAAAAAGAAATTTGTTGGCGTAGATATCTTTTGTGACATTAGTATCATGAAATGTTAATTCACGTATGGAGATGATATTATTAATGTGACAAAGAGGACTACAAAAGGAAGTACTACATTCAATTACAATGTTTTCTCACTTCTTTGTTGTTTTGACGTTGCAAACGCAACTACTCCTCTTCTTGTAGTCTTTTCACCATCAAAACTTCTCGTTTCAATCAACTTCTTTTTTACCTTGGCACCCCTTTTTCTTTCTCTTCATTCTTTGATCCTGTCTATACCATACTTTACTAATACCACGATGTTATACAGATCGAGTATCAGAGAGTTGAACATTCTTGGTGTAGCTATCTAAGGAGTCGTCCGGGATATACTTGCCCCAGAACCAATGCGCCTTCCAGACAACATTCATCTCTTCAATGGGAACATTCTTCGTCTCGGGAAGGAAGAAGTAAATGAAAACCGTCATGATGAGGACAAAGCCGCTGAAGAAGAGGAAGAGGCCGAACTTGAATGAGCAAAGCATTGTAAGGAAGCATTGGGCTATGATGAAGGTGAATCCCATGTTGAAGATGACTGTTATCGCTTGACCGGCTGACCTAGTCTCCAGCGGGAAAATCTCACTTGGTACTAGCCATCCCAGTGGGCCCCATGACCACGCAAAAGCTGCGACATAGGCGCAAATTAGGAAAAGGACAAAGTCAGCTTCGCCCTTTGAGAGGGAGCCATGGCCAGTTGTCCCGTATGCCTTCCCCACAAAAATTGCCACTAATACCTGCATGCACCAGAAAGAAGCAAAACTTGAGCATTGTATCAATTAAGTAACATAAATAACATAGAATAATTAACCGGGCTAATTTTAACCAATATACCTGGCAAATCAACATTTGGACACCACCTTCAAGGAACAACGCTCGTCTTCCTAACTTATCAACCGATACAATAGAAACTATGGTAGCCAGCACATTAACAACCCCAGTTATCGCCGCAGACATAAGCGACGCATCGGCGCCAAATCCAAGTGTCTTAAACAGAACGGGTGCGTAAAACATGATTACATTAATCCCGGTAAGTTGTTGAAATGAGGGGATCAAAATAGCCATAACAAGTTGAGGCCTATTCTTAGATTTAAGAATATTGTCCCAAGAGTTATCGACTTGCTTAGATGTCTGGCTAGCCTTGACTAAGTCTTGGAACTCCTCGTCCACATTTTCTGTGCCACGGATCTTTTGGAGCATGCGGCGTGCCTCTTGCTGCTTACCACGGTCGATGAGGGAGTTGGGGGAGTCAGGGAGAAAGAGGCCTCCTAGGGTGACCATGAGAGCAGGTACACCAGCGAGACCAAGAGAAGTGCGCCACCCGCTGCTGCCTTCCATTTTGGCTGTGGCGTAGTTAATTAAGTTTGCGGCCAGGATGCCAATTGTGGTTGCCATTTGAAAGCCGATGTTTAGGGCTCCTCTTAGCTTGGGCGGGGCCATTTCTGATAGGTACACTGGGACAGACTATTGTATGGCATAAAAACATGACAAGTTTAGTGTGTTCCAACCAAAATGCTAAAAGTGTGTAGAATGAAGGAGTGTGTTAGAACAAATGTTACCTGATTACAAAATCCAACACCAATACCCAAGAAAATACGGCCAATAATGAGCATGGTTACATTAGTGGCAAATCCATTGAGGACAGATCCGATCAAAAAGGTCAAGCCACCTAGGAACATGGACATCTTACGACCAAAAGCCCTAGTGATAGTTGAGGCAAAGAAAGAAGCAATAAGAGCGGCAAGGTACAAGGAAGAAGTGAACAACTGCAATAGATGGCTGTCAAAGGTACAATACGCATTGCCTTTTGCTTTTTGCTCTTGCTCTTTATGGTACACTGATGGAAAGAACCTACTTAGAAACACATCCATTGACGTCACCCCACCTGCATTCAAGTTCAACAATTTAAGGATAAGATATTAACATTAATTTATTTTTATTTTTTTTCCTTCTTTTCGGAAGGAACAAAATATCATCAATGATTAATTGGTAGCTCCATATAGAATGATGTTATTGAAATAAGATATTGAATAACTGAATGTACAAACTGCGCTTATTAAAAACTAAATGCTAATTGCTTCAAGTTTGTCTTGAACCAAATGACCCTGTATAATCCGAGATCTAGTTAGATTCATCACATGTCAATCACCCAAACATTGAAGAAAGCATTGCATGTCACCAAAGGATAAAGTAACGAAACTAGTCCATTCTTTGACCAAAAACTCAACGTGATCCAAATTATGATCTAAAAACGAACCTGAAATACCAATGTCGTAACCGAAGATGAGACCGCCAGTGGCTCCAACCATACAAGTAAGGACCACAAAGAGAGTGACACCCCCTTCATAATGCCTCACCCCTCCTGTTTCTACAAACCCACCCCCTGCCATTACTCTCAACACTTAGTTTTTTTTTTTTTTTTTTTCCCTTCTTCTTTTCTGAAAAAAAAAATGATCACTTTTTTTCTTTGCTTTATTGTTGGATCAATAAAGTTTGCTTCTGTTGTGTGTCTAGGAAGAAGAAAAAGGGAGGATTATATAGGGAGAAAAAGTGCCTACATAATCGGAAACATGTAGTTTCCACCTGTATTGAAATGGTGTCAAAAGGTTAATACTTTTTCAGATAAGATTTGATTTATTTTTTTACTATTTTTGGGTCACAAGAATGAATTTTAGACCATATGAGATTTGGATCTTGCGTGTTGCCTATTTAAATGTATAATTGGTCAGATGTCTGTTTAAGCGTGCTATTTTAAAGTAAACATGTGTTTTTCGATAATTAAAAAAAATGAAAATAGTGCTTTAAAGTAAAATTAGAAAATTTTAAGAACAAAAATACTCTTATTAATAATTTTGAAAAATTGATTACGGTCAAAGTGATTATAAAGAAAGGCAATAATTTCACAAACAAAATAGGCCCTAAAATGGATTATTGATGTGAAGGAAGTAGGGCTAGCAAATGTTTTATGTCATGTCATTCGTGTTCGTGTTTATGTTATGCTGTGGATCTTAAAATTAGAGTCAATCCAATATTAACTGATTCATTATTAAACGAGTTAGAAATTTTCAATCTTTATCTAACTTAATTATTAAACGTGTAATTCGTTAGTTATACCTTTAATTATATAAGTGACTTTTTCAATAAATGTTAGTTTGTCAACTTACAAACATGTGTCAATAATACATCTCAAGGTTGATACTACCAATAAATATATGATATATTTATAATGTTTAAATTAGACTATCAAATAAATATTACTAAATATAGTTCAAAGTATCTTATATGAGATAGATTACTAAGTGTGTGTATATATATATAATAACAATAGTATAAATCAGTCGAGAGTGTTTACCATGGATGAACCCAACCCAATCCCAAATTTAACCCAATTTCTTAACGGGTTAAATGGGTCAACCCAAATTCATCTTGATTTCAAATACCTTAAATGAGACCCATTATCTTCATGTCGTGTCAGATTTTGTTAACTCTACAAAAAAGCAACTATACTGAAAGTTTAAACTCATACGTAAATGTCAAATAACTCGAAATACCTTAATAAACTCGTTTGACAAATGCTCCATACACCATTTCATTTGGCAACACATTGGTAAAATTATGTACTTTTCAGTGATTTAAAAATTATTTATTTATAAATTATTTTCAAGTGAAGAAATGTTTTTTGTAAAGTTTTTCTTTGAATGTTTCATTATCAAAATTTAAATGACATTAAAAGATCTTTCAAGATTTAATTGATAGATATACGACTTTATTAGTCTTTGCCAACATTAAGTATACATTTTTCACCTAAATAAGTATAGGTGTGAGGAAAAAATATCCAATAATAAAAAATATTATTATTCTATTCTCTTCCACTCTTTTGGAAAATTGTAACTTTCGTCACTGTGATTCTAGGATCTTTTATTGCTACATAGATAAAGATCCGACGGATTATTAAATCTTGGGAAAAGAGCGCTTTCAAATTTGATATAATACTCGTGTAGGAGATGATCGATTTTGAAGTTTCATCGTAAATCTAATTGGCTCAGGAACATGACCTATCTCAAGAATATTTTTTTCTAGGTGTTTCCTTTTTAAGGAGAGCGCTTTTAGCGTGTCTCAATCAGAAACAAATATTTTCTAAACATTTTACTTTTATATTGTACTTGTTGTTTTTGTTATTAGTTATATTTTGTTGTTCATTCTTGATTGATAAAGTATTATTAATCCTATTATATATTTTCTTTGTTATCAATATTTTGTTTGATAAATACTATTAAATATTTCCAACATGTACTTCTAGCCATCGACATTTCACGATCGAAATCAGGCAATAAGGGAATCAATTATTGAGTTGTCTCGTTACTACTAAAAAGTCCACAATAAAATTAACTTCTTCGTGAGAACGAAGGAATCGAACATGGCTAGTATGACAAATCAAGTATTGTATATTTTATTTTCTCAAAAATGGAGGCATTAGCTAAAAACTGTATATTTTTTAGAATATAACATATTTGATAAAAAAAAAAAAAAAATACTAGACTATAGAAGATAAGCATTGGATAATCAAATAAATATTTAAAATATAAGCGTAAAATATTTTAATATTTTAGATGAATTTAGTAGAAGTGGGAAAATATAGTTATATTGGGGGTAGTAGAGTTCCAAGAGTTAGTGGCCAAGTAGAATTTGGATTTTATTTTTCTTTTCTTTTTTTTTTTTTATAATTAGCAACGAGATAGCGATACAAAATAGGCGCCCGAACAAGCGAGCCCTGAGAACACCTCCTCAAAGACGGGGCCCAAAAAAACACCAGCAATACAAACAGGGCTAAGAAAAAACTAAACAGGACAAAGGGATATAAGTTCCTATAGATTATCAACAAAGTAGAATTCCGTTTGTTTGTATGTTTTTGGTGTTTTAAAGGGCAAAACTTTAGTTACATAATAACTAAACAAGACAATGTAACTATGAATAAATCAGAAAACAGAATAACGATAGTGAAAATAGAAAATAATCATAAATAACAGGAAAAAAAAAAAGGATTTGCAAACTAAAATGTAATTTCACGGATGGAAATGGTATTATTAATATGAAAAAGAGGATTACAAAAGAAAATCATACATCATATATCATTATTTATGCACTTCTTTCTCATTCCGACGATGCAGAAGCAAAATCTTCTCCGCTCAGTCTTTTCACCTTCATTAACCCCTGTAAATTCATTTGACTGTGTTACCTTATCATCCTTTACTTTGTCTTCTTTCTTTGATCCTCTTTATATCATACATTACAGATACCACAATTTTATACAGATCGAGTATCAGAAAGCTGAACATTTTTGGCGTAACTACCCATGGCATCATCTGGAATGTATTTGCCCCAGAACCAATGTGCCTTCCACACAGCATTCATCTCCTCAATCGGGACGTTCTTTGTCTCAGGAAGAAAGAAGTAAATGAAAACGGTCATGATGATGACGAAGCCACTAAAAAAGAGAAAGAGGCCGAACTTGAAGGAGCAAAGCATGGTGAGGAAGCATTGGGCTATGATGAAGGTGAACGCCATGTTGAAGACGACCGTTATAGCTTGACCGGCTGATCTCGTCTCCAAGGGAAAAATCTCACTTGGTACTAGCCACCCCAGTGGACCCCATGACCATGCAAAGGCTGCCACGTAGGCGCAAATTAGGAAAAGAACAAAGTCAGCTTCACCCTTTGAGAGGGAGCCATGGCCAGTTGTTCCGTATGCCTTCCCCACAAAAATTGCTACTAATACCTGCATGCACCAGAAAGAAGCAAAACTTGAGCATTGTATCAATTAAGTAACATAAATAACATAGAATAATTTACTGGGCTAATTTCAATCAATATACCTGGCAAATCAACATTTGGACACCACCTTCAAGGAACAGCGCTCGTCTTCCTAGCTTATCAACTGATACAATAGAAACTATGGTAGCCAGCACATTAACAACCCCAGTTATCGCCGCAGACATAAGCGACGCATCGGCGCCAAATCCAAGTGTCTTAAACAGAACGGGTGCATAAAACATGATTACATTAATCCCGGTAAGTTGTTGAAATGAGGGGATCAAAATAGCCATAACAAGTTGAGGCCTACTCTTAGACTTAAGAATATTGTCCCAAGAGTTATCGACTTGCTTAGATGTTTGGCTAGCCTCGACTAAGTCTTGGAACTCCTCGTCCACATTTTCTGTGCCACGGATCTTTTGGAGCATGCGACGTGCCTCCTGCTGCTTACCACGGTCGATGAGGGAGTTGGGGGAGTCAGGGAGAAAGAGGCCTCCTAGGGTGACCATGAGAGCAGGGACACCAGCGAGACCAAGAGAAGTGCGCCACCCGCTGCTGCCTTCCATTTTGGCTGTGGCGTAGTTAATTAAGTTTGCGGCCAGGATACCAATTGTGGTTGCCATTTGAAAGCCAATGTTTAGGGCTCCTCTTAGCTTGGGCGGGGCCATTTCTGATAGGTACACTGGGACCGACTGTTGTATGGCATAAAAACATGACAAGTTTAGTGTGTTCCAACCAAAATGCTAAAAGTGTGTAGAATGGAGGAATATGTTAGAACAAATGTTACCTGATTAGAAAATCCAACACCAATACCCAAGAAAATACGGCCAATAATGAGCATGGATACATTAGTGGCGAACCCATTGAGGACAGATCCAACCAAAAAAGTCAAGCCACCTAAAAACATGGACATCTTACGACCAAAAGCCCTGGTGATTGTTGAGGCAAATAAAGAAGCAATAAGAGCAGCAAGATATAAGGAAGAAGTAAACAACTGCAGAAGATGGCTGTTAAAGGTACAATATGCATTGCCTTCTGCTTTTTGCTCTTGCTCTTTATGGTACACCGATGGAAAGAACCTACTTAGGAACACATCCATTGATGTCACCCCTCCTGCATTCAAGTTCAACAATTCAAGGTTAAGATATCAACATCAACTTCTTTTTTTTTCTTTTTTCTTCTTTTGAGAGGAGGAACAAAAGATCGTCAATGAGTAATTGATAGCTCATTATTGAATGATGTTACTAAAATAAGGCATTGGATAACTGAATCTACAAACTAAGTTTGTTATAATCCGAGATCTGGTTAGACTCATCATATGTCAATCACCCAAACATTGGATAAAGCATTGCATATCACCGAAGGACCGAGCAATGGAACCCGCTCAATCTTTGACCAAAAATTCAGCGTGACTCCAATTATGATCGAAAACTGACCTGAAATACCGATGTCGTAACCAAAGATGAGCCCACCAGTGGCTCCAACCATACAAGTAAAGACCACAAAGAGAGTGACACCCCCTTCATAATGTTTCACCCCTCCTGTCTCCACAACCCCACCGCCTGCCATTTCTCACAATACTTAGTTTTTTTTTTCTGTACTTTATTATTGATGAACGTTATTTTTTTGTCAATTGTTTGCCTAGGAACAATAAAAAGGGGGAATTATATAGTGATGATGAGTGCCAGTATAATCGGGAGCATGTAGTTTACCACCTGTATTGGAACATTATGGCTAAAATTCACCACCTGGATCCTATTATTTCTCATAAAAATTATTACTTTTTCAGATAAGATTTAATTTACTTTTACTATTTATGGGTATATGAACGGATTTTAGACCATGTGAGATTTGGATCTTGCATGTTGCTTATTTGTCAACTTCTCTTGTTTTGATATGTAATTGGTTGAGTTCATGTTTGATATGCTATTTTAAGGTGAAAAAAAATGTGCTATTTGATATTAAAGAAAACTTGTTTATCGGGTGTTTTACCGTTGTTGAAAAGCGGTTTTAAGTATTGCCGAATACTTTGAGGTTTAATCTTTCATTACCGGGATATTATAATATTTCAATATATAATGGGATATCTTAAGGTTTAACATTCTACCAATAATTTTTTTAAGTTCAAAAATTGGGTAAATTACATATTAGTAATATAAGATTTGATATATTAATTTTTAAATTTTTAATTTTTTTAAAAATGAATAGTTTAGTCTTAAAGTTACATATATTTAATAAAATATTTCAAACAATAATATGAAAAAATATAAAACTTGTCAGTATTTGTTGATAACTCTGCCATCCCTTTTTATTTCTCTCATCATACACCCGAACCACAATGTTATGACACACTGCTAGTGAAGAATAGTTAGACGAGAAACTTAGTTCACACCTTTACACATCGATTAAGATTATTTTACCAAACATATATAACTTTTAAATTAAAATATTATTTCACAAGCACATACACTGAAACATTTATATACGTTACCCAACCTAATAGCTTCTTTTTATTTATTTTTTTTTTTTAATTAATTAAGAGGCCCACTATCTTACACAGTATGGGCTTTCTTCAAGAAAGCTCATTTAGGCTTCAGTTGACCATCATTGTCTGTAGAGGTGGCCATGGGGCCGAATCGACCCAAAAATGGGTCCAGCCCACCCAAAAGTGGGGAAGCCTGCCAGGGCTAGGCCGGGGATGAGGACTCCCAAAATTAAGGTGAAAAACATGTGAGGATGGGAGAATTCGAAACCCAGACCCCCTGTCTATTAAGCAAAGCCTCCTCCATATAAGATACAACTTTTTTGTGATATATTAGGGTAAAAAAAATATTAAATTATATATATCTCAAAAAAAAAGGGTGTGACCATCCGGGCCTTGTATAGTTTGTTTATAAAAAAATATTTTGAGATATATATGTTTATAGGAAATATTAAAAAATATTAAATCAAACACAGAGGCAATTGTATTAGGTATGAGCATGCCTTATATAGTTTGTTTATCCAATAAAATAAAAAAAAATTGAAACTCACATGATAATTGGTAAGGCTTACATGTTAGAGGTATAGGATCCAAATCCCTTTTGTGTCAATTTTTTTTATAAATTATGTTAAATTGTATTTTTACCCAATAAAATTATAAAGAAATTGTAGTTCATATGATAATGATGTGCTTTATATATTAGAGATACGGGGTTCAAATTTCACTAATGTCATTTCTGTGTCTAATTTTCGTGATATTAAACAAAAAAAAAAAAAAATTGGGGGTAGAGCTGGGCCAGCGCAGGCCCGGGCCAGATGAGCCGGGGCACTGGATGGCTGGTGTACTGTGAGGCCCGGGCCCGGTTAAAAACCGGCAGCAAGGTCCGGCCCAGCCCGACCCCCAGCCACCTCTAACTGTCTGTAAGCGCCAAAACGGTCATCAAAAATTTTGAATCTCTCTCACTCTCTCTCTCTCTCTCTACACAGATTCAACCTCCGACTCTCGAAGCGCGTCTCTCCGTCTCTCTCTCCTTCCTTCATTTGTTACCGGCGTCAAAACCCTAATTTCCGAATAAATTCCATTTAGGGTTTGTGCTGCTAGGATTCCCCCAAATCGAAATTTTTAGGGTTTCAAGTGAAGCGGCGCTGTAATTGTAGGATAATGCTTGTTTTGGAAGAATATGGAAGAAGACAGCCAAGATCCTCACAGTAGTGGTAGGATTCATACTGTGCATCCGCTTCGAGACCTCGAATCGAACTGGACCGTTGATCTTTCCAAGCAGCTTGAAGATTATCTCCTTAAGATCTGCTCCGGTGAAATATCTGCCAGCGAAGATGCTCATTTTTCTGTTAATTTCGCCGAAGGTTTTGCTTTTCTTTCCCCAAAGCGTCCTCTTTTGTTAGTTTAGTTAGGGAATGAATTATCCTAAAAATTTAAGTTCATGGGTGAAGGTTCAAGAGTGATTGTATACTTAACATGGCCCCCTATGTGCACGCAAATGTCAATTGGGGTTGAAGCATGGATAGTATAGAGGCCTACCCGTACTTTGTGCTTAAATTATATCAATATTGAAAGTGGGGCTAAGACTCTAATATCATGTCAAAGAACCAACTATTTTAAAAGTTTGAGCCGATGAGAATAGCTTTATACTGAACATACCTCCTCATGCATATGCAAATTGGGTTTGAAACATGGATAACTAATAGGTCTATACATACATTGTTCTTAAATTATGTTAATATTGGTACTCGTGACCACTTAAGGCTCTAATACAATGTCAAAGAACCAACTATTCCAAAAGTATAAATAGATGGGAGAAGACCCAAGAATGATTTTATACTCAATAGGTTTATAGTCTGCCCTAATGTAGGTTTGTTTGTGTTGTTTTAGCTGCTCTGCTTCTACAAGGTTCAATTCAAGTCTACAGTAGGAAGGTTGAATATCTATACAACTTGGTACTGCACGCCTTGGAGTTCATTTCTCAGACAAGGTTCATTGTTTCTATACTCATCATTATATTTGAGATTCATAAGATTATGACAGCTTTTTCTGTTAAGCCACTTTGTCTGAAAATCATACATTTTAAGTGCCTTGCCTTTGTAAATCACTTGTAAAGGACAACTCTTTCTTCCCATGGACTACTGAGTGTGCCTTTAGCTGATGGGCAATCGGTATACAAGCTTTTAAGGAATTAGGATACGTGGTTCAAAACAAGAATAGTGTTCCGTGGGGAAAGTTCCTTTGCCCAAAGTTACCATCTTGTAATTAGGTTCAGTTTTCATGTAATTGATGCCACTATTTTTGTGTTGTTCATTTTTTGCTCAGTATTTTTTACCTCAAAATTAATTATTTAAAATATGAAAATGAAAAAAAGGAAAAAGAGAAAAATAAAAGGAAATTAAAAAAAAAAGAAGTTTACTTCAGACTTATTGTAGGGGGCATAGACATAGGTATGACTACAGGGTATGTGATGTGAAGGCCAAAGTTCAAGACTTGGGCCCGAATGCAAGAGAGGTTAGGTGAGAAAAGAAAGAGAAATAGAGTTTAGATGAGAGAAAAATTTAGAGTAAGTTGAGAGAGAAGTAGAGTAAGATGAGAATTGAGAGAATTAGATGAGAAATGAAAGAGATATTTCATTAATTGTCAATTGATGAATACAATTGAATACAAAATACCTATTTATAGAAATACAAGAATTACTAAAAATAATACTAAATACATCAATTAAATCTAGATAATATCTTGAAAATATTCCCTAACGGCTAGTAGGGGAGCGGGCCTCTAACGGCTTGCTTGGAGCGTGCCCAACGGTCAAGAGGAGCGGGCCTCTAACGGCTAGTACAGGCTGGATCCAGGGGAGCGCCTAGGCACGGGCTCAGGTGCGGCACAGCAATGGGGAAGGACGCTGGGGACACAGGCTGACACGGGTCTGGGCCGCGACTGGGGCGCAAACTAGGATAAGCCAAGACAAGGCCAGGGCGCGAACTGGCACGGCACTTGACACTGTCTGGACACGAACTGGGCAGCGACCCGGGACAACACCTTGACAAGCACGGATCACGGACCTGCTCATATCTAGACAAAGTAAAGGAAAACCGAGAGTGTCATGACCATGACAGTATGGTGGAGTGTTGCAGCGTCTTTTCTTGTTTGTTTTAGGGATTAGTTTTTTGTTATATGTAGATAGGTTGTGTGTGAAGTTGTAAGAGATCTTGAGAGTACCTCAAGCAGGGGGAGAGAGAGTTAAAGAATGATTGTAAGAACTCGGTTTGTGAGGTTTTTATGTGTGATGATGAATCTACATGGCCTAAGCATGAAGAGAGTCATGCTAGGGTGCCTTGATTGAGGGTTGTGAGAGAGCGTGTATCTTTCTATCTCCAAAGCTACATGAAAGAGGGTTGATGGCTCACTGTGCAATTGCAGTCGCTACATTGAGGACAGTTGGTGGCTTACTGTGCAAAGGTACATTGTCGAAGGGTGGGTGGCTTACCATGTGGTAGCCACATTTGGGATGAGACTGTAATATTGGGTGGTTTGAGAGTTACGAGAAGAGATTGTAATTTTTAAATTTCATACTGGATGAGGTACTCGTTTGGGTCTCGTGGTTTTTCCCTCTAATTGGGAAAGATTTACATGTAAATCTTTTGCGTTGATTATTTTCATTATTTTTGCTTCCGCTTGTGCTCTATTTTGTGATTTTTTACCCCCACATTTTGTTCATTAAAGAGGGCGAAAGAACTTCCCGAGGCTAATTAGCATCAAAGAACAAAAGATCCTGAAGCCACCCGGGTGGTTCGAACATCCACAAATGGTTATGATTGTTGGTGTTGTTTAGGAATCCAAGAAAATGAGCAATTGGACGATGATATTAGCAAATTCAAGATATCTTGATTGACAAAATGTGCTCTTAATGATGTCCATCGACTTTGAGGATGGATAGTTAGGAGCACTGCCTAAAGTCAGACATTTAGGGCATATGCTAGTTAATGGAGGCATGTTTCAAATAATTTCGCGCGTGTAGTTCTCAAGTTCTATATGTTGGAAGGCATCAGATCTAGTGTGCGACTGTGAAGTGCTTTGACACGATATGTCCCAGTTTAAACTCTGATGTGACCAATTTTGATTGTTAAACTAGTTGCCTTGCTGGGGCTCCAATTGAAATACATGCACATCTTGCTTGGAACTTACAGAATATGACATTGGAATAGTTTGTTTATATTACAATATTTCATTATTATTTTCCTTTTTTTATGTGTACTCAGTTGTTAGGATTTGTTGCTCACTTAAAATATTTTATTAACAGACCTCAAGATCAAGCAGAGACCACACCTGTTCAGCTTGAGTCAACCTCTTCTCATGCAATCACCAAGGAAGACGATGACTTCTGGTGCTCAGATGACATACCAGGTAGCCTATCACTTTCTAAATGAACTTATTTGTAAATAAATGCTTTTTCTGACTTGGATTATATGGCAGTTGAACCTAAAAACTGCTTGGAGATCAATCCTGGCAAAGATGCTTCCATGGAGAAGTTTGTAAAGGCCCCTGCAAATCTAATAGTACTTGAAGGTGATTGCTTAGATTCTTCTGGTGATGGTGGAGAATTGGAGTCATATCTGGTACCATTGTTACTTTCTTATTCTCTTTACTATGGTAAACCAGTTTCCGCTTCATAACTTACCTACTTGATCATTTGTCTTTGCAGTTAGCCACCAGTGTTTTGTATCGTGACTTCATTCTTTTGGACCCACGTGATGCGGCAGTAGTAGATGAGTTTTTGAAGGACGATAAACCCAATGAACGACAGAGTGGCTATAAGGGAAGTTCTTTGACGTCAAAAGCTCGCAGAATTTTTCAGTCACCAACTAGGAAATCTGGAGGGTCTTCCCGGAAGTTGTCTGCCAAAAAGTGCCAGGAAACTTCACCTGTTCGCTGCAGCTTTGAGGACATTGGGCCTGACCATTCTGTCAGCAATATCCCTGAAAATGGCAACTATTGTTCTGACATGGATGAGCCTGGTGCCTTCGATGATTCTGATGGGGATGATGATGATCCCTGGAGGCCTTTGAATCCCCATGAACCAGGCAACCTGAAAGTGAAGCCATTCAAGAAGGGTTGGTAGCACATTGTGTCTTTCTCTTGATTTTGTCAAATTTTTGTAACTCACACCTGATCTTCTCCGTTTTCACCTTTCTATTGCTGACAACCAGTGAAGGTTCGCGAAAGGCACGGGTTTATAAAGCAGATAAGAGTCTCTGTTGAGTTTCCCCTTGCGAAATCGCATGGAACGATCTGTCCAGATCTTATAGATATCTGGGAGATGCAGCGCCGGGCTTATGAAAACCAGCAGGAGCCGCAATCTCCTCCCTTTTATGAGAAAGTTGTTGCTCTGGTCCTTATGCTCTTAAATTTGGTACATTTGTTGGAAAATATTTGACTTTCTTTTTACAGTTAAGGCAATCACTTCTTGACGGAGGATCTAAAACTCATGAAGCCTTTTTCCACCATGACAACGAGGACGAGGACAACGGATTTTGTGATGGACCCAGTGATTTTGAGCAACCTGATTTTGATATGCCACACGATGCCCCTTACATGGATGAAGCAGCAGATCTTCAGCAAGAAAAGGTTAGCAGAACACCCCCTGGGTGCAAGAGTGACATCTAACTCAAGGCTTGAATCGTCAATACTTTTGTCTCCACAAACCTTGCCTGGTTTGGAGACTTTGAGCATGAGCTCCACGCGGTTAAGCTTGAACTTGCTTTTGCAACTTTTGAGACTAGCTTGGCTTTTTTTCTAGCCCTCACTTGCCTCGTTTAAGCCCATAATTTAGATGGAGATTGGCTCATGTACACTTGTGAGCTGAGAAGCCTGTGCTTTACCTGGCTTGTGCTATGATCTGTTAGTTAAACGAGTTGGCTCAGGCAGTTGGCTTGCGATAGAACTATCTTTTCAAGCTGCATAGCAATCTTGGCATATGAGGGCTCATTAGCCCATTTAGCTCAGTACACTTCAGATATCCATCATCTGAAAATTGCAGGCAATTATTTGGACTAATGCTACGATATTTTGATGCAGCATGATGATTTTACTAACTACAATGACACTGGGCATGAAGATCCCCCAGTAGAAGCAAGCCTGGAAGATCTTTGTCGCTCTCACCTGGTTAGATTAGATCTCTTCATGTTTCTGTGAGGATTATTACCTTCTGACCTGTTTGTTGGAAGAAAATTTTGTTTGTCCCCTGCTAGTTTTACGCTTATATTTCATTCGGTGGATCGCGGCCTAGATTAAGTTGGCTTTTGATGTGATTCTAATGTTTCTGGATGATAAGTCTGCTTGAATATAGCATAATCTCATCAATTTGAATAAGAATGTGATGATCATGTAGTTATATTGATATTTCCTTCACCTATCTATGATTGCAAAGATTGGCCGACACCATCGTAGGTCATAGGCAGTTGCCACTGATGCACATTCTCTCACATTATCCAAGTCTATGCGTTTTGTTAAATTTCACCATGCTTTAGGCTCGACCCATAGAATTGGCATATATGAGGTTCACATAAGTGCAAGTATGTTGAAACAAATTGGCATTAGATGGAGTAGTGACACACTAGGCTTATATATTGATCGCTTCTCTCTCATTGTAGGATTCAACTAGACTCACATGTGAAGTCCTTATCAGGTTCTGTGAGCTAATAAAGGCTTACTAATCCATGTGGGGTTGCATTCTTCTGAATCTTTGTTTTCTTGTTTTTATCATTGGCTACAAAATTAACCAGTTAAGCTGCTGATGTTCATTTCATGCTGTATAAATAACATTATATCATAACATAATCCAACATGCTTTCAAGCTTCCATTGTCTTCTGCTAATTCAATTTTCAATCTATAGGACGCTCTTCTAGCTAGCATAGCTGAAAGCGAGAAGCAGACCGAATTGGCCACTCGGGTTTCTACCTGGAAGCAAAGAATTGAGAATGACTTGGAAGAGGAAGTACGTATTATATGCTTTGCTCTGTCTTTCTTAAATTTTTGCTTATATTCTGCTATATATTAAGTGATCTCAACCTATGAAGTTTTGTTTTCTCTTCACTCTGATGGCTTCGTTCTTACAGGACTCACACCCACCATTTGACATACACAAATATGGTAAAACGGTTCTCGACAAGCTATCGGAAGGAGATGGTGATATCATGTCCTTTGTAGATGTTGCAAGTGTACATGAGAAGCATGATGTCGCTCGAACGTTTACTGCTCTACTGCAACTGGTAAATCTTTAATCTAACATAAATTGAAGCCTTTACACTTTGCTAGAATACAAAAACCATTCATGAGCCTTTTTTTTTATAATTAGCGACAAAGTGGCGATATAATAGGCATCTCGTACGAACAAGACCTAATTCAACCCCGTAGCAAAACGGGGAGCAAAACAAAGACGAGGACCATTCATGAGCCTTTATCCATTAACTTAAGCTTTTGAGACAATTGTTCCTTGGCACCCTGAAGGGGGAAGGCTGTGTACATCAACCCTCCAAACTAGGCTTTTGCGGGAGCCCTTAAGGCACTGGGATTGTTGTTGTTGTTGTTCCTTGGCACAGTTAGAGCCTTATCAACCAAAAGATTACAAGTTCAAATCACAAGAACCACCACTTTCAATATTAATATTCACCACATCATAGCGACCCCGCCAAGGCGATCCAGTCACCCGGAGAAGAGTTGGTAGAAGGCAGATGAGTTAGAACTGTACAATAACCACATTTCATATTTAATATGGGCAATTGTGTGAGAGGACATATTACAGTGTAAAACAATTTTCAAGTTTATCTGCTTCGTGGTTATTATTTATCCACCAAAGAAGGCACCAACACGCTGTCACTGGATCCCATTAGAACTCCGAAGCTAAGCGTGCTTGGGCGAGAGTAGTACCAAGATGGGTGACCTCCTGAGAAGTCCTCACCCTCAAGTTGGGGGTATTGGGAAACAACCTCTCTTCAGGTTAACACCTTGAAGGGGGAAGGCTGCGTACATCCGTTCCCCCCCCCCCCCGACCCTGCATAGGCGGGAGCCCTTGAGGCACTGGGTATGTTCCTTTCCTTATCTTTATTGTTATCATTTATCCAGGTGAATGACGGAAAGGTTGAACTAGATAGAAGCAATGCAACCGCTGAATCTTTCTGCTACACAGCAGAGAATCCGTTTCGTATCCGACTCATTAGCCATGAGAAAGAGCCAAAGATACCACGGTTTCAGCCAACGAAGAAGAGGGCCAAGTCTGGGTCGGGTTCAAAATCCGGGTCATCAGCACCAAACTGCAAGTTCTCAGTGAAGCTGGGGAACCCAGGGGGGCTCAGGTGCACCCCTGATGGCAAGCGCAGGCGCAGGTCGCGGCTTATTGAGCCAGTGGACTTACTGTCCTTGGAATGAGGTTGGCATATTCCTAAGGCCTTGTTTATAGTTTTTAGTTTTTAGTTTTTAAGAAATTGAAGTCTGGGGTCTGGACATGTAACTTTTCTAGTTTTTGGTTTTTCCCTAAGCAAAAAACTAAAAACAAGAAAAACGACAAAACGATACCTTTAGAGAACTAAAAGCTGTTACCTGGATAGCTGAAAATGTAGTTGATTTCCTGTTCTAGATTAGTTATTGATAATGACATGTAAGTTATTTGAGGAGTAATCATAATTCAAGAGTTGCTGTGAAATCTATGATTAAAATTTATGTATCAGTATTTCAGAGTTCATTAACTTGTACTGAGGACTATTCATCTTAGAAGGTTCATGTATTTTATCCATTTTTTTTATAAAATATTTTGCGATAATAATTTAATTCTAAATTAAAATTAGCACTTCTTTTATAAAATTGTGAACTTTTTTTGACCATATTTTTAGATCAATAGAAGTGCAATTTTTGATCTGATTTAATCATTAGATATTTATATTGTCATCCATATTAAGATTTTGTTAGCTTTTCATTAAGAGTTTGCGTATGGTTGGGTAGTAATTTGACAATAGATGGTTGATGACTTGATAATAGTTTGAATAGTTTGGCGCATCAGTGAACTCATTGACAAACTCGATAAGGTTCAAGACATAAGGGTGTATTTGAGCTGAGCTAAACGAGTGAAATCCCGAGCCTAGAAGGGTGTATGTGCTAGCTTAGCTCATACCTCTAAGTAGACTAACAAGCTCGGTTGAGTCAATTATTAAACATGCTAGTATGTTATTTAATCAAGTCCAAATAAAGATTCAAAAGCTAGTTAAGCTCGAGTTTAGTAAGACTTATCAAGCATGAATATAGCAAAAGGAATGAGCTTATTTACACTTGTATTTGTCAAATTCGACACTTTAAGGACGATAATAGGCGGGTAAAATCTGTTACCCACGGTACTATCCCGTGTGAAGCTAGTATGGGTACAAGTGGGTGGGTAGCAGATAAGGCTAGGGTACACGTGAAAATACCCACCATCAGTACGAGTATAATAGAACAAGAGCAAGGAAAATAGACACTCAGGAACCACCACCAACTCTTCAACAACAACAACAGACTCAATGTCTCAAGAGCTCTTGCCTAAGTGGGGTCTGGGGAGGTGAATGTACGCAACCTTACCCTTTCAGGGTATAACCCTGCTGAGAGGTTGTTTCTGATGACCCCCAACCTTATAGGGTTGGCAACACGAGGACTTCCCAGGAGGTCATTCATCCTGGTACTACTCTCGCCCAAGCACCCTTAACTTCGGAGTTATAATAAGATCCGATGTATTAGTACGTAGTAAATAAACCCTACCACCAACTCTTCAAAGAAGTCAAAATAAAAGCCCCCACCACCAGCAATCTTCACTTACCTGCTCCATATTTACCTTATGGGACCTGTTCCAATTTATATCTAAGAAGATGGATACGGATAATTATTACTGTCGAGTATAAAAACTAGCGTGGGCACGAGTGCATTGACTAATGAGCACCCGATGAATACTTACAAGTAATAGAGCAGATATGGTTATAATTTATACCCATCAAACTTATCTGGATATCCATTTTACTCTTGTGGCAAATAACAGAACAAATTAGGGTATAAATTCAAGTGACATATATCAATACAAAAAAGGCATCTATATTAGACTTTTTTTGCAAAATAACCTAATTAAAAAAAAAAATTAAAAATGTAACCTAATTCTAAAATTATTTTGCAAAATGACCTAGTGTGTCAGAAAAAGTTTAAAAGCGCCGTTTGAAGTAAAGGCGCTGTCCCAAACGGCGCCATTAATATGAGACGGCGCCTTCAGTGCAAATCCTCCCGCACCCCCCACCCCAAATGATTCCCCTGCACTCCTAACGATTCCCCTACACCCCTCAATGATTCCTCTGCACCCCTAAATTGATTCCATGCCCGTGACCTTACCCCGACCTCCTCTTCCATCCCATGAAACCCCTCCCCCCCTTTTCTTCTCCTCCCACAATTTCTACATAAACAATACCTCAGTAGTAAAATTTTTATCACATTTCAGCAATTCAATATATTAACGGAGGAATTTATTTTGCACATGAAGAGGTATTGACGATGTGAGAAAGTGGGAATTTTACCTTTTAAAGGTAGGCGTCGTTTGAAACCGATTTTCTCATTGGATTTCCTTAGAGGCGCCGTTTGAAACAACTCTACCCGGAGACTCCCTTAGAGGCATCGTTTGAAACAGCTTTTCTCATTGGGTTTCCTTAGAGGCGCCATTTGAAACAGCTCTACCCGGAGACTCCCTTAAAGGCGCCGTTTGAAACAGCTCCACTCGAGATCTCCCTTGGAGGCGCTGTTTGGGAAGGCGCCTCTTACTTAACGGCGCCGTTTGGGACAGCGCAACGGCGCCTTTTCACTTTTTCTGACAAAATGGGTCATTTTGCAAAATAATTTTAAAACTAGGCCACTTTTTTAAAATTTTTTTTAAATTAGGCTATTTTGCAAAAAAAGTCTCTATATCAATCCCGCTCCTTTATCCTCCCTAGGTGGAATGGGGCAAAAACGCCCCCACAAAATAGGGAGACACAGCAAATTGAATGCCACCAGTTGACGAATCATGATACTTTAATGCTCCCACGCGTTCATGGTTTTCTCACTTACTCTTTAATAAATATATTAAATATTAAATATTAAATATAAATGTAAATATAAATATATGTGGGGATGCATAAGAAACAAGCCAGCAAAACCATTGGAGCTTGTGTTATATATTTACTACCTTGTCTACTCTATATCCTAAGTATAAAATCTATATAAATTTCATATATGGAATGACATTAATGAGCTTGGACTAGACACTATTCAATTTTTAATTCAATCTGTATTCTGTGTGTCAAAACTTATTTTATGTGTAGTGTATGTATTTAATTTTGTGTACTTATCCTATATACGGTTGGTATCAACTATTATTTGTGATGCAAGGTGATCACGTGACATTGTAGGTGTTGAATCGTGTTACAAAGCTGATAAGTGAAAACAGTGAACTCTGAAAGTTTCAGTGCAGTCGATGATGACTTATAAGGAGGGTAAGGTTGAGGATAGTGGTGGCAAGGGTTAAGACTATGTTGAGGTTTTTGAGGTAAGCTTGAAGATGAGTGTATTCAACAAGAGGACGATTGATTAAGGGCGATAACTTAGTACAAGTTGAGTTTCAAGTCAAAGTGGTTTAGGGAGAAGTGAAGTCGAAACATGGAAACATCGAGGTGCTAATAGTGAGAAGAATTTTAGGTGTTTGTAGTCCGTCAAGGAATTGACAGTAGGTTTTATTACTACATATGTAGGTGTATTCGGCGGATTCTATGTGCATGTTGTAGTTAATTAGTGTACGGCCAAACAAGGCATGTTTCACATCGATCTTTAAGCGCTCAAGGTGTGCTACATACATCATTGCGAAAAATTGTTGCTCTTCTCGTCTCCTTTTTTATTGTATCTATGTTTTGATTGTCTATTTTGATTTGAAGAGTTTAACTAATTATCATGAGTAAAAGGAGAGACAATTTCAAAAAAGAAAAGATATATACAGTATAAAAAATAAGCAAAAACAAATTTCTAAAATAACATTTTAAAAATAATGGTTACATATAATTATCAGTACAACAACAACCACAACCGACCTAGTGCATCAAGGGCTCCCACATATGCATAGTCTGCGGAGGGGAAGGATGTAGGCAGTCTTACCCCTTCAAGGTGCAACTCTTAAAGGAAGACTGTGTCCGAGGACCCCCAACCTAAGAGTTTACATATAACTGTTAATAATATTGTTAAATATACATTTTTTTTTATGTCCTCAGGTTGGGGGTCATCGGAAACAGCTTCCCTTAAGGGTAGCACTCTAAAGGGGAAATGTTGCATTCATCCACCCCCCATATCCTGCGCATGCATGAATTTATATATAATTGTCAGTAATATTATTAAATATGCATTTTTTTATGTCTTTAAGTTGGGGGTTCTTAAAAATAGCCTCCCTTTAGGGTGGCACCCTAAAAGAGGAAGGCTACGTACATGCACCTCCAAGATCCTGTGTATGTGGGAGCTCTTGTAGCACTGGGACTGTTGTTATTATTGTTATTATGCATTTTTTTTATGTCACATGTGTAATACACGTATTATAACATATATCAATATTTTCCTATTTAAAAATTAAATAATAACTTAAAATAATCAATACTTACTCCTAAATAATAATTCAAATCCTATATCCACATTATACCATGTCACTTACAATGTATCCGCTTCGGTTATTGTAACTAATCCTATCTTTCATTTTTATAAAGCTAACAAACTTTTAACCAAAATTTTTATGTATAAAGCCAAATATATATAGAATTAATTATTTAAATAGTGTATCATATTTTACTAAGAGGGTCCAAAATAATAAATAATAAATAAATAAAAAATCACATAATTAGGGGGTTAACCGTTACTATTAGGCCCACATTGAGGAGCCTTTTCCCAAAATGGTCTAAAATAAAAAAAATATTACTCAAAATGACTTATTTTAAAAAATATTTTCTCAAATGGCCTCCAAATAAGCAAAATTTAAAATTTATTTTTTTGTTTTTTTTTTTTTGTTTTGGGGTTTAGTTTTTTTTTAAATTTACTGAAGTTGAGGCCATTTGAAAAATATTTTTTTAAATATATCATTTTAAATAATATATATTTTTTTATTTTAGGCTATTTTAAACAACAGCTTCACATAGGGGTGTTCATGGTTCGGTTAACCGTAACCAAAATACTCAAATATCTCTAACCGTTACGGTAACCGACAAGGCCGGTTAACCGACTTTCGGTAATTTGGTTCGGTTATGTCGGTTAACCGGTAACCGAAAAGGTAATGCAACGCCTCTTTTATGTTATATGATCTATCTCCTTTATGGTTTGTAAATGTCCAAAAAATACATTAATTGTGAGAATATTCAATAAATTATGAGCTTATAATACAATTCTAAAAAATTAAACGTATAATATCTCATTTTAACCAATATGTGAGTAAGCGAGTAGCACTAAATTGTAGCAACGTAGTGCTTAATTCGTATTTAGGGTATAACAATGAGGTACAAATACTCCGTGATAGGAGATGAACTAGGAAAAAGATAAATTAATCATGTATTATATAAGAGTCATTTATATGATAGAAAAACATACTTAGTAAACAATATAATATTATGAACATGTGAAAATATATACATGACATATTATTCCGGTAAATCGGTTAACCGAAATGGACAAAATTACTAACCGTTACCGTCCCGAAATACCTCAAATTTTTTTGATTCGATTAACCGAACCGAAAATTTGGTATGATTAACCGCATTTTTTGATCGATATTTCAAAATTTCGGTTACGAATTTTTTTGAACACTCCTAGCTCCACATTGAGCCCCCACAAAACTTCCCATTTCCGTTTTCATGATATGCCCCACCCATTTCCCTCCCCTATCTCTCTCTCTCTCTCTCTACTGTGTCTTCATTTGCATTCATTCACTCCAAATCCCCACTCTGAAACCATTGTAGTTAGAGAGAGAGAAGAAAGAGAGAGAGATGGGGTCGAAATCACCAGTGTTTCCAATTGCAGAACCTCACCATTTCAGCGACTATGGCTTCGATCCTCAGCTTGACTACTTCCAGGTTCCTTTTTCCTCCCTTTTCTTTCCCCCTTTTTTTATGGTGGAAATCCCGTTAAAGTGATGCAACATTCGTTTGTTGGGAACTCGACATGTGCGTCTGGTACAAGAATCCCACACTAGAGCGATGAGAGTGAAAAATCAATATATAAGGATAATGTGTTACCTCATCTCTTGTCAATTAGTTTTAAGATAAAATCTATTAAAAGTTCAACATTATCCATTATAGGATCGAACCCGGGTAGCTTTTCTACTCCTTAAGTTCTCCGCCACCAAACTATGTCTCCGGACTCTTTTCCGCCATTTCTCTCTCTTTTTTCTCTCCCTTTTCTCCCCAGTCTCTCTCTCATTTTCAAATTTTTACAGGTAATAGAAGAGGCAAGAAAGCACAAGAAAGACACTTCAAGATCTATAGACACCCTCCATTTCAAGCTCCAAAAGCCCATCTCCAAGGACCACCACCACCACCACAGCTCCGGCAACAAGACCCGACGCCGCCGCTGGTTCCCTCACTGGACCTCCGCCCTCTCTTTCTTCAGATCTAAATTCACCCACCACCGCCGCCACCGTCCCCGCCCCCGCCATGACTCCCAGGCTGTAAACTACATGTCTAAGTCCGGCCCGATTTACATCACTGAGAGCGGGTCCAGCACCCCGTACCGCACCACTAGCCGCTCCTGGTCAGGCCCCCTCGCCGGAACCCTAGCTCCGGCGAGGAAGGGGGAGATGGAGATTCCGTATATCAATCTGAGGGATCTTAACGTGGAGCATCCTCCTGGGATTTCCTCCCCAATGCCCATTTATTTGGTTACTTAGATAATCTAAACTGATTTTTATCCTTGATTTTCAAATGGGTTCTTGCTAACCTTTTTTTTTTTTTTTTTTTTTTTATAGATTTAGTGACCCTTTTTTGGGATATTGGTCTTTACGTTTTCTTTTTCATGCCATAGAAAAGGCCCTTTGCAGACGAAAAATGGTGTTACTGAGATAAAAATTATTAATATTAAAGTAATTTTATAAAATTTTGTAGCCTGTTTGGCAGGCAGTATTATTGGCAGATTAAAAATATTAATGTGAAAAAAATTTTATAAAAATTTGGGTTTCTTGTTCACTATAAATTAAAATATTACTATCACAATAATATTTGTTTTATCATGCCAATAGCTAACACCTTTTTTTATATTTCTTTTTGGGTGAGGAACTCAGCGTTCTTTTTGACTATGGCGCGGTTCTCAAGGGCATGCGCATCAAATGCAGAGAAACAGCAACAGGGTAAGGTACGACGTCGTTTTGCACTGTTGTCTGCCCTCTCGCTGTTGTTTTTTTAATCATTCGTTACTCATATTCTTTACTCAGATCATCTGATGAATGAATGATCTTCTGTTTCGTCTTCCATTGAATTCATTATGGGTTTTTGATTTTGCATATTTTGGGTAAGAAATCAGAGAGAGAGAGAGAGAGGATGATGATTTGGTGGGGGGTTGCGTAATGAGATCTGATTGGGGCCACATTGGGGGTATCAGTTCGTCTTAGTGATTTGTAATCATAGGGATTGATAGTCAGTTTTGATGATTCCATTTAACGACTTGTCCTTTCTTTTCTTTATATTTTTATCAACTATTGTATTGGCTAATGGTATGTATTGAGAAAATACAAATATTATTGTCGCTATACAATAACAACAATAACAGATCCAGTGCCTTAAGGGCGCTCCCGCATAAGTGGGTTCTGGGAAGGGTAGATGTACAGCCTTATCCCTTCAGGATGTAACCCTGCCGAGAGGCTATTTCCGAGACCTTATAGGGTTGGCAACATAAGGACTTCCCAAGAAGTCACCCATCTTGATACTATTCTCGTCCAAGCACGCTTAACTTCGGATTTCTAATATAATCCGGTGCCTGGTAAAAGTCACAATACTTATTGTTCTATTAATACCAGCTTAGATTTCTAAATATAAAAAGTTACTTATAGAAAAGTCTCCAGACAATAGCCTAATTATATTATTCTGGATATTATACTGATAGTATCTAATCCAACTGTAAAAGAATATTGGATCTAACATTCTACTTGAATGTACTCTTGTTCGATCTTAAAGTTCTAGCCTTTTCTTTTCAACAACGTGCTCGTTTCCCCTCCTTTTTGTTATAGTGGTGTGTTCTAAGTTAAACTAATAAACACCTATTTCATCGATATTAATCAGATATCAATTTGTTTATGCACACTATAAATAGATTTTCGTGCCCTCATTTAACTTATTTATATTGCATTTAAGTCATGTTATTGCACATAGGTGGCAATAGCATTGGTTGTCATATGAGAACTTAGAAAATAACTATTAAGAGTATCAGATATCAGTCCTCAGCAAATCTACATTAGGGTTAAAACAAAGAAGAGATAAATATACGAGTTTAATAATCTATTCCGTCTAATACCCATTAATATTGAGACGAATCCTCATTTTAATTTGTATACTGATGACATGATGTATACTCATTCTATGACTTAAGTTTAAAACCATGAGATATATACTGGAGGGTAACAACGAGGTAGTTCTCAGAGCAATTACAGGATCATATTCGAGTTTTGCGAACATCATCACTATTAACGAAGACATCCATTTAATGAGCCTTCAATGTAGTCAAATCTCTTTCAATCACTATTATAAAGAAGCCAATAATCCGACGGACTGGTAGGCGAATCTAGGTCATGAAGTTTCTAATATTTCTATAAGGGACTATGTTCCACACAAACCCTGCTATCTCTTATTCGGGTTGATGCCTTAAGATTCTCTTTCAAATAATGGTAACCTTGAACAGCCTTATCTTTACTGTTTATTAAAAAAAAAAAAATTAAGACCGTGTGAATTTGAAATGTAACGGCTAGGTGGACTAGTAGTAGTACTAGAAAGAAAGGACGCGGCGGCGTTTTGTCCAAATTGTAAGTGTGATAGCGATCTCTCTTTCTCACTTGCATTTAATATTTCAACAACGGACTTAGTGCCTCAAGGGCTCCCGCGTAAGGGGGATCTGAGGTGAATATACGCAGCCTTATTCTTTTAGGGTATAACCCTCCGAAAGGCTGTTTCTGAGGACCCCTAACCTCATAGGGTTGGCAACATGAGAACTTCTGAGGAGTTCACCCATATTCTGGTACTAGTCTTGCCCAAATACTCTTAACTTCAGAATTTTAATGGGATCCGACGTATTAGTACCTGGTAAATGAATTCTTGCATTTAATATCTCACTCGCCAAAATTGCATCTCCCACACCCCTCCATATATGGCAATTTAGAGCTCTTGGATTTGATATACAGGTTAGATTATTTATTTTTAGGAAATTTTATTATTTAGGTGTCTTGAAGATTGGACATTTATTACCTAAATACTTCGATATTTCAATATATACAATAAGATACCTGAGGTTTTAAAATTTTATTACTTAAATACTCTATGCTGGAAATTAGTGATTTTTTTTGTTAAAATTCGATCAATTTTCACTATAAAATATTGATGTGGTATATAATTACTACAATATATATGAGTTGGGTCAATATTTTCAACGAAAATCAAACGGACTATAGAAAATATTCACAAAAATTATGAGAAAAAAACATATCTATATATTAGCAAAATAATATGTCATTTTAGCATTTTAAAATAAATAACCACACCATTATGATAAAGGAAGCCTATATATTGCCATAATTATGTCTCACATTAGCAATTTTTAATAAAAATCTATCAAAATTTGGTGAAGGATTTTTAATTGATAAAATTTTTAAACTTCAGGGTACCTAAGTGATAAAATTTTTAAACCTCATGGTAACTTATTGTATATATTGAAATGCCATGGCATTTAGGTAATAAATCCTCAAAACTCGGGATACCTAAATAATAATTTCTCTTATATTTAAGTGTAAGGTTTTAGGTACAAAACTCGTATCCCCTCTCCTCAAGAATACCAAAAAGCCCTTATTAGAGTTTTATTGTACTTTCTTACCATCTGTAGAAAAATATATGTAGTCCATTTAAATATTTAATTTACAGTATTTTTGTGATTTTGATAGGATATTAACTTATTCTAGCAAGTTGTTAATTATGATATTTTCCATGTTATATTTCTTCCAGTCTAAAAAAAAATAATCTTAGCTTAAAGTTATCATTCATGCAACTGTAATAACATTAACTTGTAACAAAATCACTCAATTTTAAGGTGACAATAAACTAAATACGAATATGACTTAAAAATCACTTGTTCGAGTTTCAAAAATAATATCATCAAAAAGTATGCATGAAATTGCGTATATCTGATAAAAGTGTTATATTTTAGACTGTCCGTTTCTAAAAAAATAATAATAATTTAGTGTCTCACAGAGGCTTTCAATAGTAGTATTTGAGAATAAGATGCACGGCGTGTTTTTTTTTTTTTTTTTTTTTTTTCCAGATGAAAAGATTAAATTCTTTTGCTAAAAGTTTTTGTTAAATGGGGCCCAATCTAAATGGAGGCCCATGCTCACAAACTAGCTGTTTCTAAGATGGTTCATTTAATAAATATCAAAAAATTAGCCGTTGGACCCAACTAAATAGAAGCCCAGCCCAACAATACCCAGATTCTCTTCAAAGTATAGCCCACTTATGAAACTGTAGGTTATGTATATAAAGACTTTGGTTAAAAGTTTATTAACTTATAAAAGTAGAACATAATGTTAGTTATAATAGCAGTAATAGAAATATAACACATAATAAGTAATAGGGTATAATCAATAATCTGAGAGTTGAAGTTATAAAGTAAGCAAAATATAGAATATATATATTTAATTTAGTTAGAGGTATTAATGTTATCATTCATTTTTAATAGAGAAAAATATGGATATATGTTGTAATATGTGGACTATATAAATATATGCATATTTTACTATATTATTGGCAATAATAGATAAACGCCCTTTTAAACAAAAAAAAGAGTAGGGATACATGCTCAAAATGTGTATTATTTACAAATTTTACTAATCAGGTGTATATATAAAAAAAAGATCCCTGACTTTTTTGATTTATTTTTTTATAGTACCTCAGATGTTCTTCGAATTAATAAATAGGACCCTCTTTCGTGTGATGAGGTCACATTTCGGAGAGAAAGCTAACATAGCATGTCATTTTAAATACATACTACAATATATTAACGAAAATACCCCTTTGATGTGACAGGTCACTTTAAGACCCAATAAAATGGATGTATATTAACAATTGATGAAGGCTTTTCTTTTCTAAAAAAGGGCCAAGAAGTTACATATTTTCGCAAATATACTATAGTGAGTGACCTACTATATCAAGTTTCTCCTCAAAATATAACGTCATCATGTGAGAAATGGTCATATTTATTGGGTAATGCTAGGGGTCATGAAAAGTGATCTCACGAGAAGTAACGAAAAGCAAAAATATAAAAAAAAATTAATAAAAACAACTGGAACATACCCAGTGCCCAAGGGCTCCCGCTTACGCAGGGTCTGGGGGGCGGATATATGCAGCCTTCTTCCTTCAGGATGTTAACCTGAAGAGAGATTGTTTCCTCTTCAGGTTAATAAAAACAACTACAGAGAAGAAAGAAAATTTATTTTTTTTCTTGCGGAGGAGAGAGGAAATTTACTTAATTTTTTTTTCCCCTCTTTTTAGCTTTTCGTTGCTTCTTTTGGGGGTCACCAAGCATTATCCCATACTTATTAGTAAGAAGAAGTATTGAAAAAATAAATAAAAAAGAGAAGAGATCTTTTTATTATTTTTACAAATATTATATACTAAAATATAAATAACTCTATTAAAAAAAAAAAAAAAGATTGCGTGGAACTCAACAATAGCATGGCTGTTTTACTAATTATTTCACGATTTACTTTATCTTACAATAGGAGTTATAGATGCTACAGTTGGAGTAGGGTAGTCTAGCTTACTAGTGCTAGGCCGTGATATTCTCTTGGCACACTTAGGTTGTGTACTTGCTCTCATGAGCTTCTACTTGCCTACCTACCCTTTGATTTCTGCTTAATGTAGCTTGCTTTGTGTTTGTTGTCTTGCTTACTGTGTATTTTGCTCTACTCATGCTTTGTTGCTCCTGCTGCCAGGTCACATGCTCTATGCTGCGAAATAGCCTCTTAGGTTGGGGGTCCTCGGAAACAGCCTTTCTTCAGGGTAGCCCCCTGAAGAGGGAAGACTGCGTACATCTACCCCCGAACCTTGCTTTTGCAGGAGCCCTTACAGGCACTGGGTTTATTATTGTTGTTATTGTTGTACTTTTTGGGTTTATTATTATTGTTATTGTTGTACTTTATCTTGGAAAGCATTATGCTCTCTCTTTTTCATCCATTCCTTTTTCTCATTTTTGGGGCCATTGAAGCATAGTATCCACACATGTTACCTTTCATCAGACCCCATCTCCCTTTTTTCGATAATTAGCGACAAACATATATACCCATATGCCTAGTGCCCTAAGAGCTCCCGACTAAGCAGGGTTTGGAGAGGCGGATGTATGCAGCCTTTCCCCTTTAGGGCATTACACCTGAAGAGAGGCTATTTCCGAATGCCCCCAAAAGGGTGAGGACTTCCCAGGAGGTCACCCATCCTGTTACTACTCTCGCCCAAGCACGTTTAACTTCAGAGTTCTAATAGGATCTGGTGATGGCATGTTGGTGCCCTCTTTGGTATTACGACAAAGTCGTAATACATAATAGATAACCCAAGCAAACGAAGCCTAAGAGAACCCCAATAAACTCGACAAAGTCCCCTTTTTTAAAGCTGATATAAGGAGGGGTAGGGCCTTGTAACTAGTGGGATTCGATCTCGGGATGCTTCTTTGATCCTCGGTGATTTTCACCACTAAATCAAATTATACTTTTGATCCTCTTAATATGTATATCTATATATATGATTCAATTGTATGTTTCTATTACAATAGTATGGATGAACAACCCACTTTATATAATCAATTATTTTAGGAAATTTGTCATGTAATTATTCTAAAATTTAAACATTTATCACTTAATACCTGCGCATCGGTACTTGTTACGTGACAAATTAAGGTAAGCGTAATTTAGAAAAATTAAATGAATTTCAATAAAAGTTTATCGGATGAGATGGAAGTTGCATACAAGTGTTGCCCAAAAATCACATCTCGTAGTATTTTCTGGCAAAAAAATCATATTATGATAAGATACTAATATATTGTCGGAATCATATATCGCATTAACATATTTCCTACAAACTTACTAAATTCAGCAGATTACTTAATTGACAAAATTTTTAAATCTTATATATCTTATTATAAATAATAATCTATATATAACAAAATGTTAAATCCAAAAAAAAAAAGATAATTTTTAAAATTTTAGATAATGGTATTATGGCAAAATTACAATTTTTAAAAGAATTTTATAACTTTTATTACTTACAAATTATATTATTATTGTAATAGTAATAATTTTTGCACAATAACAATAGCTTTTCTAATTTCTCAATATTTTAAAAAGTAATTAGGAGAATCTAATAAATTTTTTTTTTTTTTTTTTGGAGCACGAGAAAAACCTAATAATTTCATATAATAGAAGATCAGGATCATTAAGCAATCACGCAGAGAAGAGAAAATAAGAGTAGGGGGGATCTCTGCAATTTCTTAGAAATCGGGGGGGCAATTTGCAAAAAAAAAAACTGTCCTTTGATTTATTATCTTTCTCGTTATCACATGTCAAATCAAATCGTTGTATTTTGTCGTTTTCTCTTCCAAAAACTGACCAGTGGGACCCACCGCCCCACCCCTACAAATGCCCGACCGGAGTTTGAGCTCGACAGGAGAGAGAAAATGGCCGCCGAAGTGGACGGAATCCATCACCGTAATCTCTCCGTCAACGGCGTTAACATCCACGTGGCAGAGAAAGGGAAAGGCCCACTTGTGCTCTTCATCCATGGCTTCCCCGAGCTCTGGTACAGTTTACGGGTTCCTTACGCTCGATTCATGAAGCTAACGTATACCTGAGATCTATATATAAGTTCACTGGGCTAATATATTAATTCATATATAAGTTTAAGTAAATTTTATCTTAGAATTAATTAATATTAGATAAAATAATCACTAAACTTTATATATTAATCTTTTTTTCTTTTATGATTGGATTCTACTGAACTCATATGTAAAATCACTCAATAGGTACTCATGGAGGCACCAGATCACCGCTCTCTCCGCCCTTGGCTACCGTGCGGTGGCGCCGGACTTGAGGGGGTTTGGGGACTCTGACGCGCCGGAGGATGTGCGTAGCTACACGTACTTTCACATAGTCGGAGACCTGGTGGCTTTACTGGATGAGCTGGGTGGGGTGGAGCCGGTGTTCGTGGTGGGTCACGACTGGGGGGCGTTGGTTGCGTGGTGGCTGTGCATATTCCGGCCGGACAGGGTGAAGGCCTTAGTGAATCTAAGCGTGGCGTTTTCACCACGGAATCCTAAGATGAAGCCTCTCGCCGCCTTACGCGCCGCCTATGGGGATGACTATTACATTTGCCGATTCCAGGTCTGTTTCGTTCTGTCAAGAAATTAACTTTTTCAAAAGCTTATGCTCATGAGATCCAAGAATAACTTTGTACTCTAACTTGTCCCCGCCACGCAAATGTCCCCTAGATTTGAAACATAGACAATGCATAACATCATCTTATACTTTATGCTTAAATATTATGTTAATGTTAATATTAAATGTGGGACCGTTGAGAGTTGAACTCGTAACCTCTTAATCAAAAAAGCTCTGATATTATATCAAGGAACTTAACTTCTCCACAAGCTTAGAAATCATTTTCATTGAAATTTTCCTTTATTTTACCGCGTTACAATCACCAAGTATTACAAAAGTTTGAGCTGAATTAAGATCCATAAATGACTAAATACTTTAATACGTCGCCTCACGTGAACATTGGTTGAACTTGAAGCTGGTGCATATGCTCAATGTATATCTATATTTCAACTATAGTAATATCAAATATGAGAATGTTGGGATTTGATCAACTTGTGTTTTTTGAGAAAGAGTTATCATGTCAAATAATCGACCATATAAAAATTTAAGCTAATGGGTGACTCATAAATGCCATTTTTTTTGTCCTCGATTGTTCTTGAAATGTTTGTATTACATTGATTCAACAATACCATATTAGATATGCTACGCTACATATCAAATATGCGACATTATCCATATAAATACCCCTACCTTGTCATTAAACGGGGAGAAAAGACACCTTAAGATTTCAAAATTATCAAATAATTTAAATTCAACTCTTCTAATCCAAACAACCCTTAAACACAACTGTGATTCTTGTTGGGTTTCTTATGCGGAGCTTAAGGTTTAGGCCCGTTTTGGAGATTTTACTTGAAGAATTTAGAGTTTTTTCATGCGTGCTTATATAAGTCTTGTTTAAGGCTTGAGACAGATGTGTAAATTAGAAAAAAGAACTCTCTATAAGATCTCCGATTAATAAAATATTTCTGCAACTTCGTGAACGTAGGCAAGTTTGATTTAATTTTCTCGTTGAATCTTTTGTTATGTTTCAGTTGTGTTTCGGGGATTTTTGGTTAGGTTCTTTTAGATGAGAGCGAGACTCAACCCTCACTGTAGAAGCAGCTGCTAGCGCTTATCCTGATATCCCTGCAAAAATAAAAGAGGCCGTTAGAGGGACCCACGGGTTTGCTCGTGGGAGACCCCTCCGATGCCTAAGTTAGTAAAAGCATAATAAACACAAATAATAAGTAAATAGCGTAAATAAACAATAATAAATACTTATCGTATATGGAGAGGGGGTCCTTGGTCGCTGGTGGCCGAAATTCGTACCGGCGACGTATGGGTGGCCCTTGGGTAGAGAAAGATAGAGGAGAGAGAGTGAGGTCTCTCCTGGGTGGCTGGTGGCCGGTGGTAAAGGAGAGAGAGAGACGAGGCGGTAGTGGTACCAAGAGGTAGTGGTTGGCGGTACCGAGGTTGACGGTACCGGTGGTAGCCGGTAGAGGAGAGGGACGGCAAAGAGCGGTCAGGGAAGAGAGAGAAAAAGAGAGCCAAGAGCTCGGCCCTGAGTGGTGAGCCGTGAGGGGGGGGGGGTGCGCGAGAAAGAGAGGCGGCAGCCATGGTTAAGGAGGAGGAGACGTGGGGAAGGGGAAAGAGGAGAAGAGAGAGAGGGCAGCTTTCAAGGACAGAGAGTGAGGGCACGTGGGAGAGAGGGAGAGGAGGAGAGAGAGAGATAAAAATTATTATTTTTTTCGTTATTATTTTATTATCTTATTTTAATAGTAACTTAGTTATTTTTACCCTCTACAAGTTGTTTCGTTTCTCAACAATAGGCTTGTAGATAAAGATGAGAAGGTGAAAAATGCAGGAGCCAGGAGAAATGGAAGGAGAGATAGAAGAAGCAGGAGGAGCAGATAAGCTACTTAGGAAGATATTTGCGTATCGCACGCCAGGGCCACTGATGTTGCCGAAGGGGGTGGCGCTGAAGGAGACGGTGGCACTGCCGGAGTGGCTGCCGGAGGAGGACGCCACCTTCTATCGCCGCAAGTTTCAAGAGAAGGGTTTCACTGGCGGTTTGAATTACTACCGCGCTCTCGACTTGTATGTCACTCATCTTTGATCCAACTTTTTTTAAAGTTTAGGTTGATGATGCAAGATTGGTTTTATACTTCAATATGCCCACTAACGCGAATGCCCATTAGGCTGAAGTGTGGATATTGCATAGGCACACCTCACACCTTGTACTTTAAACTATGTTAATATAGAAATTGATGGCTATTACAATTCGAACTCGTGACTTTTTGGTCAAGAAGGCTTGGATACCATGTTCAAGAACTAATTCTTTAAGCCGATAAATGAGTGTTTAAGATTGATTTTATATTCTAACATTCACCCCTCTGTTATCACTTTTTCTTTGTTAGTTCAATTTATACATCAACTGTATTTTCTTGGGTTATTTATGTCAAAGGTCCCTATATTTTATCTATTATATCAATTTGATCCTTATAGTTTTAATTGTCTCAATTTAATTCTTATACAATTCAAAATGTTTCAATTTAATCCTTTTGTCAAAGTCAAGTTAAATTAATGATATAATTTTCAACAACAAAATTATGTTACATGCAAATAACTTACTATAAATTCATCCACTTACTTAATTTAATCCAATTCACGGCCGAACTGTTAAAATTTTCATTAAAAACTTAGCATAAATTTTTTCTAAGGACCAAATTGACACAATTAAAAGTACAAAGACTAAATTAATACAATGGATAAAATACAAAGACCTTTGGCGTAAATAACCCCGTTTTCTTTAAAACAAAATGAGATAGGATAATCGCTATTACATCGAAAGTCCAAGGACTCCTTAACTGTAACCATATAGTTATACCTAATAAGCTGTTCGACTTAATGTATTTGTTAGGTTACAATCTTTCTAATTATACCAAACTTTGGAAATTCAATTTTAAATTAGTCGATGCATTGGCTTATCTATTAGCTTTATTCATTTACTTTGGTTTACGTATCATAATTTCTAGCTATATATAAGTGAGTTATGTAGAGATAGAGTGTATGACTTGGTGTTGCGGTGGAGTACAGGGACTGGGAGCTGACAGCGCCATGGACGGGAGCACAGGTGAAGGTGCCTGTGAAGTTTGTGGTGGGAGACTTAGATCTAACATACCATATGCCCCACGTGAAGGACTACATTCATCAGGGTGGCATGAAAAAGGACGTACCCTTCTTGAAGGAGGTCGTAGTGTTGGAAAATGTTGGCCATTTTCTTCAAGAAGAGAAGCCTGAAGAGGTGACCCAACATATTTACGACTTCATCCGCAAGTTTTGAAACTTGCATATTCGGCTTTCTGGTCTACGTTTTCTAAAATCAGTTTGGTGTGGTTTAGTTTGCTGAATTCAGGTGTGTGTGTTTCAAAAATAAGAGTTCTGATATGTGATTTTTTTTTTTTTTTCACACGAAAAATATATTTATCTATAAGTGTGATTCACGACTTTGGCATGATATATTTTATTCATGTTATGATTGATGATTTAACAGCCGCAAGCGTGATATATTGACTTTTACTTTGTTATTTGTTTTGATAATTTATTTTTGGACACTATTTTAAAAACTTTTTTTTTTTTATCTAATATTTTAAAAACTTAACTACAAGCAAAATGGAATCCTCTTTTTCTCTCTCCTCTTTTTCACTCCTCTCTTTTTCACACAGTCACAGCACCTGATCCTTTCCTTGTGCAAGGCACCGTCGGAAAGTTATTAAGTAAAAGTCAAAAAGAACTAAAAGCAGTAAGAATTAGCCAAAAGTCATTAATTTTTATGAATTTAATATTTTTTAAGTTAATATTATTATCAGAATAAAATTATTAATGATTGAAAAAATTTGTAACTATTATTTATTATTTATTATATTATTGTTCTGACAATAATATTTTTTAACTTAATAATAATATCTTTTTTTAAATTATTGTTATTCTTTAAGTAATAATAATTATTATATGAATAATAATATAACTTGTAATAAATAATAGTCACAAAATTTATAAATTTACTCGTGCTAATAATTTTTGACAATAATATTATTTTTTGGGCGTTTATAATTACAGGGTAAAAATACTATTAATAGACAATTTAATATTTTTAAATGATATGTTTCTTTACTAAATAATATTGAATTGCCTTTGTCATTCCTGTTTTTATCTTGGTATTAACAGAGCCTATTTTGTTGTTGATATTTCAGCAATAATTATTATTATTAAAATAATAATATAATTTATAATAAATAATAATCATAATTCTTTATTAAATTATCTAATTAATAACACTTTCTACTCAAGCAATAAAAAAAAGCAACATACTCAGTGCCCCCAAGAGCTTCCGTTTAAGCAGGGTCGGGGGGCACGGATGTGCACAGCCTTCCCCCCTTCAGGGTATTACTTCTAAAGAGAGATTATTTTCGAGTGTCCCCAACCTGAAGGTGAGGGCTTATCAGGATGTCACTTATCCTGATACTACTTTTATCTACGCATGTTTAATTTTAGAGTTCTAATGAGATTCGACAATGATGTGTCAACATCTTCTTTGGTTAAATAATAACAATTAATAACACTTGGTACTCAAGCAATATAATTTATAAATAACAAAAGATATTAAATTATCTGAAAAAGTAGGTTAAATAATAACAATTAGCTTTTATTGTACTGAAAACTAGGTGTAGGAAACATTTTGGAAAATCGTACGGATTGGACCCTTCAGCCCCCCTTAATGTTTTTTAGACCTCTTTAACCTTAAATAGACTTTTTTGGACAAAAATGCCCTCCCACCTCACCCTCCCCCCCCCCCCCAATCCGTCCTCTCTCTCTCTCTCTCTTTCTCTCTTTCTCTCTCCTCATTTAATGCAAGGCAGGCAAAAGTACACTTTTTTGACCTTTCACTCTCCTTTTCTTCAATTTTTTTTCCTTTTGAATTTTTTTTTGTCAAAAAAAATATATAATTTCCAAATTTGCCCTTTCTTCTTTTTTCCTCCCAGACCTTGTTTAGGTGTGCTTGAAGTAATTAATAAAATCATACACTGTGTATGATGCATTATAATGCTGTAAAGTGAACTTATACAGGTGTATCACAAGAAATTAGTGATAAACGACTTATCATACACAATGTATGATAGGTTATAATGGCATAAAATCAACTTTTGCAGGTTTTTTCAAGTAATAAGGGGTACAGTGGTCTGAAATCGAATCATACACTGGGTATGATGCTTTTTAATGGTGTAAAATAAACTTATTCAAGTGTATTCCAAGCAATTAGTCGTAAATGACTTGTCATACACAATGTATGATAGGTTTCAATGGCATAAAATCAACTTTTACTGGTTTTTTCAACTAATTACTGTTACAGTGGGCAGAAATCGAATCATACAATGGGTATGACAAGTTAAAATGGTTAAATATGAACCTTTTCAGGTATGTTTCAAGTAATTAGTGGTAAATGACATATCATACACAAATTATTATAGGTTTTAATAGTATAAAATCAACTTTTGCTCGTTTTTTTCAAGTAATTACTGTTACAGTGGGCTGAAATCTAATCATACAATGGGTATGATGCTCTGAAATGGTCTAAAATGAACCTTTTCAGGTTTTGTTAAAACAATTAGTGGTAAATGACTTATCATACACAATGTATGATAGGTTATAATGGCATAAAATCAACTTTTGCTTTTTTTTTTTCAAGTAATTAGGGGTACAGTGGGAAGAAATCGAATCATACACTGGGTATGATACGTTTTAATGGAGTAAAATAAACTTATTCAGGTTTATTTCAAGCAATTAGTTGTAAAATGACTTATCATACACAATGTATGATAGGCTATAATGGCAAAAAATTAACTTTTACTGGTTTTTTCTTCTAATTACTATTACAGAGGGTTGAATCGAATTATATAATGGGTATGATGAGTTAAAATGGTTTAATATGAACCTTTTCAGGTATGTTTCAAGTAATTAGTGGTAAATGACCTATCATACACAAATTATTATTGGTTTTAATGGTATAAAATCAACTTTTGCTCTTTTTTTAAGTAATTACTGTTACAGTGGGCTGAAATCTAATCATACAATGGGTATGATGCTTTGAAATGGTCTAAAATGAACCTTTTCAGGTGTTGTTAAAACCATTAGTGGTAAATGACTTATCATACACAATATATAATAAGTTATAATGGCATAAAATCAACTTTTGCTGTTTTTTTTCAAGTAATTAGAGGTACAGTGGGATGAAATCGAATCATACACTGGGTATGATACATTTTAATGGTGTAAAATGAACTTATTCAGGTGTTTTTCAAGCAATTAGTTGTAAATGACTTATCATACACAATGTATGATAGGTTATAATGTCAAAAAATTAACTTTTGCTGTTTTTTTCAAGTAATTAGGGGTATAGTGGTCTGAAATCAAATCATACACTGGGTATGATACGTTTTAATGGTGTAAAATGAACTTATTCAAGTGTATTCCAAGAAATTAGCTGTAAATTACTTATCATACACAATGTATGATAGGTTATAATGGCAAAAAATCAACTTTTATTGGTTTTTTCTTCTAATTACTGTTACAGAGGGCTGAATCGAATCATACAATGGGTATGATGAGTTAAAATGGTTAAATATAACCTTTTCAGGTATTTTTTAAGTAATTAGTGGTAAATGACCTATCATACACAAATTAATATAGGTGTTAATGGCATGAAATCAACTTGTACAGATTTTTTTTAGGTAATTAGTGGTATAGTGGTCTGAAATCGTATCATACACTGGGTATGATGTGTTTTAATGGTGTAAAATGAACTTATTCAGGTTTATTTCAAGCAATTAGTTGTAAATGACTTATCATACACAATGTATGATAGATTATAATGGCAAAAAATTAAATTTTGCCGTTTTTTTTCAAGTAATTAGGGGTAAGTGGTTTGAAATCGAATCATACACTGGGTATGATTCGTTTTAATGGTGTAAAATAAACTTATTCAGGTGTATTACAAGAAATTAGTGGTAAATGACTTGTCATACACAATGTATGATAGGTTTAAATGGCATAAAATCAACTTTTACTGGTTTTTTCAACTAATTACTGTTACAGTGGGCTGAAATCAAATCATACAATGGGTATGATGAGTTTTAATGGTGTAAAATGAACTTATTCAGGTGTAATTGAAACAATTAGTGGTAAATGACTTATCATACACAATGTATGATAGGTTATAATGGCAAAAAATTAACTTTTTTTCAAGTAATTAGGGGTAAGTGGTCTGAAATCGAATCATACACTGGGTATGATTCGTTTTAATGGTGTAAAATGAACTTATTCAGGTGTATTACAAGAAATTAGTGGTAAATGACTTGTCATACACAATATATGACAGGTTTAAATGGCATAAAATCAACTTTTATTGGTTTTTTCAACTAATTACTGTTACAGTGGGCTGAAATCGAATCATACAATGGGTATGATGAGTTTTAATGGTGTAAAATGAACTTATTCAGGTGTAATTGAAACAATTAGTGGTAAATGACTTATCATACACAATGTAGGATAGGTTAAAATGGCATAAAATTAACTTTTGCTGTTTTTTTTCAAGTAATTAGGGGTACAGTGGTCTGAAATCGAATCATACACTGGGTATGATACGTTTTAATGGTGTAAAATGACCTTATTTAGATATAGTTGAAGTAATTAGCAGTAAAGATCTTGTCATACACAATGCATGATAGGTTTTAATAGCATAAAATCAACTTTTGCAGGTTTTTCCATTTATTTAAGGGTACAGTGGTCTGAAATCTGCTTATATACGTGTATTTCAAGTTTTATTGGTGTATGATGCACTTCATACACGGTGTATAATGGGTTATATTTGTGTAAAATCAGCGTGTATTTGTGTATTTTTGGGATGTGTATTTAGAAAAAAAATATACATTTTGAGTATAATAATCCGTACGATTTTCCTTCAAAAAGGCCCTCCCATTCACCCCCCCCCCCCCCCCCCCCCCAACCCGTCCCCTTTCTCTCTCCTCATTTAATGCGCAGCCGATTACTGTACTTTAGCCTCTCCCCACTCCATTTTCTCTCTCTTCATTTAATGCAAAAGTACATATTTTTACTTTATTTCATGTAACTTACTTCTCACTCTATTCCTCCCTTCTTCTCATTTCCCGCCCATTTACTCACCTCTTATTCATGGTATTTGTTACTTTTCTCTAAATCTGAATTCCCCAAGTCTATTTTTCTCTCATTTTTCTCTCAATCTGCTACATTGGGCCCTCGGAAGAAGAAGAAGAAGAAGCCGTTTTAAGATCGTGTTTGAAGCTTCGTAGCATTGTTGTAGGTTCAACGTTGAGTCCTTACACACATTTCACGGTTTTCAGATCAAATACTGAAGGTAACATGACCATTTGCTGACATTGTCGTTAACGTATCCTTGTCCTATGAGGTCGGTGTGTTACAAGTCGTTTATGGTTTATGATTGGTTTAAATGATGTATCATAACTTTCTTTTGGTGTGTTTGAACTCATTAGTGGTGTATGATTAGTCATACATCGTGTATGATAAGTTTTAATGGTGTGAAATCAACTTGTTTAGGTGTGCTTCATGTAAATAGTGCTGTATGATCTATCATACACCGTGTATGATAGGTTTGAATGGTGTGAAATCAATTTGTGTTTGTGTATGTTAAGTAATTAATGGTGTATAATCAGTCATACACTGTGTAGGATTGGGTTTAATGGTGTATAACCAACTTGTGTTTGTGTGTATTAAGTAATTAGTGGTGTATAATCAATCATACACTGTGTATGATTAGTTTTAATGGTGTATAATCAACTTGTGTATGTGTATGTTAAGTAATTAATGGTGTATAATCAGTCATACACTGTGTAGGATTGGGTTTAATGGTGTATAACCAACTTGTGCAGACGTTTTTTAAGTAATTAGTGGTTTATGAGCAACCATACACCGTGTATGATTGGGTTTAATGGCGTATAACCAACCTGTGTATGTGTATGTTAAGTAATTAATAGTGTATAATCAGTCATACACTGTGTAGGATTGAGTTTAATGGTGTATAACCAACCTGTGTATGTGTATGTTAAGTGTATAATCAGTCATACACTGTGTAGGATTGAGTTTAATGGTGTATAACCAACTTGTGCAGACGTTTTTTAAGTAATTAGTGGTTTATGAGCAACCATACACTGTGTATGATTGGGTTTAATAGCGTATAACCAACCTGTGTATGTGTATGTTAAGTAATTAATGGTGTATAATCAGTCATACACTGTGTAGGATTGGGTTTAATGGCGTATAACCAACCTGTGTATGTGTATGTTAAGTAATTAATGGTGTATAATCAGTCATACACTGTGTAGGATTGGGTTTAATGGTGTATAACCAACCTGTGTTTGTGTATGTTAAGTAATTAATGGTGAATAATCCATCATACACTGTGTATGAGAGCTTCAAAGGGTGTATGATGAACTTATTTTGGTGTCTTTCAAGTACAGAATGGTGTATGGCTTACCATACACCGTGTATGATAGCTTTGATTGGTCTAGGATGAACCTGTTTTGGTGTCTTTCGTGTATAGAATGTGGTATCCTTAACCATAGACCGTGTATGATTGCTTTAAAAGGTGTGTGATGAACTTGTTTATGACTGTAACGCAAATCATACACCATGTATTCTTTCTTAAAGTAGTGTTATTTGTGTATTATGGTTTTAAACCAATCATACACCGTTTTTAGTGGTTTCAATGCTGTACTTTCATTCCACCCTAGTGTGTTTCATGTCAATTTTGCTTTGATATCATATTTTTTTCTTGTCCACAGTAATGGGTGATGCTGCTATTGCATGCGTTCTGTACGGTGGCCACTTTAGGGAGAGGGCAAAGTACGCTGGTGAAAAATTGGCTTATATTTTTGTGGATGAGAAAACAGACTTCGCTGGTTTGCAAAGAACTGTGGCGGAGGTGATTGGTGCTCAGTTGGATGTGGGTTCAAAGATGCATTTTCAATCTTTCACCGCCGTTCCGGCCGTGCCCTTGTACGATGTCGTTGACGATAGGTCCGTTATGTTTTGGAAGGCACTAGCCAAAGAAGATAAGGCGAAGCATCCTTTGATCGTGACTGTAGAGTCATCCGGTGACAGGAATCCTAGCTTCGATTGGCAACGAACTCCCTTTCAAACAATTCCCGATGGTGACGAGAATAGTGGCCGTTCGCACCCTGAGGTTCCAGAGACTTCTGGTGGATGTATGGATGCGGGGATGGAAGAAGCAGCCCGTGTAGATGCATCTGATGTAGATTTGAACATGCCTACTGTGACGGTTGAGGCAACAGCAACAGGTGGAGATTGGGAAAATTCCAATCAAAGTGCATGGGATAATTTGGACAATATCAATTTATCCCAGGTGCAACCGACTGTACCTGATGCCTCACCTCCAGAGGGGCACACTTACGAGCATCGTAATATTTCCCGTAAAGACCCTCTGATTGTCGAACCTGAATTGGAACGGAATGCGGAACCCAGCGGTCAACCGAATGTCCACCCTGATATCCAAGCTGCTGGTGATCCTCGTTCTGATGATGAGGCTGGCTCCGGTGATGAGAGGAGCCAGATCAACGAGGTATATGCGCAGGGCCGAATGGTTGAGGATATTGAAGTCGACCAAATATTTATGACAAAGAGGGACTTATTGACTAACCTGGCAGTGATTGCGCTTAGGGAAAAATTTGAATTCAGGAGCTACAAGTCGAACAAATCCTTAACGGTTGTCCGCTGCGCACAAGAGGGCTGCACATGGAGGGTTCGGGCTACGTGTGTAGCAGATGGTAGCTGCTGGATGGTTACAAAAGTAGAAAAGAACCACAATCACCCTAGCGATCTCACCACTGTTAGACACAGGCAGGCAACCAGTTGGGTCGTCGGGGAGTGCGTCCACAAGAAACTTGTGAACCCCGGGAGAGTGTTCAAGCCACGGGATGTCATAGATGACATCCGAAGTTGCTACGGTGTCGATATCAGCTACAGTGTTGCTTGGAGGGCGAGAGAGTTTGCATACGACAATGTTAGATTGGGTACGGTCGAAGAGTCCTATGCATTCTTGCCTGCCTATCTGCAAGTCCTCAAACAGACTGACCCCGGTACCACATTTTATTTACAGACAGATGATGAAAGTAGGTTTCAGTACCTCTTCATTGCGTTTGGTGCTTCACTTAATGGGTACCCCGGTTTTGCCGGCCGGTTGTGAGCATTCACGCAACACATCTGAAGGGAAAGTACCGGGGTGTTTTGTTCATGGCCGTTTGCCACGATGCCAACCAGCAAATTTTTTCGTTTGCTATCGGCATCGGTGATTCAGAGAATGATGCATCGTGGCATTGGTTCCTCAGTAGGTTGAAGGAAGTAACTGGGGAGCCTGCTGGCCATGTCATTGTATCCGATAGACACCGAAGCATCCAACGTGCGGTGGAAGAACTTTTCCCTGTCACATTTCACGGGCTCTGCATGTACCACTTGCTGAACAACTTGAAGGCCAAATTCAAGAGCAACAGGAAGCATTTGGATCAGTACTACTATAAAGCAGCCAAAGCATACAACATTCAAGAATTCCATAGTTTGTTTTTCAGTTTATGTTGTGCCGTACCCGGGGCTAAAGATTACTTGGAAGATGTGGGACTGGACAAGTGGACTCGTTCCCACTCCCCTTGTCGTCGGTACAACATAATGACGACAAATATTTCGGAATCCATGAATGCTGTATTGGTCAAGGTACGTGGCTATCCAATTACAGCCCTTGTTGATGAGTGTAGGCTACTGTTGCAGAGGTAGTTTCACGAAAGAAGAGCCAAGGCTGAAGCTTGCATCAGTACAATGTCCCCCGACGTCGAAAAAAAATTACAAGACAGATTCAAGTTAGCAAGAACGATGACGGTAAGCTCCGTACATATTGTCTTGTTTAATCCCTACTACGAAGCATGTTTATAGCATGTTGGTGCTCTTCGAGTGTGAAATCCGCTAATTTTGGTGCCCTTCGAGTGTTTCGTTGCTTATGTTTTGTTGTTTTTTTTTAATTTTTTTATTTTTCTCATATTTTTGTATTTTGCATGCACCTTGGTTGTTTGACGCGTTTGTCTATTATTGTGGTAACGCAGATATTGCGAGCTGATGATCATACGTTCGACGTCATCGATGGGGAGAAAAACTTTATAATAGATATGTCGCTCTGGACATGTACCTGCCGCAGGTTTCAGCTTGAGCAGCTTCCATGTGAGCATGCGTTAGCAGTGGTACAACACAGTCCTTATGCTCTGTATGACTTGTGCTCGCCGTACTACAGTAGAGAATATTGGTACGAGTCGTATAGAGGTGTCGTCTACCCGATGCCGCACATAAGTGACCGGCATATCCCTCGTGATGTAGCTGACATGAATCTTCTTTCACCCGACGTTAGAACCTCTTCTGGGAGGAGGCGGAAGAGGAGGATTCCGTCTGTCGGTGAGGAGCGTGTTCATCAAAGGTGCAGTCGGTGCAAGGAACACGGGCATAACCGATCCACGTGCAAGAATCCAATTGCTCTGCATCCTAATGGCGAATGCACCTCATCCAACTCCGGCCGTCCCTCTCAAGTCCCTCCTCCAAATTAACTTATAGTCTTCAAATGTATAAATTTTACTTGTGACATACCTATATAATTTCATTTTACCATAGGATTTACATTGTACATTACCATAGGATTTACGTTGTATCCAGTGTACTGAAAATTGTCGGAAGGTTGTGATGTGTATGTAATAGGGTAATGAAAATTGTGTATATTTTCATACTGTTGTATATTCCTGTAATGAAAATTGTCAATGAATTGATTTGAAGTTGGTCCCAATTGTGTGTTCTAAGTGGTTGATGTGTTTTTCAAGTGTATTACGATGTATGTCGACATGCATGGATGGTGTATCGCCACACGTATCAGCATCAAAGGTAATTCATACACCACTAAGTAGTTGAAACACATTTGTAGAAGTTGATTTCACACCATTAAGACTTGTCATACACTAAGTATGGTAAGCCATACACCACTAAGTAGTTGAAACACACTTGTACAAGTTGATTTCACACCATTAAGACTCATCATACACTATGTATGGTAAGTCATACACCACTAAGTAGTTGAAACACACTTGTACAAGTTGATTTCACACCATTAAGACTCATCATACACTATGTATGGTAAGTCATACACCACTAAGTAGTTGAAACACACTTGTACAAGTTGATTTCACACCATTAAGACTCATCATACACTATGTATGGTAAGTCATACACCACTAAGTAGTTGAAACACACTTGTACAAGTTGATTTCACACCATTAAGACTCATCATACACTATGTATGGTAAGTCATACACCACTAAGTAGTTGAAATACACTTGTACAAGTTGATTTCACACCATTAAGACTCATCATACACTATGTATGGTAAGTCATATACCACTAAGTAGTTGAAACACACTTGTACAAGTTGATTTCACACCATTAAGACTCATCATACATTATGTAACAAAAAGGGGGTCTTCAAATCTCTGTAATATACAATACCAAGCATGATATATAAGCATACCATAAGAAAGATGATTTCAGACCACTGTAACAGTAATTACTTGAAAAAACGAGCAAAAGTTGATTTTATGCCATTAAAACCTATCATACATTATGTATGACAAGTCTTTTACCACTAATTGCTTGGAATACACCTGAATAAGTTCATTTTACACCATTAAAACGCATCATACCCAGTGTATGATTCGATTTCATACCACTGTAACAGTAATTACATAAAAAAAACTGCAAAAGTTGATTTTATGCTATTAAAACCTATCATACCTTGTGTATGCCAAGTCATTTACCACTAATTGCTTAAAATACACCTGAATCGAATCATTTTACACCATTAAAACGCATCATACCCAGTGTATGATTCAATTTCAGACCACTGTACCCCTAATTACTTGAATAAAACAACAAAAGTTGATTTTATGCCATTATAACCTATCATACATTGTGTATGACAAATCATTTACCACTAATTAATTAAAATACACCTAAATAAGTTCACTTGATACCATTATAGTGCATCATACACAGTGTATGGTTTTCTTTCAGACACCACTAATTACTTGAAACACACCTAAGAAAGATGCATTCTAGAAACATTTACATACAAATTATCAAAAAGCATCGTGCAAAATCACACTCACTTAGCGACCGTTGAGTGAAAACTTTTGTAAAAATCTTCAAAATCTTCTATATCTTTGTCGGAGGGAGGCTGGAATGGATTGAAGGGCAGAACTGGCTCCGGTCCAGGATGGGTAATTTTTGCCCGTTTGCTCTTACCGTCCGCAGTCCATTCCTCACCTTTGTACTTGGGGTTTGGCTTGGGGTCCCTCCTCTCTTGCCCCAAACTACACACTGTCTCGGACAATGTCAACAAGTTTTCAACGCCTTCCACATGCGGTGACGATGGTTCCTTGAAGACATTTTCCTCTGCCCTAGATGGCATAGCACATAGCAAAAGTCAATAAGCATCAACATGCATGAAAACATAACAAATTGGGACACTAACAAGGAATCTAGTGTCTTACCCAGTACGTACAGGAGAAACTATTATGGCTTGCTCAATCGGGGATGGATGAGCGGAAGTCGATGAACATAAGTGCGGCGATGCGGCCTGCGCTTGACGGTCTGAGCGCAGCTTCTTAATCAGTGCATCCTGAGCCTCAAACCATCGTTCGTACATTTGCAGCATTCGCTGGTGCGCTTCAAGCTGCGTCCGTACCATTTGCACCTCTTTATCCATCGCTTCGAGTCTCTCCATAACCTGCAATAAGTCCTCCAAATTGGCATAATCAGCAAATTTGAATAATGTAGTATCCACACGGATAAAAATGTGATTAAATAAACATAAAATAATTCATCATACCGATTGGTGCGCCGAATTGGTTGACGTAGGATACGGGTCCTCCCTGGATGCCGGCAACGGAGGTTGAGTTGCCAATGGTTGTGGCTCCTCACCAAGCTCTGCTGGCATTGCCATAACAGGAGATTGAAACCCTTCCTCAGCATCCTCAGCATAGGGAATGCCTTGTAGATTAGGCTGACCGGCTTCCGCACTCGTCAGTCTAATCGGTTCGGCATTCAATTGCTGATCAAAGGAAGATACATCGTATACACGTTAGTAAAATTACAAAACACACTTCTAACCCAAAATATATGAAACATACAGTAGTAAAACAATAACAACATAGTGTATTTATTACCTGATCAAATACCGTTGAGAGCAGAGCGGAGTACGGAGCCTTAACGGACATCTTCCAGTTAAGGATCCGCCCAAGAGACTGGTCGCCAACCCTCACCGCCCCAACCTTGGCAAGTTCTGGAAAGGTTTCCAGGGCAACTATGGAAACCACATCGTAGAACCCGTGGACGGAGTAGGTATTCTCCAAACTGTGGTGCATTCTTGCAGCGAAATCCTTGAGCTTCCGCACCAAGAATTTCCAGCTCAAGGATCCCCATGCAACACGATTGAAAGAGTCCACATCGTCCACGATGGCCAGGATGTTCGGGACAATGCCTGTTCGCTTGCGTTTGGCGAACAGTAGACCCTCGACCAGGTACGCAACAGCATGCTTAACCTGGTCCTCCATGATGGAGCAGGTTCTGCATGCATCAAAAAGCTGCTGCCTAGTCATCCTCCCCCTCATGCCATACTTGGCAACCAGCCTGTTGGGACCACGGCGTACATCTTCCACACCGGCATATCTCAAGCCGGTGAGAATGCAAAACTCCATCCTCCCAAGGTGCACTACCTTCCCACCAAATAAGAATGATAACTCCTCGGGATTGGGGTTGGCCACCTGGTGGAGAAGGACAACATGAATGAGACTATGCCAGAAGCTGACATTGGTCTCACTCAGCCCAAGCAGATGCCCGACATTGTATTGTGAGGCAAGGGCAAGCTGTAATGCAAAACACTTTTAGTTAATATGGGATCATAAATATCATTGTCAAAAGTCAACATAATTAAAATGGATACAGTGTCAAACCTTGGCTTCGTTGTCCTTCAAGATTTCCTTTATCTCCGTAACAACCTTGGTTGACAAACTTATTTGGTTGATTTGGAGGAATTTCCAGAAACCCCTCGGGAAAATGTAATCAACCTCAACGGCAGGACGGCTCTTCCTACGTGTGTAAAATGCCATCTGAAATAAAAGCAATACACCATTAACTGAACACAAACAGACACACTTTGGTTCTACACCATTGAAACAAATCATACAGAGTGTATGATTGATTATACACCACCACTAATTACTTATAATACACAAAAACAAGTTGGTTATACACCATTAAAACCAATCCTACACACTGTATGATCGATTATACACCACTAATTACTTAACATAAACAAACACAGGTTGGTTATACACCATTAAACCCAATCAGACACACTGTATGGTTGCTCATAAACCACTTACTTAAAAAACATATACACAAGTTGATTTTACACCATTAAAACCAATCATACACACTGTATGGTTGCTCATATGAAACATGCAGAAGTTCATTATACCACAAAGGTCGATTTTACGTGAAAAAAACCACAAAACATGCAGAAGATCATTTTACACAGATAAAAAACACTAATCACAAAGCCACTAACACCAAAACCCTAAACCCTAACAAATACTATGCACTATATTCAGGAAATGGTACGAAACAAACGGATATTATACATTGGAGCACCAAAACCCTAAACCCTACAAAAATAACTCTTACTCACCTTCGAAAATGGTGATTAAAGACTGGAGCAGCTATAGATCAAGGATGAAGGTGTGAAAACAGAGGTCAGACCCACGGGAACGACAATCGCAGCTGAAATAGAGGAGAAAGAGGATGAACAAATTCGGAAAGAGGAGAGAGAGAATGAACGGGTGAGAGAAAGAGGAGAGTGACTGGTGGCTTGTAAAACAAGTTGCTTATGGGGAAGACAGAAAGGCGGGAAGGGGTTTTACAGCTGTAAGTAAATGAGGCGAGAGCAGGGGTACGGATGGGATGGCATTAAATGAGGAGAGAGAATGGGGACGGGTTGGGGGGGGGGGGGGGTGAATGGGAGGACCTTTTTGAAGGAAAATCGTATGGATATACTCAAAATGTATATTTTTTTTCTAAATACACATCCCAAAAATACACAAATAAACGCTGATTTTACACAAATATAACCCATCATACACCGTATATGAAGTGCATCATACACCAATAAACCTTGAAATACACGTATATAAGCAGATTTCAGACCACTGTACCCTTAAATAAATGGAAAAACCTGCAAAAGTTGATTTTATGCTATTAAAACCTATCATACATTGTGTATGACAAGATCTTTACCGCTAATTACTTCAACTATACCTAAATAAGGTCATTTTACACTATTAAAACGTATCATACCCAGTGTATGATTCGATTTCAGACCACTGTACCCCTAATTACTTGAAAAAAAACAGCAAAAGTTAATTTTATGCCATTTTAACCTATCCTATATTGTGTATGATAAGTCATTTACCACTAATTGTTTCAATTACAACTGAATAAGTTCATTTTACACCATTAAAACTCATCATACCCATTATATGATTCGATTTTAGCCCACTGTAATAGTAATTAGTTGAAAAAATCAGTAAAAGTTAATTTTATGCCATTTAAACCTATCATACATTGTGTATGACAAGTCATTTACCACTAATTTCTTGTAATACACCTGAATAAGTTCATTTTACACCATTAAAACGAATCATACCCAGTGTATGATTCGATTTCAGACCACTTACCCCTAATTACTTGAAAAAAAAGCAAAAGTTGATTTTTTGCCATTATAACCTATCATACATTGTGTATAATAAGTCATTTACAACTAATTGCTTGAAATAAACCTGAATAAGTTCATTTTACACCATTAAAACACATCATACCCAGTGTATGATACGATTTCAAACCACTATACCACTAATTACCTAAAAAAATCTGTACAAGTTGATTTCATGCCATTAACACCTATAATAATTTGTGTATGATAGGTCATTTATCACTAATTACTTGAAAAATACCTGAAAAGGTTCATATGTAACCATTTTAACTCATCATACCCATTGCATGATTCGATTCAGCCCTCTGTAACAGTAATTAAAAGAAAAAACAGTAAAAGTTGATTTTTTGCCATTATAACCTATCATACATTGTGTATGATAAGTAATTTACAACTAATTTCTTGGAATACACCTGAATAAGTTCATTTTACACGATTAAAACGCATCATACCCAGTGTATGATTCGATTTCAGACCACTATACCCCTAATTACTTGAAAAAAACAGCAAAAGTTAATTTTTTGCCATTATAACCTATCATACATTGTATATGATAAGTCATTTACCACTAATGGTTTTAACAACACCTGAAAAGGTTCATTTTAGACCATTTCAAAGCATCATGCCCATTGTATGATTAGATTTCAGCCCACTGTAACAGTAATTACTTGAAAAAACGAGCAAAAGTTGATTTTATACCATTAAAACCTATAATAATTTGTGTATGATAGGTCATTTACCACTAATTACTTGAAACATACCTGAAAAGGTTCATATTAAACCATTTTAACTCATCATACCCATTGTATGATTCGATTCAGCCCTCTGTAATAGTAATTAGAAGAAAAAACCAGTAAAAGTTAATTTTTTGCCATTATAACCTATCATACATTGTGTATGATAAGTCATTTACAACTAATTGCTTGAAAAACACCTGAATAAGTTCATTTTACACCATTAAAACGTATCATACCCAGTGTATGATTCGATTTCATCCCACTGTACCCCTAATTACTTGAAAAAAAACAGTAAAAGTTGATTTTATGCCATTATAACCTATCATACATTGTGTATGATAAGTCATTTACCACTAATTGTTTTAATAAAACCTGAAAAGGTTCATTTTAGACCATTTCAGAGCATCATACCCATTGTATGATTAGATTTCAGCCCACTGTAACAGTAATTACTTGAAAAAACGAGCAAAAATTAATTTTATACCATTAAAACCTATAATAATTTTTGTATGATAGGTCATTTACCACTAATTACTTGAAACATACCTGAAAAGGTTCATATTAAACCATTTTAACTCGTCATACCCATTGTATGATTCGATTTCTGCCCACTGTAACAGTAATTAGTTGAAAAAACCAGTAAAAGTTAATTTTATGCCATTGAAACCTATCATACATTGTGTATGATATTCATTTACCACTAATTACTTGAAACATACATGAAAAGCTTCATATTAAACCATTTTAACTCATCATACCCATTATATGATTCGATTTCAGTCCACTGTACCCCTAATTACTTGAAAAAAAACTGCAAAAGTTAATTTTATGCCATTATAACATATCATACATTGTGTATGATAAGTCATTTACCACTAATTGCTTGAACTACACCTGAATAAGTTCATTTTACACCATTAAAAAGCATCATACCCAGTGTATGATTCGATTTCAGACCACTATTCCCCTAATTACTTGAAAAAAATAGCAAAAGTTAATTTTTTGCCATTATAACCTATCATACATTATGTATGACAAGTCATTTACCACTAATTGTTTAGAATACACTTGAATAAGTTCATTTTACACCATTAAAACGCATCATACCCAATGTATGATTCGATTTTAGACCACTGTACCCCTTATTACTTGAAAAAACTAGCAAAAGTTGATTTTATGCCATTATAACCTATCATACATTGTGTATGATAAGTCGTTTACCACTAATTTCTTGTGATACACCTGTATAAGTTCACTTTACAGCATTATAATGCATCATACACAGTGTATGGTTTTATTAATTACTTCAAGCACACCTAAACAAGGTCTGGAAGGGAAGAAGAAGAAAGGGCAAATTTAAAAATTATATATTTTTTTTTGACAAAAAAAAATTCAAAAAGAAAAAAAAATGAAGAAAAGGAGAGTGAAAAGTCAAAAAAGTATACTTTTGCCTGCCTTGCATTAAATGAGGAGAGAGAAAGAGAGAGAGGGAGAGAGGACGGATGGGGGGTGAGATGGGAGGGTATTTTTATCCAAAAAAATCTATTTAAAGTTAAAAAGATCTAAAAAAATTAAGGGGATACTGGGGTCCAATCCATACGATTTTCCAAACATTTTCCAAACCAAAAAGTAACCAAAAGTGGGCAACACAGTCAATCACTCCTCGTCTCTCCACCACCGCCACAGCCATCGCCGGCGACGCCTCCGAACCGAAATAAAGCCGCCAGCGATCATGGAGGAGGACGGAATCCAGCACCGCACGCTGAGAATCAACGGCATAAACATGCACATCGCAGAGAAAGGCAACGTGAACTCAGAAGTAGTGCTCTTCATCCATGGCTTCCCTGAGCTCTGGTACTCATGGCGCCACCAGATCCACTCTCTCTCCTCCCTCGGCTACCGCGCCGTGGCACCGGACTTGCGCGGATTCGGCGATACCGATGCTCCAGCGGACGCGCGTGAGTACACTTACTTCCACATCGTCGGCGATCTGGTGGCGCTCTTAGACGCGCTTGGCGTTGGCGAGGCGTTCGTGGTAGGGCACGGCATCGGAGCGATGATCGCGTGGTGGTTGTGCGTGTTGAGGCCGGAGAAAGTGAAGGCGTTGGTGAATTTGAGCGTTGCGTTTCCGCGGCGGAACCCTAAGGTGAAGCCTGTTGAGATGATGCGCGCCGCATATGGAGATGATCACTACATTTGCCGATTTCAGGTACTGATTTGGATTTTGAAGGTATTGTTTGGATTGGAGAATGTCTTTTGTTTTGTTTGCTATTGGTTTGAGACTCTGTGATAGTTTTGTGACAGCGTGAAAATTTAGCTAATTTGGAGAACAATTAGGTCTCACATTTTGTTTTATTAGTATTAGAGTATAAAATCATTCCAAAAATGCTACAAGGCACTAGAAAACAAGCCACAAAAATGGCACAAAGGAGGGGTGCTAGGAAGCAGTGTCGTGAACGACAAACTATTCCCTAGTCGTGCCATTTCTGTGCGCCCAATTCTCATGACGTGTAGCATTACTCAAATCATTCATGTATCTCTGCCTTTTATCCATCAACTTAAACTTTTAAGATAGTAGGTTCCTTGACATAGTATTAGAGCCTAATTGATCAAGAGGTGACTAGTTCAAATCCCAACAACCCTCGCTCTAAATATCATCTATTTCAAGCGCAAGCTATGAGTGAGCTGTGCATTATCCACGCTTCAGATCGAATGGGTATTCGCATGATGGGGCATGGATGTTAGATTATAAAGTCATCCCTAAACCTTTACCTATCAGCTTAAACTTTTGGGAAAATTAGTTTCTTGACAATTACAAAATTGTTCATCAAGAGTTGGGATCAACTATGGAATTGTAATCCCTCCCATAACCAGAGTTAATATGCTAAGTGGGTGTAAACCAGACGAGTCAAGTTGTGCTTCGTACACGAGCTTGAGAAGCCTTATTGAGCTTGAATTAGATTTTATCAGGATTTCCAACACTTATTTGAACTTGATTTTATGAGATATTAGTTTGTTTGATACTCGTTACCTAATCAATTTGAGTTGAGCTCACAAGTGAGTAGAGTTTGCTACGAACTCGACCTTGCTTCCTATCCGAGCTATAGGAATTATTATCGAGCTATTATCAAACCATTTTCGACACGTTAATGAGTTCTTAACAAGATCTTAACAAGTCTTTATTAAAATAGTCGCGAGTGATAACAAGTCGAGTATCCCCTTTCTCGTACTCAGCTTTGTTAAGCTTATTAAACCTGCCTGAACTCAGCTTGTTAAGCTATCGAGCTCCCAAAACAACCGTAAACGAGCTCCAGTCAATGCAGAGGATTATGTCAAAAAAGTAGGCGAACATAAAGTGGAAGAAGGCATGAGAATGGCATTTGTAAGTTGCTACTGAACTTAACTACAGTTGCCAACATAATGACATCAAAATCACTGCAGGAACCTGGAGAGATAGAAGCAGAGATAGCGCAATCCGATGGCATGGAAAAACTTCTCCGAAAGCTCTTTGCGAACCGCTACCCAGGGCCTTTGCTGCTGCCAAAAGGGCAGTCATTCAACGCCAAAGTCCCTCTTCCCAGATGGCTGTCAGAGGAGGAAATCGCTTATTACAGTAGGAAGTTCAACCACAAGGGAATCACAGGAGGATTGAATCATTACCGTACTTTCAATTTTAATTGGGAGCTCACCGCACCATGGACCGGGGCTCGGGTCATGGTGCCAGTTAAGTTCATGATCGGGGACTTGGACCTGACGTACCATGTGCCTCGCGTCAAGGAGTACATTCGCGGTGGTGGCATGGAGAGGTATGTGCCGTTTTTGCAGGAGGTGGTGGTGCTGCAAGGAGTGGGCCATTTTCTACAGCAGGAGAAGGCTGAAGTGGTTAGCAAGCATATTTATGAGTTCTTTCAGAAGTTTTCGAACTCAGTTAATGGCAGGTTGCCGAGTCTCCTGTGGAACGGTGGAGATTTCACTATTTTCAAGAGAAGAGTACAAGGGGGCGGCTCAAACTACAGGTACTTGAACAAACCCCAATGGTATTTGTAGACCATGCATAAAACCCGAGTGCGTAAATAATTGACATAAAATTGGATCAGATATTATCCCAAATGGGGTCTATTGGCTTGATCATTTGGTCCATGGATACAACCCCTTGTTGAGTATCAAGCAGGCTCCACTCATAAAACAGTAGATTACGAAGATAAGTAAAACTGTTTTATTGGTAAACCATGCCGTTGTTCATCTTACAGAAAGATCTGTATCGAAGATGGTTACCCGGCTTCAAGCTTCATCTCAGTAACCATCAAAAGTAAATGATTAAATACTGAAGGGTCTCAGGCATTTTCGGGCACTGAAATGTCTTGTTAGTACATATTTTACTTGTGTTGGACCTTAAATCTATGTCTTGATCTCAAAAAGGAGGTCTTTGATAGGGGTGGTAGTGGAGGGCCTGAGCCCGTTAGTTTGTAGACTCGGCCTAGTAGACCCGTTAGGGAAATTGGGGTTTTTTATAGACACATAAGTGCCATCGGTTATATCCCTTTCTTTAGATTTTATTGAATTGTTTTCTCCTCTGTTGGTGTTTTTCGGTTATTGAATTGTTTTCTTTCCCATCTAAATGGAAACGCTGGGTGCGTTTCCCTATAATCCATTAGATATCCTAAGCCGCGGAACGTGTTGAATTGACATACTTAGCAAATTGGAACCTGTTTGTTATGCTTTATCATCATATTAGACGCGAGCCAAGATGCAAGTATAGGACACTACAAAAGAGAATATATCAGTCACTAGTATTAAACACATTTACAGATAAAATGTGACATAATGACATCAAACTGTCACATTCTTCGTTTTTTTCTCAATCGAAAGTGAGCTGCTGAAATCTTGTTGCAGGAGCCTCAGCTTCCTTTGATCATCCCAAGAATTGAGTGAGCTAATGTGTATCTAATTTGCGGCGTGACCTGCATGTTTAAGCACTAGTTTTAGGGTCTGTTTAGCCAAGTTTCCACCCCCAAAAAAGGGGTATTTTTTAAGAAAAAAATCTTTTCTTAAATAGAAGCAAATTTGTTCTTCTACTTTCAAAGCAAAAGCAAAAAAATAGTCATCTTTTAAAATAAAAGCAAAAGCAAAAACTCATTTTCATATAAAAATACTCCCATGAAAAGAGTTACTGAACAAAAAATTCACAGTTTGACCAAACATGTCTTTTGTGAAAAAGGCACCTCGAAGAAATGATACACGTTAAGATAAGAGGAAGATGTAAATAGTACTTGAGAAAGGCTGTTATTATTTGATAATATGACACAAACATGACATGAACTATTGATAGTAGATGAGTAAGACACCGACTTGATTTTATATAAAACATGATTTGACCCAATTTAACTAGTTAACATGTTTGATAGATTATATGACACAATGTATTCCATGTGTGCAATATTGGGAAAGGATTCCACTTTTAAACTTTGCAAGTACATATGCATCCTTTGAGAAGATCTTCGCAGAGATCGCCCCAGGACAAATTCCAATGATAAGAATAATCTAATTCTTTTTCTGATTACATGCAACTAAATATCGGTTAGTAAAACCTAAGTGTTGCTATGAAATTTCACCAAGCATTAGGCCTGACCCATATAATTGATATGTATGAGGTCTGCTTATAAACTTAAGAAGAGTTCTATCCTAAAACCTTGGCAATTAGGTAAAGTAGCTCATTAAACTTATGTATTATATCTTGCCTTTCTCATATAGTAAAGTGAGATTTCTTACTAGATTCATATGTGAAGTACATAACACTTACCGTTGACGGAAGTTGGAGGGCTCACCACGAAACACGAAAGGGTGACAACATCCTTTGGAACCGGAGCAGCTAACTTTGTGCGACTCCTTTGCTGCACTTGGCTGCATAAATAACCACTTTTGTGCTTATAATACAAGCTTCAAAACAATAACTTCACAAGAATAATGAAAATGAAACAAAAAAAGCAGGCATCGGAACTATCCAACTTCAAGATACATTTTGCGGGTATGATTAGATGCACTAAATGCAATGAACAGATTGCTGTTTGATCAAGCTATGGGAAAAAAAAAAAAAAAAACATGTTTTCTATAATCGCCTTTTGTAGAAAGTGTTCTTAATAGGAATATTTTTGTTCGAAAAATTTCTAGTTTTTGTATTTTCTACTACTTTAACGAAGAAGCAATTTTTTTTTTTTTTTTTTTTGGCTTCTGTTTGAACCTGTAAAAGCAACTTCTGTTTTTATTTAAAAACATTATTTTTCACGTCAAAAACTCTTGAAATCTGAAAAAGTGCATTTGCACACAAAAGAAGCTCGACAAAATAGGACCCGAGTGATGTTACAAGTTGATATGAGCAATCGCAGTAATGAACGGAAAGAACAAGTTTGTGTCGCTTACCGTTTGGTTGACAAAAGTTTGAGCTCCAGGCACAGCATTTTTCGTTGTATTATGATTCGTCCGTTCACTTAGCAGAGATGTTGCACACTTGCATATGAAAAATAGAAGCAAAGCTCCAAGCGACACCACCATCAAGAACTCTATGATGATTACTGATCCCAATGCTATATGCAAGAAGCAACATAGTAGGGCTATGTTAGTCATGGTAAGTTTTTTTCTACGCCAAATTGATTAGTAACTTCAACAACGCAAGCGCTTTCTCTAGTGGGTTTGGTGCAATCAGTAAAATTGCTCTATCATAAGCAAGAGGTCATAATTCAAGTATCAGAAATAGTCGTTCTACAGAAGTGGGGCGTGGTTGCACACTTCTGATCTCCCCTAGACCCACTAAGGTAAAAGGCTTGTACACTTGACTGTTTTAATTCACGACCCTGTAAGTAACGGTAACAATCATTACATACCATGAGATACCATAGAACTCATTGGCCTCCGCTTGATAAGATTGATATTAGCCTCAGCAAAAAGCGATTTTGACGAATTCTCCCTGCAGTCTAGATCACATCCATAGTTTCCCAAGTCATTTACTGCTATCAACAACAAAGCTCCAAGTTCCGTATCCTGTTAACAAAGGCAGCAAAAGCGTGTATGTATCAGAGAAGAATCGAAACAAAGAAAAGGAAAAAGACAGAAGGAACAACTACAAGTAGGGTACAACAAGAATATCCCCACATGGTACTTCAGCTGTTGGATGACATTGTTGCAGTCATCAATTGAAGCGCGAAATCGAAGTCCCTTTGCTTTGACAGTAAAGTGCTTTGAAATGGTGACAAACGTCTGGAGGGGCTGCCATTGGTAGCTACTCTTTAGCTTTAGTTCTGTCGCGTTGACGAGCTCGGCTGGGAGAATAGCCTCCAAAGCGCCAGAGCTAACTTCCAAGGACAGCATAACCAGGAAACGAGATGCATTGCCTAAATATCATCACAATGAGTTTGTTGAGATTTCTATAGTTCGTTTGAGCTTGTTTTCTATTTGCAACTTTTGGTTTTTAGGAAACTAAAAACTGTATTTTGCAAATAGTTTTTACTGGTTTTGGGTTTTTGTTTTCGGTTTTTTCTAATTTGAGTAAAAACTAAGAACATGAAAACCAAAATCAAGAAAAAAAACATTTTTAAAACCTCGATTTTTATTTCTCGAAAATCAAAAACTATGGAAAGAAAACAATATCAAGCAAGTCCAGAATTGCAAAGACTAAGAATTTTACATCTTTCGTTTCTCCTCCTATAACATTCTAAGTGACATTGACATCATTGTCTGACTAATGATTGCTGAACATAGAAATCAGGTTCAAGCGCATAACACGAGATTTGACAAGACTCTGTTGGATAATATGAATAAAGGTGAATGCAAAAATCAAGAGATATATTATACTGAACATCAAGAGGCAATTATCTTATTTAGGGTTGTTTTACCCTTGGTTAGCAAAACCAAGTCTCCCATGTCTATGTAGTTGATGATGATATCATGAATCTACATACACCCATGTTGTCGATTTTATGGTGAAAAAAGAAGCTCATTTTCCAAAACTAGCACTTTTGTTTCAGTTACTAGCACAAATCCATAGGCCTACGACAACAATAACTATTACTGTTACCATTATAAAACCAACCGAAACCTTTTCCCCGTTAGTGGGAGGTCAGCTATAAGGAACAAAGTAAGCCACCGTGCTCTATCATGAATCATATATTTGTTAAGCTCCAATGAAACAAGGTCTTTTAATTTGCAACCTAATCATGTCTTCCTCGGGCCCCTCTCCTGCCTCTTGCTATGGCTAGCTCCGATAAATTTAATGCCCTTAAATTTTCTTTTTTTTTTTTTTTTTGCCTTTGTGTGCTCACAAACCATCACAACATAAACACACGGCAGCAATAATATGACTCAAGAAGTTACTTGCAATAGGATTTGATGTTTCCAAGAGGGTATTTGAAGACCATGATTCCCTTGATCTAACTTCACCATGAGTCTATAACCACTGGCAGACTTCCGTCTATACTATAGTCTCCAACTCTTAGTTGTTTTTTGGTCTATTTTTCTTTTTCTAAATAGTCTTTCTTTTATTTTACGATAAAATTAGTCCCTCGTCTATTAATAGTGTCAGTCACTAGCCGAGAAACCATATTTGATCGCAAAATAAAATATGAAGGACTAGGTGTGGGCACTATTGACGGAAAAGATAAGGAAAATTTTGAATAAACTTCCAAATATTAGGGACTAAAACAGTGATAACTTACAAAAAAAAAAAAAAAAGTATACGGATATTTACGGCCATTTGAAGAATAATAAAGAGCATATCCTTGAACATACCAGGAAATTTAGAAACATCAGGGTCGCCAATTAGGAACTCAAACTTGTCTCTCTTCCTATCATAGATGAGTGCACCATTTGCATTGTCATTCTCCTCCAAAATGATATGTTCAGGAGCATGAATAAATGGAGGATCATTTACAGGCTCCACATAAACAGTAATGTCCAGATCATTTACTCCATTTCTGTTCATAGTCGATATTTTAATGGTATCTTCTCCATAGAAGTTCTCATCCCTGAGAACCAAGGAAAAACAAGGCCCGATTAGAAGCATTATTCATCATGCTGATCAAATATATATACAGAATTGTTCGATGAAAAGAACAAGAAATTTGAACGAAAAAACACACTTGTGAACATCAACATGAAGGTATTACTTGCAAAATGGCTAGAGGTAGCAACCAAGTCATCTGGGTCGGGTTCAAGTGTACCCATTTCGGTTTGTATCATTTTGTGTTTGCTATAAGCTCGGGTCGGGTCAGGCTTAGGTTGGCCTATCGAATGCGGGTCACTTTCTGTTTTTTCCTATACTTGGTTGGGTTGGGACTGGATCACTTTAATTACGGGTCATATAGAGACGGAAGACCAAGAAAATTGCAGGTTAGCAAATTACCCAATATATTGAATAGACTGAAGAGCAATATTGATCACTTCCACATGGCCAGATAGAGTCAAACCCTTAGCTTCTCCGTCTCTTTCACCAACAGAAAAACTGTCCCATATTTCCCTCCAAAATTGCATCAACATGGGAGATAGAAACACAGTGCCAGATTTTGCACTCACGGTGACAGAAATGCTCTTTGTCAGATCAGGATATGTTATCTCAACACTGCAAAACCCACTGTACATAATAATGCAAGTTTGTTAAGGACTCTACATGTGAGTCCAGTAAGAAATCCCACATTAGAATTGTAAGAGAAAAGATATCGACATTTAAGCCTAATGGGCTACTCCACCTAAAGTCAATTGGTTTTAGAATGAAACCCTGCTTGAGCTTATATGTAAACCTTATATGTGTCAATCCTATGAATCAAGCTTGAGGCCCAGTGAAATTTCACAAAGTTTGTAGACATTTGTACTATGAAAGTGAAAAATGCAAAAACATACCCATATTTGGGACTTATTACATCCTCTATTGCTTGCAGCTGAATGGGGAAGGATACAAACTGAGGTGGAATTATGAGGACTGATATATTCACAGATGCAGCAGCAATATTTCCATTCACATCAGATATTGTGTATGAAAAAGAATCGTTTCCATAAAAGCCTTTGTAAGGTGTATATCTGAAGAAATGTTCCTTCTGCAGAAGTGTCCCATGGTGTGGCTGCCAGATATAACAGTAAGTTGTCACGGAGAAAATATATGATGGATAGACTTCACATATGAAAGAACATGGAACTTCACAAAATCACAATATCAAAGTGTTTTGTTGAGTTGGGAACTCGTATCTCAATTTAGAAACAGAAGTATATGGTAGTATGGACCCTTAAGCTACCTTGGGCCTGTAAGCTCATTTAGAGAGATATAGAGTTTCTGCTTATGTGTATAAATAAGTAGTTTTGTGCAACTCCAATTATATCCTCCTCCAGATTTCTTAGTAAATTGCGTTCTTCTTTGCCCGTAGTATTTTTCTAAATTTGAAGGTTTTCCATATAAATCTACATGTTTTCTCTTGTTTTCTTCTCTTTCCGGAAATGTTTTCTCCCATCTAAAAGGAGCTCGGTTCTCGAGTATTTTCCTATCGCTAAGAATCTCTGGTGAAGACCTATGATTCAGTAAATCCCGCAAGAAGGATACATGCCTGACAATATATGCAACCATTTAAAGATTTGTGAAGTTTATTGATTATGACTATATATAATAGGGTCGCATCGAAATTGCAACGAGTACATGAAAGCCTACTACGCATTAGTAAGATTTGTGAAGGAAAAAAGAATCAGCAGAAAAAAAATGTGTCGAAGAGAAAGCACGGTGAGATGAAGATTTGTTGCTAAAGGTAGAGCTGCAGGACTGTAGACTTACAAAGGAAAATCCGACAATGGTTGCATTTCCACCAGCAAAGTAATCATTTCCAAGAGCATCAAAGGCAATGGATCCATCCTCCCAGACAGATATCGAATCATTGTAGGCTTTAGGAAAATATTCACCTGCAAACACATTGCAGTCTTCAGCAAAAAGTTTCTGAAAACCTGCAAGATCACGAGCAGACAAGACTAGCTCTTGGAGAGGCAAATGCATTCTAAGACAAACTGTAATATAAATTTCACATATACATCAACTGCAAGTTCTTCTCTTCCACCTTTAGAGGCTAAGGCAAATCTATGACTCAAAATTTATAAGGTTTCAGTATTTTAATAATATAAGTGACAAAACCAAGAATTAGTGAAAGATCTCATCAATAGTCTTGAAGCAAGTATAGAGAGGAAAAAGCAGTTGTAACTTACAACACATGATACAACTATCTGAACTCACCACTGTAGACATTCACCCCAAAGGGACATGGTAGGAAACGACTCCCATTAAATGATGCGCAAATTTCATAGGTTCCGACATCCTTGGCAACATATTGGCCCATGTATGATCCGTTATTATTGTCTACAAACATCCATGTCAAGAATCCAGAGTGATTGACATTAGCAATCTCCAGTTTTAGCTTAGCTTCTTGTGATAGAACTGCGTTCCCAAATGAATCCATTAGGTGGACAAGGATTTCATTCTTTGCCAGTTTGGGAACTTTAGAATCGTATTTCACAACCCCTGACAACGATGTATTAACTTCACCTGCAACAAAGAATCAACCCATTAATTATCCACATAATGCGATGGCCATCATCGTGGAAGAATTTCTTCATGGGTATCACATATGAGCAACAAAGTCGCGTGAATGACAATGGATACCTGCGGTTACTTCCTTTTTGAACGGTTTACCATCATTCAACAGAATATTTCCACATAAAATGCGGATATCATAGACTCCAGTTTTTTCAGGTGTATATATAACGTCATATGCATGAGCCACAACTTTTGACGTCCCTGCAAACTAAGGTATAGCAACCTGTCATCAGTAGGTATTTCTTAAGCAGATCTATCCGTAGTACTTGGCAGTAGGGGGTGTAAATGAGTTGAGCGGGCCGGCAAGGAATCATCATAAAGCTCGAAAACCTCGGCTCGTCCGGGACTCGAGCCTAGACGAGTCCACTTATTAACTTAATGAGTCGAGCCCGAGCCTAGTGAAGCTCAAGCTAAGCCTAGATGAACTGTCTTATCACAATTTCTTAGCATAAATATGCCTAATTGAGCCAACCCAAGCCTAAATGAGCCGAGCTTGAACCTAAACGAGCATACACATGGTCCTCGCAATGAGCTAGGTTAGAGTTCAACCAACCCAAGCCAAGCCTAAGCCTCTTTCGAGCTTGAAGTTTCCAAACTCGGTAGATGATGAACCAAGCCTCGAGCCTCTTGGTGACCTCATATACACTCCCATTTCAGGGACATGCAAAAACACTAATAGGAATGTGCCTAGTATACTATTTCACTACTTACAGTGTTATTCCCGTCCACGGATGCCACAGGGGGAACTCCAACAGGAGCGACAGCATTATCGCTCATCTGCCAAGGAGACCTACTCCCTGTGTTAGAATATCAACAACTGTAAGTTCAAGAACTTGAGATACTAATTACCCAAGAAATGTTTTAAGGACTCATATAGGAGTCTAGTAAGAAATCCTACATTAGATTTGTGAAAGAAATGAGATCAACATATAAGTCTAATGGACTACTCCACTTAATACCAATTGGATTTAGGATAAAACCCCACTTGGACTTATATATGACTCTTATGTATACCAACCCCGTGATCAAGCTTAAGGCCCGGTGAATTTAACAAAATGAATGCTAAAATACTTGTACCATTAGTTGTCTCAAGCGGAACTATGAGTGGTAACACTGAGTAGGAATCTGTTTCCTGTACAATTTGTACTTGAACGTTATCTAATTCCACCGCGGAGGGATACTGATATCTATCTTTGAGATAAACTGAAAACTTTGCTTGTTGCCCGGAGATGGAATGATTTAAACCAGATCCATTGATGACACTGTTCATCCCATCACAGTACCCTGTTCAAGCTAAAACATGGAAATGTCATATAGAAAACAGGATCCATTGATAAGATGATAAGGAACATGATTACACTAAGGCTCCCTTTGGTTCAATAGAAAACATTTTCCTTGTAGAAAATATTTGTGTACAAAATAATTTCAATTAGAAATTTCTTTCCTATAAATGTCTTTCTACCCAAAATAAATGGTTTTAGTATATAAATTTATATGAGGTTCTTGCTTGGCCAAGTTGAGTTTGCAATGAAGCATATGACATGAGAATACACCAAAAACGTTTTGTCCTCCATGAAGGAAAATATTTTCCCCTTTCTTTGAGAGGAAGTCCATTTCCCCTCAATGGAGGAAAACAATTTCCATACTTGTGGTTGTTATTATGAAATTATGCAAAGAAATAATAAAACAGAAATATAAAATATTTCCTACCAAAACAAACAAAGCCTAGGAGACATTATTAGCGACTGTACCAAGCATACCTATAAAAACAGTAAATTCATATGGCATATCAGAAATGCTTCTGTTGTGCTTCTCATCGAATATTACAAGCAGGAAGTTGCCAGGTTCCAGGGCACTGAAAGAAAGCAATTGAATCCCTGGGGATGCTTCTGTAAACAAGAGATCAGCTACTGGAATGGATAGATTTGTGCCTTTCTCAATAATCTCTGCATCAAATGGGTAAAAACCTGGTACTAAATTCCCATACAAATCCAGCTGATGTATGAATATTTCCATCTTGGAAAATAGTTGTGATGCGTTTGTGTCATAGTTCCATTTGGCCACACATTTAGACACCTCCACAGGTCCTGATCAAGTAAGCTCATCAGATTAAAAAAAGAGGCAAAAAAGTAGCATCTGGAAAATGCAAAATCATGAATCGTACTGCTTATAAGTGTTTCAAGCTCTTCTAAGCTAGATAAGATGGCAAGAATGAGTACAAGAAAAGCAATCACCAAAGAAATTACAAGGATGATTATCACCACAATGCATAGGAAAAGAATGACAATGAGAAGGAAACAACTCCATTTACGTTTTCACTGTCAATAGGCTGTAGATAAGCAAATGTTTAATGAATTACTCGTGTTCAAAATTAATTCCTGTTAGTGTTCATTATGGGGGCTCGATAAATTATCAAGCCAAAGTTCAAGTAGGTGTGTTAAGCTTAATGAGCCGAGTTCGAAAGGGGATGCTCAACTTGTTAATGCCCGCAAACAGTTTGATAAGGGCTTGATACAGTTTGTTAATGGCTCATTAACAATTGGTGTTAGCTCAAATATAGTCCAATAATAACTTGATAGTAACTCGAGTAACTCACTCGGTAACAAGCTCGACTTTATAGCAATTAGCATAGCTACTGAGCATTGAACACACTAACATCTTTTCAAATTAGCTTAGCTGCTGAGCATCGAACACGCTAACATCTTATCGAACCATGTTTGAACAACGGTTAGAAAGCTCAATAAAGCTTAGCACAAGCTCGAGCTCGGGCTCGAACTCGATAACCTTATCGTGCTCAAGGCATAAAAGAGGGTGCTTAGTTCAACTCGACTTGTTTACACCCCTGTTTGTAGAGGCATATTCATAGTTACCTGGATTCACTTTGAATGGCAGTGGTGATCCGCGCAGAGTCTGGTTTTCCTTCTGTACATGTAGTAACAGGTCTCCAGCAGAGGCCGCGATAAACTCGATCCTTAGATAACCAACGTCATTCCAGCCCAAGAATGTTACACTGAGGACATTAGCAGCAGAACCATTGGTATATGAGGCAGAAACATTAAAGATAAATGAGTTCAGATCTGCATTTGTTGAAGGAATATTGTTGCCAAATGCATCATTTGGTAGCACCAGAACCATTGCCCTCGTACCCGCTTCATATTCCTCCACATAATCCATCCAAAACGCAATAGAGGCAGCCGGATGTATAGGCCCTTCAATAGAAATAAAGAAATTGCTTTTAACTTCTCAAATTTTACTTCAAAGGCCAAGCATGTGACATCTATTGATCGGTAAGTTTAGAAATGCATTACAATTATGAGATTGATCCTTACATCTATATGACAAAATCTATTCAACACAGTTTTGCTAATCTACATCTGCCAAATTTGGACAGATTAGAGCTGTCTTCACCATGTTTTTAGATTGGCAATGAGGAAAACAGGGGCAGGTAAGACATGTACTGGACTAAGGTCCCTTCCCTACCCCCTATAGATGGCCTGGGTACACCTGTGGCACAACTCGCGGGTTTGTAGTGTACATACTAGTTGCGCTGGTTAAACCCGAATCACAAAATGAAACCTAGTCAGGTCTGGAATTGAAAATTCTCCGACCCAGTTTTATCCCAATGACACGTGTCTTATAGGTCATATGTCGACCCAGGTTAAAGTTCTGACCTGAGTCAAAACCTACCTGCGGCAAACCAGGTCAAAATGGGTCACGTTGTTGGTAGGTCAAAATTGGGTTTGCCCACTTCCAACCCATTTATTTTGGGAAAATTGCAAAATATGTATGTGCAAAAAATACATACAGAACATTTTATTTTCTTATATCAAATAAAATACTATATTATGTATATATATATATATATATATATAAGAATTAGAACAGCCTTAAAGACCTTCAAAGCATGGTTAATAGTACTATGCCGGAGCCAAAAATTCTGACCTTGTAATTACATGTTCACCTAGTAGTAGGCATCCCTTAATTTTGGGAAAAAAAGGTTGGACTCTGACCCAAGCCAAACCCGTTTCCAACATCTATCATAGCAAGTTGGACCATATACAGCTGAAACAAATACAGAGTTGTTGTGACCCACCCTGCTACAGTGATGGTTCAACTTGAACCTGTCAACATAGCGGGCTAGGTTGGGTTATGTCAATTCACCGGTCAGATTGAACCAACCCATCTCCGCTTCCCCACCCCCGAAAGTGCATAGGATTCCAAATTCAAGCATGTAAATGTAACTCTTCAAATTGCTATACATTATAACTCTACAAAGAAAATTAGCATTGCCCCCGAATGACCGCAAAAGTTGAGGAATGGTTCAAATTTTACCATCGCAAATGGTAGCAAGAAAATCAAAACAATAAACTGAAACCTAACCTGGATGAACAAAAAAATGAAGGGAAGAATCCAAAACTCCAAAATAATCATCAGTGATGAGAATATTGTGCACCCCAGCTAAAATAGGCACAAATGTAACAGTCCAAGAGTTAGCAGGATCACCCCCAAAATTCAAACTCAACCCAGAAACGTACGTGCTGTTCCCATCCTTCCCATTCACAGAAACCGTCAGATTAAAACCCTGCTTATACGATTTCGGATCAAATTGCCCTAAAATTTTGACCTTTATGGTTGCAGTATCACCCGCAATGAATGTATCTTTGTCATCTAACCAACTGAAAGCAAACAAGGGTTTTGATTCATCACCTGCCAAGAATGCAAAAACAGAAATTGAATTAGACTGTATTTGGTTACAGGAAGTAAACATAGGAAATCGAAATTCATGAAGTGTGCATTTGTTCTCTTATTTAGATACTAGGAAATTTACAGAACATGGGTCAATGGAAAATCCTTAACAATTTTCAATTTCTTTAAAATGTAGAAAATAACTTACCTAGTCCCAGGTAAGTTTTAAATCTTTTGTTTTTAACTATAGCCCCCTAGAAAGTTCTATTTTATATCCCGTCAACCAAACAATTTGTGCCTATTTCCTGAAAAATTAAAGCATGGATTGAATCCGCAAGAAATACAACTTTCAAGAAGAATTTAATTCGTACATTAACCAAGCATCAGCGTAGTAGTTTTGCTGTTAGATATTTGTGAGAGTACCTGGAACTGCAAGTACGGAAAGGAAGGAGAAGAAGAGAAGAACTACGTCGTATTTGTGTGTCGAGATCGCCATGGTAAGAGAGAGAGAGAGAGAGATTTTGTGGATTAACTGCAGTGACATTGAAGGCAACTGGTAAAGCGGTTACTACAGGAGGAGTAGTAGGATGTGGATGGCGGGAATTATGTTACTGTGCATGTGTAAGTTACCGTTATACCCTTACCAGTCACCCCAAAATAACCATGAACCCATTAGAAAACGATGGACATCAATTTATCTTAGGCTCTATTTGGCACATGGAATTGAAATTAAAATTGGATTGTGAAATTGCAATTTCAATTTCAATTATAGTTCCACTGGAATTAAAATTCTGATAGAATTGAAAGTCCATTATTCGGTTCATCAAAGAAATTGAAAATTGGAATTATAATTACATAATAATTCGAATCATCAAGGGTTTTCGGTCAATTGAGTTGGAGTATTTCAAGTTTTAAATCAAATATGGTTGGATTTTGGTCGGAGCGGTTCACATTGTGTTCAAGTTATTATGGTCAGGGCGATTCAAATTGAGTTCGAGTCATTCGATATAGAGTCAAATTAGGTCGAGTATCGCGTTGGATCATTTGATGTTCAAGTTATCTCAGATTTTCAGGTAATGGGGTTAGACATTTTCAGGATTCGAGCTAGTTATGATCGGGTTTGAGTTTCATTTAGTCAAGTCATTTTGGTTTTGGGACAAATGAGTCGTATCATTTTAAATTTCAAATCATTTTAAACCGAGTTTGAGAAGGGTCGTGTCATTTTGAGTATGGGTCGCATTAAGTTTTGGGTTAATTTGGTAGGGCCATTTCCACTTCGGCTTAGATTGTTTACATCACATTCAAGTCAAGTAGTTTCATTTTTTGGATTTGAGTCATCTCGAATTTCAAATCAATCAGGTTGGATCACTATGACTTTGAGCTAAGGTGATTTGGGTAATTTCAAGTTCAAGTTATTCGAGTTGGGTAATTTTGAGGTTTGGGTCAAATTTTAGGTTGTGTGTAAGTCTTTACATTTTGAGTCATCTTGGATTTGGGTTAATTAAATTGGGTCATATTAAGTTTTAGGTCAATGGAGTAAATATGGAATTACAATTCCTTAGCCTTACCCCACAAAGGGCTCGATTCCAACCATTCTTGCTGAGGACAACCTCACTTCTTCAAAGGCCAAGTGGGAAGCAACTTCATGATACAATGAATTCTCTCAAATCGGATGACACAAGGTAAACTAGAATAAGCTGATTGATCCATGTCGCGAAGGCTCCAATCAAAAGGAACCGCGCGTACACTAGAAAGATGTAGACGAACAGAAAAATATTTTTCAGTTAAAATCCAATTCCATAGAATTGGACAGTAGAATTATAATTTCAATTCCAATAGGTGAACTAAACAACAAAATTTTTTGGAATTCTGAGCTCCAATTCCGGCCTCCAATTTCATGCTCTAAACACAACCTTTCATTTTATTGCATGAAATTCATTTGAATTATCATTAAATAAAACTACTTATTTTTTTTTACTGAAAAAACTACCTATTAAAATATTATTAGTGACATGACTTACATGTGACTGATTTATTTCCTATGCAACACATTTGCTAGTAATGAAGAATACAAGGTTTGACATGTCGAATTGGAATTAGATTATAGAAGTATAATTTTAATTCTAATTTGAATGAATTGAAATCAAAATAAAATTAAAATTTTATTGTTTGAATAATTAGAAGAATTAGAGGTTAGAATTGTGAATCCATAACTAATCATCTCAATATGGTCAATTGAATTGGGTATCTGAAATCTTAGGTTGGCTCAATTGAGCCACATTCAAGTCAGGTTCAAGTTTTTAGGTATGGATCGTCCTAAATTTCAGGTCTATCAAGTTACATCATGTTACGTCATTCATGTTTAGGCCAAGTCAGGTTTTGTTTAGATCATGTTACGTCAATTCGAGTTTGGGCCATTCATTTTGGGTCTTTTTGAATTTCAAGTCAAATTTAGGCCACGTAGAATTTTTCAGTTTCAAATCATTTTGGATTCGATGTCAATTGAGGCGCTTCATTTTGGGTTTTATGTAAGGAGAATTAGTATGAAAGTGCAATTTTTTTCTTTTTTTAAATGTATTATTTTTAATTATAATCTATATCCATAAAATTGGATAAAATTCTATTCTAATGGAAGAACCAAACAACATAATGAAAATAACAAATCTCAAATTCCAATTTTAGTTTCAATTTTAAGCTGGAAGTAGAGGAATGTATGGTAATTATAAAACATTCAAAACCATAGGTAAAACACATCAAACTTCTCTTCAAATTACCCACAAACAAAGTCACATTATTCATGGGTTATTTACGCCAAAGGTCCTCGTACTTTGTTTATTATGACAATTTAATCCTTGTACTTTTAATTGTGTCAATTTAATCCATGTATAATTTAGAATATGTCAATTTAATCCTTAAAGAAAACTTTATATTAAATTTTTAAAGAAATTTTTAATAGTTCAACTGCAGATTATGTTAAATTGAGTAAACAAATGAATTTATAATAAGTTACTAGCACCTAACATAATTTTGTTGTTTAAAATTACATCATTAACTTAAAGGACTAAATTGACACGTTTTAAATTATTCAGGAACTAAATTAATACAATTAAAAGTATAAGGACCAAATTAACACAAGTAAAGTATAGAGACCTTTGATATAAATAAGCCTATATTATTCTAATATCATTATTTTGCATTATTATTTCGTATGATTCAAAATTTTTAAAAAATTTGAACACCATTCATAAAACACAAGAACAAACTAGTTATATTATAATAGTCAAATAGAAAATCATATATAGTAGTATATATGCACAAAATTTGCTCAAATTTTAGTTGGCAAACGAAACAAACTTTAAAAATTTGATGTTTTTATGTATGCATCACTTCCTATCACCTCAAATCTTATATAGGAACATACCCAGTACCTCAAAGGCTCCCGTCTATGTAGGGTCTGGGGGAGACGGATGTACGCAGCCTTCCCCCTTCAGGGTGTTAACCTGAAGAGAGGCTGTTTCTCAGTGTCCCCAACCGGAGGGTGAGGACTTCCCAGGAGGTCACCCATCCTGGTACTACTCTTGCCCAAGCACGTTTAACTTCGGAGTTCTAATGAGATCCGGTAACGGCGTGTTGGTGCCCTCTTTGGTATCACCTCAAATCTTATACCAACCATTAAAAATTAGCATTCCATATGCGAGTCTAACAAGAAATCCTAGTTATAAGAAAGAAGAAATCAACATATAAACTTAGTAGGCTGATGTAGTCTACCTAATGCAAATTGATTTCAAAATAGACTCACAAGTGCGCAAAACAAATTCAAACTTAGCGATTTTCTGCACAGATAAGAAGAGATCAACTTGTTTCACGACTCGTACTATTTACAGAGACCCACCCAACACCACACCAGATCAACTTAAGAATCACATCACTATACAACTAACATTGAACACATACGTTCTCTTTCACATCATCGCAGCCCGGGCCGAAATTCGAACACATGCATGTAATCCCCCAGTATTCGGCAATCCACACCTTTGTGTGTCGATATACAGCCCTATTCTTTTAGGAGTGTTGAGGCTTTCTATAAGTTGTGTGTCGACACACACCATCCAATGAGGTTTTTTGGATGTGTGTCGACACATACCATTATATGTGTTGACATGCATCATATGCCCAAGCTAAAACACTTTATTTTGAAAATAAATACATCAATATTAAGAGCACCTGTTCTTAGAGGGACGCTTCACTGATTGGAACACTTTACCTGCTTATTTGTTCCCTGCCATGGCCTCTTGGGCGACTCCTTATGCTGAAAAGCAAAAAAATTATTTCAAGTGCAATAGCAAGAGCTCCGGTTTTTCGACGAGTAGTTTCCACTCGTTGCAGAATCTTGCCACGGTTGCTCCATCCAGAACCCTATGGTCCGCTCCGATATTTATCTGAGATGGGAATACTGGATCTTAGAAGGCCATAGAGACGTACAAGCACAGGAGGGAGAGAGAGTATCCACGTTTCACTGACTCCATTTATGTCCAGAGACTTTCTCAATAGGTATAAACTTTAGTTGAATATATATATATATAATTGGTGACGAGGGATTGGGTTGCTCCAACCAACCCCGGCCCAAGAGAACCGCCCACAAGACCCCGTGAATAGGTAAGTTATAAGTATATCCTCAGCGAGAATCAAACTCCTCACCCCTGGGCAATGACCGCATGTAGGAGACGCCACAAATTGCGACACCTCATGATGGGCATTGAAAATATATATGCTTTTGTTTATAACATCACGATATTAGCTTCACTTTAGATGGAGAATTTGTAACAATCTTGCTATTAGATCAACCTCAATATAAATGTACCAGTAATCTTGTACCAGAAAAGACGCAAATTCAGATTTTTAGAAAGGAAGTGAATTTGTCTACTCTTGTTTAAAACCAGGCTCTTATCTCATATCCCCTATTTTGTCTATTCTATTAGCAGACGTACGAGCAAGGGGGGAGAGAAAGAGACGTAGATTTCTAGATCACTCGTCTAAAACAGCCGAATGCACATGAATCACAGTGATGTTGGGGTCTAGGAAGGGTCAGATGTGCAAGTCTTACGCTAACTTTATAACATCACCAGTGACAATGAAAGCGAACATCCAAATACCAGCACCAAGATGAGATTATACAGCAGTCTTGAGGAACGTAGAAAACTTACAGACAGAAGGAGCAGTTTAGTGTGTTGCAATCATTAAGAAAAAGGTTTCCGCAGCAAACATTAGAAGGTATGTTAAAGTATGTCTAGTTACAACTCAAACACAATGACTAAAAGGATCCCGCCAAGGTGAGGGTTGGGGGGTTGAACTGTACACAGCCTTACCCTTACAAAGTGCTAGCCGTTTCCGAGAGCCCACAACCCAAATTAAAATAAGTCTAATTATACATCTAATATGCACCATCCAACTTTAAGCCCATTGTCCTTAACCCTATAAAAAAAACATTTTTGCTAATTGGTCTTCTGATACGATTGGGGATTTGGTTTCAATTATGAGTTACTAAATCTCACATATTCTAAGTTCATGTATTCAATGCACACGGAAAAGATCATTTGTTTATTGAAGATAATTGTCAAATAATAGGAGTTACTCCATTCTATTTTTAGTAATGGAAACCAATTATGTAACTAAATTGTATGCACAAATCATTTTCCAAATATAGATAGAGCAGATCATTGTGATAGCAACGAAACAATAACAATAGAATAGACTTACGTTCATGACTGAAGAGGCATACACATTTCCATCATCGCCGAAGCATGGAACACTATGGATTCGACCAAGTGCAATTATGGCAACTTCGGGTACGTTAATGAGAGGAGAACCAATTTTTCCACCTATGGCTCCAATATTGCTCAAGGTTATCGTTCCACCAGAGATATCATCAGAAGCAAGCTTGTTCTCTATTGCCTGTTGCTGTAACCTTGACAGTTCTTTTGTTATCTAGATGCAGAAGAAACAATCATGAAATTCCAGCTAGCACAACATAGATTTATAAATTGAGATATTAAAACATAACATAATCATTAGCTGATAATAGGAATTGTAGGCAACACCAGTTGACTAGTTGTCAGCTTGTATGTGCTTAGATCTTCAATACTAAAAGGTCCTCAATAGATTTAGATGCCATGAAAGTTCTCTTTTTTTTTTTTTTTTTTCCGACAGGAAGTGGGGCTTGAAGATCCTACTTTGAGACCAATGCCATGAAGTCTACGTAATTAGGCATTTGGAGTAATTCCTTGTGTTGGAAATCGACCGACTACTAGGATATGAACCTGGCATCTCTGTGTTGGAAATTGACAGGGCCAACCCCTCAGCACCGATGAAGCTAATGTTTTAACACTAATTTTGGGGCCAGATGAAGTTACTGTAATAAGAAGAATATTGGAGGCAAGGAAGAAAGTTGCTTGACACAAAGATCTCACAAGCTAATCATCAGGATCCAAGATTTATTTGTTTTTCCTTGGTTTCTTAGATAAGTGAAAAGATTAGACATTAAAAATGGCGTTACAATGATATTCTTTTATGTATGTATGAGGAGTCGATAAATTTTCTTTCCAATGCAAAGGACTATATTTTATACATGAACCAATCTTCAAATGGGAACAAAATAGCATCTCAAAGCGCTGTTTAAATGCCAGCCTTTCACCGTGATTCAAGAGACAAGTGCCACACCCTCGTACCTTTAAGTTGTGGTAAATGAGTATCTCAGAGTCAGAGCGATAGGCAAAATCAGTATTGCAAAGCTACTGAATACTAGTCAGTGAGCTGATTCCCCGTGCTCTATTACAACAGCTTCCACAGCTATGGTTGATCTATTTGCTTTTTGAATCACTTCCATGCAATTTTGATGGAATAAAACTCGCTCGGAGAAGTCGTGCAAAGGGGGAGGGAAAAGAAAGAAAGAGAGACAATGACTGCCACTACGGATTAAAATTCACATTCAGCTACCAATCAGTGTTCAATTAATTAAAATCAGTTTATATTGCAAAAGAACTATAAACTAACCTCCAATATGGAAAGTGACTGAACCTTCTTGATATTTGGTACAACCAAACCATATGGAGTAGCCATGGCAATGCCAATGTTGTGGGCGCCTGTAATCATATCAAACAAAGAAGTCGTTTTAATAACCTGGAATTCTAGAAAGTCACAATAAACGGCCAAAATTTGAAAGAATTTTCCGGGAAAGTTTTGGCACAAAAATAGTTGTATCAATAAACAATCTGATCCCTCAACGAGAACAATTTTCAAGTATCAGATGACTTGGTATGAAATTATTAGGCAGTCCATTACTATGACAAACTATATTTAATGAGTAGATCAATTTTTCGTGAAATATGAGAACTATATTGCAACCTCCAAACTCATGAATCACAAAGGAAACTAAAAACAGAACTGTAAAATACAAGTGAAGTATCAAGTACAGGCCTTTAACAATGATCTCTTGCATCTCCTCATTGAAGCAGCTATTCAGCAGGGGTTGTTTGCTCAAAGCCAGTGACAGTGATTTCACCAAGAATGGAAGAAAAGTGTGCTTGATGCTTGGATCAGAATTCTCATTCTGAAAGGATGTTTTAAGTTCCACAAGTGCTTTGCAGTTAAGTTCTTCGACATAATGGAAGTGCGGGATTTTCGCAGCCATAGTCATTGTCTTCACCATTGCACGTTGGAATCCCCTGAAATAGCAAAACAGAACTTACTCCGTAAAAAGTAATAACATCTGGTCTTGATCAGTGATTGCAATGTTAAATTGGTCATTTTTATTCTCCCATCCACCCAGAAATTTTACCCTTCAAAAACATTAATCATTGAAGTGCAACATATACAACACACAACCAGCCATCTCTCTCTCTCCGGTGGTGGATGGTAAAAGTTTCATCATTCGTGGTGGTACTGGAAGCCACAGCAACATAAAGGATATTAATAAAATATGACAAGTGAACCAAACAGAGATTATTTCTAAACCATTGCAAATGTGAAACTGTCACTATTTGTGGTGGTACTGGAAGCCATAGCAACATAAAGGATATTAATAAAAGATGACAAGTGAACCAGACACAGGTTATTTCTAAAGATTTGCAAATGTGAAAACGGCATCAACCAAAATAGCCACTTGGGAAAGGGGAAATTAGAGTTCCTGAATTCTGTGCAAGTATGTTCCCCCTCTCCTTTTCCGATTGGGAAGGTCTTGCGGAAAAAACAAAAGGTCAAAACATCAAATCATCTCCACATGATCAGTTCATGTTTGGTTGCTAGAGTAATTGCATTAAGATGATAATGAAACACAACAAGATATTACCTTGCAGATATAGCAAGGTAAAACACTTCCAAGATGCCATCTACACAACTAAATTTATGCACAAACCGAAAACTAAAGCAGCTTGAAGAAAATATGGCTCTAGCACCTTTTCACTGATCGTGTGTCCTACATTACCTCAATGGTACAGTCTTGTCTTCATACTGTAAGCTTGCAGCCACTGATCCATGAGATATATCTTCCCTCTCCAAAGATTTATGGACCGAACCGGTACCAAAAGATGTAAGTGGCTCTTCGTAAATACCTTTGCTGGCAGCATACTTAAGGACGTCTTCTTTCAATACCCTTCCATCCTTACCACTTCCTTGTACATCATTTATTTCAATTCCATATTGCTTGGCCAGTTTCCGAACACCAGGCGTGCTCAGAACACCACCTAATCTATTTTCTTGTAGCATGGATTCCTGACTAGTACTGTCGCCTAATGCAGGACCTGATGATTCAGCATCAGCCAAACCACCAGATGACACTGGTAACGGAAATTCTTCAACAGCCATCTTTAGAAGTGTTTCTCCTACCTGCCAGCAATTCAAATCGAGAAGAGGCAGAAGCATAAAATGTTTTATCAAAAATCAAACCACTTGGGGGAGAAAATTCATGAACCAACACCTCATTTAACAGGCGCTGAATTATTAAATTTTGACCTTTTATCTATTCAGCAATCATTTCTATGAAGCATTTATTTTCTTATTTCAGTTTGTTTCTTCGTTCACCTTTCTAGGCAGTTAACATCACGTAATAGATACTGATTTCAAACGCCCATCTTGACTGATCGGCTGCCATAGCAGTACTTTAACTGTTGCAAGTGATTTTGTTTTGCATTTCCCAACTTTTGCAAGTAAATTTGTTTATCCTCCACATTGTTCACTATGTGAATTCACTCTCACCTGCGGCAGAATCGATCACCTAAATCTAAAATGCTCCAGAAACATATGCAAATATCCACATCAGAATATCTATTCCCGGTTTCTTGTAAATTCATTGCTCAAGGTTGAAACCAATATTCAAGCAAAATGACTACTTTAACAAGATAATGAAGATAACAAAATTCCTCAGTCATGGTCAAATGAATCCATCAACGATGGCAGCATGTACTGCTCGACCACTGAAATGGTATATCTAATCTAGTCTTCAATGCAGTAGCTGATTATGCCTGTGTCTTTTGAGTCACCCCATTTATGGCCATAATGTACCTTTTTTTGGGAAGAAGGTTTGAAAAAAGCTGGCTTCTTGATGCTTGGTAACAGTGGCGGATCCAGAAATTTGATTGAGACGGGCTTAAATTACAAATTACTTTCACTTTTTTACTTTATTCAATTTATTAGTCTATATTTGTTCTATATTTTCATTTGAAGTCAAAATTTAGCTATTAATTATTCCTAAATACGAGAAAAATTTTAGACAATTTTATTTAAAGCATCCAATCATTAAAAAAACATATATATATATATATATATATATATATATATATATATATATGTAATCACTTTTTCAATTTTATTCACACTTAAGTTGAGGTCTTATTATCATTTAAAATATTTTTATAAAATTTTTCACTGAATAACAATACTTTTTTCATACACGTAATAAAAGAAATATAATTTGAAATGGCAAATCCAAATTTGTGACTGATGAGAGTTCAATAAACAATTTCAGATTTATTTAAGAAATTTTATATTTAGTTTTCAACTACACTTGTCAAATATTATACATATTTCCAACAAGTAAAACATTATAAATAAATTTCAATAAGAATCATAGCATAGATATATAAGTATAAATATAAAACTTCTATGGATCTAAGTATAGAGTTGAAAAGGTTAAAAAATTTGAAGTAATTTACACACAAACTAAAAATTTTGAGAAGTGTGTATGAGTAAATTATCTGTATACGTATACCTAAACAAATTAGGGAGACCGCTGGCATATAAATTTATTTATTTTTAATTATCACATAAAACATCTGATATTTAATATATTGTTATCATATTAAAAAAAGCTATAGAAATTTAATTGTATCCAAAACAAAATATGCTTCTACGGGGAATCGAACCCCGCGCCCCTAGTTGATAATTGTTGCTGACAACCACTAGGCCAAGGGTATTGCGCTAAGCATTGTAGACTCATAATATAACTATTTAAAGTCGGGGGGGCTTGAGCCCACCTTGGCGCCAATGTAGATCCGCCACTGCTTGGTAAAGGGTTACCAGGGAAAATTGGTGGTGTATTTGGAAACATATGCACCAATGTATCCTACAAGAACTTCAGGTTCATTTCTCTTAGGATTGTTTTATAGTGGAACATAAAGTTATAGTACGGACAGTTGCCTCCTTTATCAGCGTGAGAGTGAGGGAGAGTCATTTCCATGATTCGACGAACATCTATTTAGAAACATTTTAAATAGCAGTTCATAGTCTTTATCAAAATCTGAAATCGACTGTCATAATGAAATAACACAAATTGCAAGCAATCCGTTTCTTGTTGATGCCATTAATGATGTATGAAGAGCAGAAGAACATTAAGGATTAAAGTTCAAATAACATATTGATCATTTTGACCGGCTAAAGAATACTATAGAAGACCAACCTATGCAAAAACCTTGGCACGCACAAAATTTCATAAATGAACGCAAATAAAAAACTAATCTTTATTAATGTATACCTTCACCATGTCACCAGGGTTACAAAGAATTTGCGCAACTTTTCCCTTGTAACGACTTGTTATTTCGATAGTAGCTTTATCACTTTGCACCTCACAAAGCGGCTGAAATTCTTCTACAAGATCCCCCTGCGACGATTAATTTTCAGCTACCACATTATAACATCCACCATAGAATGAAGCAAACCATGATTATCACAAGAACAACTATAACTAGGAAAAATTCAAGATCGGAAAGCCTAGTTGACCTCCTGGACAAAACACTTTAGTAGTTCGCATTCTGCTATCCCTTCACCTGTCTGTGCTAGAGGTATATCAACAATCCCACCCACTTGATGATCAACAGCAGCATGGCTTGAGAAGCAGCAAGGCTTCAGGGTATAGAGTCTATTCAACTGCAAGCAAACAAAAATGAAGCGAAATTGGTTATACAAGTACTCAAAAAGAGTGTTCGTCATTGAAATTGAATGTGTTGATCTCATCTGATTCATGACCTCACACATCCTCCCTAGAACACCAACTTAAAATCTAACATCCATATCAACCAGAAGACGCTAGTGCAGTACAAGTGTGGTTGCTTTCAGGTTGTACCTGATGCTACCCTTTTTCTTGGCCCATCCTAAATATTCCAAATTGATCACCAATTATACGAGTGTTACCCGTTTTCATTTGAATAAGGAGCAATGATTGTTTCAAAAAGTAAGTCCAGTGGCAGATAATCAGAGCACACAAAGGAAGTCATAAATAGATTGTTACAAAACTTGTCCTGAATCGAAAAATAGAAGAAAGATACCGATTATACACCTAAGGAGCTACTTCACTCATTGCCAATTAGTTTTAAGATGGAACCTCCTTTGATATGTAACATAGATAAATAAATAAACAAAAGGCATGGAATAATAAAGATGAAAAAATGTAAACTATACACATCAATCTAATATGGATGAATTTGGCAAATAAGTTCTCAACAGCAATATTCAATAGAAAACTTTTCATCTAATATCCTTACTTTACAGTTGGCGGAAAATCATAGCCTATCAATCCCACTAGCAATAGTTGGGAAGCATCTGTATGCTAAAGTTGTCATTTGATAGATGTCCTTATTTTTCTGTACTGTTATGCTACATTAAAAGGCAAGCTTGGCAATCAGGTAAGCCATAGACAATTTAAATTTTTCGCAACGCTCAACTCAAAGGGGTCAGCACGAGTATTCACTTGGACCTCTTGTTGTCTCATGAAGCATCAGGTGTAGCGTTTGAATCCCTAATTTGTCAGTCACCCACTAAAAGTAACCCCAAGCAACTGCTCAGGGCCTCCGAATTTTTAGAGTTATGGTTTTTTAAGTATCAACTGATAATATTACTAAGTTTTCTGATTAAAATTTTATTTTTTGATGCATACGGAGGGGCCCCATTTGAATATTTTCACTTGAGGCCCCGAAAATGTCGGGATCGGCTAAGTCTGTGGTCCAACTTATCTTGTTGCATACAGGAAAACTTTTAAGTAGGTGGTTTGTGTGAGCAACCCGCAGACTAGTCTAGGAGTGCATGACCTAGCCTGGACACCCTAGTTATCCGAAGGAAATTTACAATGGTAATCAATTGCGCCTGCTATTTCTCTCAAGAATAACCATAACAACCGAGAAGAAAAACAAAGAAGACACCAAGGAGAAATTCATCCGAACACAAACAGTTATTAACAACATAGACATAAAGAGACACAAAAAACCAATAATCAAAGTGAAGAGTATCAAGTAACCAATTTTCTCAAAAGTTTAAACTAACGGGTGAAAGTCCATAAATAGTTTTATACTCTAACAATAACCTATTGAGCATAAAGCATGATTAGTACACATGCCAACCTCATACTTTGGCTTAAATTATGTTAATATGGAAAATGGGAGATATTGGAATTCAAACTCATGACTATTTGGTTAACAAAAATCAAAGAGATTAAAACTAAAATGAATCAGTAAAATACAAAAATTCAAGAAATAAGGGAGAAAAATAATGATACTTGCATTTTTATTGATGCCTTGCATTTCAATGACTATGCCTATGTTTATAGAATATCCCCTCTTAGGCTGGGCCCACTCTACTACCTATTGGACTATCCTATTACTATAGGCCCATATACTTTTGAGAAACTAAGGGGATGTTTGATAACAGAGAATTTTTCATTTTTTTAGAAAATTTTCCTAAAGAACCGGAAACGTAGTTTACAAACCTAATTTTCCAAGAAAACAATTTTCTAATTTTTCTTATTCTTTTGAAAAGTTTAGAAAACAGTTTGAAACTGTTTTCCAAAATTTTCCAACTACGTGTTTATTACAAGTTTTTTTATGTTCTCCCTAACTCTTAACTTTCTTCTCTTTTAATTTTTTCCTACTCCATCCATTCTCTTTCTCTTATATTCTCACCTCCTTGCCATCAATTTTAACCTCCAACACACTATCCACCCTTCAATGCCAAAGCCGCATAAGAAGACCATACAATTTCTTTAATGACACTCACATTTGAAAAACAAATAGAACGTGCTTTTTGCCTACTTAAGTCTAAGTTCTCCATTTTTAAGCAAAGCTTGCTTTAGGGACCTCGTTTCCTCTTTATAGCGAACCATCCTCTAAGGTAACAAAAGATAATTCCAAGAGTATGCAAATAAACGACAAAGCAAATACATTATTTACTTAGTATGGTAGAGAAGGTGCGGCGGTCCGTGATGAGAACGATATTGTCATTGTACAAGATGGCATAAAGGTCGATGTGTCCCAATAAATGCAAAAGGAAGCATATTGTATACATAGGCCATATTTGTATTATACAACAATGAATTACTCTTTTTCTTTGTATGCTATTAAGCAATATGCATTGACGATTCGCACTTTAAAATTGTGTGTCAAAGCGATACTGGTAATTGAACCATGACATAATTGTTCGGATCGTATTTGAATCGTATTATTTGATTTTCAAATTTACGAGTACTACTTTCTCAATTTTCAAAGAATTGGAAAATTGGGATCATTTGAACGCATTTTCAAATTTCTATATTGGAAAATTGTAACGATTTTTTACTCTTAAACATGTTTTCCATTTTTTTTAAAGGCAAGAAGAACGTTAGACTGTCTATCCACAGCCAAATCAGCCTAATGATTTGCGATCTATTAGTCTAGAAATACACAACTGTTGAGCAGTATCATCAGTAGTCAAATTAAAACACTATGCTGCTACCCTATCTGCCACCATGTTACGGGAAATGGAATAGGAAAACTAGAGATGAAAAAGAAAACTGAAAATAAGAAAAGGAAAAACATTTTTTTTTTTATCATCATCTTGTTACGTGCCAAAAGGAGATTCCATCCCAAAACCAATTAGCAGTGGGTGCAGGAGCTCCTCCACCCACTGGCAACTGATTTTATGATAGAACCTCCTTTTGGCATATAACAATGGTATCATAGCCATCGATCCTCAAATCGATTCCAAGGAGCTTGGTTTGGTATATGGGACGGACCCTGCTTTGGAGTCGTGCTTGGTATGGGACGGGCTGTGCTAGACAAGCCACCTTTAATAGGCCCAAGTTTCAGAAAAGGCTACCTAGGAGAGGGCTAGAGTAGAGCCATCTACAGGGAAAAAAAATTTAAAAAAAATAAGGCTACCAATTCAGAGTGACGCTACCTATAGTGAAGCCGTCAAGAATAATAGTTGCAGAGCGTGATGGTTTGACGCAATTAAAAAGTGAAACCCACGTTGATGGGATATTACAACAAATACCAATGTATATATACCTAAAGAGCAACTCCACTTATTGTCAATTAATTTTGGATAGAATCTTCTTTAACATGCAACATATCTCCAAACTTTTCTAAAAGCTAATGGGCGGAGGTCCAATTTTATACTCTAGCAAAAAGGAATCAAATTAAAAGCAAAACTCACGTCTATTTGCTTATTTGGCACACAAAACGCAGAGGACGAGAACCGAAAGTAACTTCGCCGAGAATAAAACCCTAAGAACGGATTCTTCACGGCAGCACCCACCGTCGCCGCTGCCGCCGGCGTCGGAGCTGGGGTGGCTGTTGAATGGAACCATCGGCGGCCAGAGCTCGGCCTCAAAAGCCGGAAAACGAGCATAGTTGGCCGGTGACAGGAAGAAAAACCTAGCGTTTGGTGTAAGAAGGAGAGAGAATCATAACAGTGAAAGACATCTAGAGAAGTCCGCCGGCTGGACCATTCTCCATTCATATAGTGTCATGTGTCTATGAAGTACATTCAATCATTTGCAGTGTTCAAAAAAAAAATTTAATTATTTGCTATATAATATGATGTTGAGCTTAATTCATAAGTTACAATTTTATTTTGTTAAATTAAAAAATAAAAAAAGAAAAGAAAGAATATAGAAGAATTTATTTTGATATTAAGGCTCCGTCTGTTTGCATGAAAAATAAATTTTAGGAAGTAGTTTTTAATATTTTTTTTGTTTATGATCATTAAGACTCTGTTTATTTTATGAGAAGTACTATTTCCTCGAAAAATATTTTCATTTGAAAAAGGTTTTCCATAGAAAATGCCTATTCCTATTATGGTTTTTCGTTGTTTATTTCAACGAAAATGTGTTTTCATATTTTAATATTCTTTGTTTATTTTAAATAAATAATCTTCTAATAATCAGCTTATACCCAGTTATAGGACAACACAAGTAGCAATGTAGTATATTCGAAATTATCAAGATTTTATATAATTGTAGAATTATTACTAAGATACCCTAAGTTTTGAACATTTATTACATATCCTGACATTTGAATATATATAATGACGTATCCTGAAGTTGAATATTTTTATCACTCAGGTACCATACATCAAAATTTGATGAATTTTTATAAAAACTTTATGGAACATACCCAGTACCTCAAGAGCTCCCGCCTACGCAGGGTCTGGGGGGGCGGATGTACCCAGCCTTCCCCCTTAGGGTGTTAACTTGAAGAGAGACTATTTTCCAGTATCCCAACCTAAGGGTGAGGACACTACTGTTAGCTTTTTTCATAGCGCTTAGTTGTTGAAAAGAAAGCTAAGCTAAATAATTTAGCTTTTCACTTTTCAAACACTATGTAATCAAATATTATTTACCATTTTACCCCTTTTTTTCATCTCAATTTATTAAACACATTACTCGTCGGCTAACAGCTAATAGTTAATCAATCAGCTAACAGCTACAGCCAAACATAGTCTAGGTAAGAGAGATTTTTCACGTTAAATTTTGTGTGTTTGATTTTGTTCAATTTTCGCTTTCACTTATGTTGAATTTGTAAGATTGTGGTTCTTAGAGACAATTTTATAGCTCTTATTATTTATAAATCATATTGTTATTAAGGTTGTTAGAATCGAGATTCTACTGAGAATCGTTGGGGGTTTATAGAATCAGAATCGTAAGATTCTGCTTTTAAGGCATAAAATAAATATTGAACATTCATCCATCAGTTTAACATTTTTAAAAAGTTGGCTATTTGACATAGTATTAGAGTTTTATTGACCAAAAGGTGACTAGTTCAAATCTCAATAACCTCTACTTTCAATATTAAATAATTTAACCACAAGATATAAGGTTATAACTTAAAGTAGGCTTAGTTTAAGTTTATTGAGAATATATAAAAATTTAATTTCAATTTCTTTTACTTCAGGTTAAAAAAGTATGTTCATTTATAATATATGCATAAAATTTTTGCTTTTTAACCTTTTATGTATGCATAGTAGGATCGAGGTACCTTTCAGGTTGGAAGTCATTGGAAACAGCCTCTCATCAGGGTGTCAACCTAAAGGGGCAAGGCTGCATACATCCTACCCCTCCCAAACCCTGCTTACGCGGGAGTCTTTGAAGGACTGGGCCTGTTGGTGGTGGTGTTGTTATATATTAGGATCGATAGAATCTTAAAATCATAGTATGGTTCTATCTGTTAGTTTAGTTTAATATCAATAGATCGTGAGATTCTATAAAATTGAGATTTTACTTAAGATCCAGATCGATCGAAGATTGTGGGATCGTAGAATCGTAAGATTCTAAGATCCAGATCGCAAGTTTAATAATCATGATAGTTACTCTAACAATAATAATTTTTGTTCTGATAATAATAATTTTATTAATATATAGAAAATTAATAATATTATTTTATACGTTTTTTGAACACCAATTAGGCCGGGGCTGATCCTCATCTAATAGATTGGTACATCCACGTCATTACCCGTATCACTTGCTCTTTTATACAAAAAAAAAAAAGAGGAAATAATATAATTGCCACGTCACTGATTTGATCCACCAGTGGGATTCTACATTGGTTTTTTTCTGAGAAGATTTTATTTCGATAAGCCAATCTTAGAGTTTAAATTACAATACCAAATCTTAGATTTTTATGACTCTTGATGTCTATCTAAGCATATATTTGTGTCAACAAGTGCATCAAAGTCTCGTGCCCTTTGTGAGATTGCTTTTTGTTGAATTTTATAGGCCCGGACTCACATAATTGGAAAAAATAAGGTTCATGTATAAGTTTAATTGGAGCTTTATTTTAAAATTAATTGGCATTAAGTGAAATAAATAACTAGGCTTGTAAGTTGGTCTCTTCTTTCCTACGATTCTTGTGTGGGATTGATATTTTTACAATATGTGGTGTTCTTACTCTTAATATTATTCGATTAAATTGGCATAAATTGTCAAATTCTCTCTTATCATTAAGTATGCTTAGATTTAACCACTTGGCAACTCTACTAAAAAGGGATTAGGTCGCTTAAATTGTTTCGGTTATCCTTGCTCCAATTTAGATGAATCATACATGTATCTCTAACGTGACCCTATTAAAGGTGGAAGTATCAAAACACCTCATCTAGCTGTCATGAATAATAGTTGCAACGGCTATGAACATAAAGTGGCGTGCTAAAAGAAAAAGGTAACAGGAAATGATATTCAGTTATCTAATGGGTACACACCTAAATAAGACAATAACTCGAAAAACTAGATCAATACTTTAATATCGTGGTGTTGTTAAAATGTACTAGATCACTAGGCTCGATTTATGTAGTTGGCATATATAAGTTTCACACATGAGCCCAAGGGTGTGAGTCATCATAAAATCAGTTAGCATTAAGTAGACTAATTCACCAATCTTATATGTTAAGCTCCTTTCTTTCACAACTCGTATGTGAAATTTTCAATTAAACTTACATATATAGTCTTTTAATAGCTATCAACAGAGAAAAATACCTGTGCACCTTCACTTTCTGATTGCTACGTCATTCTCATTCTTGAGATGGGCCAAATGCGCAATACCAATATACAATGGCCCATGGGCTTATCTATTCACATAACCATAAAGGGAGGCCCATAGAGAATAAACAGCCCCCTCATTTTATGGGCCACCTCACAAGTTCAGCCTACTCTGATTTTTTTTTTTTTTTTTCCCTTATTTTGAGTGTTTAATATCTTTTTTTTTACTGTACATTTCAATTAACTTTTATGCTTTGTTCGGCAACAGGGTAAAGGAGGGTAAATGAGGGGTAAATGAGGGTAAGACTAAAGAGGGGTAAAGAGGGGTAAAGGGGGGGAAGGTAACGTAATATTCTACCCTTGTTTGGATGTGTCAAATTAAGAGGGGTAAGGGTAAAGAGGGGTAAATGAGTTACCCTTGTTTGGCAATTGGGTAAAGGGGTAAGGGTAAAGAGAGTTATAGTTTAAATAAGGGTAAAAGTGTCAAATTTTTTTTAAAAATTACTCATTACCCCCTTTTACCCCCCAATTTGGGGGTTAAAAAAATTGGGGATAAAGAGGGGTAAAGGGGGGTAAAAAATTACCCCCCATTACCCCCCTTTACCCCTCTTAATAGTTTGCCAAACGAGGGTAAGAATTTACCCCCCATTACCCTTATCCCCCTTACCCTCCATTACCCTGTTGCGAAACAGGGGGTTACAGTCCTAAATCTTTAACTTTAATTTATTTTTTATAATTTTTAATTTGCGTTATTAATTTCACTAAAATGCATACTTTAATATCTTATTTAATAATAAGATAATCACTTTTTTATTTAATATCAAGACATTCATTATTTGCTTTAAATTTTCTAGCACTTCTCATTTTTTTGTCCATTTCACTTTAAAGCTTAGGTGGATATTTTTTTTCATTTACAATTAAAATATTTATAATTTTGCTTTTAATTTAGTATTAAAACGGTTCCAATAACAATGAGTGATATTATTCTTATTATAGGGGTTTACAGGTGGTTTATAGAGGTTCACAATAATGTAACAGATACAAGAGGGTAATGTTATTATTATAGCAAAATTATTATTATCACAATAAAAGAGTTCATTTACTAGGCACTAATGCACTGGATCCCATTAAAACTTCGAAATTAAGCGTGCTTGGACGAGCGTAGTATCAGAATGGATGACCTTTTGTGAAGTCATAGTGTTGTCAATCCTATAAGGTCGGGGGTTCTCAGAAATAGCCTCTCGGCAGGGTTACACTTTAAAGGGATAAGGCTGCGTACACCCACCCCTAGACCCCGTTTTGGCGGGAGTCCTTAAGGCACTGGGTTTGTTGTTGTTGTTGTATTATTATCAAAATAAAATCATTATTTTCAGAATAATTTTGTAGCTATATCATAATTTACGAGTGATAATATTACTACGTCAATAACAATTTTTGCCATGTCAATAACAATTCTTATACAGATTATATTTTAAGAGGTATTTAATGTAAAAGAGGAAAAAAGAACCCATCAGGGCATTGCCTTAATGGTTAGAGGCAAGTGAGGGATAGAGAATTGCTTTAGGCCAAAAGGTTTGGAGTTTGATTCCTGTCTTGAACCTTTCATTGGGGAATGCTTGACTTAACTTACTCCTATGGTGTATGGGTCGCTGCATGTGTATGTGTTGGGATTTACCGGATAACCGAGTTTTGGATTAGCAAAAGGGGAAAAAATGAAAAGACAAAAGCATCCTTTTAAGCACGTTAGCCTAACCCACTACAAGAACAACAAATTAAATGCCAGTGCCAATCAATTGTTTCCTGCGTTATTGTATTTACCAGCCGTAAAGTAATTTTTATTATGTGCTTGTTTGCTGTGAATTATTTTATGAAAAATATACTTTCTTATAATTTAAAGATATTTGTTTTAAAAATAGATATATTTAAATAAAATTAGAAGTTATTTTTTTATTTTTAACGGAAAACAAAAAAAAATAATGATTCTATTTTTAAGAAGAAACATAAGTAAAAAGTGTTTCCAGTGTGATCAAACAGTCTCTACATCTAAAAGTAATATTTTCAGTACCTCAAGAGCTCTCGCATCAGCAAGATTTTGGGGCGGGAGGGGGGGATGGGATGTACGTAGTGTTCCCCCTTCAAAAATGGGAAAGAAAGCAACATAAATAAAAATGAAAAAGAAAAAAAAAAGAAATATTCATCTTTTAGTTGCTGATTGGGCCAACTCAATATCGTTTGAACAATAAACTTAAGTTCAGCCCATAGGCCCAACACATGGGTTGTGATTGACGTAGTGGTAACTATCTTATCTCAACGTATCAGTGATATATTTTTAGACCTCATCACTCTCCCTTTTAAGAAATGTCAGACTAATTATGTTAAAGTATAAAATTATTTACGTGTCTTTCTCATTAGCCCGAGCTTTTGAAACAATTAGTTAATTAACATGATATTAGACACTTGATAATCTAAGAGGTCATAAGTCCAAATATATTAACTAATATAATAAAGTTCAAACATAATATACTAGATGAATATATACACTATCTACATCTTAAACGTAATCGACATTCCAACGAGGAATATAACAAACACCAGGCAGGATCATATTAACAAAGGCAAATAATCCGAATCATAACTGAAAAATTTAGCTTCCATTTACAATTTTCTAAAATATATATATATATTAGGTTAAAAGGGTCTTTTTCACTTATTCTCTGAAAACTTTGAATATTTTCTAATTTTTTTTATTTTTTATTTATAAAAAAACTCTTAAAGTCAAAAAAAAAAAAAAAAGAAATTACAAGCGTAATCGTGCGGGTACAATTGAAATAATATAGAGCTAAAAAAACAAAAGAGATGTCACCAATTTGGGGCGGTACGATGCATTAATTATTGTCTCCCTAGCTTTTCCATTTACATCTTATCAATTAATTAAGGTAATTATTGTTATTAAGATAAAAATTATTATTATCAAAGTAATAAATAATTTATAAATAATGAGAGCTACAAATAGCCTTTAAACTATAATTTTGCTCTAACAATAATAATTTAATCCTGATAACAACAATAACAGTCCCAGTGTCATAAGAGATCTCACATAAGCAGAGTTTGGGGAGATGGGTGTACGCAACTTTCCTCCTTTGGGATACTATCATAAAGAATGGCTGTTTCTGAGGACCCCCAACTTGAGGAGCATGTTATTATGTATGTACAGAAGCCGGGAGGTACGAGAGCAACATAGTATTAAAGCAGTATAAGGTAATATAAAGTACAATATGATTTTGCTCTGATAATAACAATTTGATCCTAACAATGAACCCTTAATTAAATTCATTTGTTTCGATGTAATGTTATAAATAATGCTTATATTTTGAATATTTAAATTTATGTAACATATATTTGTTTATTATAAAGGTCTGTTAGTAAAATATATAACGAAATTAAATAGGATTTAATACATATATATATATTATTAGGTTATATGCATGAAAACATTGGCCAACAGTTTGTTGACTTATAAAAATAAGAAATAATATTAGTTAAATAGAGGTAACAGAAACGGTATGGTATAACAAATAATTTAAGAGATAAAGTAATAGATTTAACAAAATATAGTATATACATGTTTAATTTAGTTGTATATATTGTGTTATTTTGAATTACCATTTATTTTTTAAATGAAATATATTATATGAATAAGATAAAAAAAAATGCATATTTTACTATATTATTGATAATAATACATAAAGACACTTATTAAAGAAGATAGTATACGGAGACACGTCTAAAACGTGTATTATTTATACACAAATTTTACTTACAAAGCATATATTTAAATACTTAACATATAGAGAATGATCAATTTTTAAAATATCCTTAATTGATTAATTTTAGCAGGTTAGTAATTTATGTATTAAGTTAATATATATCTGACTTAGTTATTAAATATATAGGGTATTTTTTACTAAAAATCACCTAAATTTTAAGTGCGATTTAAAAAAATTAACTAAAATTTCTAGTTTATCAAAAAATACCTAAACTTTACAAAATATTTCAATGTCACACATTAATGTTAACATCGTTAAATAGTCGTCAGTTTTTGCTATCGTGGCTTTTGAAGAAAAAAAGAAAAAAATTTTAAACAGTTTCAATTTACATATAAAATAATTTTAAATATCTTAAAAAATTAGAAATCTATACACAAATAAATTTCTATATTGAAAAATTTTTAAGCAAAAACTAACAGATATTAATGGCATCAAAATTAAGGTGTGATATTAAAAATTGTTGTAAAGCAACAAAAACAACAACCGTTCCAATGCCACAAGGACTCCCGCCTAAGCAGGGCTTGTGGGGAGATGTATACAACCTTATTCCTTTAGGGTGTTACCCTATAAATAGAGAATGTCCGAGTGCCCCCAACTCTAGCAAAATTTTGTAAAGCGTAGGTGGTTTTTTGAAAAATTACAAAATCTATGTGATTTTTTGAAATCGCATCTAAAATTAATGTGATTTTTAGTTTAAAAAACAACTCAGATATTTATATAAATGTTATGTAATTATTATGAATTAATTATGGTTGCCTTTTTCTCTCTAACGAGGGATATGACATTCAGAGAATTGTTATTTGTATAAATTATTATTATCAGAGCAACGACGAGACTTACAAATAATAAGAATCACAAAATAGCCTTAAAAACTCAGATCTTTCTTTGTCAATAAGAGTTTTACCCTAACAATAATATTACATGACAGTTATTGCATTACTAATTATATAAACGTATGCTTAATTTAAGCCCGGGCATCATAGCATGGATATGGGACCCACAATAATTTTCATGTAAATTAATTAATGTTATGATATGATTTTAATCTAACGCATACTGTTTTTGTCTTTATATTTTATCATATTTTAAAATAACATTAAATTCAACACTTATTTAACCTACCTATTTTCACTTTTTTATGTCTTTTTATTAGAGGTGGACCTTGACGGAGGACATTAGCTATTTTAAAAGCTATTAGATTGACCTCCACTTGCAAAACCGGCTTATTGATGAAAGAATTTCTTCGTGACAGAAGCTGGCATGTGTAAAAGTGTAAACCAGTTGAGTTAGTTGAGCACCCTTTTATTCGAACTCGAGTTAAATAAGGCTTATTGAGCTTCTGAACCTATGTTTGAGCTCACTTCGACAAAGTTTCAGTGTAATCAAGTCGAATTGAACTCTTTGTGAATTCAAGTTAAGCTCGTTATCTAGACAAAATGATCTTTGAGTAGAGTCAAACTTGTTATCGAGCCAAATCGAGCCTCTTACGGAGCTCAGTTGGCTATCTATTTAAGCTTGCTACCGAATTGAGTTTCCTATAGAGCCGTAGTAACAAACACGACAAAGCCTTAATCAATTTTGAATATGTTTAGTTCATTTACTCCTCTATGCACTTACCAACATATAACCAAGCAATGCGACATTCTAACACATAGTTCTCATTTGTAATGCGGACCACACAATACAACTGTAGACAATAACGTTAGAGGCTCAAACATAAAAGAAAAATAGGCCTAATGTTGATACCAAATTAAAGAATATTAAGTACAATCCTACCTGAAAAACCGACTTACAGAGGAGACTAACACATGCTATCATCCTTAAATCATGAAATTTTTAGGCCTTGTTTGGTTAGCATAAGAATTGAATTCCTATAGGAACTTGTATTTTTATGAATTCAATTTTTGTGTCTACAATTCGTAGGAAGTAGGTACAAAGTATTTGGCCGCCAAACTGAGAAATAAAACTTTCTAGTAGTCTAACTACAAACAAATGAATTAAAATTTATCTAAGAAATGAAAAATTGTTGAGTGATTTCCCAGTAACCAAACATGAGGGTCAAAACATCCACTTTTTATAAATTTCAATTTCTCTCTTTTACTTCGTGGTAATTGTTAGCATATAAAACTATTTCTGGACATTTACTCATCAGCTTAAGCATTTGGGACAGCTAATTCCTTGACAGTAACCAAACAAATCCTTAATATCCTCACATACACAATGTGAAATAAACCAAAGAGGATACCAACACACCGTTACCGGATCTCATTAGAACTCCGAAGTTAAGCGTGTTTGGACGAGAGCAGTACCGGGATGGGTGACCTCCTGGGAAGTCCTCATCCTCAGGTTGAGAGCACTCAGAAACAGCCTCTTTCAGGGGTAACACCCTGAAGGGGGAAGGCTGCGTAAATCCGTCCCCCGTACCTTGCTTAAGCGGGAACCCTTGGAACACTTGGTATGTTACTCTTCATAAAAATGTGAAATACATATCAAATACTAGGGGACATTTTGAATAGTAATTTATGATAAATCAATTTGATTTGAAAACAATAAACCTTATTATATAATTAATAAATATAAAAAAAAGAGGTACAGTAAGCATATAATTGGCAGCGGCGCCGTTAGTAGTGGCCAGGAAACTTTGAATCTAAACCCCACCTGTCAACCCCTGATTAATCCACAATTGTATGAGTTCATAAATAATTACAAAAAACTGATCAAATAATAATAATAATTACAAGAAAACAAATTCACCTGATGTCATCGTAACTACATAAAAATTATAATATATAGTATCATATTATTGTCTGAATAGTTCGTTTTGTCTTCCTTTGTTGGAAAATTTAGAAGGGCAGAGATATAACTTGTTGTTTCACGGGGAACGGTCAAATTCTCGAAAATCTGTCATCTTTGCAAAATATATGCAACTTGACTGGACACTCGGTCGCTGGGTGGATGAAGAATGTAATATGGGTTCGAGGAGGTAAAGTATAGGGAGAGTAGGTCTAGTAGAAGAGTTTAGATTTCCTGGAAGCCTCCTTCGGTCCAATGGTTCAAGGTAAACTTCAATGGGTCAAAACGCAGTGATTCTGCTTCTGTAAGTTTTATCATTTGCGATCATCATGGGAAGATGTTGCGGGCTGAATCGAGAGAGTAGGGGAATGCCCCTATTATTGTGGCAGAGGCGGTTGTGGTTAGAGATGCCCTGTACCATGCACACGTTTAGGTTCTTATAAAATTGTTCTGAAAAGTGACAACGAGGTGGTTATCAAGGCTATTTTGGGCTCGTATATGCAAATATTGTTACTATAGTTGAAGTTATTAATTTGATCAGTAAACAATGTGGTTAGGTTTTGTTTAATTACCGTTAAAGAAAAGCAAAAAGATCGACGAACTGGTTAGCAAATTCGAGCTATGGAGGTTCTAACTTCACTACATGGGATCGCCCACCGGACACTACCCTTCCTTCTCTCATTCGTGTTAATGCCTTAGTATTCCATTGAAGCGTGAGCAATCTTAGGAAGTCTTGTCTTTACTTCTTTAAGAAATTATTATTATTATGATAAAAATGTTAATGCTAGACCTACTTTATAAAAAATTGAGACTATTATTCATTACAAATCATATTATTTATCTGATAATAACATTTTCTGCCTCACCAATATCAACACCATATATATATACACTTTGAACTAAAAAATTTTATTTTGTTGGAATCCTATTTTATATGAAATATTATTTATTACAAGTCACATCAGTATTTGCTGTAAAATGTTGACCATATTTTAATAAAAATCAACTGTCTAAGTTTATGAAGTAGGGCGTTTATATATTGTCGTGATTATATATCATGTCATTATTATTCCCGAAAGATCCTTGGGAATTTGGCACATAGTATCTGGAAAATAATAATATTAAACCCCGATCTATCTTATTTATAATAAAATCACGATATTTAAGTAATAAAAGATCTAACATTTTGATAACTAAAATGATAAATAACAAAATTAATGGAAAAAAAATCTCCTAGCGCCCGTATGTATCAACAAACTAATATGACTTTTTGAAAATAATCCAAATAAGGATATGTAAGGATGCAAAACAAGTCCCGCTTTTATTTTTTTTATGTCGTTGTTTAGACTATTTTATTAAATACAAGTAACTTTTTGATTAAAAATTATTTTATAAAATTTATAGACTAAAAAATTAATACACTAAACCTCATGATATTAATATGTGCAACATTCCCAATGCTCTAAGGGCTTGCACCAAAGCAGGATCTGGGAAGATGGATGTAGGCAGTCTTTCCCCTTCAGCCTGAGGAGTGTAATACGAGGTCACTCATCTTGGTACTACTCTTATCCAAGTATACCTAATTTTAAAATTTTAATAAGATCCGATGCCTAAATGTTGGTGCCGTCTTGTGTTCGTGATAGTAATATACGTAATTCACCCAAATAAAAATACAAAAGCAAGGGATACGTGGCAGTCAAATTAGAAGGACAAGCTAGATTCCATCCCTACGCTATACCGTCCTTTTTGTTGTGGCCCCCACCTTCTTTCTCTCTCTCTATCTCTCTTTTTATTTTATTTTTTATTTAATTATTTTAATCTCCCCAATCCCCAACTCTATATTAATCACACCCAATTCACACTCTCCCAAAAGCCTCTCCGGCGCCACCACTTGCGGCGGAGCCCCGAGGGTATGAGATAAGTATGGCAGGTCTCGGCGTTTTACTAGAAACCCCGAATAGTACTACTACTAATAGTAGTTGTAGTAGTCGGTATAGTGCTAGTGTTAACGACAAAAAGGTAACACTTGTTATTAACAAGGCCACGATGGTTAAACCCACCGCTTCTCTTCATCCTTCGCTGCTGCTGCCGCAGCATCCTCCATGCTACGGTGGTGGACAGTGGTTTCCGGCGACGGCGGTGGTTTCAGTGGGTAGTTTTCTTGATGTTTGTTTTCTATGTAAAGCGAAGTTGTTACCTGGCAAGGACATCTACATGTACAAGTAAGTTTCTTTTTCTTTACTAATTTTTGCACCCTTTGTCGAGGACCATCTTTTTAAAAGTTTAAACCGATGGGTGAATATTTAGAAATAATTTTATATTCTAATATGTTCTCTCACGCAAAGGCCCATGGACTTGAAGTGTAGATAGTGCACATGTTCACCTCTTGCCCTATGCTTAAATTATTTTAATATTAAAAGTGAGGACTATTGATATTCAAACTTGTGATCTCTTGGTCAACAAGGCTCTGATACCATATTAAGAAATTATATGTCCCAAAAATTTAAGCTGATAGATGAAGGACCATGATAGTTTTATATTCTAATACCCCTAATTTTCGCTTTCTATGTAGAATAATTAGTGAAAGGGGGGAAGAATTACATCAATATATATGAGTTATTTCTTACTTGAATCAGTATAAACCCATGTACGAGGCACTGGCTTTGTTGTTGGTAGAGTATACAACTAATCCTTAAACTTCATTCATAAGTTTAAACTTTTGAAAAAGTTGATTTCTTAACACGATAGTTGATGATCACAAGGTTACAAGTTTAAATCTCAACAAACCCACTTTCAATTTTAATATAATTCAAACATAAGATGTCAGGTGGGTCTATGCATCTTATCAAGGGGGTATATTGGAGTAAAAAACCGAATGTTGGATCTTTATTCATCTGCTTAAACTTTTGAAGAGATGGTCCCCTGATGAGTTTGTTTATTATTTTTGATAAAGTTAGTATTTATGTTGAAGAAAAGAAAATGCTAAGGACTCCAAATCTTACTGAAGTGAGAATTTCATATACGAGTTGACAGAGAAAATAAATATATAAATTTAGTGAGTTACGTTATAAATCAGACATAAGATCCAAATTTAACGGTGAAAAATGAGAATTTGCCTAAACTCTTGTTTATTTGTTATACTTGTTGTATGTGCCAAATAGTGGGTAAATTTAACGGAAAATTTTTAATTTATATTTTAAATATCAAATTGAGTGCTTAATGTTTAAAAATTTGTGAAGGTAATTTTAATATTAGATTATTAATTTATTTTGTACTAAATATATAATTAAATTAGAGTAATTATAAGATATGACCTATATTTAGTAACATAACATGAACTACTTGAAGAATTTTATTGGCATGACTAGAAACTTAAAAGATTGATGTGTAAAGCTGAATTTATTTTCTTTCATTTACCAATAAAATTTATCTAACAATTTTTAATTTAATATAGGAAATTACGCTTTGAGTAATAAAATATTTAAATTCTAGAATATTTAAATGAAAAAATGTTACAATTCCATAATATACATATATATATAATAAAAGGGTACCAACACGCAAGCATCGGATCCCATTAGAACTCCGAAGTTAAGCTTGCTTGAGCAAGAGTAATACCAAGATAGGTGACCTCCTGAAAAGTTCTCGTGTTACACCCCTTAGGTTGGGGGTTCTCAGAAACAGTCTCTCTTCAGGGTAGCATCATGAAAGAGGAAAGCTGTATATATTCACCCCTCAGACTCTATTTAGGTGGAATGTTTTTTTTTTTAAGTTATTTAAACGATTAATAGTCAAATATTAAAATATTAAAAAAAATTTACTTTTGATAGATTATCTTTATATAATTATCCCCAAACAGGGGAAAGCATCCCATGTGTTAGTGTTGCCTTTATGTCCAGGGTCAACTATCTCATAACTAAGTTATTAATTCATGTTTATTTTTATACTTTAATTTATCCTTGACGTTAATTGTTAAATGTAAGAACTTCACGTGTGAGTTAAAATGTTAAATCTTACATTGGAGTTATGAAAGTGAAGAGATCAATTTATAATGTTGTGGGTTATTCCACCTATTGCCAATTGGTTTTAGGATGGAACTCCACTTGGGCTTATATGTGGATCTCGTATGTTCCAACCTTGTGGGTCAGGCCTTAACATTAATAGTTATTTGATTTGTGGAAACGCGGATAATATACATGCTTACCTCATACGTTGTGCTTAAGTTATATCATTATTAAGTAAAAGTCGTAAGAACTTACACTCGTGATCTCTTAATTAATGAGATTTAACGTCAAGTATCCTAAAAGATATAGTAGTTGGGCGAAAGTTAAAAATGGTTTTATAATAATAGAGACTAGTTTCAGGGTTCCGTTATTGCAAAGACAAATTGTTATTACCAATGTAAGATTATAGTTTTGAAGACAATTTTACGGCCGTCATTATTTGTAAGTCACATTATTATTCTGACATTAATAATTTTTGGTGGAAAAATGAACGAATGCAGGGGGGACAAGGGATTTTGTAGCGTGGAGTGCAGGTACAAGCAAATGTACATGGATGAGAATGACTCCCATTCTCATACTAAGTTAAAAAATAGGCCCAAGAGAGATACGCCGGAGCTCTGCTCGGTTGCCGCCATCAAGGCCAAGTCGACTGCCACCCCGTTGCCCCCGAAGTCCCACCACCAACATCCCCGACGTGGTACTGCCCCGAGAAATCGAGCTTCTGGTGGTTTTGTCTACTAGCTCACTCTTGTACTATGAGAGGAACCGCCAACAATAGCAGCAGTATAGTGAAACAAAGAGGCTCCCGTTAAAGTAGGGTTTGGGAGTAAAATGTACGCAACTTGACCCCTACGGGATTTGGGATCCTTCGTTTCTCTTTTTCTTTTTCTTTTGTAATTTTGGGTTGGGCCTTTTTTTTATTTCTAGCTTCATTTTTGGTCTTTTCTTGTTTCTTAATTTGAAGCTATGGGATTTTTGGTTGTGGTATGCGTTGATGGGTTGGTTTAAATCTGAAGCGTAAATTATGTACATATATATTTCGTATCAGAATGAAAGCTACTTAGAACGAACCAAGTCTATGTATGGATGATGATATCAAACCAGACTTGGGTTTCTGGGTTGGGTCATATGACATGAGAAGTTTTCCTACATATCTGAAAGGACAGCTCGACATGCGGATAGCATCATGAAATCATATGAGATCAATAGAAAACCATAATCAACTGGCTATTGAGTTCTTACTTCTTTTATCCCTCTATTTTGGTTCTTTTGTTGTGATTTTACCTTTTTTTTTGTTGCTTTTCTGTTTTTGCTGTATGGCAACATTCAGTTGCTCAATCTGTATGATGTAGCGACCTAGCAGGAAAAGAAATGAAAGCTTATGATAGCTAATATCAATACATTTATGGTCTATATGTGATATATTGATGATTGTGTGCAGCGTTGGTTGTTTCAAAGGAGAATGCAACCGGAATCTAAAATCTCGAGACACTTTGTCTAATTGAATTAAGGATCACACTATTTGTACCCCTGGTTTGATGGCAAACACTTTTCGAACAAAAGCGCCCATGAACACTACATGGATGAAGTTTAAATAAAAAACAAACAGGGAATAAACGCTGGGATTTATGGATCAAGACTCAATTATCAATGTTTTTAGTAAAAGTTTACTGGATTATAATGAAGTTTTACTATTTTGGTGGCAGTTACCGACATGTAATGAAAATCGTGTGCTATATCATTATTTCTTGTCAAAATTTAAACAGAAAAATAAATATATTATGAGAGTCCTATTTAAAGAAGGGTTATTCTAACCTATGCCTGGAGAGAGAGAGAGAGATTCATTAGGATTTTTTTTTTAATTTAGCATTTTTTTTAAAATTTTCTCTGTCTCTCTCCTCTCTTTGCAGCATCAGTAACAACAGTGCCCTAAAAGCTCCTACCCAAGCAGGGTCTGGGGGAACGGATGTACGTAACTTTCCCCCTTCAGGGTATTATCATTGAAGAGAGGCTATTTTGGAGTGCCTCTAACCTGAGGTTGAGAACTTTCCAAGAGATCACCCATTTTAGTACTGCTCTCGTCCAAGAGCGCTTAATTTTGAAGTTCTAATGAAATTCAATGACAGCATGTTGGTACCCTCTTTGGGGCCACTTTGGACAATAACCCTATAAAGAAATTTGTGAAATTATTCAACCATATATAAATAAATAAATAAAAGAAAATGATATCGTCAAGGACAACATTGGAGGCAGGGGTAAAAACAATAAACTCATAATAAATGCAATTTGGTGACCTGATTTGACCAGTTCGTACATTATCATTTAAATGAGACGCTTGTTAGAATATAAAATCAATTATAAGCCTTCGTCCATTAATTTAAGCTTTTAAAAAAGTTGGTTCCTTGATATGGTATCAGAGCAGGTTGATGATCCTGTTCTTTTGTTTGCCACACCATGTCTTCATGAAGAACAGTGCATTAGTGTTTGGTGCGCCGAGAACCTTTCTAATATGTTGGATTCAATTGGATCGGAGAAGTTTGTCATAGACTCTCATTGTGGAATCCCACATTGGAGTTAAGAGAAAAAAGAGATGACCTTATAAGCCTAGTTTGTTACTCTACCTAATGCCAATTAGTTGTAGGATGAAACCTCACTTTAGCTTATATATGGATCTCATAGATACCAACTCCGTGGGTCGGGTCAACCCTTTATATAATGAAGTTTAATCTTATCAACAAAATATTAATATAATAAATTATAAAAAACTAAATCGTAAAACTTGTTAAGATTTTGAGATTATTAAAATTTGGAGTTTCCAAATAGTTGTTTGGAGTTATGTCTGGCTTTGTTCTCCCCACGGACCTGTTTTCCTTACATTTTTCTTACACGAGTTCAAATTTTAGAGTGACAAAAAGAAGTACTATATAAGAAAATGATACAAATGGCATAAATACTTTTTGTTAAATATTTGAAAGCCATAATATGTTCAAGAGAGAGAAAAAAAAAAAAAAGGGTGGAATAATATACACAATACTAATCAATTTTTCTAACGTTTTAGAAGTAGAGTTCTTTTTACTAAAAATTACCTAAATTTTATATACAGTTTTAAAAAATTACTTAGATTTTTTATTTTTTTTATTTTTCATCTTAATATGACGTCGTTAGCATCTATTAGTTTTGACTGACGTGGCACTTTAAAAATTTCAGATGTTTTTAAATATTTTATAAACATCTAAAGTATTTTAAAATTTTAGAATCATTTTATAGTGCTAGTTAACGCGGTGTCCTAAGCTGATGCTTTGTGGCTTCCATGGTTTCTAGGATACCATGTTCTCCTGACGACTCGATCTTGAGGATGGGGGTCCTCAGAAACAGCCTCTCTTCTACCCGGAAGGGGGAAAGCTGTGTACATCCACCCCCCAGACCCTGCTTCGTGCGGGAGCCCCTATGGCACTGGGACTGTTGTTATTGTTGTTGTATTATAAATATAAATTCCAAATTTTTTAGATATTTTCTTTTTAAAAAATGTCACGTAAATAAAAGCTACCAGATGTTAACGGCGTTGTATTAAGGTGTAATATTAAAAAAAATTTATTCCGCTTAGGTGTGATATCTAAAAAATAAACAGTCTACTTAATGTTTTAAATTTACAGCTAAAATTTAAGTGATTTCTAGTAAAAAAAAAAAAAAAACTTTGACAGTATGAACTTTTCCTTTTCTTTTCAAGGGGTCACTTAAAGTTGATCATATTATATTAAAAATGACAAAGTTACTTTCTTTTTCTACTAAAATTTGATTTTTCGTATGATTTATATTAAGAATATAATAAAAACAATATATTTTTAAGTGATAATATATGGCATCTGATCCTATTCTAAATTTGACATTTGAGATGGGAATGACTATTATTATTATTAAATTTTTTTTGAAATATTTGGCATATCAAAGAGTCACGTTTAATTATATTACTATGTGTTAATTTTTCGTCTTTTATTATTCTAATACTTTATATAGTAAGAAAAATTTTAAAAGATCAATCCATGACATCTATTAGTATGGTATCCTAACTGTAAGGAATATGCCTTAAATTTATGTAATTTAGTTATAAATCTTGCCGTGAACAAGCCGATCGATCGGAGAGCAACGCTGGAGAAAAATCAAGAATTGCAGCAAAAGAGGGGCTGATTGATCGAGATCGGGAGTCTGTTTCCGCGTACCCTAGCCGTTTAGTATAAATATGGGTTTAGGGCTTCTGTTTTAGGAATCCAATCAAAATCAAGCGTGAGCCACCGTCATAATTGATTTGAGAGCATTACGAGAGTTTAGAGGGAGTGATTCAGTAATTCTCCATAGATCTCGTTCAAAGGAAGTGTTGTAATTCTTCCATTATTCATACTCAATAAAGAATTTCCATCTCCGCGCGTGGTTTTCTCCCTCTCGATTAAAGAGGGTTTCCATGTAAATCTATGTGTTCTTCATTTGTTCTCTTTTATCCTGTTATTTACTTCTCTTGTTTGTTATAATATTTGAATCGAATCATTTTCTTGGGTGTTTAAGTTCTGCATTAAGGAGGTATTAATTTTCCTTACAATTTGGTATCAGAGTATATCAAATTTGTCCAGATTCCTCACACTAACTTGATATATTTAAGATATTACATAGCATCTTGTATTATTTTTTAGGAATATATATGTGGGTTAGGAAAATGCCTCAAAATTCCTTGAAAAATAAGTGAGGAGGCCGAGAGGGTGCCAATCAATTGGAGGAAGTACCGATCGATCGGGCAGATAAGCAGAATTAAAGTCTGAAGCTGTAGCAGCGCCGATTAATCGGCTGGGAGCCGATCGATCGAGACCCCGATCGACCAGGAGCCGCGTTTTCACGCGCGTATAAATAGTGATGTAGGGTTCGTCCGGTTCGTATCCAATTAATTCTTGAGTGTTTCCCTTGCTGGTGCCTCACCAAAAGAAAGAGAGAGAGAGAGAAAAAAAAAGTGATTGCAATTCTTCTTTTCGATTCAATAATAAAAGCTCTAATCTTCGCCCGTGGTTTTCTCCCCTCTCAATTGTAGAGGAGTTTCCACGTAAATCCTTGTGTCATTTGTTTCTTTTCTCTTTTAGTCCATTTACTTCTCGTATTGTCGTGGTATTTGATTAGGATTGCATATCGGGAGTTAAGTTTTTCGGCACAAATTGGTATCAGAGCCAGGTTATTCGAATTGGTACAATGGCAACAAGTATTAAGACTGAGGTAGAGAAGTTCGGAGGTTAATGAAGCTTTAGCTTATGGCAGGTCCGTGTGAAAGGACTCTTGACTCAAAATGGCTTGAAGAAAACACTGGAAGGAAAAGAGAAGAAACCCGAGAATATGACCGAGGCACAGTGGGAAGAGTTGGATGATAAGGCTCTCACGGCGATACAGATGTGTTTAGCAGATGATGTTTTGACCGAGGTCTTTGAGATAAAAACCACTAAGGAGTTATGGGAGAAATTACTGGATTGCCACAAGTCAGTCTCTAACAAACTCGCAGTGAAGCGTCGGTTATTCACTTTCCGCATGACAGAAGGTACATCTCTTAAAAACCATCTTAGCGAGTTTACATCTATCATACAAGAATTAAAGGAATTGGATGATGTCCCTAAGGACGAGGACTAAGCTATGTTGTTACTGTGTTCACTCTCTAATTCGTATAAGGACTTTGTGGAAAGCATGATATACGGGGGTAGGCCGACTATACTGTTGAAGAGGTGAAAAGAAACCTTGTGAGTAAATAACGGGTAGATAGGGAGTTATTTGACTCAGTGAATGACTCAAGTAGTGGTTTGTATGTGAGAGGTAGAACAGAACATAGGGGATCCAATGGTGGGAAGAAATCTAGGTCTAAATCTAGATATAAGAACCCGTTACGGCATTAATGTCACAAGAAAGGACACATAAAGAAGAACTGTTATAAATATAAAAATAAGTTGAAAGAAGATAACAGGAGTGACCAGGGTAAAGATAAGTTCGCTGAGGCTAGTGTTGTAGAGGATGATATTGATGGGGAGTTTCTTTTAGTTGTTGATTCTCAGTCCAGGTCGAAGGATAAGTGTGTCATGGATTCGGGTTGTTCATATTACGTTAGTCCATATAGAGACTGGTTTTCCACGATAAGTCTATAGAGGGTGGAATTGTCTTGATGGGTAACGACGCTGCTTGTAAGGTAGTGGGGATTGGGACAATTCGTGTGAGGATGTTTGATAGGGCTATTAGAACTTTGAATAATGTATGTCACGTCCCGGAGTTGAAGAAAAACTTGATTTCTCTAGGTACCCTTGAGTCTAATGGGTATAAGTACACTGCTGAAGGTGGAGTCATACGGGTTAGTAAGGGCACCTTAGTTGTGATGAAAGGGAAAATGGTAGGTACTTTGCATGAGCCTGTAGGTACTACAGTGACAGGTTCAGTTGCTGTTTCCATATCTACTATGACAGATGCAGAGATCACGAGATTGTGGCACATGAGATTGGGTCACATTGGACTGATGGATTTATGTGAGCACTGTGTGTATGGGAAGCAGAAGAGAGTCAGCTTCAAGCCAGCAGTGCATCAGACAAAGGGAACGTTAGATTATATTCTGATATGTGTGGACCTTCCAGAGTGGCTTCTAAATGTGGGTCCAGGTATCTTCTAACGTTTTCTGATGATTATTCACGTAAAGTTTGGGTCTATTTTCTGAAGCAGAAAAACGAAGTGTATGATGTCTTCAAGAAATGGAAGATTTTTCTTGAAAAATAGACATGGAAGCCGATAAAGAGGTTGAGGACTAATAATGGTCTTGAGTTTGTTGAAGGTGACTTCACACGGTTTTGTGAAGATCAGGGTATAGTCAGACACAGGACATGTATAGGTCAACCTCAGCAAAATGGAGTGGCTGAAAGATTGAACAAGACGTCACTCGAGAAGGCTCGATGTATGCTTTCAAATGCAGGCTTGAAAAGAGAATGGTGAGCAAAAGCAGTTAGCATGGCTTGCTACCTTGTGAACAAGACACCGCATTCTTCATTGAAGATGAAGACACCTGAAGAGGTATGGTCTGGTTTTACTTCTGGTTATTCTTAGATAAAAGTATTTGGTTGTCCTGCATATGCTTATGTTAATGATGGAAAGCTAGAGCCTAGGGCCAAGAGATGCATCTTTCTTGGTTATTCTTCAGGTGTAAAGGGATATAGGTTGTAGGATCCCAGTGCTCAGAAGTTTCTGACTAGTAAAGATTTTACTTTTGATGAGTCTGCTCTATTACATCCGGCACACACACCCTCCATTGATAGTGATTCAGTTCAGGTTGAGGTACCTAATGTTACACAGATACAGTCAGATCAGCAGGTAGTTCAGCTAGAGAGTATTCCGGCACATTAGGTACGGGTTTCTGATGTTGTTGATAATGCAGAAACAGGTCAGTACGTGGAGAATAATACTATAGCTGGTGGTAGACAGAGGCGACAGATCAGGCCTCCAGAGAGATATGGGTATGAGCAGCTGATTGCTTATGTCCTTACAACTACTGAGTCTTTAGATGACAGTGAGCCAACTTCGTATTCAGAGGCTGTATCGAGATCAGATGCTAAGAAGTGGCTCGTTGCTATGAATGAAGAGATGCAGTCTCTTCATAAGAACAAGACATGGGAATTGGTGAAGCCTCAAATAGGGAAAAGACTGATTGGTTACAAATGGGTCTTCAAAAGACAGGAGGGCATTTCTGGAGTTGAAGATGCAAGATTCAAGGCACGTTTGGTAGCTAAAGGCTACAGTCAGGTACAGGGTATAGATTTTCATGATATATTTTCACCTGTAGTTAGACATACTTCGATTCATGCACTTTTGTCTTTAATAGCCATGCATGACTTAGAGCTTGAGCAGTTAGATGTAAAGACTGCATTTTTACATGAGTATCTATATGCATCAGCCCGAGAGCTTCATTGTAGAAGGAAAGGAAGACCATGTATGTTCGCTTAAGAAGTCTTGTATGGTTTGAAGCAGTCTCCTAGGCAGTGGTATAGGAGATTTGATCAGTTCATGACAGGTCATGGGCACATCAGGAGTAAGGACGACAGCTGTGTGTACTTCAGAAAGACTAATACATGCTCCTTTGTTTATTTGCTTTTATACGTTGATGATATGTTGATTGCAGCACAAGACATGAAGGATGTTGATGGCTTGAAATCTATGTTGAAGAACGAGTTTTAGATGAAAGCTCTTGGAGCAGCTAAGAAGATTTTGGGCATGGAGATTCGTTGAGACCGAAAAGCCGAAAAATTATACGTGTCACGGGAGAAGTATATTGAGAAAGTATTAGATAGGTTTCACATGAAGGATGCTAATCCAGTTAGCACACCCTTAGTAGCTCACTTCAAGCTTTCAGCATTTGATTCGCCTCTGACTAAGGAGGATGTCAGGTACATGTCTCAGATTTCTTATTCTAGTGCAGTGGGCAGTATTATGTATGCGATGGTTTGTACGTGTCAAGCTATTGCTTTTGTAGTGAGCAGAGTCAGTAGGTACATGGGGAATCCGGGTAAAGAGCATTGGCATGTGGTGAAATGGATTCTCAGGTATCTTCATGGAACTTCTGATGTTTGTTTGGAATACAGGAAAAGTAAATATTGCTTGGCTGGGTATGTAGATTCTGATTATGGTAGAGACCTTGATAAGCAAAAGTCCACATCAGGGTATATGTTTTGTTTAGGGGACACAGCTATCAGTTGGAGAGCATGTCTACGGTCACAGTCTACTGCCGAGGCCGAGTATATGGCAGTCACAGAAGCATTCAAAGAAGCCGTCTGGTTAAAGGGTTTGATTAGTGAGATCAGTGCCGAGCAGGGCATTGTTAGAGTCTACTGTGATAGTCAGTCCGCCATTCACCTAGCGAAGAATCAGATGTCACATCATTACAGAACGAAGCATATAGATGTGAAGCATCATTTCATTAGAGATCTGATTGATGAGTGGAAGGTGGAGTTGAAAAAGATAGGGACTGAGGACAATCCAGCTGACATATTCACTAAGGTACTACCAAGGAGCAAATTCGAGCATTGCTGGAATTTGGTGGGTCTTTGCGTTTGATGTGTGTTAGCCCCGGTTTAGGGGGCGTTTGTGAAGAAGGTGGAGTTATTTTATCGTTGATGTTAATTTTGAGCCAAGGTGGAGATTTGTTAGGAAAATGTCTCAAAATTCCTTGGAAAATAAGTGAGGAGGCCGAGAGGGAGCCGATCGATCGGGGGAAGTACCGATCAATTGGGCAGATAAGCAGAATTAAAGTCTGATGCCGTAGCGTGCCGATCGATAGGGAGCTGTGTTTTCACTTATTATGAAACGAAATAATATTAGCTTGAATAATCTATTAAACTTATATATATATTCATTTATTTTGTCTTGTAATTCTAATACCAGAGATACTAGATACAATTGTGCATTTCTAAGCATAAACTAAAAAATTTTAATAAATTATATACATAGTATTTATGTCATTAGTCCTTACACTTTTTCCACTGTATTAATTTAGTTTCTGAACTTTAATTGTGTCAATTAGTCATTGTATAATTAAAATTATTCAAATAAAATGCAATTTTAAAATTAATGTTAATTATTGACTAATTGATGTCCCGATTTCAATTAGAAGTTAGTAAAATTTTATGTAGGTGCTCTATTTATTGACATGAAAAGTATATGCAAGTGTTAACTAACGTTATAATTTCAATTATAAACTAAATTTAATTTTAAGAATTGGACTTGATTGAAACAATCTCAATTGTATCATAATGAAATCAACATAATTAAAATTTAGAGACTAACTTGATACAATAATTAAAGTACAAAGACTAATGAAGTAAATAACCCTATATCTAATTATAAAGAAAATAGAAAAAAAATAAGGAAGGGAAAATTCCTTTTACCAGATTCCCATAAAATAAAAAATAATACCACGGAAAAGATCGACCTAATATTCTATTCTTGCTCAATTTAAAGTAACAAGAATCAGTTACATGCGTTTAAACTGGGGACAAAAGAATCAAAATAACCCGAAATCGAAAATGATCTAGCTTAATTGATCCGATATTTAAGATGATTTATATTCAAAATTATCTGATCCAACTTAGTAACAACCTAAATTTGACCTCATCTGAAATAAGTTTAAATCTAACGGACTTGAAAAGCCGGATGACTTCAACTTGAAATAACGTGGTCAAGGTCCATGAAAGATTTCGTACTTCAATATGGGCCTTTATGCAGTGTCCATTGCGTTTGAATCGTAGATAATGCATTAACTCACCTTATACATTTTGTTGATATTACATAAATATTAAAATAGGTTGTTGTCGAGAACCAAACTTGTGACCTTTTGATCATCAAGGATCTATAATACCGAATTTAAAAATCAACTGTCTTTAACGCTAAAGCTTTTGGATGAAGGTTCGTGAATAATTTTATACTCTAATAAACCTACTAGTCCGATCTAAAAATGGCCCAACTTTATAAATCTAAATCCAAGATGTCTTGAACACAAATCTAACTAAAACTAGACAGAAGTTCACCAGAAACTCAAGATGACTTGAACCCAAAATGATCCAACCCAACCAAAACCTGACCTAGCTAACCTGAAACATAAAAAGATCCAACCAGATTGACACGAATCCCAAGATTACTCAAATTATAATATAATTATAATTCTAACCTTTGATGCACTTGATTATCTGTATCAAAAAACCCAAACAGTAGGATTTTACTTTCATCTTACTCTCAATTTCAACGGTTAAAGAAAGTCGATTAAACCATAAGTACTCTGGCAATAACAATCTCGTAAAATATATTCTCAAATATATATAGAAAATGACATAAAACTAAAATCTTAGAAAAATGCTGTGTAATATTCTGAAGTTTATGTCATCTTTTAAGTAACTAAATAAAGTGAAAGGGGGATTCGCATAGTTGGCATCTTATATGGAAAATTAAAGTGGGGGTTTGGGATTCGCAGAAATGGCAGTGACATCTACAAAGGAATCTTGCTCAAGTGCTTGGAAAACGCGTAGCACTACTGGCATACTATGCCGATACGAGTCACTTCGACTGAGGATGACAAATGTGTCGTGTCGTATTCGTGTTATGTAAGGGTCTTAAAAATGCATTAACCTGAACCCAATCCGTTTATTAAACTGGCTAGAAACTCTCAACCCTTACCCAATCCAATTGTTAAACGGGTAACTAGCGATTTACCCATTTAATTATATTGGTGACTTTTTTTTTCGTTAAATGATAGTTTTTAACTTACAAATATGTTAATAATGCACTTTATTGTTGATAATTCTAATAAATATTTATTATATTTATAATTATTAAAATAAACTATCAATTATCTTAACTTATATATATATATATATAATGACAACAATGTATTATTCAAATGTGTAACATAACTATATAAACGAGTCATCATGCCGAAAACGGGTTAAACAGGTCAAACGGGTCAACCCAAATTCAACCCGGCTTCAAAATCCCTGACTCAAACCCGCTATCTTCGGATCGTGTCCATATCGTGTTATCGTGTCATGTTAGATTTTACCAACCCTAACTTCGACGTGTTGTGTTGTGTTATTTAAGAAACCTGAGGCTGCTGCTGCTAATTTATTTGTGTCCAATCAGGGTGTAAATGATTCAAGCAGGTTCGCCATAAAATTCAAAAGGCTCACTTCATTATTAGCTTGAGCCAAACCCAAATTGAGCTTATTGTAAACGAGCCGAGCCGAGCCGAGCCGAGAATCGGATAGGCTCGAAATCATCTCGGCTCAAATACACCTCTAGTGTTCAGTCCAATTTGGTACTAAAATTCATTGTAACAAATCTATTAATATGCCTTTATTAGGTCCACGTAAAAATCTTCACTTCAGAACTAGGGGAATTTATTACTCATATAGTGGGGTATAAAATAAGATTAAAATTTTAATTATTTAGATATTTTATGTAAAAGTTCGTTGAGTTCTTGTCAAAATCTAACGAAGTTCGACAAATGATATATTATAATGAGTTCCAATTAAAAGTGCACATGGTCATTTAAATATAAAAATGCTAGAATCTAACAAAGTATGATTATATCTTATCAAAATTGTCATAAATTCAATAAGATGTATCCAATATAATAGAATTTGTAAGCCACAAGAAACCCAAATAATAAAGCCTATATATGATATACTAGATTAATAAAAACCTAAGAGCGTACCAACACGCAGGTATCAAATCCCATTAGAACTCCAAAGTTAAGCTTGCTTGGACTAGAGTAATACCAAGATGGGTGACCTCCTGAGAAGTCCTCGTGTTGCACCCTTCAAGTTGAGGGTTCTCGAAAACAACCTCCCTTCAGGATACCTCGAAGGAGGATGACTGCATACATCCACTCCCTCCCCCCGACGCTACTTAGGAGGGAGCCTTTGGAGCACTCGGAATGTTGTGTTGCTTTGCTTTATACTAGATTAATAAAATTAAAAAACATTAAAATATCTTACTGTTTAGTATTCTTTTTTTCCACATAAAATGTTAAAATATTTAAGATACAGAAACCAAATACAGAGTAATAAATACCTCTTGCTCTTGTAAACCATACCATAAATAAAATTTAGTAAAATTTTAGTACTTAAGTATTATTTTTATGTTGATTATTATTATAAATATAGACAACGCAGGATTAGTTATTATTAACTTTTGTTTTCTTTTCAAACATATATTGTTTTTCTAAAAGCATACAACAATAAATCCAATGCCTCAAAGTGGCTCCTGTCAAGGAAAATTTTGAAGCATCTATACCTATAAAATTATTTGCTCGGTATATGATCAATTAACATGGATCTTACACAACTATTTTGCCCTATTTGGGCCATGGAAGTCCCAAGTTTATTATCTCATTATCCGTAAAGCTAATAACGAAAGATGAACTATATATTAAAGACTCAGACGGCACATTAGTACTATCACAGACACATAGCATTGATAAACAGGGTTGTAAATGAGCCGAACCGGCTCATTAAGACAAGCTCGAAAAGCTCATCTTGCTTTCAGCTCAGGTAAGCTAGCCAACATAAGTAGGATGACTTAGCTAAATAAGTCAATCAAGCAGAACTAAATACGAGCAAGCTAAGCCTCGAACCTGACAAGTTGAAACTCAGCTCCAACTCATTTACACTCCGAGATGGGAGTGTAGTAGCACTAAGAAAGCCATGGCAGCATATGATGGAGTCGCGTAGAAATTCAAATAAATATCTGGTGCTCATAACTCCAAACTAAAGGTCGCCGTCAAGCTTTGTAATATATATGCATATAAAATGCGTAATAACATTGATCAATAAACTATCACTGATACTGTTTGCAAAAGCCTCACTTTCCCCTCATATCAATCAATCAAATCAATATACTGTTATCAGTTGACCAATGCACTGTTTTATCTCAAAAAGCTTGGCATGTTTAGCTTAAAGACCCGTGTTTTGACATAGTTAAGCTAGAGCGCTCTCAGTTCACAAACCTAGGTAAATTTTGAGCCTAAATGAGCAACACTCAAGCCTAAATAAGCTTATTAGAGCAAATTTAAATGAGTCTAAAAAAGGCGATCTTAGCATGGAGCTTACCTAGCTAGGTTCAAACTTAACCAAGTCAAGCTCGAGCTAGAGTTTCCAAGATCCAAGAGCTTTAAACCAAGTCCAAGCTAATCTTTAAATTTTGATAAATTGAACCCTTGAGCCTAACGAGCTCTTGCTCCACCAAGCTCAGATATATCCCATACTAACAACAAAACAAATTGGACAAAATAACCCTAAACAGGAATGAGTTGCGCACTCCCACTTCCTTCTTATTCTCACTCCCCTATACCAAACAGTCAAAAAATGAAAATAAGTTGTTGATTTTCGCTCAAACCCATATCAAACAGCCCTAAAGGCTTCAATTTTGCCCCAAGATAAGAATATGTGATGTGCTTGAAGTAGGGATGTAAACGATCCGAGCCGCTCGCGAGTAGCTTGAATAAAACTCAACTCGAACTCGAATTAACCAAGTTCAAGTATCAAAAGATACTCGATTAATAAACGAGTACGAGTCAAGTAGTGAACTACTCGGCTCGATACTCGATTAAATACTCGACTAGATACTCAATTAAATACTCAACTTAGTACTCGACTTGTATGAAGTAGTTCTTATGTGTTATTTTCTTTTGAAATGGATGGCTTGCGACATTAATAGTAGAATGAAAAAATAAAGATTAAATTCCTTGTAAAAAAATGACATTTTACATTTGTAGTGCAGTGAAAGAACTGTATTTGGTTTGCTTACATTTTTTGAAACTTAGGTTTTGATGCATGTTTGCTATTAATATATTGGTGATTTAGGGTTGTATATATTAAAATATAATGTGGGCAATAATTAAGTATCCAAATTGAGTATAACTAATGTTCGATTATATGGAATAATATTATAATGGAGCTAATTTGTTGAAAGTCCATATGCATAATAAACAAGTACTCGAGTCGAGTCAAGTACTAGAATAGTTAATCGAGTTTGAGTTCAAGTTTGAGCAAAATTAACTCCTCGAATTGAGTTCGAGTACGAGTTCGAGTATCCAAATAGTTATCCGAGTTCGAGTCAAGTACTACGATACTCGACTCAGCTCGGCTCGATTATACCCCTAGTTTCAAGCGAGTCCACATCATCATCATTTATGGAGTTTTTTTACAAAAGGGTATTATTTGGAAAAAAAAAAAAAAAGAAAATTGGCATGTTTTGAAAAATATTTAGCGAATTGACACTATTTACTATACATCATCTGGTACACAGCTTATGAAATGGCGTGCAAAACTAATGCACGACGTACGGCACGTCGTGCAAGACCAGCATCTGTTGCACGACGTACGGCACGTCGTGGAACAACGTTGCACGAAGTGCTGTACGTCTTGCAACATGTGCTCTGTTGCATGACGTTCCGTATGTCGTGCAACAAGCGTGTACCGTGCCCATATGTTGCACGACGTACAGAACGTCGTGCACAATGTTTTGCACGACGTTTGTAACGTCATGCAACCATTTTTCTACAGTAAAGTGTGCCAAAAATATCTAAATATCTTTTATAATTATGCCAACTAGCAAAAAAAAACTCTCATTTATGGGGGGTGTGGGAAAAGACAAAGGCAAAAATCAAAAAAAGATTGTCTTTTTGTTGGATACCCAAAAAGGGGGTGGGGGGAATCAGGTTCCATACCCCTATTACATAGCATTTAGTGCCTATCTACTCCTATATGCAGCTTTGGAACCCTACACGATGTCGAATCCTAGGAAAAGCAGAGAAAGAAAAACCCAAAAAGAAAAAGAAATAAGGCAATAAAATAGTACGAGTAATTGGGCTGAAATTAATAGGCCATACCCACTATTATTGGCTCTATATGGACCTACAGGGCCCACAATAGTACGCATGGAAAGGAACCCAAAAGCTCAAGCTTAGCTGTTATTTTTTGTCATCCACTTTTCTGTGACCTCTATTTTTTGAGCACCCCATTACAACTTAACATGTGTCCTCTGATCCTCACTCAATTCTATAAACCTTCTTTTGGATATTTTTCATGACAACCAACCACTCACTATCCTAAAGAGACTCTCGCCAAGATATATACAACCTTATTCCTATATGATGCTACCATAAAAAGAAATTATTTCCGAATGATTTCTAACCCTAAAAAAATAATATTTAAGAAATTCAAGTCAAACAAAGCTCTAACAGACATGCAGACATTAGAAAAAAAAAAAAGCACAACAATAATAGACATGCAAGCCTAAAGGCACTGTAAACTACTTCCTGCTAATAGTTGTGCCAACCACAAGTACTTTTAGATAATTTTCATTGCTTTTATACACATCGGTGAGGAGATTTTTACTGTTTCCCTTAGTAGTTAGCAGGGTTAACAATTTAGGAAAATGGGGATTGATGAGCTTCAAACTTGGGATTTAGCCGAAAAGGGGAACAGATTTTAACTACCAAGCCGATCAAAGAAAAATCAGTTCTGAACCACAATCTATGAAGGAAGATATGAAAGAAATCGAAAGTGTTGAAAGTCGGTAGGTTTGGTTTATACTGTACATCTTGTATTTGTATTTTATATCTTGTAATTAATAGCGGAGTTGTTGGCTAATTAACTAGCAAATTTAGTGTGCCTTTAATGGGGGATTTCACACATGGAAAACTCATGCTTTTCCTCTCCTCCCTTGAATGGCCTGCCATAATGGCTTTATTAGGATCCCAGGCACCTTTGTGCTTCCCTGAAGTGCAATGAAAATACTATCAGCTCAAACCGCTGGTTAAGTTTCAGTGAAATTCTCATCAGGGGCCTGAACCACACAGTTGAAATATATATGAAGTACACATATAAGCCAAAACCAATGGGCTTTAGATAAAATATCCCACTAGGTTTACATATTAATATCTTCTCTCTCACAACTCCAATATGAGATTCTTATTGGACTCACATGTGGAGTCTTAAACACTCCACCTCACATGTGAGCCTTCTTCAATTGCATCCCTCGCCTTCTCCGATCTAATTAAAAATTACGTTCAATTGGATCCAGCAGTAACTGGAAAGGCCCTCATATGCAACAAATTCAAATAACCCCTTTTCCAAGGAGAAGGTGTGTCAAATAAGAGCCCAGGATTATCCGCCCACTTTAATACCATGTAAAAGTCGAAAAACCCAATAATATTTACATTACACTTCAAGACAATGTATACTACACAAGGAAAGCTTGAAGGATTCCTAGAATCCTAGTAAATCCATTATGGCAGTTCATTCAAGGGAGGACAGGAAAAGCATGAGCTTTCCATGTCCTAAATACCCTCACTAAAGGCACACCAAATTGGCTATTAATTAGCCAATAACTCCAGCACTAATTACAAGATGCAACATATAAATACTAAATATACCGTATAAACTAAACTAGCTGACTTTCAACAGGAAGAGAGGCCCAAAGACTAAACCGCTAAGGGGTTCGGGTCTGAAACACAAAGCGTATTATACATCCGAGTTCTTTTTTTTCCCTCTTAACTTTTCAGAATAGTTTAATTGTGTACTGACGTTCAGTCTGAATTTTCAATTGTACCTTAACGGTTACCTAAAAGAACAATCAAGTTCAAAACTAAGAACTGAGAATCAGACCGACTATATGTTCATATTTTGTGTAATCTTGGACCAAATCGAACCAGTCTAACAATCTAGATCAATGTTTTTTCATACCTAATGATGAATAACTACTCACTTTTCTCCCTTACCAAAAACATATTTTTTAATGCTTTTGTGAGGCTTTACCGCAATCTGAGTCACAGAATACAACCAAAAATGGCCAATTCAATCTTTATGTATTTCCCATAGTCAGCTCAGCTGATAAACACCACCACCACATAAAATTAAGAGTAGAATTTGAATAGAAAAATCAGCTCTGCATTTCTTGGAATGGAAGGTCCTGCCATGCAAAGTGGCCGTGGATTCAAGCACATTTATACGCGTAAAACAGTGACGAACAGGACACAAACAGTGATCGAATTGAAGTACAATTTTCGACTCCTTTAAGAGTACAGGCGCGATTCAACATACAAGGATGAGGGGATTTCAATATATCATTACGTGCTGAAATTTTTTTAATGTAGATATATCAAAGAAAAGCTAACCTTCATTGAAGTTCTAGGATTGTGTGCTGCCATCGGTGTTGGCATAAAACTAAATCAGACATCATCAGCTCAACCAGATTTAAATAGCAGCACTGCTTTCTGATCCAAATAGAAGTAAATGAAGTGGTTCGTCTCGTGGGTGACATATGAACCTGTTAAAGGAACAACATTAACGAAATATGATCACGAGTCTATCAATAACAAGCAGTAAAACCACATTAAAGCAACATGAGGCGAAAGATTATTTTTCCAGGTGGAAAGAGAACATAATTAGTTCAGCGTCTGCCTGTCCCTTCCTCTCTCTCTCTCAATAAATTCTAGAAGAACAGGTATAGACCAAAATAAAAGAGCATAAAATGAGAAGAAAGGGGAGATCCAGTAAGAGTTTATTCTCGCCAGAGTTCGTAATGAGTTAGGTTGCCAACATCCCGGTGATACGATAATAGTTCTTAACATTTCTCAACTGCTAAATTCCAGGCCTAAATAAAACCCCAGGAAGAGCGCAATCGCCATCGACTTACAATAGAAACAACACAAATGGAATGCAAAAAAAGAACCGGCTTCTACTTCAACCAGTCACCAATACATCAACAATCTTTATGATGCAGGACACAAGATGTGATTCAATGAATTTAAAAGATGTGTTAATTTAAGTTATATTTATTTGGTTTTGTTAGGAAGTTTGTCAGAATTGAATGTGACACAGTGTTTGTATCATAGTCAAGCTCTCATTTCTAGGGAAGTTTCCTATTTGATATGGTATGGTACAGTATGTTTCATAGTTAAATTCTTATTTCCAAGTAACTCATTTCATATTTGATTAAGTTTATCTCTTGTTATCTAATATTATCTCAGGAATTAGATGTTACCTATAAATATAGCTTTACAATGCATTATTTTCAGTTTCGGAGAATGTTATTGAGTTTTGTTCTTAGTCAACAAGTTGTCCTACATCACCTCAACTATGCTTCAACTTCACACAGGAACTCACTTTAATTCTCAATAGAGGATGAAATCATCAAAATAACGTATTTGAATCAACAAATCTCAATGAAGGCCGTTAAGTTCATCCTCTATTAAAAGCTTGAATACTACATGTGGGACTATAATTCAGATTCTAGGCTCGCTAGATAATAACACAAATGCATGGTCAATGTAAGTAAATTTACATATATGAATCTCAAGCAATCATGCAGCAGGAGAGAAATCATTTAACATACGTTTCTGTTGTTAGAAAGAGCCAATAAAATCAATGCTGCAGAATCATCATAAAGTTTGGGGTAAAGGGCCAATTATGTTCCAAACTGCAAGACTCCTAAGCAAAGCAGGGTGGTAATGGAGGTAAACCTACAACAACAATAATCTAATCCTTTTTCCCACTAGATGGGTCAGGTATGTGGATCAAAAATATGCTATCATACTCGATCATGAACCATAAAGATTCAACCAGTAGTGAAATAAGGTCTTTTTTATATAACATAAACGTGCCTTCTTGGGTCTTACTCTCCCCTCTTAACATGACTAGCTAACCCTTCTCCACAATCATGATTTGGATTTTACATCGCTATTGTGAAGTCCCTTAAGATGACCCCTATACTAATAATAGCGGTTTATTCAAGAAATAACACGAAATTTTTTATTTTTATTTTGGTAAGCCAATGAGAAGAAATAACATGAATAACTACAACTGCTGGACAACAATATTATGAAATCAACGTGACATTCTAGAGCCTTAGAACCCAAATAAACCACAAAGCGTCTCTAAGAATCTGATCAACAGGCCAACTGATGCCATAGTTTAACGAAAGGTCCTAGGTTTGGGATGATGGCTAGAGATTGTGTGGGACACAGGTAGCCAAGAATCCTGAAAATAATAACGTAATAAGCTGAAAAACAGCAGGGGATGCTTATCGACAGAATACTACCGTCCTAATAGATCAATTCATGTTTTCATTTTCTTTTTCCCCTAAGCTTTTTTGCAGGTTTTAGTACACCAATACAAATTAAAACTCCATGGGACTAGCAACCCGTTGTAGCATTGGGAATACTTTTACACACTATTCCGTTGGCCTGTCTAAATCAATAAACTACTATGTAAAATCACCAAAGCTCTGTTTGGAATATAGAATTGGACTTGGATTGTGCAATTCCAATTCCAATTCTAGTGGAATTGAAATTTTGATTGAATTGAAATTCCATTGGTTGGTTCATCAAAAGAATTAGAGGTTAGAATTATAATTCCATAATTATTCAAGTCATCACAGGTTTTCGATCAATCGAGATGGAGTATTTCAAGCTTTAAATCAATTACGGGCGGATTCTGGCCGGAGTGGTTCATATTATGTTGGAGTTATTAGGATCAGAGCGATTCACTTTGAGTTCGAGTTACTGGATTTTTTAGTCAATTCGGGTCAAGTATTACATCGGATCAGTTAGTATTCAAGTTATCTCAAATTTTCAAATAATCGGGTCAAGTCTTTTCAGGATTCAGGCAAAAAATGATAGAGTTTGAGTTGATTCAGGTCATTTTGAGCTCAAGTCATCTTAGTTTTGGAACAAACGAGCTGTATCATTTCAAATTTCAAGTCATCTTAGACTGAGTTTGAAATGGGTTGGGTCATTTTTGGTTTGGCTCATATTAAGCTTTGGGTCAATTTGGTCGAGTTATTTGCACTTCGGCTCAACTTGTTACATCACATTAAAGTCGAGTAGTTTCATTTTTTTGTATTTGAGTCATCACAAGTTTTGGGTCAATTGGGTTGGGTCACCTCGGACTTTAAGTTGACTCTGGTCATTTCAAGTTCAAGTCATTCAAGTTGGGTGATTTCAAGGTTCGGGGTTAAATTTAGGTTGTCTAAGCCTTTCAATATGTAGTCATCTTAGGTTTCGGTTAATCAAGTGGGATCATTTTGGGTTTCTGGTCAATGCAGTTAATATGGAATTGCAATTCCTTACCCCCACCCCGGGAATTGGAAAGTATGATTTTCAGTTAAGGGCAGTGCAATTGTAATTCTAATTCCAGCAGGTGAACCAAATAGCAGAATTGGAATTCTTGGTCCTAATTCTAGGCTCCAATTCCATGATCCAAACAGGACCCAAAAGAATTCCTTGCCAAATTCTAAATAAAAGAAAGAAAAAACTGAGACACGTGTTATCAGGTCCGAGAGGTTTGGCTGTTCTAAACTGGCATATTTTACGTGGTACATAAGAACGAGCCTAAGCCAAAGGTTCACAAGTTGCTCAAATTTCTAGTTCAGCGAAAAAGAAAAGGCAAACCAGCTCCAGATGACGTCTGGAAAAGCATTGTGAATGCACACTAACAGTTCGGAATGAGACTCTGAGCTCAAGAAGATAGTGAATTCAACTAGGAAGTGCAAATCCAATGTAGATTTCCAGGTTACTACAGATACACAAATCGAGACGGTAGAATTCTCACCATAGCTTTTCATCAATTTATCTTAGAATCCAGGGTTCGATAAGGCCAACAAACATAAATTTCATGTTCTCCAAACATCCCTTAATGCCAAGAATGGATAGTTTGAGATTTTGGGGTATCAAAGACTGACGATCGCACATAAGGTTCATCAGGGGGCATGAATGAACTACAAGTATAAGAAGCATATAATACAATCGTACAAGAGAAAATCTGGCTGTAGGACAAATCTTTAGTACCCTGCCAACAATAAGGGATCGAAACACAACAGTAATTGACATGTGTTCCTCCTCCAACACAATAGATAACATGGTCTATCAACCCTTCCACACCTTGGCCACCTCAGCTGTTGCAACTCAAACCTAGGTGAACTTGCCTCATACAATCATAGAAAAAGTCGACTTTCTTGCTCTGACACCGTTCAATCCATTGATTATTTAAGCTTGATTTTAATCATATTATCCTGTCCTATGCAAATAAAATAAGAGGCGATAAATTTATGCACTCGTCTACCAGTGACGAGCAATCAACATTTATCGTGTCTAGCCCTCGAAAACAACAGTATCTTGTCTGCATTTAGGACTATCTATGAGTAAAATTACTAGTCATCTACCTGCTTGCACTACATAGGGCTCACTTTGATCTAACACTTGGATTATCTAAGCAAATGGAGTCAAAAACCATAATCTACTCAACAAAAAGTGTCTAAATAGTCACACTTTGCCCATAATTGTTTCCAATAAACTTTGGCAATTGCATCCAGACTAACCGTCAACTTTTCAGTTAGAAAAGCGTAGGACTACAAAGCACACATTGTCTTGCAACATCCTTTTGTCATTTACATATGGTAAAAAAGCCATGGACTGCACAAGGGCACAACCCTCCCAATTCCCCTTCAACCCTATTGTTGGGTATATTTTTTACCTCAAAATTAATATATGTAAAATATAAAAATTGAGAAAAAAAAAAGGAAAAAGAAAAATGGGAAGTTCACTTCCACAAGTCATGTAGGGGTATAGGATTAGACTTGTAGGTTGGGAAGTTAACTTCTACAAGTAAACTAGCATGGGAGTGTTTTCCTTTTGGTTTGGTTATAAATAAGTGGTGTTAGGTTGTAAGAGTTAATAGAAGTGTAGAGAAAAAGAGAGAGAAAAGGAAGAGAAAATGTAGAGTGAGTTGGGTTTGTAATGGGGCGCCCGGGGGGACACCTGGGTAGGGGGAGAAAATGAGTGAAAAATGTATGTGAGTGTTTATAAGGTTTTGATGTTAAGTGAGTTTACCACATGTGAGAGTGGTGCACCCGGAGTATGAAGAGAGTCATACTCGGGTGCCTTGATTGAGAGTACAACAACAACATTCCCAGTGTCTCACGGGCTCCGCAAAAGCAGGGTCTGGGGGGGTGGAGGTACGCAGCCTTACCCCTTCCGAATGGAAGAGAGGCTATTTCCGAGGACCCCCAACTTGAAGATCTTGCCGTCCTGGAAGCAAGGCATCCTAAAAAGGGTTAGGTCATGTCAAAGACACGTCCACGGCACATAATAAGGCAAATAGACCACATCCATACACACATACGCATACGCACATAAGCACACCACATGGGGTAAATCCGTGTTATATACCCTATGCTAGCAGCAATACGCAGCATTACTCTAGGCCGTTACATCGGCTACCCCTATGCTCGCTCTCCAACGAGCTCTGTCCAAGGCCATCTCCTCACTTAGGTTTAGGTGGGTCAGGTCATGTCAGATCGTCTCCATCCAACTCTTCTTAGGCCTACCTCTCCCTCTTCTTCCCAGCGTCGTATGTAGCTGTTTACATCTCCTGACTAGAGCTGTGGTCGGTCTCCTCCCAACGTGTCCAAACCATCTCAAGCGTTGCTCCCTCAATTTGTCCTCGATCGAGGCTACGCCTAACTTTTCTCTTATAGCGTCGTTTCTGACCCTATCTTTCCTTGTGTGCCCATACATCCATCGCAGCATCCTCATCTCTGCCACATTCATCTTCTGGGTGTGATGTTGTTTCATTGAGCGACACTCTGCCCCACACAACATAGCCGGTCTCACTACTGTCCTATAGTATTTTCCCTTTAGCTTTAACGGAACCTTTCTATCTCAAAGTACCTCGGAAGCCATCCTCCATTTCTGCCAGCCTACTTTCCTTGTGTACCTTGATTGAGAGTGTTGAAGAGAATTTTTGTAGCTTCCTCTGTCCAAAGCTACATTGTGGGAGGGCTGGTGGCTTGCCGTGCAAAGCTACATTGATTCGAGGGCTAGTGGCTTGTTGTTCAAAGCTACATTGGGAGAGGGTTAGTGACTTGCCGTGCAATAGTCACATGTGTAGATGATGATTGTAATATGGGGTTTTGGGGGTTATGATTGGAGATTGTAATTCCTAAATTTCATAGTGGATTTGGTACCCCTTGGGTCTCGTGGTTTTACCCTCTAGTTGAGAGTGGGTTTTCACGTAAAAATATCGTGTGTTCATTTTTGTTGTTTTTGTTGTTTTTTGCTTCCGTTGTGCTTGATGTGTGAATTTTTCCCAACACCTATTCACCATGATGAAGGCGAGATTCGGTTCCATGTCTAAGGCATCACCTTCCAAAGACTTTACCAAGTAAGCTAGCTGGCACCTTCAAGAGATGCAATCCCAAGTCTCAGGCATCACCTCTCAAAGACTTTACCAACTAACCTAGTTAGCAACTTCAAAAGATGCAATACCATCAGACACATAAAAATGAACCATCCAATTCTAAGCACAACAGAAATTCCGATTCAATGACATTGCTCATCCACGAGCTCAAAAGCTAAAGGTCAGATGAGGACAAAATGTCACACAATTCAATCACATAATTACCTATCTTTTCCTAGAGTTGCATAAAAATCATTGAATCAAAGATAGTAAAAGAGATCCAATTGCAAATGATTTATACTTAAAAGAAAGGCAGGAAATCAGAGAGAGATTTACCAAAATTGCGACCAACAATGCAATGCCAGGTAGAACCATACTTCTTATCAAACTGTTTCTTAATACTTTCTGCTACATCTTTCTCCACACTGTGCTTCTCAAATGCCTGCCAATCCATATTATCACAACAATTTTCCTTAACCACAAAAAATAAATCAAGTTCTTCTTATTATCAGAGTAATGATGTGAATAATAGCCACAAATTTTCATAAAGTTATCCAATTTTCCCAGACAGTAACATTATCTATAAATCAAATAAAATACACCGCACTCACTGAGAAAGAAATCCTAAAATTTTCGTCACCGTTTCAGATTTTTCAAGTTAGCGATTTCAGATTCGAACAAATGTAGAGAGAAAATCACATACAGCGATGGCGACGTCGACGGCGTCCTTCTGCAAGTCCTCCGCCATGTCTGCGCTCTTGATGACGACTCTCTTGCCTGTAGTGGACGCCGACGACGGTTTACTGTCATCGGAGGACGGATTGATGACCAGAGATCCGGTACTTCCTTTCTTCAAATCCTCGCTCATTTTCCGCTCCAATTGCAAACTTCAAAATTCCGAAATTCAGCGATTTTGCTTTGGATTTGATTGCTTTTCTCGTGTTCTGCGCTGCTGTGCTTAGCTTCGCTAGCAAGCGAAGCAAACAGTAACTGCTCTGTCTGAATAAGGTCTACCGACTTTGTTCTTCGAGTTGAGGAGGAAATGAAGCCAGATATTTTTCCTTTTCGTTTCCCCTGCTGATTTGCTAATCTTTTTGGGAAAATTTTCACCATACAGACAGACTACAGTGTAATGGAGGCAGACAAAAAGACGTGACTAGGTTACTCAAAGTGGTTAAAAATGGGCTCTAAGTTATAATTTAAAATTAGAGTTATTTTTATTTTAGTAGTTTTATATTTTTTAAAATAATTAAAAAGATTATAATCTTTTTAACTTAATAAAAAAAATTTTAAATTTTTATTGTATTACTAAAGGACTGATTCAGTGTGATGATATCATTTTTTATCCACAGAACTGACGAAAAAACTGCTTTTTTGAGAGGCTACACTAAAATGATAAAAGTAATCTTTAATATTCTTATTTTTACTATATAAACACAAAATTTAGTGTATTATATTATGTACAAACTATCTGTTATTACTTAATTTGTTCAAAGATATAGTTATTGAATGGTATTATTGTTATATTATTGTAGTCTTATAAAAAAAGAGTTGTTATTTCAGCTTTGTTGATAGAAAATAACGTTATTAGATCAGGAATAGACTTTTTATTAATACAACAAAAATCTAAGGGCATTTGTATTAATACGACAAAAATTTAGAGAGTTTTTTATTAATTTAAAAAGATTAATGATCATTTTTGTTATTTTTAAAAATGTCATAGTATTAAAATATGAATAACCCTTAAAATTACTTATCATTATCATTAAACTACTAATAAAAATTCTAAAAAATTTTTAGTAAATTATATCCTAAGATTCAATAATATATTTTATAAGTAGCTTGTTATTTTAACATTTTGAGGTATTCTAAACTCAATGGCTATTTTTTAGGTATCCTACACATAACAATTTTAAAATTTTGTTAACTTCTGCTGAAGTGATGTATAGGGAAAAAAAAAAAGACTATTTTTTTTCAAAAAAGAACTTATTTAACGATAAAAACTAGTATACCTTTAACCTTTCAAGTAAATTACATAAATACTCTCGTTCTCTTCCTTCCTCCGTGCCGACAAGCATTTCATACAAAATTGCTTAGAAGATCAATTTGTCTATTTTAAATCACTTAGATGATTAAATGGAGGTTTTATTCAAAATTTAATGAAGTCATTCATTTAACTTAGATAATCAATTTGTCCATATTTAACATTTTGAATGACCAAATGGGAGCACAAAAATAGGCCAATCTAGGCAGATGACTCAAATAAAAATTGTCGTTCCGTGAGATTTTTCATAGGCCTTTTAAGGCCTAGGCTAAACACTCTCAAATGATCTAAAATTGTAAATGTTATTTATCAAGACATCCCATGTCTTCTTCAATTAGACTGTCTAAATCAACTTAAGCACAATTCGAGTAATCCTTGAGCTACACAATTACTCGTAGTATTCATATCATTCCCAAGCTATCAATCTTTTGTCAATAAAGAATGCAATTGCAAACCTTTGAAGGCGCCCTGCAAGTCCTCTTGCTTTCTCTCTTTGTTCAAGTCCACCACTGCATAGCATAGGACGGGATCAATGCATGGCCGCCCATATTCATAAGGTCGGTCAAGACCCCAAATAATCCAAGTAGACGGCTTGGGAACTTCAATTTGTCAATGGCCCCCTTCTAAAAATCAATTATATCATAAGTTTAATTCTATAACATATCACCATTCATAATTAGAGAAATAAAATGTATATATACATATATAATGTAAGGAACCCACATCTTAGTTGTTATAACGTAAAAAAGTGGGTCATTCAAGGTCTGTTTTAAGCTCACTTCGCCACTTCTTTTACCAGAAAATAGTGTCTCCAATAAAAATATGCTTTGAGCCCCTAAAATCTCCGGATCTGTCTTGATTCATCATGTAAACCGGTTTTCACACTTCTCCATTAGAGTCCTCGATAATTTTGTTCATCCTCGCCCTCTTAGCGTTAGGAACAAGACGCGCATCCTCACCATCTGATTCAGAATCCTCTGCAGCCAATGCACCATCAGATTCATCTGAAAGACCTCTTTCTGATTCATTTCCTTCATTGTCTGCCAGTTCCACCCTGGGATCATTAGCACTGTCATCTCCGGGTTGCTCTCTTGATTCATTGTGATCATGATTAGGATCATTCCCGCCATTTTCATGGTTCGTGTCAGGGTTCTTTTCGGGATCTAAGATTCTGAAGTCTCTGGACGTGGAACGTTTTGCATGCCTCATCAGGTTGATTTTGGTCACCTTAGTGAGGTGGATTAGATACTTCTCGTAATCTTCAATCTGGAAGATTAGCTCCGGAATGCATCTGTTTTCCCTCTTTATCTTGCTTATAAGACCTTTAGTTTTGTCATTCTCTATCTGAATCTGCAGTTTCAAGCTTGTTAGGCTCATCCAGGAAAATGGGGTTGTATCTCGATGGCATAAGGGTTCATTTACCGGACACTAAGGCACCGGATCCCATTAGAAATCCAAAGTTAAGCGTGCTTGGGCGAGAGTAGTACCAGGATAGGTGACCTCCTGGGAAGTCCTCGTGTTGCCAACCCTATAAGGTTGGGGGTCCTTGAAAACAGCCTCTCGGCAGGATTACACCCTGAAAGGGTAAGGCTGCGTACCCCCCCCCCTCCCCCAAGACCCCGGAGCCCTTGAGGCACTGGGTTTTTTGTTATTGTTGTTGTATTATCTAGATAGCATAACATAGCAATAACATAACAAGCCTTTTCCCACACTGAAAGGCGTAAAACATGAGAACTAAGGTTGTGTTTAGAAGGAGAAAAATTTTAACAAAAGAAAATATGATTGAAGAAAAATGTAAAGGAACAAAAAAAAAAATTGAAAGGAATTCCTTTTTCTTTTCCTTCATTTGAAGGTAAACCCAAGTTTAAGGAAACAAATAATATCGAATTAAACAAAAGAAAAGGAATTGTTAAAAGTTTATAGCTATAGGCTAATATCAAGAAGACTATTAGTGCAAAAGAGTAAATATGATTCATTCGAATGTCCAATCTTTTTATCAATTTCCTCACATATTTGTAAGGAAAGTAAGTTTCCTCAAAAATAACTAAAATTTCATTGAACTTTCCATATACCGTTTTTCACCCTTCACATTTTCCTCTCATTCCAGACATAAGAAACTTGACATTTTCTTCATTCGGAGCATAGCCCCAAAGTTCATCCATGCTAGTACTATTCTCGCACTAACCATTTTAACATTAGAGTTTTTAAGCAATCCAGCTAATAGTGTTACCCTCCCGCGAGATCGGCTACAAGGATCCATGAATCCATGTCAAATATCCAACAGAAGTATTACATAGGCTATCAACTACCAAACACAATACCCCTCCTTTATACAGGCTCGAGATGGGCTATAAACTTATCCCTGTAGGAGGAGTTGTCTAGAGCTAAAATATGGGGGGCAAAAAGGTAAATGACAAGGGAGGATTTGTACCGATTACCTGTTGCATCAAGGACACAAAATCATACAGAGGGATGGTAAGCTGCTTGCACGTGACCTCCACGAGTTTCTGGAAAGTTGGAGTAGGCAAAAGTTGTCTGCAACCTTTAGAAGCTATCCGAAGCTTTGACATAAGAGCTAATTGCTTGTAAAATCTCACTGCCAACCTGAGCAATTGCTCTGCTTGTGAATCTGCATATTGGTATTAATGAATAGTACACGTCAGTCATTGATATGTAGAATTTTAATGGGTTATTCATATATTCACGCTAAGCTTATATGGGTAAGGATCAGGTACATTTGTTAAAAATAAATATCACATTTTGTCATATTAAGTATTTTTTTTAAACCATTTATCTTTATATATAAATATGTGTGTGTGTAAAGATGCACCTGATCCTTGCCAACCTATGTTATCCAAAGTTACCAAATGATAATCGAATGTAGGTATATGTCTATAAGTCAAATACAGTAGTGTAAGATTTTTCTACTTTCTGATAGGGTCATCAGATGCTGTATTTTAGAGTGGAATGAAGAGTCAAGTAAGGATACAACTTACCCTTGAGGCTCATTTTCATGAAAGGAGACAACACTTTAACTACTGCCTCTGCCCTTGAGTATACACTTTCCTCCAACACCGACCCGGTTACATTTTCTCCATTCTGACCAAGACAGGAGCCAGTTTTCCACATCTTTAGTTTTGTTGTGGCCCACTGCAATTCTGTAAGGACAGATTCAATGTACTGCAAGATGGAAGATCCTATTGCGGTAAAAGTTGATGAATTGATAATGGAGTATTTCCCATCGGTCTCGACACTAGTGTCATCCAATCTCACTAAATTAAGCATCTCCACCGCCATGTCTTTGGCGATGATTAGATCATCCGGGGGTAGCCCAAGACTTATGGCATGTATTACGAAGCTTTTAGCCATCTTGGCGTTTGTCACTTTCTTGTTTTTGCAGATAGAAATGACCCAGTCTCCAAGATCGCTCCTATGTTCACCTGGGAGTTTATCCCCAATCAACATGACTATATCACAAAAAACCTGCAGGTAGAAAACATCTGATTTCATTTGCAGAATCAACTAAGATCAACTCGAGAAAATTCAAGTGCCTTTATGGCAAACAACCAGAGCATCCGAATCACAGGACCATGGGTTGCCAGATAGGATGCACTATAGGGCCATAAACGAGCCAAATTGAAATGAATATCCCCTTGTTCAAACTCAAGTTCGATAAGGCGTTTTTAGCCTGAGTTCGAGCTAGGATTTTCTCAAGCTTTCAAATCTTTGTTCGAACTTAATCCAATAACACATTAATGTATTCAATACTCGGCTCAACTAGGCATGTTAGCCTTATGGAATAAAGTTGAGCTTACTAGTGAGCCGAGTCGAGCATAACTGAGCCAGAAACCCGAGTTACTATCAAGCCATTAAAGAATTCTTAACGAGCTCTTATCGAGCTATTATCAAACTGTTTGTGAATATTAACGAGTCGGGCACCACAATATCCAAGCTCAATCGTTACACTTATCGAGCCTGCTTAAGCTTAGTTCCATAAGCTATCAAGCTCTAAAAAACGAACAAGAACGTGCTCTAATCAATTTCAAACACGAGTAGTTCATCAATTGTTTGGTTTGTTTACAAACATGGACTCAAGCTTAGCTTGGCATAGTTGTGGTCTTGGTGAAGTACTGAAGAAATGGCAGAAAAAGTTACCTGGACTTCACGGAAATACGAAACTGAGAGGAATTTGGTGACTAAAGGCTTAACAACATTATGCAAGAAGCGTCTCTTGCATTTTGCGTGCTGAACATCAGGCTCAGTGTCCAGTTCACCTTCATTATCGCCACAATGGAGATCATCACTTGAAACCTTCTGAATTATTGAGATTGACAACAAGTCTTCCAGCAAACAAGCGTCATCAAGATTCTGCAAACTTATTCTTATCAAATCCCTCAAGCAAATTAAGGCTAAATTAATATTATCCTTTCTATCTTCACAGTATTTCCTTTCCTTGGCTTGTTTCTTTTCACAACTTGGCCCTGAGCTCATCAACAAAACCATCTCTAATAAACGAGGACCCAACATCATAATGTTCCCATATATAAAAGTCTTCAATGGATCACTTTTTCCCGTAGATGAAAAATATGTAATTTGGCGATGTGAGGCATGCAAGGCAAAAGAAATCAGTTTGGTACAGCTTCCTGGTGCCTGGCCCGGGGAGCAATTGTTCTGGTTTTGGGAAGCTCTGGTCATATCGTTGTCATTAGAACTGTATGCTTCGAGAGCTGTCATCAGCAGCTGATAGATACTTGAGGTGCCCAAGAAAGGCCTAAAGTCCTGCATCAGTTTTGCATGGTGAGCACCGACATCATGGAGCACATCTTGCGAAAGAGCTTTTTGGGTCCCACTTCTGATATAACTTGCCTTCCTTGATGTACATACAGAATTCTTGAGGGACGTGTACAGCTCAATGAAGTCAGTAATCTCTTTTTCTAGATCCACCCTTTTCACATCAGATGATTTCTCCATCTCCATAGCAATATTATTTAAAATAACTTGAACAACTCCTGACAAAATCAAAGCACAGCATTGCTTCTGCTGTTCTTCGACAGATTCAGCGCCCGTGTCTTGCAGGTTACCAAGAAGGTCTGGTTTGATATACAAAGAAATAGAAATTAATAACACGCAAGATTTTTAGATCATAAAATGTAAGAAATGTTGAAGGGAAGCATAAGTGCAAGATCAAGTTTCAAGGATCAAGGTGGCCTTGGTCCAGTGGTAGAATACTATCAACTCTGAGGTCTTAGATATAGGAGAAGCTGTATGAAAAGATTTCATCAAACCTTCCAGCTTCTTGTTTCTCATATACTTGCGGATCTTCTGTAAAGAACTAGAAAATGTATCACCGGAAATGGTCTTTCCTGCCTGCCATGAGTAGAGGTCAATGATTGATAGTTAATCTTCAGTGTACTCGTTCACAGACAAGTCATTAGTACCAGTAGAATCACTTCACCTCATTCTCTTGTGACAACGAGAAGCCAAAGCACATCCATGAAGAATTAGCAACATTCTGATTTTCGCCATGTGGCTGCAGGAGAAGAATCCAGGAGACACAAGATAAAAGGCAGTCCAAAGGTTCTTCGATGCAGACATTCACACTAGCTGCTCTAACACAACAGCTGATTTTTAGTTGAGGTTCTGCATCCTGTATAAACATCCTCAAAAGAATTAGATATCAATAGTCCAAGATGCAATAGAGAAGAAATTTATATTTTCACTTTCTCTGTGGTTCTAAAATTGGAAATGAACAAGGCACAATTTTCACATCAAAATTAGATATGGGGAAAGTATTACAGAAGTAAAAGACGTGTACCTCCTGGAAAAATCTGACAAAGTGAGGGAAGAGAAAATCGAAGACAGGGCCTGCAGTCAAAGGATCCAATAAGACCAATTTGACAAGCCCACAGTACACTATTTCTTTGACTTTTGCCTGAAGTCAGAAAATCATTCAGAGGCATGGTGAAACATTATTAGAGAAGGTCTAACAGATATATGGAAATGACATTATTTATGACGGCAATATAATTATGAAAGGGAACTGAAAGAAGAGAAGCTTGAGCAACTTGATAACCTGCTGATAAAGACATCTTTGCAGCAAACCATTCAATTCCATGAAGAGACTGGTCTCGCTGAAAGTTATCTCACATTGCTGGCTACTACTGGCCTGGCTTGATGATTCTTGAAAAGGAAGTGGACCAGCTTTTTTGGATTGTCTCTCTGACAAAATGAGGTCTATAATTGCATTAGTAGCAGCCAGGCGAACAGCGTCTTCTTTACTGAACATAGCTTTACGTAGAACCAATATGATATAATCCTGCAACATAATATCCACAAGAAAACTGAGACTTCAATTCTCTTCCAATATAAAGTGGACGTTGACAAATAACAAAGAGTCCTTCTCTTTTTTACCACAAGCAACAACAAAATCTAATTTATGCAAATGCAATTTGACCTCCGTGTGATAAATTGAAAAAGTTAAAATATAATAGCTTTAAGAGATGCACTGATCTCTTCTGACTGTCTTTGCATTGATCAACAAAGCTTACTTCTCCATACGAAGATATTGCTTAACCATCTCACAAAGTTCTGAAATGGAACTTCTTTTTTTTTTTTCCCCCCAATATCTGTATCACACATAGAACTAACATTTTGATTCAATCATATATGAGTTGAAAACAATAAATACCTGAAGATCCCGGCTAAATTTTGTAAGGGGTAGAACAGCTGTGATGAGATGGGTGGCACTATCACTATTCATGAAAGTGAAATAGTCCAGAAATTCCTTTATACGTGAAATATGCTCCATCACTGAATAAGGATAAGCCGCAATGAGCTGACCAAGTAATCTGCACATAAAAATTTACACTAAAAATGTATGTAAATATAGGTAAGTACTATGTGGTAGAAGATGAATGAGTTCACCTTGCTACTGATTTGCTCTGTTCAGATTTCAAAGAAAGGATGCGAAATTTGCATTGCTCAATGATCTGCAAGCCATACCAAATCATTTCAGGATACATATCATCATGCAACACAAACCAATGTTGAAATAGCTAATTTAAGGAGGTACAGCAACAAAGCCGCAAAAATATATATTCTTCTGAAAGTAAGCGAAAAGACAAGAGAAAATAAATTTCAGTCATCATTTTTTTTTCCTTTTCCTATACTTTTTTCCAGCAGAAAGAGAAGTAGAAACCAAAGATTATCCGTAATGCAACTTTAGAATTGTGGACACCTACTTAGTCCTGCTCATGGAATCAAATTGTGGCTCGCAGTTGAGGCCAGGATATTCCGTATGCAGGGTTTCTACTCATGACAATAGTGTCAGGTTTTTAAAAGGAAACACGAATTCCTTCCAGGCCTAATTTTGCAAATGTAATAAATAATATAACCTTTTAATAGTTTTCAACATGTAATATAATTTGATAGATGTGTTTCTAACAAAATAAAATACAAAATATATGTATTACATGTGTCACTATAAAAATACCATGACATAACAAACAATCACGCAATGGTTAGTTCAAATTCATTTATAACAGCCATCGCATTAGCCTTTATTTGATTCCACAGTCCTCATATGCTTTTGAGGAATCTTGGATTGATCATGAAAATGGAGGAAATATGCCGACCAAAAAAGTAGAGAGATATTTTGACGTTTGAAGTTGCTCTTTTCCATTTTGGATGCTCTTGGGAGAGGGGTCACAGGTTTTACAAAACAAAGCCACCCAATAAATCTTCATAAGCGATACATTTGCTAATTATATAATTCCTTTTCGCTTTCTTCAAATAGTAACTGCTTTAAAGTTTTACTTTAGACGGATACCCTCTTCAGCATTTTCATTATACTTCCCTAATTATATGATACCACTGCACATGCACTGACCTCTGTTCTTGACATATCATGAACCTCAAACAAGGTCTTCAGCATCTGAATTCCAAGCCTCTCAATACCCATAAGACCAACGGAATCATCTAATTCTCCAGAATTGCTCTCTTCTACTGATTCTAGTAAGAGAAAACCAAACTGCACAATGCTAGGCACAACGTGTTCTCTTCCATAATTGCTCTCATTAACCTGCAGCCACAGCATGCCAGATATAACAAGCATGATAATTCCACGAATGTGGCATATTTGCTAGATGGATAACTGGAAACCAAATGATAGGACTTCTTCCATCATGGAGCCTGCTGACAGGGAACTCTTGGGATAAAATAAAATACAATACTGAGATTAAAAGCTAAAGCATTTTGCTTGTGGGTGAAATGCCTCGTAAATTGATGCTTTGTGGAGTATCAATCAAAAGGTGTCATTATCAGATATTTTACTCTAATAAGTAACTAAAGGCTGGATGATTTGCTGCGAGTTGTCAACATGATTACATGAGCAATTATTGGGACCTTTTGACAGTAGACATCAATTGGGCCTTAGGCTTGAGGATGAGAGGTGACGGCAGGTCACTCAGTATTCCAACCGTTTTTTTGCTAGCCTTTTAATATAACGGAGCATTGGATTGAAATATTATCAGGTAATGAAGATTTAAGAGGTCGCGTCTCAACCTATAAAGGGATAAGATACAAAACATTACAGCAAAACACCAAGAGAAAACTATCCACCATTCCCCGTGGATGTAGACTATCAAATACAAAATCCATGCTGGCTGGAAAAAATTATAAACGAAAAAATTTAGGGTTTTGGTTTTTGGCTATCACAATAGGTGTTGGGTTGTTAGCACAGAAGTGGGAGGAGCCACATGGACCAGTTTCTACTTTCTACTGTGGTGAGAATTAAATTTTCTTATTCTTTTTTCAAATTCTTGCTTTAACTCCTTATAATATGTTTTTAGTTTCCCTGCCATGTTGGTTTTTGACATGGAAACTTATCTATTGACGTTGCTTCGCACAATATTGGAATGAGTAAAGCATCAGTTCAATGTTGGACGAAAACAAGGTGTATATGTATGATCATTTCCTTATTCTAAGTGAGCTATTTGCATTTCAGTTAGCTCCATAATCCTTCATTAGTATAAGCAGGAGAGTCTCCAACTACTCTCCCGCCCCCACCCCGCACTCAGACAAAAGAGAACAAAACTGGGGGACTGGCACATGTAGTAAGGTTTCCTGTATTCTTCTCTGAAGAAAGTACCTTCTAGCCAGCCAAACTTTAGCCAAAATCATCCTTTCAGCACTCAACTACTGTGTTCCTCTACAACAACAAACCTGGTGCCTAGTATGCTCCCGCCAAGGTAGGGTCCTTTTTTTTTTGGGGGGGGGGAGGGGGGGGGTTCAAATGTACACAGCCTTACAGGATGCTACCACGAAGGGAGGCTGTTTCCGAGGGCCTCTAATCCAAAAAAGCTATTGTTTCTCTAGTTTCATTTATTTTTTTCACCCATAAAAGGAATTCTAGAGACAAAATTTTATTAGTTACACCCTAATGGCTATTTACTGAGATCAATTGAAAGTAGTTGACAGCGTCTGTGGTCTGCACAACAAGGATTTAAAGTGTAAACGATGATATAAAAGACCCTTGATGCATATGTGTTTTATATGCATGAAAGAAAGATAAGAGGAAGGGAAATTACAGCTCTTAAGACAGCCTTCTCTGCAATTTTAGCGTGCTGCAAGTGTTCTTCTTTCAAATTTTCTGGCAGCCATCTGCAGGTTCTGGGACATGAAGAAAGCAACCAAAAGGAGGATGATAGGTAACCAGATTCCCAGAACTGAAATTACTGCTGCATTCTCACAAAAACATTGGCATAAACAATCCTACCCACCAGTATAGACAACTTTTAGAAGTCACAGCTCACAGCCACATAATAAATTAATGCTATGCATTTGATGGAAAAAGAGGAATGTGAATCTTTATAACCAGAAAACAACCAGTTGAGATCAATCCACAATACCCCAAACGAAGTGGAAATTCTGGATTGACCAAAATAACATCAGATAATTAGCTCAACAAAATTAACATATAAGCAAACTGTCAAGGAAACAACTGCCGCAAAAGCTTAAGCTGGGGAATGAGGGACCGGGAATGTTGTTATATTCCAACATGCTCTCTCACATGAGTGCCCATTAGGCTTGAAACATTGATATTGCATAGGCTTGACTCATATTTTGTGCCGAAATTACATTAATACTTAGAGTGGGGGCTATTAAGATTTGAACTCATACGACTTCTCGGTCAACAAGGCTCTAACGACATGTCAAAGAACCAACTATCTCAAATACTTAAGCTGATGGGTAAAGCTTCGGAAATGACTTATACTCTTAACACAAACAACATCCTAAACTAGACAATAGTCAGTACTCCCAATTCCATTTTGCTTCATACCTGGAAAACTTGTAGTCCCTATAAGCCCTATGCACGGCCATTTTCAAAACTGACATACAACTCTCACTAAACCTCCTCACTCTTGCAACAGAGAGCAGAATAGCCACAGTAAAATGGTTAAACGCCCTAAGTTCAGACTTCAAAAGCCCCACAAACTCCTGTCCTAACGACGGATCCTGCTTCACTGCAAAATTCACATGGAGCAAAACAGTACCCTCAACCTGCCTAACAATTGAACTCAATTTCAACCCCAATTTCGACCCGAAAAACATCACTATCCCTTCAACCACCTCTCTCTTAGCAAACCCTTTTGAAGCCGCCACCAGCATCTGATATGCTATCAACGGCAAATCCTGCAAATCCACCCCCTTCATTCCATCATACACCTTCTCCACAAACTCCGTACGCCAATTTTTACCCAGAAACATGAATTCCCTTACAATTGACACCATTTTAAGTACCAACCCCTTCGACCATTTACAATCAAAAACCCTAACAAGCACTGATTCAACGAATTCCTCCTTCTTCAGTACCTCAGTCGAACTCAAAATCGACTCAAGACACTGCGGAAGAAGATCAATCAACTGAGCATCATCTGAATCCGAAATCCGCGACAAATCAGAGGTTATCGACTCAGCAACACACGCCAGATCCCGATCTAGAATCTTCTCGAAGTTCACCGCAAAGAGCTGCACCGTCTTCATGGAATTCGCGTCTCTAGGGATTCTTCCACTGTTGAAGAGCTCAATATAAGCAATTAGAAGAGAAGATAGCAACGAGGAGAGAGAATGAGAGCGAGGAAAGAGAGAAACGAGAGAAAGAAGAGAATTTGCGTACTCCACCACGGCGGCGGAAGGGGAAGGAGATTCCGCCCGAGAGTAGAGGTAAGAAATTAGGGTTTCGTGTGAATCCGGCGAGAGGAGGTAAGAATGCGAGGAGGCGGTATCGCCGGTTTGAGCTAACCGGATGATATCTGTGGCGGTTACCGGTGGATCATGCGGCGGCGACGGGGAGGTGAGGTGGAGGCCGGCGGTTACTTCAGGCGCGGCCATGGCGGCGACGGCGGCGGTGGTGTTCGGTGAATGGTGGATTGTGATTGTGTGAGGGATTTCAAAAGTGTAAGTAGTCTTTTTGCGCGCGAAGTTATAGGGGTGTTTTGGGTATTTCGAGTGTGGGTTTGAGATTTGGGCCTTAGGCCCATGAGCTGATGGCCCAATGGGCCCCTCCTTGTGTGGAATAGATGAAATTGGCACATACTTAATTGGTAGGTTATATATTAGTATTTTAAGATTTGGTGTATTTAATTTTTAGTTTATTGACTTTGTGTTTTAATCTTTTAAATATTTTATAATTTAGTGAAATAATTTTTTAAATCAGTTGTCTATGATTTTTAACCAAATTTTACAAAAATGCCACAATACACTTATTAAAATTTTATATTTTACATAAATAAACAAATGAGGAAAAATAATAGGTTGACACGCGTCAACCTCTGATATTACTGGTAAACAGCATCAACTCCAGGTAATTTACAACCCGAAATTGATGGCTCCAATACTGAATTGATAAAATATTGAATATTTCTATGTATAATATAAATGACACACGTGTTAGTTGCTATTATAACATAAAACGAATTATTAGAGGTCCATGAGATCCTCGAGTCTGAAGACCGCCCTTTGAAAATGTTGTAAACATTGTAATGATCCTGTCGAGTGGTTGTATCATAGGAGAAAAAGTATAAAGATTTTGGTAATTTATTTGAACTACGTTAAGGATACTGTGTGGCTGCAAAATAAATATTTTTTTTGAACACTCTAAATAAATCATATATATAATTTTTGGTTATTTACACCAAAAGTCCTCATACATTTATTGTATCAATTTAGTCAGCCATTATACATTTAATTGTGTCAATTTATTCATTGCATTTTACACGTGCTAGTTTAGTATTTTAGTCAAATTCAAATTAAGTTATGACATCATTTTTAACAATACAATCGCGTTAGATGCAAGTAACTCATTACCAATCTATTAATTGAGTCAATTTAACCCTACCCGTAGCCAAATTATTAAAATTTCATTAAAAACTCAGCATAAATTTTACTATAAGGGCCAAATTGACATAATATAAAACATATAACAATTAGTTGGCATAATTAAAGTTACCAATTAACACATTTGACAAATTATGAGGACATTTCCTATAAATAACCCAAAATTTGCGATATTATGACCAAGAAAGTTATTACCATAGTAGTTGTGTGGCTTTTCACCAAAAAAGAAACATAGTAATAGTATGGCTTACAAAAACTAGGAGTCACAAAAGTTTTTTACAAAACGATTTTACTTTAGCAATAATAAATTTTCTCTAATAATAACATTACTATATATTAAGTATAATTTTTTAAGAATATTTTTATTATTAGGGTAAAATTATTACTATTAGAATAAGATTATAATTTTTAAAATAATTTTATAACTCTTATTATTTATAATTACATTATTTATTTAATAAAAATAATGTTATCCTAGTAAATTTTTTTTTCCCTCTTTTTTTTGTTTATTTAATAGAATAATTGAGGCCCATCCTAATCTCTTCTCTCTATTATTTAACGCCAAGTCCCACGCCCCTTAAAACCCTCTATTTCCTCAATTCTTCATTTGGAGTATTTGCACTGAAATATTATATTTAAAATTAATAAAGGTTACACTATATAATAATAATAATAATAAAAGGGGAAAAAAAAATAATTTCAAGAATTACATTAATCAATTATTTCTACTTTTTCTCTGTGTTATACAAACTCATTCATACAAATTACAAATGATTCCAAGCCCTCAAATGAAAAAAAATTGTTAAGTACATTTCCTTTGATCTCTTAATTCTTTAGCAATTAATTCATTTTCATATTTTAATTGGATTGCTTATACGTGTAATTATTACATCATGTCTCCCTGTTGATTGATTAAAATATCCAAAATTGCTTTATTACCCCCACATATTCGGCATGCGCAGAAAGGGGAGCATATGGGTTCTGCTTTGGAGAAGATGAAGGAGAAATCGTTTGGTCTATTTCTTTTTAAAATGGCATGAGTAGAGAAGTTTCATTTGCTTCTTTATATTATTTAGGGTAACATGAAAAAGAAGGATACACGAAGTATTGCCGATCATAGGTTACGTATCCGATTTCAAACGGATTTCAAATCGGATCCCAAAAAAATAAACCCTCAAAATCATTACACATTATCTAATTTTAAAATGTGGTTACGTAGATTTTTTAAAATGTCAGGTTCAAAAAATCCTCAAAATCATTAAACATAATCTAATTCTCAAATGTCGGAACGTGGATTATCTAAAAGATCAGGTTCAAAAACCCTCGAAATCATTATACATAATCTAATTCTAATAAATATTTCACATGAACTTCATAATTTAGATAATTCTAGATTTTTAATATAAATATTACAAATCTATTTCTTTTTAATTCTTAGAGATAAATGACTGAAAAATTAATTTATAAGTAGGGCACAATTTCGAGGAAAAAAAGAAAGAAAAACATGGGCTGCAAATTTCCAAGTTTTGCACCTATAACTATAATATTTAATGTACACAATACATTGCCCTCCTTTATCAATAAGTAATTCTATATTTTCACATTTACTTGCGAAATTGACACTAATTCTTGCTTATTTTGGGAATATTTGTTCATAATTCATATTATTGCATAGAGAGAAAGGGACTTGGCGTTAAATAATAGAGATATTTCTTTATCTCAAAACTCTTCGACAACACAAGATCAATTACTCATTTAGTTACTTTTCAGCACTTACTTATTTACTACTTGCTTAGATTTAACACTTCAAAATGAAATTACTAATTGGTTACTTTCGTGCCAAAATAAGGCAGTCCAAAAACAAACACTTCAAGAAAAAAAGTTCCGCCCAAAACAATGGTATTCGCTTGACTAAAATTTTAATTCCTTTAGTGATATAGACCATAGATTTAGCTTAGTTAATATTATAATGCAGACCAAAAAAAAAAGACTTCAAGAAAAAGAGTGAGGCCCAAAAAAATTATATACGCATCACTAAAATTTTAATTCGCTAAGTACATAGACATCTTAGTAATGGTCGTTGCTACGTCTGCATGTATAATGCATCGTAAAGGGTGTATAATGCACAATGCATGGTCATAGCCTGAGCGCAATATTTTTCAGAACGTACTTACTTATTTACATATACATAGAGATTATTTTCGTTCAATATTATTAATTTACACTATCACCTTCTCATAAGTTTGTATCACTTTTTGCAATAAAATCATTTTGTAGAACAAAAAAAAAAAGGCTGCATATACCACATGTAGGCTTCAATCATAATATAACCATACTCTTTTACATATTCATAATTCATTATAATGTGAGATTATTAAATAAATTTTACCAATGCCGCTAATGCATTTTCGTAGTTTATTCTATTTAAAATTACTTCTACCCAAATCATGCAAGTAATGGCGTAATTTTTTCTACATGTTTCATCACCACACTTCAATACACTAACACAATCATGTTATAAGTTCCCAAAAACCATACCATCGAAACATTATCAACTATTTTGTTTCTCTTCACATCTTATCATCCCCGCCCCCTTATAAGCCAAATTATTTTGTCCAGGATAACCATTGTCAAACCAACAATGGATATACTAATCGGAGCAAACCATAATGAAAAACAACTTCGATACAAGGTAGCTCGGTTGCAAAGGAAATGGAGACTGTTTGTTGGTCGTAACAGAAACATAAATGCCGAACAACTAAGCATACAACGACGACAAGTGCAAACACAAGCAAGATCTTTGCGACGAGCAATAATACGTTCAACACGCAGAAGGACTTCTACAAATGTGCAGAGGCAAATGGAAGCACAGAGAATCGCTACCAATCAACCTCAAAATATACAATTACAATACAACGCTCAATCAACACCACCTATACTTAACCCTCCCAATTTAACTCCCTCAATTACTACATCAACAGTCAACAGGAGCACAGTGTACCATCATTTAACATTGCTTGCAAATGAAACACTTTTAATTATGATACGTGATGTAAATTATCTCCGTGCATCGCACGGGAAAATACTAGTTGAGGACCTTATCGCAAAGGGCATTGGAATGTGTGACCTTCGAAGACAGTTGAGAACATCGCGCATATGAGGCGCGTGAACAACACTTGTACTGTCTTAGGCTGGCCAAATGTCTTCACGCGCCTTGCTTTCTGAGTTCGTTCTTACAGCTCCCATGTCTGACGTGGCTGGCTGGTGGATCACGGCGCATTGCAGATTCAAAGGTTTTTATTGCAAATCCCGAAACGATGTGTTTCCTTTTTATAAACGAAAGAAAATAGTAAGTTATATTTTTTGAGAATTTAATTATTGTGTTAATTTTTTAAAAAGTTGGTAAAATATATTTAGTAGGCAAAAGTAAAAATGAAATTTTGTTATGAAATTAATTAAAAATAAATAAATTATAACTTATCGAATGGGGTTAGGTAAATTATTTTGTGATATGAGAGCCGTTGTTGAAGACTCCACATGTGAGTCTTGTGGAATCCCACATCGGAGTTGAAAGAAAGAAGAGATCACTTTATAAGATTAGTGGGTTACTCCACCTATTGCCAATTGGTTTTAGAATGGAACTCCACTTGGGCTTATATGTGGATCTCGTAAGTTCTAAATCTGTGGGTCGGGCCTAAAGGCCCGATGAAATTTTACAGCGGTCGATTTGATTTCAAGGAGCTAGGCTTGGTATGAGATGGACCGTGTTTTGGAGTCTCGTTCGATTTGGCATGGGTTGAACCAGACTCAATGGTCGTGCTTGACAAGCCACGTGTAATAGGCCAAAGTTTTGAAAATGGCTACCTAGGAGAGAACTACCTAGAATAGAGTGAAGACGGCTCACGAGAGAAAAATGGCTACATGATAATGCAGCTAACTAGAGTGAAGCCCGTTGCAAAGCGTGGTGCTTTGATACAAGTCAAAAAAAAGAAAAAAAAAATTCCATATTGGTAGGCTAAAAAAGAAAGTACTACCCATGCATTTTGCCTCCTTTCTACTAATCAAATAAAAATCAAATTCTGCATTTTTTTATAAATTCTATTTTTCACATCTACTTCCATCATATCAAACGAGGCGAAAATTTTCAAAAATAAAGTTAAATTTAGGTATTTTAAAATTGGGTCATATTTAATAATTTTTGAATAATACAATATCACCAAATCATTCTTATGTTTTTATTAACTATTAATATGCATTACATAATATAAAAAGATTATTAATGACTATATTAGGGTTACAAAATTTTATTAATTAAATACCATATTTCGTAATTCAATAAATTTTGGATTGAAAATATGCACCTTGAACAAGCTTCAATAATATATATACTATCCATCGGGCTATGGTTAATTTTTTTAAAAATTTTGATGTAACAATTTATCAAGATTAGACACGTTTTTATCACAACTGGGCAAATATCTAGAGGCAAATTGTTATCGCTAACATGTATTTTATAATTATGTGTTACATCAATATTTTCTATTTTGCATTTTCTTTGGATTTTGACAAACTCGATGAATTCCAATATAATCCACAAACTTTGCAAAATCATTTTGCAGTGAAAAAGTTATATATTTAATAAACTAATATAAAAAATAGTATAAAAATGTATAAAACTCGTTGTTATTTATTAGCAACCCGCCATTTCCTTTCTATTCCCATAATCACACACACGAACTGCAATATTTCGACACTTCTAATAAAGAAAAGTTATATGAAAAACCTATTTTGTATTATTACACAATATAATTTAGACAATTTTACTGAATATGCACAACTTTTTGTATTAAAAATCTATTTAATAATCTTATTTTACAATTAATATGAGATAACATTATTTTTAAGATAAAATTATTATTACTAAAATAAAATTGTAATTTTTATACTAATTTTATAGCTTTTATTGTTGGTAAGTGATACTATTGCGCTAGTAATAACGATGGGATAAATGTAGGGGTGGCAAATATGTCGTGTGGTGTGGTGTTTGTATTCGTACTATGCGAGGGATCTTAAGAATGGGGTCAACCCGAACCTAACCTGTTTATTATACGGGTTAGAAACTCTCAACCCTTACCCAATCCAATTATTAAACGGTTAACCTATGGGTTACCCATTTAATTATATCGATGAATTTTTTTTATTAAATGCTAGTTTTTAAACTTACAAATATGTTAATAACGCACTTTATAGTTGATAATACTAATAAATACTTATTATATTTATAAATTTCAAAATAAACTATCAAAATAATATTACTAAATATTGTTCAAATTTCCTTAACTCAAAAAATATATACATAATAATAATAATAATATATTACTTAAATGCGTAACGTAGTTATATAAATGGGTCAATTGTGTCGACAATGGGTACACGAGTCAAACCCAAATTAAATTTAGTTACCTAAACGGGTGAACTCAAATTCAACCCCGCTTCAAAACCTCCAATCTAAACCCGCTATCTTCATATTATGTTTATATTATATTATCGTATTGTGTCATATTTTGTGAGCCTAAATAAATAGGTAAAGACGAGGGGAAGGGGTCTGTACAAAAGGGCAAGAATGTACATTCACATCACTGTGAATAATAGGCTCACGCAAACACGACACCGCCTTAAAGTTGCTGGGCTGTCCCCGCAACCACCTTAACGAAGAAGGAGAAGAAGAAGAGGAAAGAGGAGAGAGAAAATGGGAACCACATCCATGGAGGTCGGCCCTGATGGCGTCGCCGTCATCACCATCATCAATCCTCCCGTCAATTCTCTCTCTTTTGACGGTTCTCTCTCTCTCTATATCCTCTCTTGTTCATGTTTGTTTTTGTACTTGTGATCTAGAGAGCTGATCTTCGTTTCAAATTCATCAGTTTGTTTAATTAATTTGATGTTGGATCAGGTAGTGTTTAGTGAGATTTGATTCTTGTTTACGGAATTGTGATTGCTATTGGATGTAGTTGTTGAATAATTCTTAAGTTTGCAGACTAGTGGGATTGGTTCGCTGGGATAAGATGTTAACGACTTGACATGTGAGTTTAGTAAGAATCCGACGTAAGAGTTTTGAGAGAAAAGAAATTAATATATAAGTCTAGCGGGTTACTCCACCTAACGTCAATTGATTTTAGATGGAAATTTCGCTTGAGCTTATATGTGGATCTGATGTATGCCAACTCTACAGGGTCCAAGCCCAAAGGCCCGGTGAAATTTAACGAAATCTGAGAGGATTTGATGAATAATCATAATTATTCTAAAATTTAAGGCTGGTGTTATTGTTTAGACAGTTTTTGTAAATGCCGGGTAATTATATAGATTTTTTGGAGCTTGTTATGTTGAAATTGCTTTGACATTAATAAAAACTACTCTGACAATAACACTTTCCAAATTTGATTGGTAAAAATGGACATGGCAGTACTTACTACCATCTCTTCCCATGCGTAGCGTAACTCTGCTCCTCCAATATGGGATTGGAGCCAAAATTGAGTTATTTACACCGTTGGTCCCCATTGTTTTTAAATTTGTTCAAATCGGTCCTTCAATTTTCCTTTTATTCAAAATGGTCCATAATGTTTTTAAGTTTGTTCAAATTTGGTCCGTTATTTTTTCTTTAGTTCAAAATGGTCTCTAATGTTTCATTTTATGATGAAATTAGTTTCTCATCTTTTTAATTTTTACCTAATATTGGTCACTAAGTGGGAGTAATTTAATCATAAAATAAAACGCTAGAGACTATTTTGAATGAAACAAAAGGTGGGGGACCAATTTGAACAAAGTTACAAGTATTAGGGACTATTTTGAACAAAAGAAAAGTTAAGGGCTGATTTGAACGAAATAAAAAACATGAGAGACGTATGGTGTCAATAACCCGGCCGAAGTTTGTTTAGTGTTTTTTGAATCGAAGGTTGAAGAAAATAAGTATTGGCATTTTAAACACAAGTAATTCTCACTAGGTCTATGGAACGACCCATTGATCAATGTTCATTGCTTTTGTAAACTGTATTTGAAGTGTTGAGAGAATGGAGCAACCAGGCAATTCTTACCTTCGAAGAAACATTCTAGGTTGGAGTTTTTGAATATTGATAATAACCTTGGCTCCATGCGCCTAGAGGAGTAATAGGGCTAGTCCCAATATTTTTGGGGCTCAACGCAATGTATGTAGGTTATTACGTTTTCAATTATATGATATGCAGTAGAAATAAACTTATAATATAATTAATTTTCAAATAGGGCTCTTAACAAATTGCTGATGGTTGGGTCACTTGGGGTCTTGACCCGCTGTATACAAGTAGCACTCACCGTTGCTCCACATAGAACACGGGTCGGGCCTAGCTGAATGGAGGTAGCTGCAAACTGGGAGTTTAGATGTGTCATATTGAAGTCCTTTTTGGTGATACACAAAATAGTTGTATTTAGAAGCTTAGTTTCGTGCATAAATCCCTCCTTAGTAGGGAACTAGTTGCTTTTGTTTGGTATTATCTGTGCACACACTCAGGGAATCATAATATCAAACTATTGAAGGACGTGCATCCTTGCGTTAACCATATTATGTACTTTACCTTGGAGTAACCCTTTCTTTGTAACAGTGCTACATAGCCTGAAACAAAACTTTGATGAAGCTTTGAGAAGAAATGATGTGAAGGCAATTGTTGTAACGGGTAAGCTGCCAAACATTATTCCAACAAGAGATCTAGCACTGAGACAACGGCATCATCAGCCTGACAGTTTATTTCTCTTGATCAGGTGCCAAGGGCAAGTTTTCTGGCGGCTTTGACATCACTGCTTTTGGAGTAATCCAAGAGGGAAAGAGTATGTTTGAAGCATAACGTCTTGTATGTCAGTGATGCACTAATGACCATGTTAATGCTTATGTTGCATATTTTGCAGCGGCATTCCCAAAACGCGGTTTTGTAGCTGTTGATATTCTCACTGACACTGTAGATGGTGATTGCTCTGGATTTGTCTCTGCTTTACTTTAGCATTTTGTTAGTAAGTCTCGACAGCTGCTGCGTCAGCTCTTGATTGACATTTAAATTATTCAGCTGCTAGGAAACCTTCAGTTGCTGCTATTGATGGCCTGGCCTTCGGTGGAGGGTTAGAGGTTGCCATGGTACGTAGAGCATTCTATGGCAGACAATTCTTCCATGTCTTGTGACGTCGTTGTTGTAACCATCTTAATCTTACCTTGACAGGCCTGCCATGCACGGATATCTACTTCCAGTGCACAACTTGGTCTTCCTGAGCTTCAGCTTGGAGTCATTCCTGGGTTTGGAGGTATTATTATACTCTAGATTAGCTGCTGCTATTTGTGCTACTACGCCAGTTTTATCTCTGGAAGCGGATTGAATGTTAAGATTGTAGTTGAACGTTTTGCAATTTAAGATTTACATTGATTGTGCTAGTTCAACTTTTATGCATTGAGAAGCATTTCATTACATTGTAATATAATACAACAACAACAACAACAAATCCTGTGCCACAAGGGCTCCCGCATAAGCAGGGTCATTACATTGTAATATATGAGATCCTAATATTTGCTGGGATCAGGCTATGCAAGGTTGGGTCAATCAGAGTTACACATTCTGTTGCAAAAGAACATGCTACTTGGGCTTACCACCTTATTGTGTGGCTATTTGATGCACATTTTGCATGTCCGCAATCGGAAAGAGGCATGTGTTGCCATAGATTGATAGTTTTTGTTATGGAACTATCGATAGGCTAGACTAGAAACTGGTTTGAAGCTAAAATGTGGGATCTACCAGTGTTAGAATTCTCGGGCTTGGTGAATTGAAATGGCTTGCTTTGGATTTGCAAATGTGATGAATTGATCTGATATTAAATTTAGGAACCAATTGGGTTGAAAGGAATTGTTTCTGGGTCTAGAGTGTGGACGTGGAGGAAGATGGGTTGACGCAAAGTGTCCCTTTTGAATTTGCAGGGCGTACTGTGGATGAGGAAACAATTCCAATAGCGCATATTGATCTTGCCAATGTTATCACTTGGTATATGTTTGCAGGTTTTGAAGCTTCAAAAGTGTAGAAAGCATGCTGCTAGTAACAAAGCAGTATTTAATGCATAATGATTGATGACATGCTTAGTAAATTCTGTTCGTATCCATGCTTATATTCATAGTAGATTTCCCGGACTTGTGATCCATTCCTCTGCAATTTCATTTGTTTGCTAGTAATAGGATTATCTTTTTGTGCAACATGTGCGGATACATCCCCCTCCATAAAAGATATCATTAAGCAGTCTTAACCATGTCATAGCATGATTACTGGCTCTTGCTGTGTTTATTTTGTTCTATCAGTTGACAATTTCATGTGGAGAAGCTAAAAAGATGATTGCAGTTTCATGTGTGTTAGGAGTAGAGAGGTCCTAATTGACACGAAGTGATGACTTTCATCTTTTTTATACTCTTAATCTGATTTTTTTTCTGTATCAGGAACTCAGCGTCTTCCGCGACTAGTTGGACTGGCAAAATCCCTTGAAATGATGCTGGTACGTGGTTTCACTAAAAAATGTATTTAACTTCACTGTTTCAACCTACTTGCTAAAGGCTGGCTACTTTCTTCCCCATGCCAACTTCTCTAATTGCAGACATCTAAGCCGGTCAAAGGGTCAGAAGCCCAAAGCTTAGGACTTGTAGATGCAATAGTTCCAGCAGATGAGTTGTTGAGCACTGCACGTCGCTGGGCCCTTGATATGCTGGAGCTTAAAAAACCCAAGGTTTCTAGTCTTTACAGGACGGACAAGCTAGAGCCGCTTGGAGAGGCCAGGGAAATTCTCAACTTCGCTCGTACACAGGCCCGAAAGCAAGCTCCCAATCTCAAGCACCCATTGGTTTGCATTGATGTCATTGAAGAGGGCATAGCTAATGGTCCCCGAACTGGACTGTGGAAGGTTTCTTTCCCTCCCTCTCTTGTGAATTTGCTGCTATAATAGTAAACTGATAAGAATAGATACTACTCTTGATCTTAGCCAAAAGGCTGAGAAAGGTATAATTTGCTGTGACTAAATGGAGCTTTTTCAAATACTGACAGGAGGCTGATGCTTTCGAACAACTTCTGCATTCTGACACTTGCAAGGGCTTGGTGCACGTGTTCTTCTCTCAACGTGGAACTTCAAAGGTTTGTGTATCGCTAATGCTATGGGCTTTAACTAAATGACTAGCTATGGAACTGGGCCAAGTCTTAGCAGTTACTGTTCTTATTAAATCTGAGAACTTACTTTTACTGTTTCAGATTGTGATTTTACCTGGCACTACGTGTTCTTATGATTGAAAATTAAGAAAAACCAGGCTCCAAGGAATTTGGCAACTTTTTTGACACTGCGGTTGTGGAAACCACTTCCTCAAAACCAACCATTTGAGGAAGTAAGGATAGGGATGCTTTGTGAAAAAAGTTTGTTTCGAAAAATGTGCTTCAGACTCATCGAAATAATTTTACCAAATTATGGCATGTCAAGAACCTTAAATCAAAATATTGATATTTATAGTGTACTGTTGTAGTTTGAAATAAAATTTTTGCAAAGAAAAGTTTACCTATAATTTTTAAGATACTTGAGTCTTAAAAATATATGCATTATGCAACGTCATTAACCTAAATTGTTATATTAAGACTTCTTTTAATTGATAATGACTTGCAATATTTTATTTGTATAGATTACAGATACTATATTGTTATAGTCTTTAGATCGTCTCAACTGAAATGAGAGGTGAACATGGAAGAGTCGTGTAACATAACGACCTTTACCTGACAAATTTTGAGATTGCCATTATGTAAGGAAATCTTTAAAAATCTGATATGCTCTGATACCAATTTGTTGGGAAAATCTTAATGCGGAAGCGTAAACCCTGATGACTTGATTCGATTCAAATAATATGACTCACACAAACGAGAAGTAAACAAATATGAAGAAAGAAAGAACAAACACGAACACACAATATTTACGTGGAAACCCCTCTACAATCGAGAGGGGAGAAAACCACGGGCGGAGATGGAGATTCTTTATTGATACTGAACGGAAGAATTACAAAGACACTTCCTCTGAACGAGATCTATGAAAGAATTACACTTTCTCTAAACTCTCGTAGCACTTGAATATCTTGGAGGAATTACAAAATCATCTCTTTTCTTAATGGTGGCGCCTCACTCTTAATTGGGTCGCAATTGTGACGTAACCCTACGTCCTAATTTATAGGCGCAGGTCTGGGAGGGCCCGATCGATTGGCCCTCTAATTGCCTAAAATTTCCTTAAATCACCCGATCGATTGGGCTTCCCTCCCGATCGATCGGTGACCCTACGGCAACCCCATAAAACTAAAACAAGTAATTTGAGACATAAACCTAACAAATCTCCACCTTGGCTCAAATTACATACATAAAAGAATTTCCTCCACCTTCTCCACTAAGCCCCCACACACGGGGTTAACTCAACAAAACTGAAGTGAACATATCTGCGAGGTTATTAGCAATTCCAATCTTCTTCTTCTCTGAATTGGCTCTTAACACATTATCTGAAACAGCCACCTGCTGCTGAACTGTGTTACTCAACTGAACTCCCTCTGGCTTACTCACCTGACCTGAATCACAAACAACTTATGACATCTTCTGTGGAGACAATAACGAAGACTCACCAAACGTGACACGTCTACTCGTCAGGAATTGCTTGAAGCGAAAACCTTTCTGCTTCCCATAAAGCCCTTGTTCACAAACTAAATCTCCCTTCCATTGTGCTTCTGTCAAATTCTCTGGATTCTTCTCTTTCCCATCTAAAGCTTTCTCCAAGCCACTCTGAGTCAAGAGGCCCTTAACGCGAACCTGTTATAAACTAAAGCTCCCTTGACCACCAAACTTCTCAACTTCGGATCTAATTGCGGACGTCATATTACCAAATCGAAATAAACAAGGCTCTGATACAAATTCCACCCAAGGCTCTGAACCTGGCTCTGATACCAAATTTGAAAGGAAACTTAACAAATCTAATAAGCTCTGATACCAATTTGTTGGGGAAATCTTAATGCGGAAGCGTAAGCCCTGATGACTTGATTCGATTCAAATAATATGACTCACACAAACGAGAAGTAAACAAATATGAAGAAAGAAAGAACAAATACGAACACACAATATTTACGTGGAAACCCCTCTACAATCGAGAGGGGAGAAAACTACGGGCGGAGATGGAGATTCTTTATTGATACCCAACGGAAGAATTACAACGACACTTCCTCTGAACGAGATCTATGAAAAAATTACAATCACCTTCTCTACTCTCGCAGCACTCGAATATCTTGAAGGAATTACAAAATCACCTCTTTTTCTTAATGGCGGCGCCTCACTCTTAATTGGGTTGCAATTGTGACGTAACCCTACGTCCTAATTTACAGGCGTAGGTCTGGGAGGGCTCGATCGATCGGCCCTCTAACTGCCTAAAAATACCTAAAATTTCCTTAAATCACCCGAGCAATCGGTGACCCTACGGCAACCCCATAAAACTAAAACAAGTAATTTGAGACATAAACCTAACTCGTTATGCAATTCGCCATGGTGGTATTTTCATAACCACCTAGGATATAAATTGATGAATATTATGGTTGTTCATCCATTCGCCGACATGAGGTTTAGAAATACCTTATTTTATCCTCAAAAGTTTTAATGTGAAAGCTACATCCTGTTATATAATATTTACGATACCTCACTTCCATGACACAACAACGGTCATCGTGAATTGTGGTTTGATTCTTGCAGGTTAAGAAAAAGAGAGACAATACCTTTTATCGTTTTGTTCTGATCAAATTTAATTGATATTCGCCTTTCTTTTGATGAGCTGCCTTATTGGCCGGTTATCATGCACTAGCCTCTGAGTATTAACCTCTAAATTGTATTTTTAACTCATCTCTTGGGCTTCTTGCTTCTACCATCTGACCCACATGAATTCTGCTTATTGCTGAAACAGGTCCCTGGTGTTACTGACCTGGGTCTCAGGTCAAGACAAATAAAAAAGGTTGCTATACTTGGTGGAGGATTGATGGGCTCTGGAATAGGAACAGCATTGATTCTAAGTAATTATCCCGTGATTTTGAAAGAAGTGAATGAGAACTTTTTGCAAGCAGGGATTGGCAGAGTGAGAGGTTAGACCATTACCCTCGTGCTTAGTTCGTGTTTCTCTTTTAGATAACATGACACAAGCTTTATTTCATCTTGAACTGATGAGTTCTCGTTTTCCTTTAGCCAATTTGCAAAGCCGTGTCAAGAAAGGGAAGATGACACAAGAGAGGTTTGAAAAGGCCTTCTCTCTTCTTAAAGGAGTTCTTGACTATGAGAGCTTTAGAGATGTTGATATGGTCATAGAGGTAAAAATGGAACCCTCTCTAAAACCCTCTGATGAAGATGGTAGATTCTTTTCGAAAGAGGTGCTATTTGGATTGTTGTAATTATTCTCTGCATTCTGTCTTCTTTGCAGGCTGTCATTGAGAAAGTTTCCTTGAAGCAACAAATCTTTGCTGATCTAGAGAAGTATTGTCCACCTCACTGCATTCTTGCTAGTAACACCTCTACAATTGACTTGAATCTTATTGGCGAGAAGATAAAATCCAAGGACCGAGTTGTTGGTGCCCATTTCTTCAGGTAAAACTCTCACGTATACTTGGTAAAATCTCTTAATTCTTCCCTATAATACTTAAAATTTGATTTGTTACTGCCGTCATTGCAGCCCAGCACATGTTATGCCGCTTCTGGAGATTGTTCGTACTGAAAAGACATCTCCCCAAGTAATTGTTGATGTACTGGATGTCGGAAAGAAGATAAAAAAGACCCCAATCGTGGTTGGAAATTGTACTGGGTTTGCTGTCAACCGTATGTTTTTCCCTTACACACAGGGGGCTATGTTGCTGGCTGAGCGTGGCACGGACTTGTATAAAATTGACAGGGTAATTACAAAGTTCGGAATGCCAATGGGTCCATTTAGGTAACTACCACAACAATCTATATATATTGGTAATGCGCTACTTTTTGTAACTTTTCTATGTCGTTAACTCCTAATAAAGGAGTTAACTATTCTAAAACCTCAAGTTATGGGTGAAACCTAGGAATGATTGATTGTCTAACATGCTTCCCATGCGAATTCCAACTGGGCATGAAGCAAATTGATGATACATAGGTTTATCTCATACCTTGTGCTTTAATTATATTAATAGTAAGAATGAGGACTGTCGAGGTTTGAACTCATGATGTTTCGGTCAATAAGACTGCATGATTTTTTCTCTGCACACCTCCCATGATGCTTGAACCTTCTAATTCATCTATGCAGGTTGGCTGACCTCGTTGGCTATGGAGTGGCGATTGCAAGTGCCATGCAGTTCATTGAGAATTTCCCGGAGAGAACCTACAAGTCAGCGATTATCCCTCTTCTGCAAGAGGATAAGAGAGGCGGTATCATTATGTTCTCTGAAGTCGTACCTTTATCCTTTAAACTGAATCAAGGTTCCAATAATCTAAAGCAATGTTTTATGTGCCTCTTTCAGGTGACGCTACTGGCAAAGGGTTCTACTTGTATGATGACAGACGCAAGGCGAGCCCAGATCCCACAGTGAAGAAATATATAGAGAAAGCTAGGGAAATATCTGGGATCAATGTTGACCCTAAGGTCTTTGTCTCCTTCACTCACTATCCAGTATATGCATTGGGCATGCATAAACGTTTTGAACGATAAGCCAAACCAACCGAACTATAATTTTGCGGTTTGGTTTGATTTAGAAATTAAAGCTTGGTTTAGAACTTTAAAAAAACCACGGTTTATAACTCAGAACTCTTTCCCTACATAGCCATTGCTGTAACCATCTTAGAGATGCTTTTGATGTTTTTTGATGGGAGATCTTTGAGACTTGTCTTGACATCTCTGAACACTCGGTGCTTTTATTGGATTGGATTGCAGTTGGCAAACTTACCTGAAAAAGACATAGTAGAAATGATATTTTTCCCGGTGGTTAACGAAGCGTGTCGGGTCCTAGCAGAAGGAATTGCAGTGAAAGCAGCAGACCTGGACATTGCTGCTGTCATGGGGATGGGATTCCCTCCTTACAGGTTTACATTTTTTTGTTAATAATTGCGGAAGGATCATTTCCTCTTGTAAACAGCCTCTGTATAGGATAGTACCTTGTACATCTCACCCTTCCTAGACCCTGCCGGCGGGAGCCTCTTTGAGTCGCTATGTTTGTTGTTGTTGTTGTTCGATGAGCCATTCAGATTCAAATTATCTATAGCGATGACTTGTGGTATAATTGGTGCAGGGGAGGGATTTTGTTCTGGGCAGACACTCTTGGGTCCAAATACATCTACTCAAGATTGGATGAGTGGTCTCGGCTGTATGGAGAATTTTTCAAGCCTTGTGCTTACATGGCTGAAAAGGCTGCCAAGGGTCTTCCTCTGGTAATAATCTTTTTACGTTGCACTAGTGTGAGTTAGAGGGACTTTCACTAAGGCTTCATTTGGTTCAAAGGAAAACAATTTCTTATTTTAGAAACTTTCAATTAAAAATATTTTCCCCCTAAAATTTGTCCTTTCAGATGAAGAAAAATGGTTTCATTTTTATAAACTTGTATGAGATTTATACTTGGTATAGTTGAGGTTGAAGTGAAGTATACGCCATGAGATTACTGTGGAAAATGTTTTTATTTTAATGAAGGGAAACATTTTCCTCTTCCACTGAGAGGAAGTTAATCCCTCCTCAAGGGAGGAAAATATTTTTTGTATTTGTAATTGTTATTATGAAGTTATACAAGGAAATAATAGAATTGAGATGAAAAATTTTTCTATTAAAACATACCAGCCGGAAGCCATGATGCAATTGACGCTAGTAGCATGTAAAACGTCTTGATGTATTTAAGTTTATTCAAATTAGTCCATATTTTTGTTATTGAGACAAAAAAATTAGGGTCTTAATTTTTTTCTTTTGTTTAAAATAATTTCTTATGGTTTATTTTTACAACAAAATTAGTTCCTCACTTGGTCACTAAAATTGGTAAAAAAAAATAAAAATAAAAAATTGATAGGACCAATTTGTCATAAAATAAAAGAAAACTTTATTTTGAAAATAATTTTTTCTTGTTTTTTGCTTTTGCTTTTCAAATTTTTTTCCAGTTTAAGGGAAACTGAAATTAGAAACCAAAATAAGAAAAAACTGTTTCTAATATTTAGTTTTTAACTTTTCACAAAAACCAAAAAAAAAAAAAAAGGGAAAACGAAATTCCATAGTTGCTTTTGTACTCTCTAGCCATTCAACTTTGGGTCCCATGTCTAAAGTTACATAGATAGACGCTGCCACCATGAACTGGCATTGCAGTACTGTGTCAGTCTTCATCCATACCTGCAATTATCGACTCGTCATTTAAATGGTACACACTTTCTGATAACATCATATGATCGATAATTCGCAGAGCTCGGGACCAACGCCACAAACGAAATCTCGGCTCTGAGGAGAACAATATCACTCATGCATGTTGCACCCTGATCTTTGTATTCTGGTTGTTGCTCGTTCGCCATAGAAAGAGGCTCAGATGGAGCCTAATAATATGGGATGGTAGATCGCCTGCAGGTACTTAAAAGAGTTAATATCCTATATAAGAACAATGTGTATTTCTATTATGTAATATTAGTTTTGGGCACTGAGTCAATGGTTTTTTTTTTGTTTTTCCTGGTCCATAAATTTGTTGCAATCCAATAAGAGTATGCAAATGAAAGTCTCCATAGCGTTTTCATATTATCTTTCAAGAATTGTCATGTCCTTCAATACATGAAGGTTTGTCTTCTATTTGGGTATCGAATTTGTGTACCAGATGATATGGTAGAAAATCACTTGGCCACCTCTTAATGAAATACGACGAGGTTCAGCGATTCTCTGAGAAATTCAAGAAATCACGGTATGTTTTGAGTTAATTCACAGCGATTCTAGCATTTGAGAGTTGTAAGGAGTCTCTGGGCTGAAGTTTTAGTATCCTGAATGGTTTTTGTTGGGGATTAATTGCTGGTGTTTTAGTTCCAGCTTTTGTTCGGTGCCTTTCTGTTGTTGGCTTGTTTGTCTCTTGGTGCCTTTTAGGGTTATATTTCAATTATAAAAATTCAACCCGCCTTTGCTCTTTGGGTTTGGGAGCTTTTCGAAAACAGTCTCCTTATAGGGTAATACCGTGTAGGAGTAATGCTGTGTACATCTCACTTTCCTCAAACCTTGTTTTAGCGGGAGTTCCTTTGAGACACTAGATTTGTTGTTATTGTATTAGCGTTTTTGCCTTTGTTTGTGCTATTATCTTAATAAAACAACTTTGTACCTGTATAGAAATAGCATTACAGAAACACTTCTCATTCATGTGTCAATCTCTCTTTTCCGTGCCAAAAAATTCCTGTTAATCCACCTACTTTTATTCCGTTGGCTACCTCCTATCTACTGTTAAATAATCAATTATTCTAAAAGCGAGCGGAATTGAAAGAATGGTTTTATATTTTATTGTGCTATCTAACATAAATGCCTATTAAATTAGGAGCGTGAATAAGTGTAGTTTTCTTTTTTTGTAGTTGAGGTATGACCTGTAAATGTACTATGGTGCAGACAGTAGTCAAAATGAGTAATAAGGAGCTACAAAATATGCTACAACTTTTAGAACTCAGCAAACTACTTATAATTTAGAATATCAAGCATCATTAGACTTTAAAGATAATTATTTGTCCGCAATCGTAAGGATGCTAGCTTATGCTTAATGATCATTTAAATTTCTTCTAGTTCTAAGAGAGGACTTTAACACCAAGCACTACTTGAAAACTTGTCTCAATCGAACAGTTGAACTCATATCCTCGGTGAAAAACTTGTCATTCTTGAGAACTCCACACTTAGGTTTGGTTGTTTAGTTGTCGTGATTCATTACGGCCGTTCTTCCTCATTCTTGAAAATTAATACCTTTTGCTGAATTTTTTTAATATTAAGAATACGATTCATTGGGATTTAAATTATGTTCGCTTGGTCAATGAGTTTTAGATACCATGTTATGATCTAAGTATCGGAAAATATCTAACTATTAAATGAAGGTAAAAAATGATTTCATATTGTCTAGATATACTAGCAAAATTAACAAGAGAATTAGCTAATTTGAAACCTATGGCTCAAAATTAGCACTAAAAAAAAACTAAGATTCTATGAACATAATAAAAAGAAAACTAAGGAATCACACCCCTCTCTCCACCATTGAAAAGACTTTTTCTTCCTTACAAATAGAACATCCAATAATTCAACCGTGAACCTCTTTTTTCAATTATTATTATTATTTTGTAAATTATCATCATGCAGATGAATCTTCCTTCAAAAAACATTTTATGACCTATAACGCTTCATATGGGTGTAAAATTCTAGAGCTAATTTCTAACCTGTCTTTTTGTTTCCCGTCTCTCTCAAAAAGCATTTCAACACAGCATATAATGAAAGGATTTATCTCCATTATCGGATCCATAGGTAAGTTCTTTTTCTCTTAAATGCCAAGAGATGTTATTATGTTATTTTAAGCTGATATGACACGGTAATACATCAAAAATATGGTATGAGATTGCTTTGAAGATTGCAACGACAGAGTGATATAACATGAGTTTAACTTGAACTCGACATGATTTGTTATTTTTTTGAATAAAATGAAGTAGTTAACACGGTTCTATTTTATCATTTTGTGATAAATAGGAAAGTATTAGATATTTTAATTTTAAATTGACTTGTAATTTGACTCACAATTGGATGACCAGCCGACTTGGTGGGTCGATCGCATTGTGTCGTTTTACGAGTAGAGATGGGTCGTAGGTCGACCTGATCTATTGGTCATTTCTAACTTTTTGTTCTGCGTAGAGTATAAAATCAACCTTGAGCTTTTATCCATTAGCTTAAGCTTTTGAAAAAGTCGGTTTCTTGACATGATATTAGAGCCTTGTTAATCAAGAGGTCACGAGTTCGAATCCCAACGGTCCCCTTTCCAATATTCATATAATTCAAGCACAAGGTAAGAGGAGAGCCCCTACAGTATCCACACTTCAAACCCCAATGAGCATTTGTAGGAGGGGACGAGTTAGAGAACGAAACCAATCCCGGATCTTCACCAATTAGTTTAAACTTTTGGACAAAATGATTCTTTGACACCGAGAGCATTAGACACATAATATTCTAGAGCTATAACATTTCTCTTATAGTATTCAATTATATATATAATAAATCTAGTGTAAATTAATTAATTTACAAAAAAAATAAATAAATTAGTATTTTATTGTAAATTGTAGATATTAATAAAATAGAAAATTATCACTCAGTTACCTTGAGGTTTGAACATTTATGACTTAGATACACATTTTATTATATACAATAAGGCACCTTGAGGTTTGAAAATTTTATTACCTAAGTACTCCAAATTGGAATTTTATAAAATTTTTTAAGTATCTAAAAAATGCTAGTATAATACATAATTATGATAATATATATGTTATTGCCAATATTTTCATCAAAAATTCAGTGAACTGTGTTAAAATATTCACTAAATATTAATATAAACTGTCTAAATATTGCTACAATCATCTATCATTTTTGCATTTTGGGGCCAAAAGTCATCAAATTCTAGTGAAAGATACCGATATATTGTCTAAATTGTGTTTGATTTTAGCATTTTTCTTAAACATCTATTGAATTTTAACAAAAATTTATCTGATTGATACAATTTTAAAACTTCAAGATGCCCCAGTAATAAATTATTTATATCTCAATGTACCTAATTACCAAAAGATGGTACCAACACGCTGTCACGGGATCTCATTAGAACTCCGAATTTAAGCGTGCTTGGGCGAGAGTAGTACCACGATGGGTGACCTCCTGGGAAGTCCTCACCCTTAGATTGGGGGCACTCGGAAACAACCTCTCTTCGGGGATAATACCCTGAAGGGGGAAGGCTGCGTATATCCGCCCCCAAGACCCTGCTTGGGCGGGAGCCCTTGGGGTACTGGATATGTTGTTGCTTTCAATGTACCTAATTATATATATTAAAGTATTAAAATACTTAAATAACAAATGCTCAAAATTCAAAAATATCTAACCGATAATTTGTCAAATAAAATAGCTCAATATTTAGAGTGGTGTGCAAAAACATTACTGTTTTTAATGGCTCCATTTATACAGGAGACATATTGTCAGCGATGCAGTACCTTGCCCCTCTGTACGTCCCCATTTCTCTTTTACTCTCTTTCTTTACATTCATTATTTTCGAGATAATGTTATTGTCCGTCAGTTGGGATTTTTAAAAATAGTCTCTCGGACTTTGAAGGGGTAAAGTTGAGTACATCCACACCCGATCTCGCGTAGGCGGGAGACTTTGAGGCACTGTGTCTGTTGTTGTTGTTATTGTATGTAGTTTTTAAATCAATTTTGTGTCTTTTATTGTTTATAAGTCATATTATTATTATTCTAATAATCATAATTTCTGTCATGGCATTAACAACTACCTCTTTTAATTTTGCAAATTTAATTATCAATTGTATACTTTTAGTTATAAATTATAAATTTTACAAAATAAATAAATAGGGATGATGGTACAGGCCAACATTTTGGAGAATAGTGAAGAATAAATCAACAGAGGAATTCGAGTGTCTACCGTACATATGCACGATACTCAACTCGTCTTTATGGACTTATTATGGGCTCGTTAAGCCCCAGCTCTTCGTTGCTTCTGTTAATGGCTTTGGTATCCTCGCCGAGTCGATTTATGTTGCCATTTTTCTTTATTACGCTCCTCCCACAATCAAGGTATCTACGGTATCTCTAATACATTATTGTTTACATATTTGATTTAATTTTGGATCGGTAAAAATATAATTAATGGGTGAACCAAATTTATTAGTGCATAACTGTCTTCTTATTTTATTTTATTTTTTTGCAATTTTTGTTAATTTTTGACAAAAGAAATAAAAGGTCACAACTTTATTATATATAAAAGATAATATATTTTTGAAAAAAATCGAGAAAGGCATATACTTCATAACCAATTACTATGCCATTTGTAGGGCCAGTCTTGACATTTTTGAGACCCAAGTAAAAATTCAAATAAGACCCTTTATATATAACAAATTATAAAAATTTTGATCACAAAATTATTAATATTTAAATAGATATTTTAAAAACTACAACCTCAAAATTCAGGAGCCTCAAGTGGTTACTTGGATCGCTTAGAGTTATGTTCGGCCCTACTCATTTTGCCATGTTATCCTTTTGACTTCAACATCATCTACCACGTGATCTTTCCGGTTATAAAACTATCATTCTCATCACCAGTGATGAACTCGATGCCTTTCTTATTCCTTTTTTATCGATACTGTACAAAGCAAAACCTATAAAATGAGTATAAGAGACCAACATCTTATTATTAACATCAATCTTGTCAAAAGACCGACTTTTTCAAAAGTTTAAGCAAATGGAGGAAGACTCAAAATTAGTTTTATACTCTGGGTACACATTGTAGGTAGACACGGCAATACTAGCAACCATACTAAGCGTGGTGTTACCGGGGGCGGCCATAACGGTGACATGGATGACACTGCAAGGCCACGTCCTCGTTAAAGCCGTTGGTGTTCTCTGCATCGCCCCCATGATCGTTATGTTCGCCTCCCCTCTCTCTGCCTTGGTATCTTTTACTTGACTTCATCTGCTTAGTTTTTAGAGTTATTTATATTTTAATATTTTTGATATTTTAGAAAATGATACAATAGATACTGATCTTTTTAAATTAATAATAGAAAGACATCTTTTTTTTTTCTTATTAATATAAGGTCCCCCTTCCTCAGGTCGGAGGTCCTCGGAAACAGCCTCCCTTCAGGGTAGCACCTTGAAGGGGCAAGACTGTGTACATTCATCCCCTTAGACCCTGTGTATGCGGGAGCTCTTGTGGCACTGGGTTTGTTGTTGTTGTTGTCCCTCTTGATACAGTAAAAAACATTAGGCTAAAAAGTTAAATCCTACATTGGTGGGGAAGCACAAGAAATATCAATTTTTATGTCTAAGGAGCTACTTCACTCATTATCAATTAGTTATGGGATGGAATCTCCTTTGCTATGTAACACCTCTCCTGCATGATTATGACATTTTCTGTCGACTAAGTTAACGTGACAACTACATTTTTACTTATCAAAAAAAAAAAAAAAAAAAGACAACTACATTTTTTTTTAATGCTGCAGTAAAATGACAAAAGTACCCTTCAATACTCTCATTCTTACTTTATAAGTATGAAATTCGAAATATTTTATTGTGTAGAAACTATCTATTGTCGCTTAACTTGTTTTAAATTCTTGAAGGATATTTTTATCATTTTACCATAGAATTAATAAAAAAGCAGTTATATCACGTTAGCATTGTTGATGGAAAACGATGGCATCATGTCAGAAAAGAGATCTTTTTATTAATATGATAAAAATTTAAAGACTCTTTTATTGATTCAAAAAAGTCAGAATCTTTTGTATCATTTCTAAAAAATATTAGAGTATTAAAATATAAATAACCCTAATTTTTTTGTCGTTACATTTGTTGCAATGTCTAAATTCTGATTTATTTGGATGCTAATTTATATGTTTTTAATTTTTTGCTTGGTTGTAAGAGAACAGTAATGGAAACAAAGAGCGTAGAATACATGCCATTTACGCTCTCGCTTATATTGTTCTTGGCCGGAGCAGTTTGGACTTTATATGCCGCTCTCGTACACGATTATTTTATTGGGGTAAGTTTGTATCGTGATTATTTCACTAATTATCCAAAAAAAAAAATGTTTTCTCGGTTTTATTTACTCTCTCTTTTTACATTCATATACATTGACTGTTCAAATTAAGTGAAAATAATTTCGAAGAACCCGGCAATCCGCAAAGGTGGGAACCGACCCACAAAAGTGGCTGCATACGAGCATACATGTATAAATAAAAGCAAAAAGACAGAAAATAGAAAACAGAAACAAGCTCCTATTACAAGAGCACTAGAGCAAAATTCAACCATATAGGGCCAAGAAAGGGTCAAATAGTCAGTTTCCGTGCAGACCAAACACGAATATGTAACAAACTGAAATCGTAAAAGCCTGATATACTCCTGTAGAGGCTCTACTTCTGTTACAATTTCTATATGTAGACTTTCAACCTCCATACCTTTGCCAATCCATTAAACTATCCTCCATAGGGCAATGGAGTCTTCACACCAAGCTTTTTCCAAGAACCAAACGCTATCTTGTCCCGCCATGACGCCTTCTTCAGTGCACCACCTTATAAGCTCAAATACCAATTTGTTTTTATACCAAAGGATCCATTCCAGTAATGCAGCCTCCCTTTATGCATATATTATTACACCATATTCGATAAATCTTTGTTTATAAGCACTTCACCCCACCCCCTCCCGAACCCAAACCCGAACCACCCACCTCCTCCGCAGCCCATAACCCGTAGTCACAAGCAGCCCCAGGTTTAATACTCTACTGACGACACGCTCCTCAGGCTGTGGGTCCTCAGAAACAGCTGCCCTTCAGGGTAGCCCCCTAAAGGGGGAAGGTTGCGTACATCCACCCCCAGACCCTGCATATACAGGAGCCCTTGTAGCACTGGGTCTATTGTTGTTGTCGTCATCGTCTTTGTTTATAAACACTTGACAAATGGAGGACTACGCTGAAAGATGACAAATTATATGTTATGAACAGGTACCAAATGCGATTGGATTTGTTTTCGGATCAATACAACTGATTGTGTATGCAATATATAGAAAGGGTCCTCAGAGATCGTCAGAAACTGATAGTTTGTCAGCAAGGTTGATCGAAGGAGAAATCATGCGCAACCCTCTCGACACTCCCAAACTATTGAGGGAGAGAGACAAGGATCAAAAATGGTGGAAGCCCTTTTAATTTGATCATAAAAAAATGTTTTATTTGCATGCAATTCATACATACAAGAAGTAGTTAGGGCAACCTGATCGCTTTTTTTTTCGATAATTAGAGAGACAATTCTCAGTACAGATTGGCACTCCTACTGAAGCGGAGTCCAAGAGTGCCAGCAAGAGTGGGAAAAGGCAACATGATAGCTATTCAAAAAATTATTAGTTGTTCATGATTATAGATTTATATGATTCAACCAAATAGTTTTGTTGGAATAATCTGTTAAGTTAACCAACAAAGTTGACATATATGAGATTTACATATAAATTGAAGTGACGTTTTATCCTAAAATTAATTGACTTTAATGGAGCAGTTCACTAGACATCCAAAGAAAACTATTCGGATGAATCATGTGGTTGTAGATTTTTAGATTTTTGATAGTATCCTTCATCCAAGCTTGACATGAAGATCACGATGCAATATTATTTCTCTCTCTCTCTCTTTCTCTTTTTTTTTTCCCCCCTTAATTCTAACTTTTTAATACACATATATTTATTATGTATATGTATTTACATGTGCATATGTACTTTTCACATCGAATGCCTAGGAAGGGAGATGCCGGATTCGAACTCGTATCTTGTAATTGGCTAACTGCGCACCCAACTATTGGAAAAAATCGAAGTCCGGCATGTACTTCTGTATATGTAGAACATGCTAAGCCTGTTGGAATATAAAACTATTCTTGGATCTTCATCAATCAGCTTAAGTTTTTGGGCAAGTTGGCTTGTTGGCATGGTATCAGAGCTTTGTTGACCAAAAGGTCACGAGTTTGAATTTGAACAGCTCTTATTTTCAATATTAAAAATAATTTAAGCACAAAGTATGAAGTTGACCTGTGCATTATTCACGCTTGAAGCCCAATTGGCATTCATATGACGAGGCATATTGGAGTATAAAACTATTCATAAATCTTCATCCATCTGCTTAAATTTTTGTGACAGATGATTTCTTAACAAAGCCATCATAATGGCAAGATAATTTTGCATATGAATTAAGTCCACTTTTCATATATAATTATTTTGATGAGTCGGTTCCCAAAATAATGCTAAAAAATAAAAAAAATTAAAAAAATAATGCCGAAAAAAAAATATTTCCAAATCTACTGTTGAACCGCGTTTGCAAAACGCGTTTAAATTTTAATAAAACCGGATAAAAAAAATGCGGTTTATTTCAGTATAAAATGCGTTTACTAAACGCGGTTGAATTCAATATAAACCGTGTCTAAAAAATGCGGTTTACATATGAACCGCGTCTACAAAACGCGGGTTACCTATGAATCAGCCTGGGCTTTTTAGATAAACACAGTAAACCGCGTTTCAATAACGCGGTTCTAACAATAATAAACCGCGTCTTATTGACCCGGTTTTTATTTAATAAACCGCGTCTTAATGGCGCGGTTTTATTGATATAACCGGGTTATTGAAACGCGGTTTATACCAATATTAAACGCGGTTTGTGGACGCGGTTTATGAAAGCCGCGTTTTGTAAACGCGGTTCGACAGCAGATTTGGAAATATTTTTTTTTCAGCATTATTTTTTTAATTTTTTAATTTTTTAGCATTATTTTAGGAACAGACTATATTTTGATTTCATGTACTTATTTTTTAAAGTTTGAGAAGTATGAATAGTATACACTTCTAATTCATGTCCTATGTTATAATTTTATTAATAGTAAAGGTGATGGCTAATAAAATTTTTATTTTTAAACTATTAATTAATAAGACTTTAATATCATGTTTATGTTAGAAAAATAAATTATTTTAAAAAATTAAACTATTTGGTACCAAAATAGATTTATACTCTTATACAATTAATGAGAATATAAATTATTCACGCGATATGGATATCTTATATATTACTGCAAATATATATTGTTAGTGTTGTATTTAACTCTAATGAATTTATAAACTAATTCAGATATATACGACCTATTTAAAAACAAAATATATTTCTCAGTTTTTATTTTTAGTTTTACTTTTTAGCTCTAATTTTCCTTTTCTATTTTGCATTTGGAAACATATTTAGCAATGAAAAATGTTAACAGTTTTGTAATATGAAAAAAGTAAAAAAACTAAAAGATGCGATCAAGTGGCCTCTCCACTTCAATTTTTTGAAAATTGAAACTATAAATATAAGTAATACTAAAAAATTGAGAACACAATAATCCAATTTTAGCCTGATTTAAATAATTATGATAACTAGTATGAAAATGATTGGTTTCAGTATATCAATCTATGAATATTAGATATCGATTTGGAAACAAATAATATTTTGGGACACACAATATTAAAGCGCCGACTGTCTACTCCCAATATTGAATGAATTGCAAAGAAAAAGAGTAATTTATTATTGATACATAATACAATTATAACAAAAATACAACACGCTTAATTGGTCTAGATGTTAATTCACGTGATCCTTTTTTGCATCATCGACCTTGAAAGTTATTTATGTAGAAGCCTTTATCCCAATATGGTGCCAAGAACCGGTAAATATTTGAATAACTATAACAGGGAGTTATTTTTGTCATAGTAAAAATTGTTATTATCAGAGTATTAATGTGACTTACAAATAATAAGGGTCACAAAATTACCTTGAAAGCTATCATTTTACTCTGACAATGACAATTTTTCCATTACAATAACTTTTTTTGCCAAAAGGCAAGCACAATACTTTTCATTAATCTTAGGTTGCAAATATACTCTCAGATAACCCTGACAGTAACATTACCCTAACTAATATTAACAACGTGGTAATTATTTTGAGTTTTTAAAATTAAGGGAAAAAAAAAAGGCCAAGAAGAATAAGATTCATAAGTCAGATATATATCACAATTTGGTCACAATTTTCCCCTTTTTCTGCACTATGTGTGTGCACTTTGGATATCTTTATAGGATGTCAACTTTTGTATCGCAAACTGACCTTGTTACTGATCGAAAATAAGTTAATATTGTAACTTAATATCTTCATCCACATGTTGTTATTATTATTAATTATTATTAGGATGTTGTCCGCATCCCATTGGCCTTCTATTCTATGTCAACCATTCATTTTTCTTTTTTCTTTTTTTTTTTTCTGTTCTTTTAGTTCACACTAAATATTACTATACACATAAACAAAAATTTAATTTCTCACTAACGTTTTCGTCATAAAAGAAAATATCATAAGAATAAAATAATATAATGTTGTTAACTTAAATATGTTCAAATATATATAATATTGTTATGTAACATAATTAATATTTTTGTTGATCATTACAGATAACTCTCAGTACAAAAACGACACATGCACCGACATGAAGTCCGGCAAAACCCACAAGGGCGGGAGAAAATATAACAACAAATCCCAAAACACCTAAACATCAACTACTATGCCAACTCCAGAACTCATGGAGTACAACACCATACCCTGAAAAATCTAAACGTATATACACATACGAACTCCCAAAGCATGAAAAAAGCCAAAAGGATCACAACTTTTAATAAGGGTGTATTTGAGCCGAGCCGAGCCGAGCCCGAGTCCTCCAGGCTCAAGGATTGGCTCGAAGCTCACCGAGCTTTGAAAATTTGGGCTCGAGGTCGGCTCGTCAAAAGCTTGGGTTCGGCTCGGCTCGGCTTGATCTAAGCTCGGTGAGCTTAAAATTAGGCTTGCAATATTTCAGCCCATTTAAGCTTAATATAGGCTCATTTTGGCTCGTTTAAGCTCGGACTCGGCTCATTTGGACTTCAATATGATTTCATTGGGTATATTTAAGCGAGTATATTACATTAAAAAAGGCTTGCTTAGGCTCGCAAGTCTTCAAGCTCGAGCTTCAATAGGCTTGGGCTCGGCTTGGTAAGCTAAATGAGCCAACTCGGCTCAACTCAAACTCAAAGTGAGCCCAGCTTTTCAAGCTTTATAATGAGCCTCGCAAGCCGGCTCGGCCCATTTACACCCCTAGCTTTTACCAACTCCTAATGTTGGAAAATGATACAAGCTAAATTTAAGTGTTATGGGAAAATTACATCCCACATTGGAAAGTGATAAAAGTGTTCTAGTTTACATCCCACATGAAAAAATAAAGGGTTTTGGTAGAGTTTAAAGAGGTTTATGCTTCTCAATTCTTTGAACTAAATTAGGGGTGAAAGAGTGGTGGGAACCATCCGTGCGTGCACGCCGCTCGCCGTGCCGTGCTCGGGCGAGGGTGTGGGTGCTCTTTTTCTTGACGGGTACATTTATTTTACAGAAAAATCTTCAAATCTTTTTAAAAAACGTCAATTAAACTCCATTATTGCAATAATTCATTTATGGCCAGTTTTTAAACGTTGTAAAACCGTTTCTAGCTATTGTGGGCATAATTAAACCATATTAACATTGCAATTAGATGTTCGACTCCCATTACTGCATGTCAACGTTAATGTTTGCTGCAGATTTCTCATGATTTTCAATATAAGTACGACCCATCACATAGTCTATTAGGATTGTCAACAACTCTCTTCACTTCTCTCATCTTCAATCCTTTTCTCCCTAAAAATAACTTGGGCAAAGTTCTTGGGCTCTTCTACCGGACGATTAACGAGTGCACATTAAGAGTCAGATCTCATTAATCCTGGAGGACGGCCGCCGAGAACACTGTTTGCACTAGAGCAGCGGCGAAATCGTCTTTTAGGACAGTGGCATTTACCACAGCGCGATATCATCGTTTTGTAAGATCTTTTTAATTGCTCTCTTACCTTCATTGCTATGCTTGAATATTAGTCAATTTAATTTTTCGCTACATTTTTCGCTGGATTTTTCACTGTGAATTTTACCAGTTTACTCACTGTGAATTTTACTGGTTTATCACTACGAACTTTTGCTGCATTTTTCTTGGTGTTTGACTTTTTTAGTCAGTTTTCTAACACCTAAAACATAAGAAGCCAAATGGATAACACTTTTCATGACATAAACACTGGTGTTATATGACGGAAAGTGATTCAAACACTAGAAATGTGATGTCATAAACTAAAAAGTGATATCACACACCGAATTTTGAAAAAAAAAAATTATTATACCCAAATGGATAAACTATAAAATTCAATCACAAAATTTATAAACTAAAAGGATTAAAACAATAAGCTAAGAATTATAAAATAAAATAAAACAAGTTATGTGAAAATGATTAAAAAAATTAACACGTGAATTAGGATGTGTTAGTAGCTTAGGGTTTGGTAAACAACGTGATTAGTGGAGGTGGGTCACAAAGCAACAAAACATAAGGATCCAACATTTTTGCTCTTAATATATACAAAAGGAATTGACCTCAATATTTTATTAATATTAAGTCTTTTTCTCGTGTGATGCACGGGTGTTGCGTATATTATAAAACGAGTAGAAAGGTTAGAACTTATTATTTATCTTCGAATTAGTTATGTTTTTTCCTTAACTGTTATTTTTTATGTATTTACATTAATGACAAATTGCTTTGGAAACTACAAACTTGTAACAATAATATTATCCTAAATTTATATGTCTTATATATGTTAACTCTATTAATTGAACCAATGGCTTATAAATTTTCATGCTTTATTAATATGTTTGGTCGTAGCTGTTAGTTGTTAATGCTTAGGGGTTTGATTAATTGTTTGCATATGGGTAAAAAATTTCATGTAAGTGTTTGATAAAATTAATTTTTTTTTTTTTTATCATAACAACATCAAAATATATTAAAACAAAATCCTCTCCTGCTCTAAGCAGGAGGATACAATAGACATAGGAACACCATCCCGAAAATGATTACAATCACCACCTAAATGGCTTCTCGCAACCAGATCAGCAACCGAAATACAATTTCTCATAACCCAACTACATGTAATACAATCAAAATTGGCGAGAGCCTTCTAACATCTAAAACTATGGCTTTAATCCCTATATCACATTTCTCAACATTTTTAACAAAAGTGTCGATGATATTTTTACAATCAGATTCAATAATTACATATTTTCACTGGAATAATTGGGCCAAAACAATGCCCGCTCTAACTGCATGAGCTTCCGCAACCTCGGCTTGTAGGCACCACATAGAACCACACCATCCAGCTACAAAAAGACCTTCGGCATCACGAGCAATAATTCCTACAGCCACCTTGAAAGACCGGCAATTGAAAGCAGCGTCACAATTAATTTTGATAAAGCCCCGAGGGGGCCGCGAGTAGCTAACCGGTCTGTCCATAATAGCTTCAAAGGCATCGCATGAATTGTTGCCTCTAGTTGCAGAAAAGTTGGATAAATCCTACACAGCGAGATGATAAACCCAAAATGGGTGAAGGACTTGTCCATTGAAAATACATATATTACGAGCTTTCCAAATCCACTAATATATATAAGCAATATTCTCTAATATTCTAGATCGACAACCAAAAGAAGTCAAAATGCATTCCCACCATCTAGCAAAACTAGGAAAGCCTTCCTAATCGGTCTAAAACCGAGAGAGGAAGAAAACCACACCAAAGAAGCAGAATTACAAAAGAAAAGCATATGTTCTAGAGATTCGGGCTCTGATCCACATCAGGGGCACAATGAATTATCCATCAGATGCCGGGAACTTAAATTCTCCAAAGTTGGCGTGGCATTGTGAATGAATCTCCATAAAGCTATTTTAACTCGTGGAGCAACCATAAGATTCCAAATAGATTTAAAAATACAAGAATTGTGACTCAAGGATGATGAGGCCGTGTCATGAGTTTCTCTCTGGTGAAGGAGCCATACATAATATCCCGAGCATGCAGTATAACACCCATTCTTATTCGGAGACCAAGCTAGACAATCTTCAACATCGGGACTCGAAATAGGAATGCATCTAATGAGATGAGCATCACTTGATGAGAAGAGCCCAGTAATAAGATCCTCTCTCCACTTTCAGGAGGTTGGATGGATGAATTCGACGGCTTTATGAAAATTGTAAGCATCTGGATTTGGAGGCGTTATTACATGAGATGATCAAGAAGAATAATCTTACATTCAATCCTTCAATATGCCACTAACTTCAAATTCAACAAAAAATCCCAAGATTGCTATGTAAATCGAGGAAGAATATTGATACTGGTGGGGGTCGGGTTATTATTGCTGGTATTTAACGAAAAGAATAGTCAAAATGATAAATAGAGGTCGACTATATAGAGTTTGCAAAACTAAAAGCTAAATTTAAGTTTTCGAAAAGCTTTATACCGAAGACTAAAAGCTACCGTAAAAACTAACAAAAGAATTTTCACAAAATAAAATATTTAACTAATTAGAAAACTAAAAATTATAAAAAATGCTACCGAACGTGACCCATGTCTTTTGTCTTCTCTCTTTTTCGGGCATGACCCACTTTTGGCCACTATCAAACCCCAATTTCCCTGCCAATAATTAATAAAAGGACGATGGGGTCCATTTCTTTCCTATTTTTTATTTTTATTTCCTTTTTCCCATTTTTTTTTTCCTTTTTATTTTATCCTTCTTCGAAATATATAATATGAGATTAAAAATAAGGTAAATTACTAAAAACCCTTATATGTCTTTTGTTTAAAAAATAGAAAACTTCCTCACAAATAAAGTACTTATAAAACTCTCTTATTTTTAAAAATTTATCACTTAACCCCTACACAACTTTTTTTGATCATTTTGCCACTCAAAAGTGAGGGAATTAAATGTTTAATTTTATTTTTAGAAGGAAGTTTTATATTATTAGGCAAAAATTAGAAATACTTTATGTTTTTTGCAAAATAATTAAGGAAATTTTTTATATTTATAAAAATATAATTATTTTAGTTAATTATAGTAATGATATTATAAGTTGAGAAGACAAAAAATAATTTTAAAATTTTTATAAAAATATTATAAGAAAAAATATAATATTTTTTGTCGATATTATAATATCACTATTATGTAATTAATTAAAATAATAACTTTAATAAATATAGAAAACTCCCTTTTTTCTAAAAATATAAACAAAAAATCTTTATTTTTTCTCAAAATATAAAATCCTATCTAAAAATAAAATCAAATACTTAACTATTTTATTTTGAAAGATAAAATGGTCCAAAAAAATGTTGTTAGGGAACAAAGTGATAAATTTTTAAAACTGAGGGGGTTTAATAAGTGATTTTATTTGTGAGAGAAGTCTTTTGTTATTGAAGCAAAAGTCAAGATAATTTTCTATAATTTACCCTTTAAAATAAATAATATTTTCTGGCGAAAAAATATTTTTTTCTCGAAGCCAATTTTACCAATTTTATTGTCATAGAAAACTACTTCTTATATTCGATAATTATTGCTACATATTTATATTACAAATTTTTTGTTAAAAAAATATATATTAAAATTTTAAAAATAAAAAAAAAGAATAGTTCCCTTAAAATAAATAAATTTGTTTAGAAACAATAAATGTTCCCTCATTGGAAGCTGGAACTATACCTCAAATGCAAAAATAAAAATTTGTATAAAAAACATTTTATATAATTTATTTCATATAGTATATATTATACATTATTTTTTTATCCATAAATTTTATGAAATATTTTTAGTTTAATAGTTATATGTATTCAATAGTGTCAAACCATTTCCTCACTATTTCCCGCATAAACACATGAACCTCAATATCATGACATAATAATTGAACAGGAGTTAGGTGAAAAACTTATTTTACATCTTTAAATTATTATTTATATTATTTTATTAAATATATATAATTTTTTGTTAGAAATATTATTTCAAAAATTTCGTCGACTAAAAAATTAATATAGAAAATTTTAAGATATGAATATATAATTTATTGTTTAATATGTAATTAAATCTTATGTATACAAATATAAAGTGAACAAATTAATGTCCTTGTAGACCCATTAACACCTTGCGATAAGGTCCCAGGCACAACATCACTACTATTCTTTCTTCACGTTTGCTGGCTCCTTTGTGGCCACCCAACAAATATCATATAAAATACATAAAGTAAAAAGATATCATATAAAGTATAAAAAATATCATACACAATATGTAAGATGAAAGAAAATTACTTGGAATGTGCGGAAACAATAATATACCGATAAAGTAGCAAATTAAGCGAGGCGCAAATCACACTCTCTTTAAAACGGCTTCCGCCCCTCTCGGATCTAAAAGTTGATACTTTTTTGGTTTGCACACCCTCAAATGCTAAAGCCTTAACAACACCGTACTTAGCCAATATAGAAGACCAATTTTGAAGAAAGACATAAAAAAAAATGTATTTTTCTCGAAAATTATTTCAACATCGAAAGTTTTCCTTTTTTCATATTTAAAATATTCTGATACAATTTTAGGCTTAATATCACAAGCTTAAATGTCAAATGTAACTGGCCGCATGTATTCCACGTCAAATTTAAGTCTAAATATTAAATATCAGTAATACCAAAGAGGGCATCAACATGCCAGTACCGGATCTCATTAAAACTCTGAAGTTAAGCGTGCTTGGACTAGAGTAGTACCAGGATGAGTGACCTCCTGGGAAGTCCTCACCCTCAGGTTGGGAGCACTGGGAAACAACCTCTCTTCAAGTTAACACCCTAACGGGGGAAGGCTGCGTACATCCGCCCCCCCCAGACCCTGCATAGGCTGGAGCGCTTGAGGCACTGGGTATGTTCTTTAGTAATAAAAAATATATTATTTTTGGTATTAAATAGAAATTTTCTAATTATTGAAAAGACATAAATAATATCATCAAAACCATTCAAAATGATAATTAAAAATATATTTTTTAATAAAATATCTAACATTTATTATTTATAATTTATATTATTACTTTAATAATAATAATTTTTATTATAATAATAACAACTCTTAGAAAAAATAAGTTTCGTACTGTGATATTTTGAGAATGATTGTTACAAAATTAACATAAAATTAAAATAACATTGCCAAAAAAAAAAGAAAAGAAATAACAAGCTTGAGTTTTCCAAGGTTTGTATATAATATGCTTGACTTACATGTTACTCTTTTTTTGGAGTATACAATAAGCATTCAAGTATGCGCATGTTTTACTCCTTTCTTTTTATAATTGTGCTTGAATGTGCAGTTGTTGCCGAATTCGAGATTTTTAGGGGCTCGAGACGAATTTAATTGTTAGGCTATTTTGGTAAAGACTATCTTAATATACACATCTTACGTTTTTTTTTCTTTTTTTTGTATAATTAACGACAGAGTCGTAATACAGACAGGCAACTCAAACAACTGAGTCTTGAATCTATTTTCCATAGGAATACAAGCAAAAAAGGCAAACACTTAAGAGCCTCAACCTCAAACCCTTCCAGGGAGGACTTGTAAACAAGACAAAACAAAAAACAAGAATATCAACCAATCAAACCCCTAATCTATCGAAACAAAGCACTCACCATAAACGGATCATAGCCATAAAAACCTAGCCCTAATCTTCTTCCCATCTTCAATGTGCGCTCCGCATCAAGGATTTTACCGGAATCATTAACACTATATATCGCCCCCTTTCACCATATTCCACTTTTTTTGTTTGCCAGAGGCCTTTATTGATCTATTTGTGATGTTAAATTAGTAATATACTTTATATTATTTTATTTTTTTAATAAATTACAAGCAAAGCTCAAAATACAAGATACAGCGGCCGGACTACTTCATGTTATATTAGTAGATAATACAAAAGTTCTAATATGTGTAGTAAGTTTTAATTTTCGTGATATAGAGGGGGCATGTTGGTGTCAGCCCCTTCCTAATCTCTAGGCGTCCCCCATCTACTCTTCCATTCACTGTTTTTTATTTCTTCCTATGCCTAATTAAAATAACTTACATTTAGGCTCAGTTATTTTTTTCACGAAAAATATTTTTCTTTAGAAAAGGTTTTTCATGAAAAATATAATTTTTCTTTAAGTTTTTCGTTGTTGGTTTCAACAAAAAATATGGTCTCATCTTATGATATTTATTATTCGTTTTAAAGAAAAATATCTTTTATTAATCGTCCTATACCTAGTCATAGGACAACTTAAGTTGCGATATAATATATTTAAAATTATCCAGGCTACGTGTGCTTGTGAAAAAGTTATCTTTTAATAAAGAAATAGGAAAATCATTACTAAAGTACCTGAGGTTTGACCATTTGTCACATATCTCGATATTTTAATAAATACAATGAGGTACCTTAAATTTGAATATTTTATTATCCAAGTATGAATAGTTTTCTGTTGCTTAGTTTGATGTAAACGTTATTTCCTAATTATAGTATTCATCATAGCGTTAATAGATAAAGATTTTTAAAATATAGAAGAATATCATTCAGGAATGAAAATCAAATTGAACCACATAATTTACTCAATAATTTGAAGCTGAATAATCATTCTTCTTAGAATTCTTGCCTGACATTATTACCTCTAGAATCTAAGATTTCTTCTAATTTATTTTGGTCTGATTTATATTCGAACTAACATATACCTTCGAATTTTTTTTTGTTGATTGGATTAATGACTTCCCTTCTTTCAAAAGGAATGTCATTTTCCCCCAATTGAGGGAAAATTTTTTCTCTTGAAAAATCTTTTCCGTCACAAAATTTATGCCAAACAACAGAAGAGGGGAAAACCAATTCCGGGAATGTGTTTTTCTCTCGAAACAAACAGAGCCTTAATAATAATTATAAAATTATTCAAATAATAATAATATTATTTTTACAATATAGAATATATATAGATTATTAATCGATGAGAATTAAAAAGACTGAGAAAGACAATATATGAACCAACTACTTAATTAGTTGGCTCCTTAGAATATCGGATTAAGGGGTTCAGTTAATTAGTTGATATTTTAGAATATACCGACATATCATAACTTAAAAATTAAAAAGTGGACAAAGTTGTTTTATAACAAAGCAGAAAATGATGCAAAACTATATCTTTTTGACAACTTATTCATAAAGATGTCTTAAAAAGTTGTATTACCATTGATTCTTCACCATCATGATCCACTCTTGCTTCCACCGGGACCACCATCTCTTCCATCCACTACCATCCCCAGGTCTAGATATATAACCCCAAGTGACCTAGGCAACCGCTTGGAGCCCCCGAATTTTAGTGGCCCCTAAAATTTAGAAGTTGGGGTTTTTGAAGTAGAACGAATGTTAATATTAATAGATTTTAAGATAAATGTTATTATATATGAAGGGCCTTATTTGATAATTTTGCTTATGGCCCCGAGAATGTCAGGACCGGCCCTAACCATGCCTTGTTATACTCACCACTATTCGCTACCATAGCTAACCATTATCATGATTTACGTCTAAGCACTTTGACGCAGCACCACCCATACATCTCCGTGGTCTATCACCACCATGACTTGCCATCCTTATAATTTTGTCTCACCTTCATTTTCGACCTCCAATACCAATCGCTATGGCTTTCGTCATAGTCCACCTTAACCGATATAACCACCCCTTTTGATCACCATAATTCAGCCACAACTACACACGCTACTGAGATGGTTTTCTCTTTATCATTCTTACTAATCGGCACCACCATGATCCATCCCCAATACTATAGTCAACCACCACCATCACCTACATGTATTAGTCGATTTATAATATTAGGTCATTTTTTGTCAATAGATAATATACGTACTACAAGCACTATTTTGCTAAAATGTCTTTCTACATTACAAAACCTAGCAACACACTGTTAAAAAGGCACAAATCTTATTAAAACAGATAAACTAAAAAACATAAGTTGAAAATAGATAAACTAAACACACCGTACTTAGAATATGACTTGGTTTGCGTATAATACATATAATCTAATAATCTAATTAAGAAGGCCAATTACGAGGGGCATTAGCATGATCATTCCAAATTCAAAATATAATGAGTATTATAAACGCAACTTGATCAATATTCTATGAAATAATCAGATCACAAGATACATAAAAAAAAACATTAATAATATTAGTATAACATGTTTAATAATATAATACTAGATTAATTAATCATTAATCAGATATCATCAATTAGAAAGAATGCAAGTACATGAAGATATGAGCAGGAGTTGACATGGAATAGTCGCATACATAGGCTTGTCGGGGCATTATTCTTGTACTTTATGAGTCGGCACGGTGGTAGGCGTCTAGGTGTATTGAGTTTGTTGCTATGTTTTCTTCCTGCTTTGATGGGATTTCTCGGCTTCGCTTCAGTAGATGCACGAGTTTTGTACCGAAACTTATCTTTCTAGGGTAGCGTCCTCATGAGATGGTGAGAGGGTAAGAGGGGCAAATCCTGACCCTCCATTGTAATTAGGGGTGTATTTGAGCCGAGCCGAGCCCGAGCCTGCCGGGCTCGAGGCTCGGCTCGGGTTCGGCTTGAAGCTTGCCAAACTTTGAAAACTCGGGCTCGAGCTCGGCTCGCCAAAAGCTCGGGCTCGGGCTCGGGCTCGGCTCTGCTCGATCTAAGCTCGGTGAACTTCAAATTAGGCTTGCAATATTTCGGCTCATTTAATCTCAATATAGGCTCGTTTGGGCTCGTTTAAGCTCGGGTTTAGCTCAATTAGGCTCCAATATGCAATCATTAGGCAATATTTGAGCAAATATATTATATTAAAAAAGCTCGCTTAGGCTCTTTTAGGCTGGTGAGCCTACGAGCTCGAGCTTGGCTCGATAAGCTAAATGAGCCGGCTCGGCCCGGCTCGGCTCGGCTCGGCTCGGCTCAAGCTCAAAGTGAGCCGAGCTTTTCGACTTTCATGACGAGCCGGCTCGGCTCATTTACACCCCTAATTGTAATGACCGGCCAAGATTTGCTAGATATTAAAAAAAAATAATTGACGGCCAATAATTGTTGAATATTGAAAAAATAATAATAATAATTTTCTTCCTTTACTTTTTCTTTCTTTTTGCCCCATGAAAGGGTATGGACTGCAATTTTTTTTTTTTAATGTTCAACAAATCTTAAGCGTCCATTATAATACAGGACCAAAATTCACCCCTTTCACATTTTCACCATCTCATAAAAACGACACCTTATCAAATAAAATGAAGATGTTATCAGGATACATCACAGTACTTAATTAAATCTGAGACTGGTAGCTGGCTTCCTTTTTTTTATTAATTTTAATTAACATTAACAATAAAAATAATAAAATTTCTTTTTTTATTCTATTGGTCGAAAAAATTCCATGAACCCATTTCTTCTCTCTCTTATATATTCCCAAGCACCCAAATTAAACGCTTCCCTAGAATTAATCTAGCTCCGCCGCCGCCGCCGCCCCCGCCCCTCCGCCATTATCGGCCGCCGCCGCTGCTGCCGCCACGTCATCATCACCCCCACTCTCTCTCTCATTTGGCATTACCATTAAAAATGGGAGAGAGTTTAAGCTTTTTTGTTGGAGTTGTCGGTGAGATATCCTTTTTTGTACTTCCTTTTCTTTTTCATGACATAATATTCATTTTTTTTGTTATTTTTGGTTACTTCAATAACGTAAAGTGTTTGAGGACCGATTATAACAAAAGCTTAAATCGATACCTGAAGTATTAGAACTTCGAAGTTGGAATAGTACCGGGATGGGTGACCTCCTAGGAAGTCCTCATGTTGCCAACCCTGTCCGGCTCCTCAAAAACAACCTCTCGTCAGGCGTAAGGCTGCGTACAACCCCCTCCCAAACCCTGCTTATGTGGGAGCCCTTGAAGCACTAGATATGTTTTGTTGATGTTGTATGTTTCTTTTCTGTATTTGTGCTTAAATTATATTAACATTAATATTAAAGGCTGACTTTGTTTTTAAAAACTTAAGCTGTTAAGTGAAAATTTAGAAATAATTATATGTAATTAAGTAAAAGTGAAATGTAAATTAAGTTGGCTGGTGTATGCAGGTAACATAATCTCTGTTCTCATGTTTCTGGCGCCCGTGTACGTCCTTTCCCACCTCTCTTTTTTTTTTTTTTGGATCAAGCTGGCAACATGTGAGAAAAAATTGATTTTTCATAAATATTTTCCAAATTTTTTTTTTATAAAAATTATTTTTAATGAGAGTATTTTGATCTATGAAATTTTTATTTTTTGGTTCGAATTTTTAAAGCAGAAACAATGTTTTTTTTTTTTGGTCAGGTTAGAAGGGGAAAAATAAAGGATAGGTCAAAATTGATTAGTTCTTACTTATTCAAATGTTGAAAGAAAAATCAATGAAAAATAGGTATATTTCTGGTCAACTCGAGCCCTCTAGCTCAATGGATCTCTAACTGAAGTTGAGCTCTAAGTAGAATCCCGATATTCACAAATTTGTAGCCAACATTAATTTGTCAAGCTTAGCTTATCTAACTTCTAAGTTCATTTCTGCTTATAAGTTCAATTTAAACGTAACTATTTCTAAAAATTAAGCTTAACTTATTTACAATCCCGATTTGCCGCACTTACGGGTGTATTTGGGAAAGCTTCTTTTTGGCAAAAATATGTTTTTTTTTATTTACATATTTACGGGTATTTCGTATTATTTTCTTACTTTTAAATAAAAGTAGAAAATTTGTGATTCTTTTTTAAAGTAGAAGCATATACAAAAACTAAAACTTTTCAGATAAAATAACCCTATTAAAATAATTTTTACACAAGTGTATGTAAAAAGTACTCATAAAAATATGTTTTTTTCACATCCTGATTAAACATGGCAAACAATTTGACTCATTTATAATTCTATTTAATTTAGAGAAAAAAAATTTTTTTTCTAGGATTTTAGAATTTAACTGTCGCAATATTATGAGGAGGAATCATACTATGTACAACAAAAATACATCTTTAATTTGAGTGCTAAAGTTATGTTTAGATACAAATTGCAATCTTTGTTGGATGAAGACTCCATATGTGAGTCTAATATAAGAATCTCACATTAGAGTTGTGAAAGTAAGGAGATTAATTTATAAATCTAGCGGGTTACTCCACTTATCATCAATTGGTTTAGGATAGAACCTCAACAATAACAACAACAACAAACTCAGTGCCTCCAAGGGCTTCCGCCAAAAGCAGGGTTTGGGGAGGGTAACTGTAACGCAGCTTTCCCCTTCAGGGGGCTACCCTGAAGGGAGGCTATTTCCGAGGACCCCCAGCCTAAAAAGTTGGTCTGCATCCATCAGCCAAAGACCTGGCACAGGAGAAACAATCAAAAATGCAGGAGTCTAGCACAAAAAAAAAAAAAAAGCTAGAGGTAGAGGTAAAAGAGATAAAGATAGAGAACGAGAATGAGATAGGGACAGAAAAGATAGAGACAAAGACTATCTTACTCTAACCGGATCATCTAATACCCCTATGTTAGCCCTCCATTGGGCCCTATCTAAGGCCATCTCCTCCCGAAAGTTTAGGTAGGTGAGGTATTGTCGGATCGTCTCAAGCCATCTTTTCTTTGGTCTGCCTCTGCCTCTTCTGCCTAATGTAATAAGGGGCTGTTCGCATCTCCTGACT